>OZ023164.1:29994007-30594007 GCA_963678695.2 Diplodus puntazzo | reverse complement strand
CTCATGAACAACACTATAACCAGCAATGTGTATATGAAATCCTTCCTACTCATAAACTCTTTAAACAATGGAATTGTGGGAAATGCAGTCCGATCAGCTTCAGCTCCCTGCGTTTTTAACGCAAACAGGAAGTGAACTATATCTCTGCAGCAAAGCCTCCAATCATGATCCACTCTCCTCCACAGGTAGACAAGCAGTTATTGCACCTGTGCACCAGTATTAGCTCAGCTTGACTTGCTGGGCACTTTTCAGTTTAATTTTACTACTTAACACTGAGCAGTGAACAGTGTAGTTCACTGATGAAGGTTTGAACAGTATAAATAAACTTAACTTGATATCAGCGCAGAGCAGCCAAGTGTGTCAGAGTCAAATATCGGCCCTCGTCAGACAGAAACCTCTAAGACTAACTGATTTTAATCTCCTGTCTGCAGAATGAGCTTCATACTCTGCAGCTACAAATGATAAACCATCATTCTGGTGCAACTAAACCCAAATGTGCCTCCTCATGTGGAAATTAACATGCAGGTGATTTTTCTGGTTTAGTGAGTTTTTTTATGAAGCAGTGAAACAGAGAATATAACGTCTGCTCTCACCCGCGAGGTTTCACATGTTGTATAAAAACTATAAAAACTCTTTATGACTGAAAAACACATCAAAGTCCAAGTACATGTCGTAATCTTTCAGAGTACTATGAGACACTTTTTCTCCTTCGGGTAGCTTTGCTGTGGTTTAACTTCTTCCAGTGAGACAAATCGATGCTTTCTAAGCAGCTTCCACAACACCTGAGGGGAGTGAAGCCGTGTGGCGCACAAAAACATTTTACAGTGGCACAAAAAATACAGCTGATTAAATTAGTTTCAAACCACAGACACGACCTGAATACAAAGGAAGAAGAAAAGAAAATATGACAGCTGCAACTAAAGTTTATTTAGTTGCAGCCGTCATATTGTTTGACAATTGTTCAGCTGATTAATCAATGAGATTTTTCTTTTTTGATTTATTACTCGTCTTCATTCACCTTCATGCCGTCTGTATTGGGTCTGAGTTTAAAATAACTTAATGTCTTTACTCTTGTTTTCCTAAACACCATAATTATCTGTTTTCTTGACTATTTGTCGCTTTGTTTTGTTTTTTTAAAATATGATTTATTGGAATGTTTTGTGTTTTCTATGTATGTTTGTACAGGAAATAATATTTTAAAATTTTAGAAAAAAAATCAGCTGTGTATTTGACAACAAAAACTCAAATAAAAAGGTTTGCAATTTAAAAAAAAAAAAAAAAAAAAACTTTTTAAAGTCAGAATAATGATGAAAAATGTTGCTCAGTTTATCTCAAAGCCCAACATGACATTCTCTTTACTTTCACAGAGGAGGAAAGAAACCTGAAAATATTCACATGTAAGAAGCTGGAATCAGAGAATAAAGTCATGTTTCCCCTTCATAAAGGACACAAACCATTTACTGATTATCAGAAATAGTTTATCAGTAGTGAAACCGTCGACAACTTATCAAAAAGTCATTGCCGATGTTTTAAAAGTGGTTTGATGTGCAACATGTTGTCTTTGCCGAATGAAAATATTCTTCAGTCTTTCTTTAAACACTTCTATCGTCTATATGAGCTCCATGACAGTTTTTGCATTTTCGCTCTCATGTGTCTAAATCTTTAGTGATTCTATGTTTATATTGTGTTTTTTCCCAAAATATGATTTATTATCTATTGTCACAGAGAACTGATGAAACCAGAGAATAATCACATTTAAGAAGCTGGAGTCCCATAATGTTTACCTTAAAAACAATCAATTAACAGATGAATCAATAATCAGAAAATGTGGTGATTGTTTGACTATCTGACAACTAATCCATTGATCCGAACAGTTTTCTTGTGAACCCCAACAGGACTTCACTCACCTGTCTTGGTTATTATAGGTGAGTTAATTTAAATAACATTACAATTCTGTGTCTCAGTAACAGCTTTCAGTGATTCAATCACAAGTTAGGACAGTCATCTTCTTTCTATTGATCCCATGAGCCTCTCCCTGATCAATACACCTCCACACACTCACCTGAATGTCCCCGTGGAAGAACACCACATGTCTGTTGCTGCTCTTCTCCTTTGACTCAGCACCTCTCTGCCCGTCTGTCTCAGGCCGGAGGAGCAGCAGGTCGTTCACTCGGCTCGGGTTGTATCCAGGCACCGCCAGCAGCTTCTGGAGCCTCTGCCGCGGGCTTCCGGAGTCCGCATCCCGGCTGGCTGAAGCATGCAGTCCGCGGGGCTCGGAGGATGTCGCTGCCACGGAGGTCATCGTTTTGGCCACAGCTATCAGAGTGAAGCCCACCGCGGCTGTTCGGGCAGCTAGCATGAACTCTAAAATAAGAAAATGAGTCGGCGTTTTTTCTTTATAAACGCAGTTAACTACACCATGCTGCTGCTGCTGACAGCTAGCTAACAAGCTAACATCTGCTAGCTACAGCATCACATTATTAGTAGCTAACGTCAATACAACTAGCCTTTAAGTGGCTATAACCGATATATGTATCAGTCTCCAGCGCCTTGTATCCGTCATGTGCCTCACATCGTCGCAGTTTAATAACAAATTCTGACTCTATTTATTAAATTCTGTCAGTTTTGGGTCTTCTTCTATCCACGGAGAGGCGCTGTTTATCAGACAACACACCCACCAGTCTGCTAGCTGCTGCGGAGCTAACCACAAGCTCTACTGCGCATGTCTCACTTTTTGGACTCCAGAGATACTCCAGCGTGGATGGTAGTGGGATGATAGACTCCTCCGTACTTCCGGTTTTGACTAGTCGGCCAACAACCACACAATTTGGGCAGTTAACGGCTTAGACAAATAAATATGGGGAATTATAACAGACAAAAACACCTAGAAAGAACTACATTTGTGATTAAATCTGGAAAATATAAACATTGTAGACATTATAAATAAATATAAATAAGTAAATACATACATTAGTGAATTCTCGTTTAAACAAACACAATCTAAACTACTTCATTAATTTCTGTAGATACAAGTAATTGTACACACATAATTCGTAAAATCGATACAAACAAACAACCAAACAAATATAAAAAAGGTTACTGGATACTAAAACTGAAGAAAATACAAAGGTTTACGGGAGTGAACCATCTTGAGCTGACCACTCTCTGCTTTAGCCACACATGCTAAAGTCTACTTGTTCACTGTCGTGGATCTAAACGTGGATGTTTTGACAGAAGCTGCATTAAAGTTGGTGTTCTGTCGGTATTTACGTGCAGACATCAGTGGTACAGCACCAGAGAATGAAGTGCACATGTTGGTGCTGAGAGAACTGGCATTATAACGCAAGTACGCCACTTTATGGACCAACAGTTTAGTTACTGTCACATGTTTTAGACTGCATGCCACAGATAAAAGTAGAGTTTACTCCAGTTTGGACTTTGATCATGTTCAGTCAGCACTGATATGGAGAGAGCCACATGCTGCACAGGACGAATTTATACACTATTAAACTGCTGAATTATTGAACTGTGAGCAGCAGTCTAGGTAAGAGGAGACTCCTTTCAGTGAGGTATTGCAGAGATTTCTCCTGCAGATATTACATATATCTATCAATATATCCATTCGTTATATTCTGGAACTGGTCCTGTCATCATGCTAAACTTTGCAGATTACTATTATTATTAGTAGTACTAGTAGTATTTCTTGTTATTTTATTGTTCCTGTTCTCTAAGGCAGCTCCACAAACTAACTGTAGATGGCATCATCATTAAAGTCTGACCTTAAAACTGTTGACAATCTGCAGTTTATAGCTTATTGCAACCACTTAATGTAAAATATCCAAAATAATGAGCTTATTAACACAGGTGCTGATTTAAAGGTGCAGGTGCAGCAAAAACAAAAAGGCAGAAACATTAGGATTTGTGCTCGACAGTGAGCGAGTGTAACCGCTGTTGAACAGCTGGCAGGATGTGATCATGTTAAACGGGTCATTCCACTCCAACTCATCTAGAATTCAGAACTTTTTTATGTCATGCATTTTCTCAAAAAAAGTCATGACATAACTTTTGTCAAATTTATGGGACATGAGATTCCTTAATTAATCCTTTCACTGTGATCCAGTGATAAAAACAACTGTACAGCCAAACATCTGAATCTGAATTACAGCTATAGTTATGCACAGCTGTATTTGAAGGATCCCATTCATTTAATTTTAGTTTTTACATGAATTTGGTAAAGAAAATCCTTGACATGAGTTGAGAGGGCCTGTGTGAGTTTGTATGAAAAGGACCTAAATGAAAATAGCAATATCTACCTGAAGCTCATGAATTACTCATATCGGACAAAGTAAGGCTGTCGAAGCAAAACCTCCAGACTGTCGTTTAATAGTTAGTAATTAAACTTATTGCTGTTGCAGAAAACATGGCCTCGTGTTCTGTGGGCAGAAGACTGGTGGCCTGTCTTCTCAACGTTTCTGAGGCTCGCAGGAAAGACCTGGTGGAGACTGTGGCCAAGGCTGCTTTATACAACACGGAAGGCAAGTCTGATTTTGTACGACACCTTAAAATAAAGTATTCTGCAGAGAAATTGTAACAAAAACATGTATTTGATCGAATCTGTCTTGCTAAGAATCCTCCATGATGCTGCTAAACGTGGTTCCTAGGAGTTTTATGACGCCTTCGTGGATAAAACCTGAGGAGACTCTTTATCCAAAACATCATCTGAAATGTTTTCATACACTCCTGTTTGTAATTAATCTGCATCAGGGGTGAGACGAGAGAGGACAGCAGTGCTGAACATCTTTAACGACCATGACTACAACCGCTCTGTCATCACCATCGTGGCGAGCATCGACTCCATCAGTAAGTCCCGAAGCGTTCACACATTTGTAGTGAAATATCTTTTTCATCATTCATTCTCCTGAGGGAAGCGTCGAGTCAGCTACTTTGCTGCAGCTTTGCCTCTACTGCAGGGATTCAGTTCCTGTCCCCTGCTCTCCAATCCTCTGAGAGGGAAAAAATCCTTTAATAAGCTTTGTCAGGGATTTAAACACAAAAAAAAATTCAGGATGAACATTTTTCTGGCAAGATCACAGAGAAAAGTTTATCTCGTTGAGCGCTCGTCCCGAACACAACGTCCTGACAATGCAGACAAAGCCGGCGAGCGTGTTTGTCCTACACTCACTCCTCTACACAAATAAATTGGATTCTTTTGCTTAAATTGACCAAATCCTAGTCCTTTCTGAAGGATACACGAAACTATAAATGCATGCGTGTTGTTTCAGGGGAGGCGGTTCTGTCTGCATGTGAGAAAGCCTGTGGGCTGATCGACATGCGTGCTCACAAGGGGGTTCACCCGTGTATGGGCGCCGTGGACCTCATACCCATCTACCCCCTGGGGGAGGAGGTGGGAGTGGAGGACTGCGCTAAAGAGGCTCGGGGTGAGAAGTTATATGTGCATGTATGTGATGCATGAGTGCAATTATAAATATTGAATGTCTCCGTCGATTGAGTTGATCCATGGTGGCCATTTTCTCACACAGGGGTCGTTCTGCTGAGTTCAAGTTTGCAGGTCTGATCGGCTAAATTTAGGAAATCTGACACTTTTTATCATTTCACCATTTCCTGGTTGATCAGAAATTAAAAAGACAATAGAAAGTGAAATTCTGGAGTCATATTTCAAGGAAAAATAACATATGTGATAGCCTGTTTGCTAACATTGCACAACAGCTAACGTTATCATTCATCCACTTCCTCGCTGACGTTCCTGTTTGATAGTGTTTCACTATATGCCAGGAAAGGTGAGAATTAATTCTAAATTATCAATGCACATTTATTTCAACCTGGAAGTGAAATCTTAATGTTAGCTAGGAGGCGGTTGAATGCTAAAGTTAGCTAACAGGTTATCGATTATGTTGTTTTACCCTGAAATACGGCTGTGTGTGATCGTCACTATCCGTCATATCTCCATCTGCTGAGCAGTCAAAAAGTGGTGAAATAATTCTACTTGTCAGATTTTCTACATTAACTTCTTGCAGCTTAACATTCATTATCCCAGTGTGAGCTGCTCACCGTGAGCGTGACATGAGAGGAAATATGTGTGTGAATATGGTCTATTAGCTTTCAGGGCACAGTCATTACTCGTGTCTCTTGTTTTGTATTCAGTGCGGCGCCTGCTCAGGACGGAGACGAACATGTTTTGACTCGACTCGGTGGCTCAAATATAATTAACATCCAGTGTGTGGGCACACAGACGGAGGATAGCTCGCAGACTGTGACTTGAAATGTTTCCTTTTCAAGTGTAATTTACATTTTAATTTATAACATGTAAGAAATAAGCATTAAAATGCCAGAAAATGACGAGATTCAATAGAGAGGAAGAGTCAGAATCATCCAGCCGCCATCAATAAATTGATTAGTTGTCAGTTATTAAATGAATCGCCTTCTATCCCAGTGAGCACAAACCAGGATATCAACATCAACGTGAGACAACTCACAAATCTGTGGATTCATTTTTGTGATTTGTAGGTTGAAAGAAGACGATGATTAATGAGAAGGTATTTCTCCAAAGTCATTGTTGCACCAGCAGGTGAAATGTGATCTGCACAAAGACGTCAACACATTTAATTTTTCATATAAAATGTCGTAAGTATTGAACGATATAGTCTGTGTACTGCTAACAAAAAAAGCCTCCAGGACGTCTTAATGCACAGCTTGGCTCTGCAGGTCCATCACGGGCGCAGCTCGGCTCAACGACGCAGTAAAACTGGTGATGGAAAAGCAAATTGGCTCGGTTCAAAGTGACTCAGCGTGGCCAAAAGTGCTGATGAGCGCTAAAAAAAGTGCTAAAAAAATTCAACGTCATTGTAGTCTTTGGGAAACTCACTGATCAACATTTTTCATTATAGATAAATCATGAAAATAATCACCGGATTGATCAACAGTGAAAGTAAAGATAGCCGCAGCCCTCCTGCCTTCATCTCTCCCGACAGACTGTAAATGAAAATATACTGTAATGAGTCTCAGGCTGATTATGAGACTCTTCAGCTTCCTGTGCTGTTGATTAGTTTCACAGTTAACAACATGACTTAGCAGCCACATGTTTTGCTGATAATGAGCAGTACCTCAGCATGGGGCCTGTGCGCACTCTGTATGCTAATCTGTGTGGTGTGACTGCAGAATAATAAATCAGCGAACTCACTAACGAGAACTGTATTCATGCATGCGTGTAATAAAATGCTCCATGTGTCCATATTTTCCCCACTCAGTCTGAATTAAACCCCCCAGGTGTGTTTTGTCTGTCACGCTCATATTGCTCTCGTCTTTCTGGATCTGCGTGCGTGTCATGACTCGAGCTCCGTTCGCCGCTTTAACTAACATGTGTGATGATTGTGGGGCTCAGCTGTGGCTCAGGGACTCACGGAGCGGGTCCAGGGCACCAGCGCCTTCCTGTTTGGCTGGGCGGACTCCCCCCTGCAGCGGGGGCTGGCTCAGAGGAGGAAGGAGATGGGCTGGTTCAAGAAGACGGTGGACTTGCAGCAGATCAGGCCCGACGTTGGGACGCAGCCACAGAAACAGTTCGGCGTCACAGGTGAGCAGAGCTGGCAGAGAGAGGAAGGTAGAATTTATATGCCGGACGAGCTTCTGTGGATAAATGTTCTGAAGCCTGAAAGGAAGGTTAGACTGTCTCTGTGTGAGGATTATACAACGCAGGTGACTTTGTGTCTGTGTTTACAAAGCTGTTTGTTACAGCTCAACCACAGGCCACCTCTCTCCTCTTCTTCGACCTTTCAAAGATCCAGTGTGTGGGATTTAAAGGCTCTATTAACAGAAATCCAATATCCATATTTATGTTCAGGAGTGTTTAATCACCTGAAGAATCGTTGTTCTGGTTTCCTCAGAATGAGCCTTTCACTGTGTACTTACAGAGAGAGCGAATCCCTTTTCTCTGCCTGCCGTGTTTCCACAGTATCAGCTGCTTTAATGATTCATCTCATCCATACAGACTGAGAGGCTTCCTTCCCTTCCACTTAACCTACATACTGTTTGGACAACCACAGACTTCTGAGGTTTCATATTAGCTACGGCTGAACTTTCGTCCTCCAATTTCTTACAGTGAAGTCACAGCAGTGCACGAGGGAGGCAGCTCTACAAGGCCATTACGGGCTTTTTCTGTGTACATATGGCGAGTGAATATTTTATTGAGGCCGACTTGAAAAAATCTGAACCAGTTCTTTAAAAGCAGCCGCTGGTCTGATCTGCCCTCTATTATCTCTGTCCACTGAGTTATTTAGTGCTGTAGATATCATCAACATGTTTAGATTTTTCTTTTTAACCACCTCAATCGTCCATCACAAATCCTTTGTATGAATGGAATAAATGCCAATTTCGCCACCAGCTGGAGCGTCAGTAAAATATAATGCAATATAGCAACAACACCTTGTATTTTTCTTATATTGCCATGTTGGTGTTTCTAGTTTTCTGTCACAGAGAAAATCTAATCCAGAGGATGTCGAACTGTTTGAAAGTGTTTTTTTCAGCTCGATTTGTCTGATGTCCTGCAGGAGTTGGGGCCAGTCCGTACGTCATGAACTGCAACGTCACTATCGACACCCAGGACATGAACATGGGACGCAGCATCGCCACAGCCATCAGGGAGTCGACCCCGGGAGGACTACCTGGGGTGCAGGTTCTGGCTCTGCCACACGAGGGCGCTGTTGAAATCGCCTGTAACGTAGAAAGCGTGAAGGGGAACCCACCCGATCACTCCGCAGGTGAACCATGGCCGTCTTTCACCATCGGTGGAGAGCCGTACTGTCATGTTCCAGCTTCGCTCATCACGACGAGGGTCTCGGAGCTGGCAGGGAGGGACGGCGTCCGCACGAAGGGGACCGCGCTGGTGGGGTTCACCCCCCGGGAGTGCAGGGGCCTGGCAGAGTTAGCACTGTCTCGAGGGATCGCTGAGTTCTGGAGAGAGCGGAGAACGATCCGAATGTGAAAATGATTAATTGCCTAAACCAGTGAAACCTCAAGTAAAAGAACATTATCTT
Source organism: Diplodus puntazzo (assembly GCA_963678695.2). Classification (NCBI taxonomy): domain Eukaryota; kingdom Metazoa; phylum Chordata; class Actinopteri; order Spariformes; family Sparidae; genus Diplodus; species Diplodus puntazzo. Next base: position 30,584,960 of record OZ023164.1, on the reverse strand, counting down.
TGTTTACGTCACTTTAATTACAATAACATTTGTTAAAATGTGCCATCCTGTTACCACTGCTGTTACCAGTGCAGCGCTAATAGTTAAATATGACAATGACAAATTCATCACTCACAATTTTTAACTTTTTAATTAATACACAAAAGCCAAAGTAAAACATTAACGAAGTAAAAACGTGTTTCACATTTCTAGCAAACAGCTGCTAGATGATTTGACTAGTTGTAGCTAAAGTTAGCTTAAGTTGTAGTTATAGTAGGCTAAAGAAATCCTAGACTTGTTAGCCTAATGCTAATTGATTGTTGACAGCATTTTAACTCAGAACAATTAACCTGTTTACATACTGTATATTGGTCAGTGCATTTTATGTAATTTACCCACATTTCCTGACATTTGAACTTTACTATCACTAACACTCATTAAGCTTCACGAATAACTACATTTGTAGAGATTTCATGTAATTAATTAATTTTTTAACTGTGTTTTACAACAGTTATACTTTAAATAAAGAATTTATCAATAAAATATTTTCATCCTGGTGTTTTTTTTCATGAGGGGAGATCGACTTGTATTGAAGCAGATACTTCCACATCCTCTGTAACACACCTGTCTGCTCGGCGCCTTGTTAATCTGACACTTGCAGTGAAAGAGATTTGGGTTTTTATTTCTGAGTTTCTTTTCTTTCCAACCAAGACGGAAACTATAAAAAAAAAACCCAGCGTGACGTCCCCCAGAGTGGAATTTAAATTTTCCTCTATGTGTGTGTGTGTGTGTGCCGTTTCCTGTTTGGAGCAAATGGGCCACTTATGTTTACTGATGAGTCTCTGCTGATGAGTCTTTTCCCATCATTCTCCGCCATCAGCCTTACCGTGCATGACTCTGTGGGAGAGTCACCATCTGTGTGTGAAACTGCTATTTTTATCACGAGTCATGGCCTGAATCTTCGAGAAACATCAAACGTTTTGGCCGCGTTTCCATGAACATGTTAGAGTGAAACTCACTTACAACCCAGCCATAGTTGTTTACCATTTAGTGTAAGCTCGTGACGCACGGGATTAACCATTTAATAACACGGGGACGAGTTTGGCCAGAGGACAGGTCAGAAATTAACTGGGGCGAGATGATTCCACTCATTTCTTACATAAGGGGAGTATAATGCATTGAATAGCGGCACTTTCATGGAGTAAGGAGGTATAGATTTGAGTCATTAAGTAATAATAACTTGAACTGTATGGATGAGGCACAAAAGCAAGGTCAGAGTGAGGTTTTAAAGCCAAAAACTTCTTTAAAAAAATGCTCAATTTTGTCCTTTTTGTGAGGAAAATGAGCGCTTCCAGAGTTTATAATCCACACACACACAGAAGGTGCCAATCCAATTCACAAAATCTTCCAGTTTCAATGCCTGAATTTACTCCCCTTTCGTTTTGTTGTGTGATTTCTCATCTTCCTGCATTAAACTTACATAAGGTTGCCTTCTGAGGCAGAAGCTGTGCGATTTTTCATCAATGTGTGCGCGCTTCTTTAGATAAGCTCTCTTACTGCGTGAACATTCACCTCTTTGTATGTCATCCAGCTGAGGCTCTTAGTCACACAAGCGACGCAGCCATGCAGCTTCGTTTCATGCATACATACACAACAACGCTCTGCCTCCCTCACACACACACACACACACACACACACACCCTTTCTCCCCTCCTCCTCCTCGCTGCTGTCTTCCTCCCTCTTCTGCATCTACACACACATGCATTTACTCTATGGATGGCACGCACACACACACACACACACACACTCTGCCTGCCAGGCTTGGGAGCATCAAGGCCTAATCTAGGTCACAGCATAAGCCCAGAGGTATCCTCGTCTCCACACACTCACACACTCACACACACACACACACTCGTACTCGTGTTTTTTTTTGCATATATAATCTATTTTGACTCGACTAATTTTCAAAAAAATAATTCTCATTTTGACACATTGCACTTCCCATGATAAAACAGCTAAAAATAAAACCGGTGAATTTCATATTTTTCCACAAAATCCCTTCTTCCCCCCCGTCTTCATCTCCAAGTAACCTAATTGGTTATGTGGCTCAGAGTCTAATGGCTCTTATGATCGTCACAAGGCCATCATGTCCCTGATTAAAATGCACTTTGGGATCTTTCTGCAGCAAATCACTGAATCAACATCCATTTAGGATGATGGCTAAATCTATTTTTTTGCGCTTGGATAAAGACATGGATGTTCCTGCATGCTGCTGCAGACGCACCATAGGATCCCTTTGATATGACTTAGCCTGACAGCGTACCATCCGAGATGCGACCGTGTGTCACAGCACCGAAATAGAGGAGCTTATTTCTTTACATCAGTCTCCAGCCTTCTATAAATATTCCAAAGCTCTCTGTTCTCTCCTCTTCCTCTCTTTCTTGCTGCTTTCTCTGTTCTCCCCCTCCCCTCTCCCCTCTCGCTTTTTCTGTTTTGTCCATTTTTTTCCCCCCCTACACACTCTGCCTCCCACGTCTTCCCTTTACCCTCTGCTCCAGTCGGATAATGTAGTGAAGTGTGTCTTGTCTGTCTTAGAAAGAGGAAGGAGTGTTGAAGCGGGGGACAGAAACACTCATCATTTCTGAGCCCTCTGACAGTCCTGCATGAAATCACATCTAGAAATCAGCTCCTTCACCACCACACAGATTTCCAGCACTCTCAATCTACGACGGCTCAGGTTCAAAAATAGGAACGTTTACAAGGAATAAAGAGGCAGATTTTTATCTAACTGCCAGTTAGACGTCGCACAGTGCCATCCTCCCTAACCTATCAGTGTGGGAAGTAAGCGTGCCACCTATGAAGTCAGCAGTCCCCAACCCCCACCCTGAACACATGTTCAACATCCTCTGGGCACAGGCTGAGCAGAGCACTGAGACACAGCTGAGAATTAGAGAGGGAGAGGGAGAGACTGAGAGAGAGAGAGAGAGAGAGAGAGAGAGAGAGAGCAGTGAAGTGGAAATATGGGTGAGCATCAGAGAAAGACAGAAATAGAGCGATAAAGCAGTGAATTAGGCAGAGGCAGAGAGAGGAGGAGTAGGCACACGGAGAGTCCTTCGCTGAGGCACTGATGCTTCGTGCAGACATTGTGATTCCTCTGTCTCGTCGTGCGTGGATGTGAGGACCTTGTGGATTTGAATCGCTGTGGAATTCATTACATCTGGATCCAAAAACGGGAGGATGCGAGCGCGGCTGGATGCTGGGATCCATGTGGGCCTGTGACGTCTACCTTCTTCCCCATCAGGATGGCTCCAGCGGCACTGACCCAGATTGTGGAGTCGTGGCTCTTGGCTGCTCGCTGCCCCTCGGGTGGTCTGTGAATGTGATGCGGACGAGGCGTGCTGCACACCTCGGCGGAGACCGCTCAGCCCGCTGCCTCTGCTGACATCTGTCTCCGTGGATACACGCAGCGACCGGCAGGGTAAGGATGCTCGGCTCTGACCTGCACGCTCAAATGTCACGGTGATGGGTTTTGTTTGTGTGCACGTGCCTGTGTGTACGAATACATTAGAAACCACTACAGCCATGTAGATCTCATTTCTGTCCCTCCTTCTTGTAAACACGCATGGAGGTAAATATTTGGATTTCCTTCCAGAGGCTTCAAACAGAACAACAGCGTGGCTGTGACGAAGAATCGCGTGTGCATGCACTATGCAGAATAGCTCCATGTATAATGTATGACTGAGGAGATATCATGGTGAGCAACAAGTCACTGCGTTTTCCCCTAAAGTGCAGAGGAAAGTAGGCTAGGATGGCACAGACAGAGACCTCAATGAAATATTTAGTAAAGTCCTTGTGGTTTTTGAAAGCATTTGGCTTCATTCTGTTCAGAGGAAAAACACAGACATGAGGAAAATGTGTTCCCTCACACTGGGAGGGATGAAGAAATGATGTCCCATCTGAACCTGTCTGATAAATTCAGCTCAGTCAGTTCATCCTCAGTGTGGTCAGTTCAGCTCAGCTCAGCTCAGGTTAGTTCAGTTTACATTGACATAACTTAATTTAACTCAGCTCCTTGAAGAGGTTAACAAGACACATCACAGATCAGTATGTGTTCAACCACAAGACAAATGAGAGGCTTTAATTCAACCAGAGGTCACACAGAGGTCGGTATCTTACCAAAACTCTCATTTCTTTCAGTGTCAGAGCGGCAGGGATGATGTATTTTTGTATGCTAACCCAGAAGTTAGCATCACTCTGGTTCTATCGACAAGAAGCCTGTTAGTTTTTTTCTGCTGGATTTTGTGTTCTTGCCAAAAATAAACTCTGAGGCGAACACAGTATTAGGATACAGCGAGATAATCTTCACAGATGGAAACGATTTTTGTGAATTTTGAAGCATAAATGTAACCACTAGAAGAGAAAAGCTAAGGTCGGCTATAAATAGCTGCATGGCTTTGTGATCGTCACTACTTCACTATGTATTTATCAGTCTGAGAGTTGGAATAGTTTGCAACTAAAGTCAGCCTGATGAGTCTCTGTGTTCGTGTGATGATGTTTTAATGTCCTAGATAACTTCTGTAGTCTCATGTAGTCACTTGTTAGCAACCGTCTTCTTTAAGACACATAGTCGCTTTTTCATTCAAACGAAACGTGTTAATCAACGTATTTTATGTTCAAGAACAATACCTGAACACCTCTTACGCTTGTGATAACAGAGGTTAGTTAAAGCTGCTGTAAGTGTTCCCCTCCCTCCTCTCTACGTCACCACACTTGCACGACTCCTTCCTGTTTTTCGAGGCAGCTCTCTTTGCCGCCAACCAGGTAGCTTTCCCTGTTCCGACGTTGCTGTTAAACAAAAAGGTCCTGCTCTGTGCATGGACCGCCTGTTTATAGAGTTCTCTGTCCTGATTGGATATGGTGGGCAGGGATACCAGGAAATAACTTTCTCTCTTTTACTGCATCAGTAGGGCGAGGGGAGACATGGAATACTGACCAGACACTTTAACAGTGATTACTGCTGGAATATAGGACTATTTCACAAGTATTTTAATAAGAAAATAACACTTCAAGGCATCTAATGATTACACAGCCAAAAAAAAACACTGACCTCGAGACGAGGAAACATGTTGTGCAAAAATGCTAACTCACTCACAGGTTTTAGGACTCCGTGAGCTATTCTAGGATCTGACAAGCGCGTCAGAACCTGACTGGTGTTTAAACATCCAATCATGACGTCCCAGTATTGTTCAAAAATAGTTCCAAACTGGAAACTGTGCCAGCGTTGGGGATGTTATCTGGCTGTCAGCGGAACGTCCTTCCTGGATGTCCTAGCGTCATTGAAATATGATGTTATCACGGAGGTGCTTATTCAGCTACGCTGTACACAGAAAATCAGTCAACATCGACTCACACAGGACAAAAACCCAAATCTCTTCTTAATATGGAGACTTTACCATGGTCTGGCCTTCTGGCAGAGATCCTGAAGTCTCACATATGTGATCAAAAGACTTTTGGCTCTGATAAACACCAAACGATGAGACAGGAATACATTTTAGCATTAATGTTTATAACTGAGGGCATATGAGGGTCCTGGTTGGACCATTACTGCGCGTGTTAACTACATCACCAACTGACCATCTGCCTCAGCACCACATTGAAGTTTTGGCGCCAGATCAAAGCCATTTTTTGGCGACCAACCACATGCTTAATACATTTTGTTAGTTCACAATGTTAGAATTTCAAGTCCTTAATATTTCTTTAGATTATCCTTTTTTACTCTGTATACTTTAATATTGTACTGTTGTAGGTTTGCAGTTCTTATAGTATGTACTGAATGCCATATCATAATACTCCAAACTTCCATCTTAATCACTGAATACTTTGGTTCAAACACCATCAACAATGGGAACATAACATGTTTACCATCTTGTTGGTACCACCAGTGCCACTTACAGCCCATTAAAGCCCAGCAGCAGTATCTAATTATTAATTTCAGTGGGGATTGGCTTTGTTTGTTTTGTTGTAGTGCTAACAGTAGTGGCTACAGTCACCACTGTAACAGACTGTGTGGTGGAGGAGGTATTCGGATGCTTTACTTATATTAAAGTTCCACACTGTGTAAATACTCAACTAACAGTAGAAGTCCTGCACTCTACACCTTACTTTATAAATAGTCAAACATTGTAACTACTATCAGCAGTAAAATGCAGCAACACTGTCAGTGTTTTTCTCTCATTCATTTTTCTGAATTAATATTAATGTCTATGTGTCATTTTACTGCTGTAAATATTTAAGGTTGAGTTCATTTTAACTACTTTATTTACCGTCAACCAATTCTGTTCAATCTGTGTACAAATAACATGATTTTACACTTTGAAGTACAGTAAATACACAACAGTCAACAACTTCTAGAGCCAATCAATAGGCAGGTGACTTTTGTTGTGATCCAGAAATCATATTCATCAGATGACTGTAGCCCGACTGTCAGCTTTATAATGATGCATTTTCCAGCTAATCCAAAAGGGTTTTTTAAAGAGTTTATTTATCTGAAGAAGGAGAATTTTCCCTTTTCACTTTAATCCTTCAGTTCATCGCAAATGTTCAACATCGACACATCTGGAGATAGGTGTTGTAAAACGTACACAAAAGTCAGACTTGAGTAAAAGTCAAAATATTGCTATATATATTACTTTGGTAAAAGTGAAAGTCGCCAATACGAATAGCAGTATCTGACACTTTTCTGGCAACAAATGTACTTTGGTGTCAAAATTACAAGAAAAAGCAAATAATACATATATTTAAACATACTGTTCACTTTTGCTGGACTGATTGTCTACCTGGCAGATCAGGTATGAGATTCTATATTCACCTTTTTTAAAATCTGATTGCGATTCTCATTCCCAACTCGTCAAAAACTGACGCTTTGAGAATGAGACACATAAATCAACTTTTCTTACAAATAGCACCTTTAAAGTAACTAGTAACTGATGTTATTAAATTGCTGTAGTGTACAAAAATGTACTCATGCATAGTACTTAGTTACATTCCATCATTCCATTCCAAAGATATGAAAAACTGTAGTCTGAAAAGTAACTTGTAAGTAAAGCTGTCAGATTAATGTCGTATAACGTCACAAAAAATACTGTGTCTAAATACAGTACTTGAGTGAATACATGTAGTTCCATTCCACCACTGAGAGGGCTTTATGCACAAAACAGCAGAAAGAGTTAACGAGAGTCAGCGGGGAGCTGAAGCGGATGTGACAGCTGTGAATTACAGTGAATACAAAACAAGTGAACAACTAGGCCCCGTCCCTCGTGGCAAAAATTACCAAACAGAATCTGACCTGTCACATTAAAGCTGCATTGACACGACAGTTTGAAAAGCAAGAGTTTGGTGGAAAACATTATAATGTGAGTATTTTGACAGATATTACGACTGCGATAAGATTCACGATTAGCGGGAATGATCATTTTTGCATTTTTTTTTTACAATTTTCACTTTCACAAAAAAAAAAAAAACATGACATTTGTTGACGTCTGACGTTCTGGAGAACAAGGTTTGTAGGTCAGGACATCTCTCCAGCCCTATTGTGATAATTTGTGCAGAAGTTCTGTTTCCTTTTTCCTCTCATTCTACTGTGAGAGCTTCACTCCGTCCACCTCACTTACCTCCTGAACATACTATGACACTCGGGAGTCGATTCAAGGGGAAACAACATCTGAAAAGCGTTATCGCAGCAACATGGCTGACCTGACCTCGATGTAGAAAATGCCTTTAAACAGGAGTGGATGTACAGTAGCTCAGGGCGAGGGGATAACCATTGTCTGTTGCTGCATCTATTCCACATTTGGTGCATTGAAGCAGATAGTCTAATGCATTCGATTGGGAGACTGGATGATGGCATTGTGCAGCCACATAAAAGGGGTCAGTGGTAGCCTAAAGGTTAAAGTACATGAGAGCTAAGGCTGGAGTCTCCGTACTGGTCAGGATATCATGGGTAAGAAGAAGTGAGCGCGGTAATCAATATTTCTGAAATGAATACCAAAGGGATGACTTTTTCACTGCTTTGAGCTCATTGTTTGGTGTTAAAGATACAATAGTAAGATTTCTGCATTAAAATTGCGCGAGTTTGACCACAGAATCATTTTTGTTTTTGTGCAACTTTAAAATTTCGTTTGATTCATTTGTATTTATTCATTATTCACAAGGTTATAGGTTGTCAGAGTGTCAAAATACTGTTTTAGGGGCTCTCTCACACTGTCTGTCTCGATGAAATATTCAAGGCCTGTTTATTCCTCCCGAACAGCCAGATTACTTTCCTGTACGTTAGCCGTAAACTAGCAAGCAACCTCCCACACCAGGTCTGTGTGTGTCAAATACACCTCTCACTGCAGTCAGCACTCAGCAGAGACTCTTCTTCTTCCCATCTCCTCTCCATAACATTACCTTCATGTAGTAAAGAACATTTCTCCTCCAGCTCCAGTCAGAAGTCAACATTACAGAACATAAACACCCGACAATGGAGGTCACCTCCACGATCACCTCTACTCTTTAATCCGTGAAGCTAAAGAAACAATTTCTGAGCTCTCTTATTAAATCAGAGCACCTGAATCAGATGAACCTGCTTTAAACCACCTGAATAACACCAAATGGCAGACAGACTGAGTGTCTAGCTGTTGAAGGAAGTTCAGCATCTATTCAGATAAATGCCAAGTTAATTTTCTCAAAAGTTGGTGCAGACAAAACAACAACAATTTTGTTGCTTTAGACGATCCTTTGCAGGCAGCTTAGACATCATTAGCATGTCATATTTATTGGTTGTATATGTGCTGGTTTTGATGTTTTTCTACTCCAAAGTGCCAAAAATGAATAAATACAAGGGATATCACATTTTTATTTTTATTTTTAATCAGCTGTGAAAGCAGATTCAGGCTGTTTGGGTGCAGGGGTGTTAAAAAATAGCACACCACACAAAAAGTCATGATGCATTTGTGGTGAAACAGTTCCAAATCCTATTCTAGCATGTAGGGCAGCCTATCTGGCACTGCAGCATGTTTTCTCCACTGAAAGGGAAGCCTGGAGGGGTTTGTTGCACATTGGGCCACTGTAGAGCAGACCTGATCATGTTTTATAAACCACAGGGGCTTCCATTAGGGGACTCTTGCAGCATTTTTCTACCAGAGTCCAAAACAACAATCAGCCGAAAACAGCTTCACAAATATGGAATCACAGATGCTCCACCATCTTTGTTAGTGTATTCTCACACACTCTAATATTATTATTAATATAATATTATTATATTATTATTCTCATCAACCTCAGTCTAAATAACCCTTTTCACTGATGTCACAGTAGCAAAATACCAGGTGTAAATAATAAAATAAATAGTGGCTGAATTCCAGTTGGCTGCTTCAGTTGCACGGTCCTGCCATTTTGCATGCTAGCTCACTGAGTCATTGTTTAAGTCAAGAGGGAAATTTGTGCTTTTTCTGCCATGACAAGTCTAAATATTTGTTGAGCAAACTGCCTGCTGTCTTTTCGGCCACTTTGGGAAGCAGAGAGTGGGTTTCTGGCACAACTTCACTGACTTCCAGGGTGCATGGAGATGGGAAAAAGTGAAAAGAGGTCAACAAGTTCCAGCAACACCCTGATGAAGGCCACAAGCCAAAATGTGTCCAGAGAAGTGTTGGCTGAGCACTGGGATGACGCTGCATGTTGGTTTAGATTGACAGCTGCTAATACTATGGCAACACAGGACTGATCACACAGCTTGTAACAAGCTTACAACGCGTGGGGTGATAAAAGCACAACACTCCCCAGCGACAGTCAGTGTTCAGACAATCTACTCCCACAAATGAACTCTCCTGTGTGTTATGAGAGTTTCTGTCTGATAAAGCTCAGGATAGACAGAACAAGCTTCTGCTCCACTTTCTGAATTACCAGGGCGACGAGTGACGAGTCTGATTGATTGAAATATGGTTTGTTGCCTGAAGAAAAGGGGACGGTGACGCCATCAGCGCCTTTCTGAAAGGTTGTGACATTTTAAACTCGAGGCGCCCACATAAAAAAAGGCGACGCACTTTGAAGAAAGATGTGGGAGCACAGAAAAAAACCCTACGTGGACACGGGCCTTAATAATGTTGTTCTATACACTACAAGTGTTGCTGGACCTTTTTGACCGCTGGGGAAAGAAGAGCTACACAACCAACTGATAGATGCTAGCTCGAAATACGCATTGCTATTCTGACATGTTTGCTGGATTTAAACATCCAGCAAACACAGACACAAATTCTATTATTTGTGTTTTATCCAAGTCCAATATTCAGTCATATTCCTTTCTAGCTCTGTTTTGGTTGAGCTTTTAAACTCTAATCTAAAAATATCTTATCCTTCAGATGCTAAATGCTTCATAGTATTTGGCATTTTGCTTAATTTTCTGGGTGTTTTTCAAATGTATCAACATTTTTCTTTTTCTTTCTCGTTCTTTTTCTACTTAAAATGTTGTTGTATTTTAAAATCCATTTCTATAACGTCATTATTCAAATCCATGGGTTGTTTAATGGGCAAAATACAGTTTTAGGGGCAACCCCAAGATGCCAAGTGAAAAAGCCGGCACAAATCATCATCTACTGATCCCCTAAAACAATCAATATCAGCATTGATCGCCTCTATCACAGGTTTAAGTCTAATCAGGGTGTTTAGCAGAGTGGAGCTGAGAAAAAAGTCAGTGTTTCTTCGCTGAATCATTCCTTGAATAAATTAAAAAACAATCTGTAATAAATAGCTCTTCATCAAAGATCGAACTTGTCCGTTCCATAAAAATGTGCTGTAGCACCAGATTAGAGAGCGGGAACGACAGAATGGAAACAGCATTACAGTCAGTAAGAACCTTTGCAACTTCAAGGACGCATAAAAAAATAGCTTTGTGCTAAAAATATCTCAACCGAGGACTATTTATGGAGCGGAAGCAGAGAGGGATGCATAAAATTTCCATGTTTGCCAGATATATTCAAACCTTCTCACAGATGCTTATGTGGGCGAAACAACAGATTAGTTTGTAGTTATTTTTGTTTTTCTGGACATTTCAGTATTTCTGCATCATGATAAAGGTGTGAGGCATGTTCACCTTACTGGTGGCTCGTTATGTGAGTGATTTCAGCTGTATTATAGTATTGTTTGAATCCAGTTATTTTAGCTTCTGTTGATGTGTGTTGTGTTTATGCTGCTATACTCTCAGTAAGTCTTCGGTCCAGACTAAAACAGACAGTCATGGTGCCCAGAGGACGATGCCTACTGACTTTTGTGAGGCTCTGAAATTTTCCTTATCAGCACAATGAAGTTTTCAAAGTGAAATATCTTGACATCTATTGGATTGATTGGATAATAAATGTCTACTGAGGATCAATTCTGAAGATTTTAGTGATGTGCTGCCAAGTATTTCAGCATGTATTCAGTGAAATATCTCAGTAATTACTTTATAGAGTAGCATCCTATTGACGAATGGTCATTTTGATTATTACTTTTCCCCTTCTGATATCAGACGGTTGACCTTTTGGTTGGTACTGAAATGTCTCATAACAAATTCCTTGTGATTTGGCACGGACGTGTACAGTATAATTCCCACAGGATGAATTCTAATAATCTTATTAACTCCAAATTGAAGTTTGTCTGATAGACTTATATAAGAAATACTGGGCGGAAAAATCAGCCTTTGTGTTTATTGTTAATTAGTAAATGTGTCGTGATGAATTATGTTTCATATCTACACAACATATTCTCACTCACTTTGGCAGTGAGGGATACAAGCTTCACATAAGAAAAATAATTTAATGCACAGAGTTGTTTTAGTGTGTAAAAGTACCTACATTAAGAGCTACATTTCACTCATTACTCATTTCCCAGTGGGAGTCGTATGTACAGTTACAAGGCCGGCTCGCCTGTATATCAGCAGGATGTGATTTGGGGGAGAAGTATGTAGTCATTAAATACCCAGGGGGCAAAAATCTGAGTGAGCTCCTGTCCTAATTCATTCCAACATCAATGCCAGCGGCTGAACTGCTGCCTTGATTATACCAATTTACCCTCCCACCCGCCCAAAAGGAAGACATGTAATTACACTATTTACACTGGAGTGCTTTCCTCTCTGAAAGGTCTCAGAGTAAACACACGAGAGCTTTGTTTCTCCTCTGCGCTGGAGTCATTGTGATTGAAAAGTACAATAAATGTCAGGCTGTTTAACTCAGTGACACTGATGTAGAGAAACATTAACAGCTCTTAGTACATCAGGATGTGTAATAAAGGCTCTAATGTATCTGAATAATGTCATCTAATGGAAGGGCAGTGATCAGTGTTACATCACAATCAGATTAGAAAATGTTGTGCAGATGATTCAGATCAGTTTGTTTGGACTGCAGACAACTACATCAAGTATCTATGAATCTTAAAGTATTACAATAAGTAGATACTCTGGCTGTTTTAAGGAGCTGTTATTCATTGCAAGCTCTCTCTCTCATTATGACTTAATAATTGAGGATGTCTAAATATAGAAGAAGTCTTCAAAGGTTTTAAACGGTGCCTGGAGAGCTTGAAGCTCAGCTACATACAGGAAGAAAACACAAGCCAATTAACACAAAATCCTCAACACTGACAACATATATGTCACACTGATGTCTATAAAAAAAAACGTGATGCGAATTAATAAAACAGGAGCAAATTCAAAAGAAGGGTTCAACTTTTTTGGCAGTCGGTTTATTTGCTTTCTGGTTCGGCTGCCAGATTAAAATGTTGGCACTTGCAAACCACGGATGTGTTAAATCTGTAAGTTTAATATGCATCTTCTTCACACTGGACCTTCGCTCACAGTCTGTTCAGGTTTAGTGACATTATACAAGTGAAAAAATTAAGATAACTCGCCATCATCTTCTTGTTTCACACCGGACATGAACAGCAGTCTCCTGATGCAAGTCCTGTTTCTGTTTATCCCAACCGTCCACCCCGACCTTCTCCCAATATGGACTGTGTCGCTCCTGATACTACTTCACCTGACTTCCTCCTCCTTTGCTGTTGTAATAATTACTAACGCCACTAGAGGTCACTATCTAACAAGAAATGTAAATATTGGTGGTCAAAAGCCTCCATAAACCACCTTTCAACTAGAGCAAACCAAGTGCTAGTGCTGGTTTGGAGTTGGTTCAAACTGTGAACCCTTTAAAGAACCGGTTTGATTTTTCACGGACATGAGAGCCACCATAGAGTCAAATTATTCAGTCACTGTATACGTCTCTAGTTTTCCAGCATTGCTAGGAACACCTATGATGGATTTTATCAGCTCAGGTGATCACTGGATCATTTTAGAAACACGCTGGCACATTTTCCAGGCATTTTAGTGGCGATAAAACTGGGTCCACTAAGCCAAAACATGATCTTTTCCAAACACTTATGAAGTAGTTTTTGGGGCGAAACCTACAGGTTTCCAGCTCGCAAGCACAGCGTTGCAACAACATACAATTGAAATGTTAAGAAACATAAGGAAATGTAAAATTTCAGCATGGTTTGACAAGAATGTCAACATTTATTCTGGTAACTGGGTCAGAGTGAGATAATAGGAACCACATCTCAGCTGAGTCTCAGCTCATTGTTTAGCTGTTTTGGTTCACTCTGTGTTGTTTTTGGCTGCAGTTGGTAGCTTTTGTGGCTTCACATCAAACAGCATTTAGAAAGAGTTAGCTCGTTGCTAACAGGTGAACATATTGAAGCTTTTAGCAGTTACAGAGCCTGATATTTCCCCCAGGAGTTTGTGGAGACCAAAAAAAAGAGAGTGAATATCTGGCTTACATTGGCGAAAAAGCCAGAAACTGAACTCTAAATGATTGCTAATGTTGTTCAATGACTGTTGGATGTGTACATTAGTTGTTTGCTAAAAACATCAACTAGCAATGTCAAGATATGTTGAATCCAAACTTGTTTCTGAAGCCCCATAGAGGCCACTGCGTTAGCATTGTACTGGAAGGCCTCTTCCACAGCAGTTTGTCTGGTGCTCATGCTGCTCTCTGTTTCACTGTCATGACTTACTAGTTAATTTTGATAGAACAGAGTCAACAACATTAATGTTATTAGTGACAAATGTGCTTTTCCTGTTATGAATGTCTGCTGTACAGGAAGAGTTTTTACAGAAGATAATCAGCTGTTTGTCTCTTCTGGAAACTTCTGACGGGAATTTCCTATTTGCTTGCGGTTTCTGTATTTTCAGTGTCTCTTTAAACTGATGTCAGTTTTTGTCAGTTTGCTTGAATTTTACTTTTTTTATGTGTTATCACGGGGGTAAAGATGTTTTATTCATTTGCATTTGCTTCTATTTGTGTGTGCTGTCTTCAGTTGTCAAATGTTGAGCTTTTTGGGTCACAGCAGTTTCCTCATGTTGTTATTTAAAAAATCAAGAGATTGAACGTAGCCTGTAGGCTGTGCTTCATTTTGGGGGTACTTTACAGTTCATGCTACTTTGAACATCTACTCATTTACGTTCAGGGACATATTGAACTTTTTACTCTGCTGCATTTATTGGACCGCTAACATGCATTGTTACTAGGGGTAGCAAAGTCAGCATTTTCTGATTATCGGTATCTGTGATTTTTATGTCAGACTGCCAATAAATTAAAAATGTGCACAATGAACAATATCTGATCGTTAGCACATCACAAATAACAGCCTGCAAACATGGAATAATCTGAATCTGCAAAGTAACAAGTACCTTAAATTATAAAATCAATGTAGTAGAGAGGAAGTATAAAGCAGAAAAAGGAAAAACTCAAGTAAAGTTCGTCAAAATTGTGCTCAAGAACAGTATTTCAGTAAACTGTATTTCCAAATCTTGACACTAAGATTTTCAGTATTTCTGCAAATGAATGTCGAGCCAAAATATCAATTTTCAGTCTCCTTGATTTCTCATATTTGGCATTAGCCCTGTAAAAGCCATATTGGTCGACCCCTAATCGTTACACAGTGATATATATTCTATATATATGCAAATATGCACATTGTCATACAGAATACAGATACATACAGAATGCCAATAATAATAATTAAACTGACTTGTCTTTTGTTTTTGTAACTGAGCATTTTTAGACTGATGTTATTGTCTTATTATCCGAATCCTTCCTGGGTGTCACGGCCTGAATCCTTTATGTTCTTGTCTCTATTGTGAGTAAAAGTCTTTGTTTCTTATTCTCTCCCCGGTTAAGACAGTTGAATGAATGAATGAATGAATGAATGAATGAATGAATGAATGAAACCTTCCACTGTTTGTACTCAGCGAAAACAAAACTGACCTCTGTTGTTAAATCAGCACACTGGTGAGATCTTGTCCAAAGAACCGCTTGTTACTAAGAGGATGAAGACTAAAAAAAGAGAGTGGACCCTTCAGTGTCATGGCTGCATGATGATGTCAGTTACAGTAGCTGGTTGTAGTGAAGCATTTAATGTACAGTGTAAGTGTGTACTTGACATCCTCATACTTATCAGGGGAGACAAAGAAGAGGTTGATCTATAGAAACAACACCACCGTGGCTATATTTTTGAGAGGTTTCAATTCTCAATGATGCAACTGCTCTTTACTAAATGATTCATGGTAAAAAAAATAACCATAAAAAAGAACATTTAACATTTAATTAATTTATCTGATCAGTTCTGAGTCAGGATTCGAAACGTACTAATCTAACCTCTAAAGATACATATGGCTCTTATCTTTACATTTCCACAGCTGTTAAATTTGTATATTTTTGAACTAAGATTTGAGAAACCTGACGCAGAAGCCCCCTTTTTTTAGAGTGGATCATCTCATGTACGATTGACTGACGTATTTTCCTTCCAAAATAGATGTTTGTGAAGAAGCCGTCACATGACTCCTTTAGAGGCTCCGTGTGACTCAGCCGACTGAACCGACACTTCTAATTGAAGGTGTAATCCGTCTCTCAGACGGGGGCATCTTCTGCTGTTTTGGCTTTAAGGAAAACAGATGTTCAGATAAACAGACACACACTGTTTGACTGTGTGAGGCAGGTGATACATCCAGATGATGCAACAGCACAGAGGAAAATGAATTAAGAACTCCATCTACTGGCCAACTACTGAGGAGCACATTCATGCTTTAAATGTAGAAGAAAATCAAATTAAAGGGAAATTTAAAGGGAGCGTTCAACATATATACATTTGCGAGGCCAAAATACAATTACATTTTTTCACAGCTAACTTTTTGACCCGTCACAGCAGAAAACACAGGTGTAACTAACAATATGAATGATCGCTCGAGCCCATTAAGTGTCCCAGTAAAACCAGGATGGACTGGACAACACTGTGATGGACTGCAGTTGTCCTGAGCTAATGTAATATAGTAATATTGTTAATATAATCACATGTTTCACAAAGCAGTGACCTTCCCCTCGTCCTAGCTTGTGATCATGACACTATCACCCGTCACCACTGAGCCTGTTCACCTGTGGAGTGATCCAAACAGGTGTTTTTGGAGCACTACACAACTTTCACAGTCTTATTTTGCTCCTGTCGCAACTTGTTTGAAACATGTTGCCATCAGATTCAGTATAACAGTTATATAAACTGTCTTTGTACTGTGAGTTTATGTCAGATAGGATTAGGAAATTATTACATTCTGTTTGTAAAAAGTCAATACAGTTCCAACTTTTGTTAGAATCGGGGTTGTAATGAAAAACCTCCTGCTGTGAGTGACTCGGGGGTATTATGGAGACTTTTAACAAGTTGTCCCAGCAGAAATGACAACAGCTTTATGGATTTTTGACAGCCCTTTGATAAATTAGTTGTGTGTGTCCTCTTTTTCTTTTTCTTCTCATGTCCTGTCATAGCTTTGGACTGTTATTGTTGATACAGTCATATAATGTTGTGCTGAAAGAGACAAAAACACTCATATCAACCTACAATGCTCTTCTGGATACATACTGTAGGTGTTATATACACTGAGGAGGCTGAGCACATGTCCACACTACTATTTGAAATGATCAAATTTGTCTTAATTATTCATAAAAGGATCATTAGCCTGGCTATGAATGTGCTAAAAAAAAAAAAGCTTGTGTCAAGAAATGTTGATTGACACAACTAAGAAAAGTCTCAAGAAACGAAGTATCACACCTCCATTCTCAGAAGACCGCGTTCACCTGGTTGTCATAAAATTATCGATGTTTAAATCTCAGATTTTTAAGCACTTTAAGAACTTTACCAACACGATTGCTTAACGGTACCATTTGTCATTTGACAGTTGATTTTTGAGTCCTGACTCGTTGAACAATGGCGCTTCAGGATGGCGGCGACCCGACCTACATTCCCAAAGCATCAGAACTTAACAAGTTGGGAACAAGACTCAAAAAATCAAATCTTACAAATAGGACCTTTAAAAGTTGAATTTTCATTATTACAGATGTTGTCACCATACCTGTGTACAAAAAGCTGTAAAATCAGATGATCAATAAACAAAACCCAAAAATGCTTAATGATAAAACGTGCTTAGTAAGTCCACCGAGGACTAACTATAAACATTTAGTTTTGATTTCACATTCATGCTGCATTCATTCTGGTAATAAAAATAATAATCTGCAATCACCACTAGATGGCAGCGCTGATTCACAGTTCACATCCTCTCCAGGTCCCTCAGACCATTTAAATCTGTTTATTTCAGGATGATTTGAATGTTTTGGCCTTGACTTTGCATCATAAGAATCTAAAAAGCACTTTCTTTTCCCTCTCTCTCTGTTGAAGTGACAGCCTGCTGATATTAACTGTGTTTACACGCTCTGTTGGGTTGAAGGTGAGATAAACAAGCAACAAAATCAGATAGAACAGATTCACTAAAAGGAAAGAAAAGGATAGAAAGTGTTATTGAGTGCTTTAAAAACTGATAAATATTATTTGTTTTATTTTGTCCCTGACATGAAGGATGATTCAGGGTGAGAATTTTGACTTCTTTCCTAATTTTCAGTAATAATCCAGTCAGCAGTCAGTTTGGTATGACTGACTTAATCTTCAGACCAGCTCCAGATCTGGACAGCTTATTAAAATAAATCCAATAACTGTTAATTAAATGAACTTTTGCAACGACCCCGTTGTCTCAGTTTGCTAACACAAAGACGAAGAAGCCGCCAAGTGCCGGTGTCTCGACATCTGTGCTCCGATGAACGATGAATACATTTCAGTTAATTGGATACCGTTAATTAAGAATGTGAGCATGTTTGACCCGACAGAGTTTTGTAACACATCTGTTTTAACTGAGAAACTTGGAAAACAAGTCTGCATTTTTACCAACAATTGAAAGAAATACATACAAAGTGTCAGTGTTATGGAAATATTTGACTTGAATTAAAGAAAACTGAGTACTGAGTGAAGAAACAATGTGCCTGTGACTTTTCATTCATTAATTTAAAAACAGGATTTTAGTGTTAGTTTGTTGAGGAGCTCATTTCCTAGAGATAACCTAAAAAACTTAACTACAGATTATAGATTATATACAAGTGTTTACAGTTTAAAATACAAACTGCGCTTTATATAAATATTCAAAGTAAATGTAGATATATCTCATAGTACATTACCTTCCAAGCCACATACATAACCACATACTTCATGTATGTTAAGTAATCTATTACATTACCCAGCCAGTATTTATTTCTAGGTGTCTGTATTCGCAGGAGTCCTGACTGTTGTGGACTTTACTAACTTTACTGACTCAAACCCACTGAACGGTTCTGGAGGCACTTTGTGGATCACTGTCACATCCTGCTGGGACGACATGAGTCAGCAGGTTTCACACAAACTTGTGGAGTCCATGCCAGCTCAGAAAACACAGTTCACAGCATCAAACCTACAACTAGTTACCAGTGATGGAATGTAACTAAGTACATTTGCTCAAGTAATGTATTTGAGGTACTTGTAACATACTAGAGTATTTCCATTTAATGTTATATTTCAACTTCAGCTTCATTTTTGAGGCAAATAATGTAGTTTTTACTTACAACATTTATTAGATTACTTTACTTACCAGTTACTTTACAGATTACTTTACCTCAGAGCCAAAGTTTCCATTTTTTAATGAATTTATTTGTCACTGAAAATAAAGACTGATGATCAGAAATTGATGATTGTTGAATATTAGCAATAATTGGTTGATGTTGCCGTCACAATATCAGATTTTGACTACAGGATTATCATGGCCAAGCTAATTCACAATAACTATATTAGCTAGTGTGAAAGAAGTTTAGAGATTTGGAAAATAAATTGCAAACATTAACTTTTTTTTTACTGCGTTTTAATTTTCATTTGATTTTTTGATATAGATAATAAAATAGTGGGACGTTTGATACTTAAGAACATTTAATATCAGATACGTACTATTAATATGGGTGACTTTCACTTATCCTAAGTAATATTTTAACATGGTATCTTTACTTCTATCTCGTCAGGTAGTTTTTAGAACACTGGTACAGCCCTGACCGTTAGTTAGCTAGCTAGCTAGCATTAGCGCCGTTAGCTAGCTGCCGTTAGGGATGGAACGTTAGCAGCGTTAGCAACGTTAGCCACAACAAACTGGCGGGCACTTGACGATGCAGGTTGGGAAATGAATGCAACAGTAAGGATGGGAGATGAACCGCCACACTGACAGTGTCTGGACGCTAAGGTCAATAACACTTTTCAACATTTAAACAGTAAAACAGACCGTTCCGGACTGGGATTAGCCACATTAGCCGAGCAACATGCTAACGCCTGTTTCAGAAAATAAACAGTAAAGAAACATAACATGGCAAAACTTACAGCTTCCTCGCCTGAGGTCAGCTCACAGCCGGTATCCATCCAGAAGGTTAATGAAATCCACACATCCTCCAGCTTGTGAAATAGCCTCAAACAGTTTCCCAGTTGTTGTAAAATAAAGTGAATCCACTTAACTGACCTCAGATGAGATAAACACTTTCTGTCGATTCTTGCAGCCAACAGAACAGCAGCTAGCTCCTGTTTTTAGCTCTTAGCTCAGTACAGACTCTCCTCATGTTGAAAATATCCAGTGGTTTCACTCTTACAAATGTTAAACTTGAATTCGGACTTCATGTGTTGAATTCTGACCTTTTTATAATCTCAGAAATCTGATAGAAAAGTCAAAAATTCTGAGAGAGAAAAAAAGTCAAAATCACTTCAAAATGTCCCTAGTTGTTATCCGTACAGAAAACTGACTGGGATGTTTCACAGTTTGTGGGTCGGCAGGTTCCACAGATAGCTAAAAAAGTGAGTTTTTAATAAGATATTTGCGTCTCTTCCTGTAAATTCCTCTTTTTCTGCTGTGTGTAATGTTAAGAGACACTTTAAAAACTGGAGTCAAACCACTTGAGAACAAACACTGAGCCAGTAAATCTGATTCTGATTCTGTATTGATGTTTATCAGGGTCAGCTGACAGTATTCACACAGTTATTTTGTTTTCAGTCCATCAGCAACAGAACATGAACAGCAGCAACATTAAATGTCTATCTCAGTGTTTTTTCAGCTGAGTGATATTCAGACAGGTGAACACCAGAAGGTCCAGCCATGAGGTGATATAATCATTATAACTTCAACAACACCTGGATGTTAGCTACAGAACAGCATGAGGGCAGCCTTGATTTTCATAGTTATGCAGGCATTTTGTCCCACAATGACAAGTTTACCCCTCGGTGCTGTTTAATGTCATGAGCAGGCAGTTTATCTAACTTACAACCTGTCAGCTGGGAGGAAAACACACATGTGGAGGCTGATTCAGACCCTCAGTGTGTGAGCAGAGGTGAAGCTCCTGAAGTAAACTTGCTGACAAACTGTCCTTTTTATCGGCAAGGAGAAAGTGAACAGATGTACTGTATCCTTGAAAATCTTCAGTGGGATTATAACACGGAAGATTAACAACAAACTAACTGTGTTTACTCGTCTCCCCCTACAGCTACGCCATCGAAGCTGATCCATAATAATAATCCCCCAGCTGGAGAACAAACAACATCTGGGCGCGGAGAGACGGGAGAGGGTGAAGTCTCAGCAGGGTGGGCGGCAGATGGTGACACTGCAGCAGCACTTCTCCAGGTAGCTCCTCCACCACACCACAGATACAGTTATTGCAAAAGCATGACGGAGAACTCGATCGATTTAACGCTTCAGAGTGTGTTTACAGATCTTTGGAAGGACCTCTGCATATGTGAATAAATCTGAATAAAAGCTGTGGCTCAGAGGCTGTAAAAGTCTGTAAAATGAAAGAAGTGAGGCTCCAGGCAACATTAGCCACCACTAACACAGCACACCTGAATCAGTTGCATTTTGGGTAATGTAGGCACTTCTTTTTGAAAAGGGAGAAGCTGTTTCCAGTTCTGCTGCATCGACTGTGATACGTTTGTTTTTTTTAATGTCTCCATCATGCGGCAGACAACGTTGACATTTCAAATAGTCCCATTTCATCTATTGCTTTAAATTAATTATAATTAATGCAGCTTTAAAAGAGCCAACAGGGTTGTTAGCTAGCTAGGAATAGCAGGAAAATGTTGTTGAACAAGCAAACGACTGTACATCTGTTTGGACTAAAGGCAAGATCATTTCATGGGCGACTGTCAACTAATCTGGGAACTAATCAAATATATCAGTTTGTTTTTATTTATAGCTTATAGACATTTATCCCGAGTAATTATAAGTAAGTAATAAGTAATTATGTCACATTTTCTTGCCTAGTTGGTGAACAGCCATTTCTCAGGAGACAGTTTCAGTATTGAAACATTTCAAAATAAAATGTCACTACTTGGATGTTTCTTTAATGAAACCTATAAGACACTGTGAGGTTTGTGACCCCTCTATCATCGGACCTTATATCTTAAAAGCCAGTCGACTCAGTGACAAATCATCCAAACGAGCAGCAGACTTAATGCATCGCACACATCAATCAAATACCAAACACCAAATGTGATGAATGGCTCGGCTTTTGTGTTGATGTCCAATATTTTCATTAACCTGAGAGCCCGCTGCATGTCGAGATCGCCGTATAAAGACAGAAGCCACTCAGTTTTATTGGAGCACCGACACTAGAAACCGGCCTGAAGTGTCGACCCTCCGCTGCGACAGGCTCTCATTGTGTCCTACTCATCGATCTTTTCCTCCCAGCGTGCGATAAATGAGGCTGGAAATGATAACCGCACATTATGTCCGGCCAACTGTTGATGCCCACCGCCTGACGCAGGTTCAGTCCCATCTGCATGTGCTCAGCCAGGTGTGAGATGAGACGAGACTTTAAGTTGATTCACCCCCGACATGCTGAAGATATCTGAGCTTCTGCTTCACATTTAGGAAATGTATGAACCGGGTTTGTTAAGAAGTTGACGTGTAACTAAAACCTATAATTGAAAAAGAAAAATCTGAAAACATAACTCTGCTTTCATAAAGCTGCTAAATTGTGGTTTTGACTAAATTGCATGTTTTGTTTAAATCGTTTCATTCTCGTTTATTTTTTGGTCCATTTAATCTTGTCCCACGCAGCGTCTCATTTAAAGCAAACCCTTACTTACGATTTGAAAAAAATCTTAATTTTCCGGTGAATTGCCTGTAAAAACGGGCCTCAGAAGAGCCTGATGTCGTCTTTATTTACAGAAGAAGTTTTTAGGTATTTTCCACATGAAAACATCTGTGAAGAAGAGCTGGAAAAAGTCCACACAGTCTGTCCTCCAGGAGACGTTCAGATACTTCTGGTAAAAGTAGAAGTACTGATTCAACTTATTTCCTCCAGTAAAGTAATAGATTACAGGCTCTGACATGTACTCAGAGTATCAGAGTAAAAAGTCTCCCTCTGAAGGACATTTGTGCTCAAAGCTAGCTGAAGCTCACGTCATATTAATAGAATTCAAAGACTATTAAAGTTAAAGGTAGAATCAGTGGGATTTGTCCCAGCTGTTCCTGAACGCACCACAAAGACAGTTGATTGATGAGTCTCATTCCCAGGACGTCAAACAGACACATGTTGGGTTGGTAAAGCCTCCCGAGCAGCAACAAAGAGAGAAAATCAGAAACTCTCTGCAGATACGAGACACTAACACGCCTTTTCTCCACATTCCAGTCTCCCTCTCTGTCTGCTTACGTCTTCTTACGTCTTCTTACGTCTTCTTACGTCTTTGTTTCGTCTCACTGCGTCTGTGCACTGATGGCGCTAAGTAGAAATAATCCATAATTCCCCTCGAATGCATCAAACTAGTAACAAGTAACAAGCCTGTTGTGTTCAGATGTAGAGAGGAGAAGTCAAAAGATGTAAGAGAAACACAATATTCAAGTAAAGTACAGATACCTGAAACATCTACTTGAGTACAGTAATAAAGCATTTTTATTAAAGTTTCTCTGACTGCTTTGTAAACTCACAACAACACAATCATTAAAGATTGATTTGTTGCATCATTTGGAGACTACTTACATGTTTATTTTTTAACTAAGTTTAAAAAAAAAACACTTTTTTACTCACAGAATGATCGAGAACAAAAAAAAACAGATAATTTAGTGTTTAGGTAGTTTCATTTTAGGATTTAAACATCTAAACTCGCTCTCAGTGCTTCTTATAGAGTACATTGTTTGATGCACATTAACTTTATTATCACTTAATTTACTAAATAATACGTAGTTGATATTAAATAGGATTTTAAAAGCAGATCTCTTTCTGTCTTCTGTACGTAAGTCCTACAGTAACAGTGAGTAAGTTGGTGTAGAAAACGCAGCTAAACAGTAATATATACAGCTGACTCATTCATTACTGAAATATACATTTGGCAGGTCTCTCTTAAGACTGTGTGAAGTGAAAAGCATTAAATAATATCTGACTGTAATGAATAATTTTCTTTCAACATGTAGCACGATTACGGGATAGATTAGCTGTTGCGGTGACAGCAGAACGAGTTTATACGATGAATAATAGTGTTTGTCTTTAAGGATTTCATGTTTAAATAAACCTGATTATGTCAACGTGCTGTAAATAATAGAAGAGAGAAGAAAAGCCTTCAGGAGGAAAAGCAGCGAGGCGCTTGTGTTTGGTTCAGCCGTCACCGAAGGAAGGAAAGCGGTCACGTTAAACGGGAAAGTAGGCCACTCATTCATTCATTCATTCGTTCATCGTGGTACATGATCAGCTGTGTAAAGTGTAGCCTGTGGTTAAATGTCACAGAGCAGCAGAAAAGCCCTCTGGTAAGAATTAAAGGGTCGTTTCCATCAAAGACAAATGTCCACACAGTATACAGACTCACTGAAGCTCATATACACAGTCAACACAGGCGTGACAGCACCTGAGAGGTGGAAGTTCAAAAGGAGGTCGGTGGGGAAACGATCCCGGATGATATCTGAGGTGCTCGGCAGAACGAGTGTGAAGAACTAAGTGTCATAAAAACTGAGATATTATCGCACACACGGGCAAAATACAGTTGAGAGGTCGGCCTGTGATGTCCACAACAAAAACAGGCCGCACTTTAATGAATCTGAAGGTATCTGTATTTCAATTGGACGTCAGTTGGGTCTCGAGTTGACTCTCGCTCACTCACCTCAAGCGACAGGCAACAAAAGACGGAAACATGACTGAACTTCAACAGGTTACAGATCACAGCTGCCTGATGAACACCTGACCGCTGTGCTCAGTGGTGCTGATGTTGAAGTCATGTGACCGTGATGTCGTCTGTTTACACCCTAACATTTGCTTTTTACTGCCATGGATTTAATCGACGCCGTGAGATGAGGTTGAACACAGAGGACGAATCAGACCGCAGACATCTGTCCTGCCAGACTGCGGTCCGACAGTCCGAAGCTCCTCGTTAGGGAGCTTGTTTTTCTCGAGAGCACTCGGCTTCTCGTTATATCCCACATGATCCACAGAGAGCAAGAGACCCAGTTAGCCATTGCACAGAGTGGCTAACTCTGAGCTGAGGACTTGGGTGGTCAGCCTCAGTTCAAATGACCAGAACCAGCGTGGGGCGAGAGATGACAACAAGTGGAGGCGATGAATGAAATATGACGCAGAATAACTTGAATTTTAACAGGAATCTGGTGCGACTCCCTGAAGAGCCAGAGCTTTAAGGAGAAACACCTCATGATGAGATCAGTTTGACTTTTTTCTGGACTTTAAACTCAGGGAGACCGGTACTCCTCCTCCTCCCCGCTGTTTCCACTTAGTCGGGTTTGTTTCAGGTCAGCGGCGCTGACTCGGGGCAAGATGCCGATGGTGTTCCCAGTCAGCAGTCAGCGCTAATGGCTGAGCCACAAGCATAAAGCAGGAGGAGAGCTGCTGTGGAAGTGACAGTTCAAAATGTCACCGCGCTCAACATTATGGAGAACATGCTCGGTGTCTGTCAACCATGTAGAGACAATTACAGGATCACAAGGCAGGACGACAGTGAAACAAACAAATGTCAGCCGAGGTTTTTATGTTTTGAAGCCTTATATGAGGGCGGCTGTGGCTCAGGGGGTAGAGACAGCATCTTGTTATTGGAAGGTCGCTGGTTTGATTCCCCTGGTCTGCATGTCGAAGTGTCCTTGGGCAAGATACTGAACCCCAAACTGCTCCTGATGTGCACGACCATCAGTGTGTGAATAACTGTAAGTAATGTTCTGCTGTCAAACTAAATGTTGGAGGTTTTAATCAGATAACATTTAACTAGCAGATTTACTTCCTTATCTGATAGATGAGATGTTTGTTAACAGTATTAAATCATCCCCATATTAAATTCCTTGCTGTCATCACTCGAGATTGCGCGATTGTTCGCGGATGTGTAAAAGTCTGAAGACTGGAGGTCAGCTGATCAGATGATCGTCATTAATTTGTGAAATGCCCCTTTAACCTGTGAAACTCCATCGACAGGTTTATCGTCCTCACATTCTCTCAGTTGTACCTTTGCATCCAATTATCGACTTCATTACTGTTTCCACCGAGCTGGAAAAATTACATCGTTCTGCAGCCGGTGTTAATTTCACCACTCAGCGTCGGCTTGTTATAAACTATTACATGAAGGCAAATCTGGCCGGCGATCCGAACGTAAACAGGAGCTGATCACCGCCATCAACATTCCAATCAGAGGACTGGACTCCCGAGGCGATCGGCGTGAATCTTGATATGCGGACTGAGCAGAACAAGAACTAAACAAACCAGTATTTTCAGTTCTGATCAGCAAATTTGGTTTATTGCTGTCAAAGAGTAAATATGTTTCATAAGTCGTACGCTTTGTGTTTTATGAAGTCTTTGATTCTCTAGTTCTTTGGCTCTGACCAGTTTTCTTCTTGTCTTCTTGAACGCAGCATGGAGGAGACGGTGCGAACGCTTCTACAGAACCAGGACTCACTGGAGGGGCCCAAGGTGGACCCACTGGACCTCATGAAAGCATACAAGGTACAAGACGGACCTCCAGGCTCCACTATATGTTTATACTCAACCTACGAACTATACAACTTAACACTTTCAAACCTTTCCCAACAAGTTTCATGGAGAGCAGATCCACAGTCAGGTGACAGCGTTCAGGCAACAGAACTACTGGTTTAGGTTCAGTAAAAGATCACAGTTTGGCTTTAAATCAGTAAACATCTGTGTTCAGTTTTAACTTTGTGTCAAAAAACACATTTGATTCGACTTGGTTAGGATTCGGTAAAGATCTTATTTTTGTTTACCTGGTTCTGTCTCCACAAACACAGCTGGAAATTGTCCCGATGTCTCGTCATGAAGATCCGGTTTTGTCGCCACAGACGTGGCTGCTCTCGTACAGTCTCACATATAATACGTACAAAACATACAAACTTAAACAATTCCGCTTTCTTGCACCGGAAGAAAGTTTTCAGAAAGTTAAAGATGAAAGTTCTGTTTGATAAGTGTTTTAAAAATTTAACCTTACCAAAGAAGTGTCAGCCTCCCTGGTTGGGACCCTGATTCGTGTCCCCAGGTGGAGCCGAGTCCTCACAATGTGACTACGAGGACGCAGATCAGCTTTGATGTAGTTTATTATTTATATTAGTGTTAATGAAACCATAAAACCAAAAGCAAACAGGATTTATAATCTCCTAACACTAATTATTTATGAGTCTTGTGTAAGTAAATCTTCCCCGTCTCCTGCTGCCGTACGTCTGTGTCTTTTGTTTGAGTCGCGGCTTTTTGATATTTGGCTTCGGCAACAATAATCATTAATGCAAAGAAGTGTTAAATCATGCAGCATTACATCACAGGGACGCAAGCATCTCCGCAGATAATCTCAGGCAAACAAACGTGAAGCTGCAGTCTGAGAAGATAATATATCAGAGCCTGAGATAAAGAGAAGAGACAGAGAGACGAAGACGACACGTACCTGAAACACAGAACAGACGTGAATCATCCTCCACTGTATAAAAGCACCATGAGATCAATCTTTACATTATGTCGTGCTTTGTTATTAAAGTGCACTCTGAGATGAGACGGAGCGTCGGAGCTGATCTCACCCACACGCAACACTGAGCTTCATTCATCCGAACGATACGCGATGGAACTGTCGAGTTTCACAGAGAAGCTTTTCCTCGAATGTATTTTTACAGTCTAATCGAACTGCACGAACTGTTTCTGCCAATTTCACACTGACTGACAGAAAGTTTCAACATGTTCGTCATCTGCAGAGACGTAAACCGCAAACTTTAAGCAACTTTTGCTAACTTTTTAGTCACAACGTTATCTTTTCCTCAACATATCTGAGTGGTTTTTGTACCTAAACATAACAAAACCATCAGCATGGCTTTGTCACAACGTAAAATTGAAAATTAAACCTTGAAGAAACTTGAAGTTGAAAAGTCTCAACATTACTGTGGTTTGCAGAAATGTACAATGCCAATATTTATTCTGCTGGTTAGGTTTGAGTTACATGAAAAAGGCTGAAGTGACTACGAGCAGCTTTAAAGTGTTTATGAAACAGTCTCTGATTCCTCTGATGATTATAAAAGACCTGTTACAGCAAACCAGACCATCAGTGAACAGCCTGCTGTTTTTATATAGTTATTATTAATACCTGTGCTCAGGTCTGATCACATATAAAATCATATATAAATACATTATGTCATCGGGATCCATCTTCTGGTCTCTCAGTCACTCACTTCCAAAACAAATAGCTTGCAAAGATCTTTATAACAGCAGGCGCTGATGTCGTACCGCTTTTGTCCAAAGTGGCCGCTAGAATCAACAAAAAGTGAACCTTCGTCGTGTTCACTTTAATGTCTCACATCTTCAGACACCCGGCTTAGAATAAAGACTGTAAATAAAAGGCATGTCAGTGCAGTGTCCAGCTCATGTTAAATAAAGAAGAATATAAAGGATAAAGGATAAAGAATTTTGTTTTAACATATCCTCGGCTTGCAGAAATGTACATTGCGATTATTTATCCCGACGTTTCAATTGACCTGGAAATTTAAAACGGCACCAACATGCTGAACAGTTCAGGTTCATTCAAGTGAAGCAGTTCAAAGTGATTGTTGGTATTTTAATGACAGTGTGCTGCTTCTGGTGCAGCGTCAGTCTGCTGATTCTAAACTAAGTACTTGTGCAGCAATATCACGTTTAAAACATAAATAAACCATTTTAATGAATCCCTCTCCAACCAATCACTTAGTTTTGATCAGCGAAAAATATTTTAATGAGATTCAAGTCTCACATCGGAGCTCTGAGGTTCAGTCTTTGTCTCAGTATTGTTTCTTTCTCATTTAAGCTCCACGTTCAGCAACTCGTCAGAAAACTGAAAGTTAAATTTCTATTGAGAAACAGTTCCTGCTTTTTGAGCTGGTGCCACTGGATGAGGAAGGTGATTGTTAGTTACCTGACTGTGGGTGTTTTTACTTTTTGATGAAGGTATTTTGTAATTTGTACTTTATTTTAAATTGTTGCACGTTCGCTTCACGTCTGAAACTGTGTAAGTGCGCTGCTTCCCTCTTGAATAAACTCAATGAGACTGAACTCCTGGTTTAATTGAGGTGAAATGAAATGTGGTCTCCATCTATGAATTTACATGAGTCGCTCTGGAGATGATGAGAAGTTGTTCTTCATTCCTTCGTCACCCTGAGGCGTCTTTGATCTGCGTTTCAGGACAAACTCCTGGAGGAGATGTGGAAGCAGCAGGACAGTCTGGAGGGTCCCACGGCCACAGCGGCAGAGAGGCCCGCCTCGCCGGAGGCCGGCGGCGGCGGTAGTGGAGGAGGGTCAGAGGAAAATTCGAAGGACAGCAATCCTCTGCTAGAGCGACTCCGAGCCCTGGAGGTAAAGTGGACTGCATGGTCCACTTCTTACCTTTCCTCAGCACTTTGTCTGTTCCCTGTGTGCTCTCCTTCAGCCCTGAACATGAAAGAGTGATCGATATATTGAGAGTACAACATGTTTTA
The DNA here is from genome assembly GCA_963678695.2 of Diplodus puntazzo. NCBI lineage: Eukaryota > Metazoa > Chordata > Actinopteri > Spariformes > Sparidae > Diplodus > Diplodus puntazzo. Next base: position 30,555,580 of record OZ023164.1, on the reverse strand, counting down.
TTTAATTAAATTTCTTTCACCGGATGTTGAAGGAGACTAAAATAAGAGAGCAGCGCATGAGGCTGTTTTTACAAAGACTGATTATAACTGTACTGGTTACATGATGGTTATGTTCCTTCTTTATTTAACAGGGATTTAAGAAACTCATTGAAAGCATGGTGTTAATTCATCCGTAACACTTTGAGGCCGTTCACAACTGGCATTAACATGCATCTCGAGTGACAACTTATGATCGGATCACACATCCCCTCTCTGTTTATTCAAGTAAAAGACAAATAGATGCAGTGTTTTTACACAGATAAAGAAATGTCCTCATGTAACATTTGCAGAATTAACAAGAAGGGCCAAATGACTAAGAATTTGTCAGTCAGCGTTTCATAAAGTTTATTAAACATCTTTTCACTCAAAAACTTTAAAATTGAGCGTTTTTTTAAGGGAGTCTGGGGACTTTATATACTGCCATCAAAGCAGTTGTCTATAATGGTTACTATTTACTCTATTTGACATGTTTACAGTCAATAAAGTGTTGAATTTAATGCTGAATTTACAAGAAGGCTGAAATAATTAAGAATTTGTCATAGAACGCATTTCACAAAGTCTATAAAGTTTCTCCTAACTCAACAATTCACAAAATTGGCTGTTTTTTAAAGGGAATTTGGGGGAATTTCACCACGGGTGTCAAAGGAGTAGCTTATATTGGTTAATATTTACTGTATTTGTTAAATCTGACATGTTTACATCTATAAAATGATGTCATCTTGCATAAATTTAGTGTAAATGGTGAATTGAGTTGAAAAAGCTGCTTAATGTTGAAAGGTAAGATGCACTTTAGACACAGAAGCGGGAAAAAAGAAACCACATAATGTTGTGATGCCGAATTTACAAGAAGACATGAATAATTTTGAATTGTCATAGCAAAGTTTTGCATAGTTTGTAAGAACCGTCCCTACTGAACAATTCTTAAAATGGTGCTTTTTGTCAAGGGAGTCTGGGGATATTGTGATTACTAGTTCGATGGCTGGATCAGTTGAAACAAGCACCTCGAGCTGTCCACTTGTGGACGGATGTTGATACCAAACGTGAACAGACTCCTTGACAAACCCTCGCACAGTAAAATCGTAACTTTTTCTTGCTGGTCCTCATTAAAACCTTCACACACGTTGCAGAAATCTGCTGCAGACGTCTGTGCTATCACTCCAAATTGCTGTTTTTTGTGGTATCACACTTTGTTGTTTGTTGAAAATTGCTAGCTGACGGCTAGGCTTTTTTAAAACCATTAGGGAAATCTAAGATTCACGAAAAATAATTCAACAGCTGCCTAAGGTAAACTCATAATGATCAGTCGAACGCAAACCCATCAATTCATATCAGCATACAAAATTAAAAGCATCTCTTAAAAAATAAATGAAACCTCCGTCTTGTGTCATTCACGGCAGCTTCGTCTGAAAACACCACGAGACGTGTGGATGACAAACAAGTGCAATCGGCGTTCTTTCATGCCTCCGTCCTTCGCCAAGTATCTCAGAAAATGAGACTCCATTATGCCGAAGATCCGTCCGAGGGGCAGGAAAGAAAACAGGAGCAGGAGACAAAGGAGTTATTCACATCCAGGAGGTGATAATTAAATTGCTGACAGGGTAGTTAACATTTGTAGTCAGTGTTCCAGTGAACGCCTCTCTGTCACACCCTCTCTGCTCAAAGGTAGCGCGGCTCACCATCTGTTGGGAGGTCTCACACACACACATTATTGATCACACTGCACTGTAGCCTAAAGGTGAAACACACCTGAAAACACACTTCACTTTGTTTACTTGTTTGTACTCTGTTCAACATGATTTTGTGATGGAACCACTGACATCGTTGACATCGTTACAGTATGACGCGCTGCAGGAATGAATCCTCAAACTAAGATTTAAATTAGCATTTTTAGCGTTTATAGGTCCCTCATCTTGAAGTCGGGAAGAATCTCACGGGCTTTTAGTTGAGGGAAACAAAGCGATGCAAACTTAAATAAAACATCATCCCTGCTGCATTCTATTGAAGAGGTCACATCCTGCTTTCTGGGTTTTTTTCCTTTTCTTCATTGTGTTATAAAGTATTTTTGTGCATTTAAAAAGTCTAAAGGAGTTACTCTCTCCCACAGAAAACACTGCTAACAGGCCTTGAAAACATATATATTTATATATTTATTATAGAATATATATATAAGGCTGTACCGCAGCCATGCTTACCAGCCATAGCGTCGTAATTTTAGATCACACTACCTCGCTCTGCATGACTGCTCTGCCTCTGATTGGCTACATCCTGCATGTGAAACTCTCACCAAAGATTGAATAGAGGCGAGATGTCTCACTTCCGTAGCTGAAACAAGACGCAGTGCGTAAAGAGATGCTGCAGCGATGCACCATGTGAGAAAATGATGTGTTTTTTTGAAAATCAAATAATGTAAATAAATTCTAATGGGACCCCCAAATAAAAGCAACAACTGAACATTAGCATAATATGTGATACTGTTGCAGCCTGCAGCTCCTCATGTGAAATCTCTCACGCTACCGTCACAAGTCAAGTCCACTAGGCTCAGATCGGGTCTGACCACATTATGTAACGAATCCCTCCAGACGGCGTCATTAGCGACTTCTTTACACGTCTGTAAATTAAAATCCGATCAACGGATTCAGATCAAAACGAGCAAACACACTGTGAGTTTATCAATATGTTAATAAATGAGTTCCTGCAGCACATGTAATTATCACCGTGTGTGCATCGACGGAAAAAAACCCTTTAATATTGCTTCCTGATTACGTCGCTTTAATTATGTTCAAGTTCATGTAATTAGCAGCGTGAGCGCTCAGTGGATTATTGGAAACGACTGAACATCATTTCAGTGATATTTAAAGTCGAAGAAAGTCGTCCTAGCTGCTCCGTCATTAGTGATGCTCTTTCAGAATAAAGTGCCTCCTTAAATTACATCAATTTTCTTGTCTACTCTGTTGACCCTAATGGATCTTTCTGAGTGTGTTCGTGGGTTTTTTGTGCCGCTGCCTCCCTCTTCATGGTGGCTGCCTTTATTTTATCCACACTTGTAATTAAACTTTAACGCTGGACTGGAGAGACATTACAAGCTTTTCCATTTAGCCGGAAACTGCTCTCCAGTCATTACGGCACACTCGGGTACCTTCCGCACAACCTGCCGTGGAAAATGACAAAAAAAAAAAAAAAAAAAAAACCGTTGCTCTTCGAGGCACATTTATGAGTTACAGGATAAATAATACAAATAAACTGAGTCCGCTGAGCGTTTTCTGAGCTCCTCTACAACACGGTAATATTCAGTGGAGTTTAACAGTGAAGCCTGAAGCGATGATTAATGTGACGCTCGCTGCTGATCAGCCATGTTAACTCTGCAGAAACGAGGATGGAGGAGCACGTTGCCAAACATCTACTTACACCCTCTTTACATTCAGGATCACGTTTACTGGTGTGACACAGTGTGATGATCCAGAAACAGACTTTAAGCTCATTTGTTATGCACATTATGTACAATTAACTTAATTACTTACTTGATTTGGTCTGAAAGTCTTCATATTTTTTGTTTTCTGTCAGTGCTTTTTTAAAATACCAGTTCATTGGGCTCCTGTGGGGATTTATTTATTTATTTATTATTTATTATTTATTATTTACACATTTATTTTGTTTATTTATTATTTCTTGTCCTGTGCTATAACTGCCTGAAGCGTCTGGTGTTCATACTTCTACCCAGTGGTGGAATGTAACTAAGTACATTTACTCAAGTGCTGCACTTCAGTACAATTTTGATGTGCTTGTACTTTATCCTGATTGGAGTATTTCCATTTTATACTTTACACTTTCACTCTGCTACATTTTGGATGCAAATATTGTACTTCTTACTCCACTACATTATTTTTTTTAACTTAAGTTACTCATTATTTTGCAGATTACTCTGCTGCATCAGAGCCAGAGAAGCTAATTTTTTCAATTAATTAACTTAATCAGGGAATAAAACAGAGATTTCGATATTTTTATTAAATAAATAAACAAAATGAAGTCACAAAAGGTCAAGAAATCTGATTGTTTTACACCTAATTTCCGTTTTCTTGCTCTACTTTTTTCTGCCTCGTGAACTCATCGTTGAACAAACTTCATTCAAACTCAACGTAAACGAGATAAAGCTCACCAGCAGTCGTGGTTTGTCTTTCTACAGTAAGACGTGAAAATATTGCAGGTCGTTCTCGTCTGTAAAGTACGTCGGTGGAATGAGGGTTGATTGCAGTTTCGTGACCAACATGTTTATCAGCTCATTTGTTCGTGTGATGTTCCGTCGCATGAACGGCAAGTGTGAGCTCAGATAACACGTCCTATAAAAGGCTCAAACACTTAAAGTTCAGACTCGTAACTTTGACTCTTCTGACCTTTAAACACACGACGGCTTCAGGCTGATCTGTGGCCTTTCAAACACTTTCTAAAGTTTCCTCCCTGAGTCAAACAATCCAAACTCTTCTGTGGTTTATTGTCTCCGGATGTAAATCAGACTCTGGCTGTTACCTTCGGTTAGTTCGGATCATCTACCTGCTGCCCACAGCGCTTCAAGTGAAAACAAGACATCTCAGGAAGCTTTTAAGATTTACTGGATTCATAATTTCAGTGGCGAGTCATCTCCTGAGTTCCCAGAATGCTTTGTGTCTCCTGCCCTGTGAAAACCTCTGCCAGTAATAGAATTACACCTGAGAACCTCTCGGAGCCTTCAGACACGTCAGAGTCCTGGAATTTAAAGCGTCATTCATTTAGGAGAAAAAAAAAACAACTTCACGTCCTCCAGTGAAGCTGCAAATCCTTCGGAGCTGCAGGCAGAGAGCTTCCTTTAAGATATCGCTGCATCTCTTTCAGAAGCAATTACAGTAATTCACGCAGTTTATCTGTCTGTGTTTTGTCTGCTCAGGCGGAGAACTCGGCGCTTTCAATGGAGAACGACAATCAGAGGAAGCAGTACGAGCGCTGTCTGGACGAGGTGAGTGTGAACGCTCTCACCAGATCAAACGTGTCCCTGTGTCGGGAAAATATGAGTTCCCCTCCACGCCGAAGTCTCATACAGACACATTTATCTTTCATCTTGTGTGGGAAATGATCCGTACTGGTTGTCTGTCATGTCAGTTGTGATTTGCAGAATTGACACTGAGCACAAATAACACTGCTGTCAGGTGAAGCTCATAATTCACCTCAAGAGCTCCAAAAAGCAGGTTTTATTTTTGTTTTATCAATTTGACCTCCATGTTGTTTGTATTAATGCACAGCAGCCTTTAACATGAAGAAAATCATCATAATGAAACATCTAATGAAAGCACACAACACATTTTCTTCAACAGGAAGAAAATGAGACTGGATTTGATGTGAAAATAAGAAGAAAATGATTGTTTTTTTCTGTGTGAATCTGAACTGAAACTGAAATATTTTTCCCAGGAGAAAGATGTTTTCACACATTAATTATCCAGAAAACATTTTTCAGGGACACAAATCATGGCAATCTTAGTGACTTATTGTTATTTCAGAAATACTTTGTTGGTTTTGAACTTCAACACATTTACTAAAAAACAAATGACACTTAATGTTTGTGGGGTCTTAACTCGGACTAAACAGATTAATGACGTGGCTGCAGCTCCCTCTCTTCCCCAGTGTAGCATCATGCTAGTGCTAGCTGTTCCCCTCTGCCTCTAGTTTTACTGCTTGCTAGGCTAACCTGACTGCAGAGACCTGACAGCAGATATGAGCGATATCAGTTTGGTCCCTTTAAAGAAAAGTGAATATGCAAAGTTCCCAAAGAATCCTTAAACTTCAGGCCAGACAAAGTTACCTGCTGGTCACTCAGGACTCGGACACTCGAAGGCGACCGTCTGCGGTTCAGTGACACTCATACACACCGAGTCTATCATCTGTGGCGTTAGTGGCGTCCACAGAGGACGGCGAGGAGACGAGACCTTCTCTAATTGAAGCAGACGGACATCAGAGCTCGAGGCGATATGAGAATCAGAGCTGGAGGCGCCTCGGCGCTCAGGAGGACCGACTCCAGCTCCTGCATCCCTCTGATTGTCTCCACACCCCTTTCCTCATCTCCCCTTCATTTCTCTCCAGCCGGCTCCGCTGCTCCACTTTAGTTCCCCTTTTTTTTTTAGCAGGCTTTACTAATGGCCTTGTTACCATGGAGATTGCTGCCCGTGAGACTTTAACATATTCTGGTTGAGGACAGAAATTTGAGAGTTTCTGCGGTGGGATTCATTCCTCTTCTCCTGCTTTTCAGTCTTATTATGCACATTAATCTTTCTTCAGAAGGCTTCCTGTCATGGTCTGAATGAGCGGAGGCGAGTCGTTCTGATGGAAAGATGAAAGAGGTGGAGGGGGAATCTTTTTTGGCGGCACACAAAAGTGGGAAAGATAGTTATTATTCTGGTGTCAAGGTATAATATATGCTTCCGCTTCAGAAATCAAAATAAGTGGGAAAGAAGGCTTTTCAGACGCCGCCGGTTTATATTCACAACAAGGGCGACGGATTCGTCTGAGAAGCCGCAGGCAGAAAAAAGTGGAACTGAAACAAAACACAGCTGCTGTCGAGGAATTTAACAGCCACAGAACTAATGATTAAAATCTACAAAGCAGCACAAACGTGACACTAAAACCACCAGGATCTGATCGCACACGTGACAAAGACGAGGAGGGCTGTCGATCACTGTGGCCAAACAAATTCAGGATTATGATTTTATCTACAGAAGTCAACCGATGAGACTTTACATGACTGATACTGATTATTAGAAATCACAGAGCCCAAACGCGAGATGCACAAGCAAGACGGGTTAAGAACCAAACACAAGGTTTTTTAAATAAAGCTGAAAAAACCTAATGCAATCTAAACTCCTCCTCCCGAAAGGGCAACAACACAAGGCTGGAAAGTCCATGAGAAAAAGGCAAAACAAATCAGAATCCAGGAAAACACCGCGAGGGAGACGAGACATGGACACAGAAACACAGAAAAAGGGGCAGAAAATCACACAAAGTGAAGAGATGAATAGCGAAGCATGAGACATGAGGGCAGAACTTAAAAAATAAAACAAGAAATGGCAAAATTACTGCAATCTGAAAGAAAAATGACCAACTGATAATCGGGAAATGCTCAATATCTGTCCTGAAAATCTGCCAGGGCCGATAATCTGATTATCTTTATACGATATATCTGCCATCAAATCCATCTTTTAAGTTGTCCACTGTGTGTTTTTCCTCAATAAACAAGTGTAGGGAGGCGTAGAGAGTCTGTGACCGTGACTGTCAAGAGAAGAGCACAAAGAGAACAGCTTCCATCACTTACAAGTGAAAAGGCGAACAGAAGAACTCAAGCTCAAGACGCACAAGGCCGAACAGCTTCACTGGATCCAAAAAAAAAAAGAGAGAGATTTGAAGTGTAAATGTGTAAACACAACAAGCTACATCCATTAATACGAGAGTGTCTGTTGTTGGACAGGAATGATTGAAGCGTCTTTGTAACAGGAGAGTTGTAGAGCGATCGGTGAATTAAAGGAGTTTCAGTTCGGGGGTGTAAAGTTTGTGAGTTCTTCTTCTGGCTCTCTTGATTCACAATAACAAACAAAAACTGAACTTTTCTGTAAAATAAAGACGCTCTGAGGTCAACGGCTAAGCTCAAAAAGAAACATTCTCTTAAAAGGAGCAGCTGTATTTTGGTGTGTAGATAATAGATGGACTTTATTTATGTGCTGAGAATAAAGTGAGATGCACTGACTGCAGGCAGCCGCTGTGTGATTTCACTGAATCTGAGTCTGTGATGCAACACGCTGTCAATTTGTCCTCACAGCACATCTTACACGCCTCTAGATTCTCTCTGATGGTGTTTTGTACTGCGTGGCCTTTTCCATTTACTGTCTGTCTGCCTGTGATCTCCACAGAAAGTCCTCAAGTCCACTCGCAATATACATTTTTAACTTGTTTTCTTCTTCTTCGTCTGTTTTTCTAATCTGCTCAGGTGGCGAACCAGGTGGTCCAGGCGCTCCTCACGCAGAAGGTTCGTCTTTGTCTCTGCAGCACTGAACCAGTCAGCCGATAGAAAATGATGACTGTCACTAACTAAGCTTAAAATCAAATTAATTTTATTTACACAGCACCAAAATCACAGTCACACTGCCTTAAGACGAAGGTTGATAAACAGGAGTGAAGGTAAAACCCAGGGTGTTTGTTTGGGACAGTTTCCAGCGCTGTCACAACTTTTGGAATGAATTTAGGAGCCAAATGACCCTTCAAACACAAAAATACAACATTTTATAAGCAGAGAATAATGTACATGAACAGAAAAAAAAGCAAATGTGAATCAGGCACGTTTCAGCTGGTTTGGCGCAGATGAACTAAACATGCTCATGAAGCACAGCTGTTCCCGAAGTCAGCGATATAAATGACTTTACATTTTACTGCGACAGTCGATCCAAAGAAGAAGTGGAAGCGGCCAGGAAACAAAAAACAAAGAGCGGTTGTTTTCCAACTGTCAATAAGCCTCAAAGAAGAAGAAACAAAAACAGTTGCCTCGTCCATCTGTTACACAATGTGGGAATTAATTTGGAGATGGCAGTTTTATAAAGAACAAGTGAGAGGACGCCAGCAGCACAAACACAATCTTCTTCTTCTTCTTCTCTCAGTGGAAACAGCTCATCAGTTAGAGAGTTAAATGTTCGCTACAGCAGAAAAAGTGTTTCTGTCTCCGATAACGCAGATGTAAAAACCAAGGATGTTTTCTAATTTTACTGTTTCCGCCAACCTTTTGTAATGCAACACCTCAAAATGCACATTAAAGTACATTTATTATAAACTACAGAGACCAAATTAACAATCTGAACCCGCATTAGAAACATCCAACCAGTTTGTTTCAAAAAGTCCTCTGAAGTACATTTAAAATTAATAAATACAACAACAACAAAAAAACTATCTTTAATCTTTAATAAGTGTCATTAAATCTGATCGACACATCAGGACTCGTTTAGGACACAAAACACCAATTTTAGGACTTGAACTCTTATTTGTGACTTTCAGATTCAGATTCCTGATTTATTTATTTTTTTATTTCCTCTTCATCTCCATCACTACAAACACAAAACACAACCACAAGAGTTAGATAGCTGAATACATCAAAGTCAAAGTTATTTTAAAGAAAATGCTCGGAGTTGCAGTATTTGGTTTATCAGTATGAGTTTTAACAGACGGATCATTAACAGTATTTTTGCAAATTTTTCTTTCTATTATCAGTGATACTTGAAACTTGATATTCATCCTCCCAGCGATTGTCATCACATAAAGTACAATTTTTTTTTTAATCTTTCTTGTTATTTTAGAAACTCTGAGATTACAAATATTAAACTTCTCGTTCAATTCAATATATCGATCAAATGACGACAGACTCTGGAGCTCATGATGCCACAAAACTGATCTTTCAACCGCTGGATCCTTTTATTGGGAGAATAATCTGCACATTCAATAGTTCTGTCTGCTGCACAACATAAAAATACTTCTATTTCATTAAAATGTTTTAACCCAGGCTGTGATACCAGAGGCATTTAAACTTCAAGGAAAGTAGAAGTCCTTTCCCTGGCACTTGGTTGAATAGACGTAACGTATACAGAATATATTTATTTATGTATTTACATCTGTTTGTGGTAAATTGTGCCGGACAACATATTGATATTTTATACACCTCTGCTAAAGAGAAAGCACTTCTGTAATATGACTCACCTGCCTTTGTTTTGTTTCCTAACATGGTCGACCAGGTTTCACTGTCATGTTCATGTCACCTGAATGCAGCATTGTGTCGTGTTCCTGTTAAATTAGCATCTGATACACGTGTTAGTTCTGTGAAACATCCCCGTCAGCCACTGTTAACCGTCCATCTGTCTCCTCTTCGGGGTGTTTTCTCAGGACTTGAAGGAAGAGTGTGTGAAGCTGCGGACCCGTGTGTTTGACTTGGAGCAGCAGAACCGCATCCTGAGCGTGCTGTTTCAACAACGTGTCAAGATGTCCACGATCCCCGTCTCCCAGGTAGGAACACACGGCGCCGTGGATCCAAACAGACACCGACAGACCCACACTGCTTCAAGGCTGTTTGAATTTTACATGAGCGGCGCTTCCACTTCTAAAGGTTACTCGCTTTAAAAAAGGACCACAAAGAGAGAGAAATCCACCCCAGATGCAATTTAATTTAAATTGTAAAGACGTGCAGTTTAAGTGTCGGATTTAGAATTGGAAAACGGATTAATTTGGGCCTTTTATTCTTCCACTCCTAACTAGTGTAGTAGTCACGGCGGCATGCTCGAGTGGCTGTAGGTCATCAAACAAGCATTACCAGCCCTTACCAGCCTCCTCTTTTATGCTAATCATGTCAGAATTTGGGCTAATAGCGAGCCAGGCCTCTAATCCAGCTGTAGCCGGGAAGTGACAGTGCAGAAATTGGGAGACGGAGCTGAATATGTTTCTCTAATTGGAAGGCTCTCAAGCGAAGAGCGTTTGGGATAATTGGTTGAAACCTGGACTCTCTTGTAGCTTTGTTAGCCATCATGACAACTGATGGTTCAGTTGTTGAGCTGCACCACTAACTGCACTGGAGCTTCATAATTAAATGTTGATGAAACTGCTGGAAGTGACGAACCTACAGAGTTAACACATAAAGTTCCTCTCGGCATCGTTAAGATCATCGTTTTAAACTCAATTGCCACAGATTTATTAAGACTTTACCTTTATATTATATATGTAATGTCACGTTGTTGTAGCGCTGTGCTCTTGGTCTGGTTATTTAAAAATATTCAGTGGTTTCACGCTGCAACGCTGTCTCCAACAGTGGGCTCTAATCAAAAAATACCCAGTGGTTTCATGCTTTCAAATGTTGAAATGCCATCTCCAACGGTGGTCTCGCAACAAGTATCCAGTGGTTTAACTCTTACAAATGCTGAAATTCCATCTCCAACAGCGGCCCCTCACTAAAAATACTCAATGGTTTCATGCTTACAAATGTTGAAATCTCTAACAATGGTCTCACGCATAAAAATATCCAGATTTGAAGCCCAACACAGCCGTTAAATATCCAGTGGTTTCATACTGACAAATGTTGAAACACTGCAACAGCGGCCCTTCACTCAAAATATTCAATGGTTTCATGTTTTCAAATGCTGAAATGCCAATCTCCAACGGTGGTCTTGGTAAAACTCTTGCAACAAATATCCAGTGGTTTCAGTCTTACAAATGTTGAAATACTGTCTCAGTAATGGTCTCTCGCTAAAAATATCCAGATTCGAAGCCTAACAGCCGTAATCTCATTTTGTCATGTTGACAAATGTTGAAACACTACAGCAGTCCCTCACTAAAAATATTCAATGGTTTCATGCTTACAAATGTTGAAATCTCTAACAATGGTCTCACGCATAAAAATATCCAGATTTGAAGCCCAACACAGCCGTTAAATATCCAGTGGTTTCATACTGACAAATGTTGAAACACTACAGCAGTCCCTCACTAAAAATATTCAATGGTTTCATGCTTTCAAATGCTGAAATCTCTAACAATGGTCTCAAGCTAAAAATATCCAGATTTGAAGCCTAACACAGCTGGAAAATGCTCTGTTGTCTTTTTAAAAAATATCCAGTGGTTTCATTTTTAAAAATGCTGAAATTCTGTCTGTAACAGTGGTCTCTCGTTAAAAACATTCAGTGGTTTAACAATTACAGACATTGTAATCTTGTCTCAAACAACGGTCCCTTGCTACAAATATTCAGTCCAAATAAAGAAACTGGTTCTGAACCTGACTCACCTGACCGGACCTGAATTTGCAAACTTTATGCTTTGAATTTCCTCCACCGGCGACACTGAAGACAAATGTATGAGAACGCTGCTGCATGAGATAACTTTCCTGTCATCGCTGCTCCTCATTTGTTTGTTTCCATCTAATAAAAGCACCAAAGCTAAGAGAAGTGAAGAATCCTCGAGACCCACGACTTCACGACCGCATGTAATGAAAGCTTGCGGACGAGGAGCACCGTGTTCCTATTCAACAGCACAGTTTCAGTGTCACGTCTTTGTAATTGGCCTCGATAAGCATGTGTGTTCCTGCTGGTGCAATGACAGCGAAACATCCTCAGTGCAGCTCAAGTGTCTGTCAATTACAGCTTACACTCTTTTAAATTAAAGGCTAACGAGCTGAGCTCGATTATCCATTTCAGGGCTTTTCTTCCAAAAAAAGAATCATCTGTCCAAAAGTGTCACCCATCATCAATTAGTCACAGCAGAGCTGGACAGTTTAGATTCATCAGTAAGTTTCACCTCAGGAGATTTTTTCTCTGTCTCCGACATCTGCAGAACACGTGTATTATTATTTTTACAAGCAGAAGGAGACGGCAGAGATTACTGTTTAACTTTCAGGATTAAAGAGTGTATTTATCTTCACTCCTGTTTATCAGCCTGGCTGAAGCAGTGATCCGCGGAGGTGACATGTTGGGTGAAATGTTCTTGACTACGTGAACATAACGTTACGGAGAGGAGATTGAGGAGAACCAGAGCGTTTGGTGAGTTTAGTCACAGGCTCAACTTCAAAGACAGTCACAACAGACTTCTGTAGAAGAACTAGATGGCAGATGCAAAGATGGCGCCAATTCAAACCAATGAGAAGTGCTCGCCAACAAGGTTTTTCTGTCTTCCGCGTTTACTTCCTGGTTATGCGGCTCATTGAATATGCAAATTAGACTTTCCCACGCTGGCCCCGCCCACGAGTTCCCGCTCAGCCCCTAGACTTTACCAAAGTCCTTCTAGACAAGTCAGGTCACTCGGCGGCCATCTTGGCGACGCCTCGAAAAGCCCAAAGAGACCAGACCCCTATCTAAATGAATGGAGGCATGGTCAAAACCACCCTTTAACGTGATAGCAGGACGGAAAAAACATACAGACATGCTCGCCAGTGAAATAAGATACAAATAAAAACCAAAAAAAATAACGACTTTACTGTAGAAATGATGTTTAAAACGCTCTTTTCCTACCGGGAGAACTCCACTGCGCATGCGCGGGGATTTACGACACCGACGTCCATCGTACGGCTGAATCTGTGCCGGCTGCTGTGCTCTGGCTCTACTCTGCCTGACCACTCATGTATGGACCAGATAATGTCTAATACATCATTTCTTATCATTCACTCTATAAATTAGATAAAGATCTGAACGCAGTAAATGTTTTACAACAGTTGAAAGTCTCTGATGGTCTCTGTCGTAAAAAAGTACTTGTGCGCATGCGCTGGTGAAACAACATGATTGGGCTATAAGTTTCCCGGTTCGGCTGTGACAACGCAGGTGATTGGCTGTTGGTGAAAGGGGCGGGATATGCGCCATCTTTGGCGTCGCAGATTTCCCCATTCAAAATGATCAGAGTGGCCTGTCTCTACAATAATAGAACGTCTCTGACTTTACATACTGGATGATGATGTCACACATGCTTTTTTCAGCATATTGAAAGTTTTACAAATTTAAAACCTCCATGGATCAAAAATCCATAATAGAAAGTCATAATCGACCTTCTTTGCAGGTCTTTGTTGTTGTTCTGTGTTAACAGTTTTACAGACGTCTCTTTTGTAATTGTGATCTGTTGGGAAAATGCTATTGTGTGCAGTTGCCATCATGAAATCCACAAGAAACCAAGGTTAAAAGTCACTTTTTGCGTTTGCCAGAGTCACAAGAGCCGCCTGCACGCTTATAATCAGTTGTTTGGGAACAATTCAGGTTCCAGGTCGGCTTCAACTGCGACATAAAGAGAGTTGCGGATAAAACAAAGACGACGTGTTGTTGTGTAGGGTACGTGAATGGACATGTGTCAAACATGCTAACACAGGACGTCATTCATCACGAAACGAAAATCATGTTCCACATGTACCAAACTCCAAACTGTGACTATTAAACCTTAAAATCTGTACACCGTCACACCCCTGATAGATGTGCATCGGTTCACCATTCACACTTTGAACGTCCATCAGATCTAGCTGGATCTGATCAGTTAAAAATGTGTCCGTCCGCCTGTGCAGCATGAGAGCAGCGCTGCCTCATTATTGTGCGACGCTGATCAAAGCAGCACAAACATGGCCGTCAGCAAGGTTATGTAAACAAATCTATGCTTCAAAGGATCACTGGAGGAAAAGGTTAAAAGAAAATTAATCTTTACAAGGTGCTGTCATACTGAATATCACTGCTGCACAGGAGAAGAGAGGGAGGGTAAAAACACAGTCTACCATGTTGGCCTGAAAGATGGAACATGAATGTTTTAAAAGATACATAAGAGGTCAGCGAGACGGTAAACAATACACTTTGTCTGACATTTGAGAAATAGAGAAAAACATTCTTTAATGTTATAACTTACCTGAATACTGCCTGAACTCTTGCCGTCCTCAACAGACCTTTAGCTTAAAAAAAAAAAAAAAACCCTCAGTCAGTCTGTGATGTCTTGACGTGGTGACATATCTTGCAACCACGACTATGTTGGACCTTTATGTTTCTTTGTGTTCAATTTCTCACGCTGTGCTCATGGTCTGGTGAGGGTTACACAGAAAACAGTGGTTTCAGGCTTACACATGTTAAAACGCCATCTTTAACAGTCGAGAAAATTCTCAATGACTTCGCGTTCCAAACATTAAAACAGCCTCCAACAGTGGTCACTTGTTAAAAATGTATGCGTTGTGCCACACTTACAAATGTTGAAACACCGTCTCCAGCGGTGGACTTGTCAGCCTGAAAACCAACTCTACTGACTTTTGCTGAACTAAACAGACTTTTTGCGAAAAAGAAAAACTCCTCCATATAAAAATGTTTTCAGTGTGTTTGCGATAAAACAAACAAAACTAACTGTAACTGCTTTCCTGTTTATAGATTAACTTCACGATAACTCCAGCGTGTGCACATTGTAAATCGTCTGGATGCTGCACCACCCTCGCAGATTAATTCCGCCTTTTTCATTCCATCGGCATCACGTTACTAATTAACATTTAGAAAATCGATTTTTGACATTTGTGGATAGATTCTGAATTGTGGGAGACAAGAGTCACAATTCTTATTTGAATTATTATCAAGTTGTCTCTCCAACAATCTCAAACACCTTCATGAATGTTGAGTTTTGCCAGATTAATGTCATTCACAAGTCCAAAGATATGATTCGTGGTGCTGGAGGAACTTTTTCAGAGACTTTGTTGGATTGATGAAACTTCTTCATGGAGTCCGTGAAGTTATTTTGAAATGAATCGCTGAAAACTTTCTCGACAGGCACGTTTTACAATTCGTTGTGAAGTACTGTAAGACTGACAGCTGAGACATACGCTTAAATAATAGCTTGAATGCAAAATGTAGTGTATCTGGTAGTGAACACATTGATTTTCACGTATTAAATTTAGATTTGTATTGACTCGCTTTTCTTCGTCTTGGCTACAACTTGATCCATAATTGGTCTTGACGAGAGTGCTGGTGAAATTTCAGCCAAAACTTTCCTCAGCTTCTTAAACTGTCATGAAACTTCTCGCTCTGGCAGAGTCACAATCGTTATGCAGAAGGCAGAGAGGAGAGGAGTTGCTTTGTTTCTCAAGGTCTCTTTGGATTGTCGGGGTTCTCAGCATGATTCCCCTTCCTCTGACAAACTCAAGCCATCTGTATTCAGGGGACCAGCTCGATAATACAGACGGAATTGGTAATTAAGGAAAAAATATTTAATAAACTGTATGAACACTGGAGACATTTCTTTCTCCAACTTCATGGAAATTGTCATGGAAAGTCGAGGAATTCCCACACCAGGTCATTAAGTATGCTGCGAGCCCAGCAGAGCAGGAAATGCTGTCCTTCATCTTTAACCTTTTCTGTAAAAAGGTCAAACTCGCAGACTCGACTAGAAGAGAGAGTCTGTCTGTGTAGGAGAGCTGGTCGTATCACAGCAGAGCTGGAGAGAAGTGTTGTACTGACATTTTAATAGAGCCTTATTGAACAAGTTGTTCATTTACTGTTGACTTAGATAAGGAGATAAATTCACCCCAAAATCGTCTGAAGTCAGGTGAAATTTGTAGTCCTTTGTGCATCGGTTCAAATTTAAAGCCCTCTAGTGTTTCATTGGACAGAAACTCTTCATTTATTAACAAGGCTTTTATTGTGAAACATCAGGAACGTGTTGTGGAAATCTTCCTGACTTGCAAGGTTCTGATACGTGAATACTTAAAATGTCACCGCTGCCATCTTTTCTCCAGTTTCACTCCGCTAACTTGTTAAATTTTAAAAGAAGACGTTATTGTGAGGAATGAAAACATGACGGGTTGCAGTTGTCCTGATGGACTGTAGTGCTACTGGCTCTCATTGTTGGTGAAGGTGAAATTCTGTGTTACCCATCCCATCCAGTTTCAGGACCTTATATCAAGCCAGTTTGAAAATATTTAAATCGGCTCAATTCAAGCCTGTGGAGGCCTAGAGACGAAGCTACAGTGACGATTTCAGCATGAAAAAATGGTAGAAATCACAACTTTTAGTATCAATTTTGGATCGTATGGCTATCAGAGACTTGGTCCCCAGATGAGTGAAATGTTCCTTTAACGCTTGTTTGTCTTGTTGGAAAGCGTCTTGGATCGTTATGTGTAAATCTTCGGCCAAATTTCGAGACAAAACTAAGCAGAGTAATTTAACTTTTTTAAATGTGTTGGGTTATGTTTCATGTTTATTGCTTGAGCTGCAGGCAATTTTCATTTGAGTCAATTCTGATATGCAAAACATTGATTCATGGAGCATTAAGTGTCATATTTCAGATATAGCTTTACATGTTTTTTATCTGCAGTCAGATTCTTTCCTGCTTCTCATCCGAGTTTCCTCTGATTAAACTCTCAGTAAAATACTTATTAGATCATTCTCGGGCTTTATTGTCATCTGTTTGTTACTGTGAAGTTCTTACTTCTTTGTTTCACCAGGCATGATGGAGCAGAAGAAAAATGTCAATAACACAAAATCGCTGGCAGCATGAGAGAAGAAAAAAGAAAATCTTTTATGTGCCAAATGCTGTCTTTGATTCACTAATGCAACGTTCCCAGTTATCCAGGAGGCTACATTAGTCGTGTAAGATAATTATCCCACGCCTAGAGCCTGAATATTAAATACGGTTGTTATATTTTGGCTCCAGTAAAGTCACAAACAAAAGTTTTGAGAATGGGTCTTGCATTTAAATCCCTGATTTCAAAGTCTGTGTTTTATTTATTTTTTTATCGCTGTCTGCCAGAGAAAAGTTTGGGACGTGATTTCCTGCTGTGGCGGCCTGCTGTGCAGCTAAACAGCATTATGATTGTAGATATGGATTCACTGATGTCGGGGAAGTTTTTAGAGAGGTTTGGGGATTTGTAGGTGAGATGATTTATTCACAAAATGGTACACAAAATGTTTTGATTAAAGCAGTATTCATTGATTTCGTTGACAGTGATGTTGGCAAACTGATGCCCGTCTACGTATCCAGCAGATGTTAGCTCTTAGTGTTGTGTTTCTGTCTCCCTGTCCAATATTTATTTCTTTACGCTTAGATTTGGTCTCCACCACCTCCTCAGGGAGACCGTCTGGCTCGTTAGGAAACGCATTATGATCACCAGCTAATTGACGCTGGATCTGCTCTCCGCTGAGTTTATTGGGAAGGATTGGTGAATCACCTGCACGCAAAACTGTACCGAGTTGGGAGATTATACCCAAAACATTCCTATGTACTGTACTGTATATTTAAAAACGTATTTATTTCAGCATAATGAAATTATTTGCACTCGATTTAAGACATATTAACGGTGTCTTACCTCAAACATCTCTCTGTGTAGGAACATATTCAGTGTGCCAGACATGGTACCATGAGCCTGGTCGGAGATCAGATGAGCAGCGTGATTACCACAGCGACAGATCACGGCCTTTTGTACTACAGTGAAGTGGGAGCAAAGAGGCCAAAATCCATTAGAGTCCACGGTCGTGATACAGCTGCAGAGAGTGCTCGAAAAAAAATGAAACACATTTCAGTGTCCCCATCAGTGATCATTGGTGGAGGGCTCTGAGAATCAGAGACACAACACTCTGCTTGTGTATCAATTTGCCAGATAACACAGAGGTGATTATGTACAAATTATTGAAATGGAAAATTTGTTTTTCAGTGCGAGTTATGCTTGTTAGGCTCCTTAATCACTGTGACAGCACACCTGTTCCCAGTCACGTTGACTGACTCTGCGTGAGGTGACACCGAGGTGTCGTGCATCGCATTAACAACACACAAATGATTCTAAAAAAAGACAGAGAGGGAGAGAGTGGAAACAACTCTCTCCTTTATCTGGTTGTTTTCCGTCTGCATGAGGAAATGTGCACAAAGTCACCTGCGAACTCAAGTCTGTTGGTTGCCAAATCAAAAAACTTCTGGCTCCAAAACTAAACATTTTGCTGCAGCCGGCTCGCAGGCTGAAGGTTTCTCCACACGCCAAATCTTTACGGCGCTTCAGGTTATAGTACTTTATAGAGTTTGGAGGGTGGTGTTTTATTTACGCTACCATTACATTATCGTCTTGCTCTATATTGAATTTAACACTCTGTTAACCCATACCTACCAAGGCTAGTCTTTTGTTTGTCAAGCATTGTTAGTCTTCATTCTGAATTTTAAAGGAAAAACATATGATTTGAACAACATGGTTACCGTTCGCAAGAAGAAAGAAGTTAACATATGATTTCAAGAGCAAGTTGACCCCCGTTAGGTAGTTGGCTCAAACAAGTTTATGTTTAAGGCCTTAAGGAATAAAAAAAGCCACATTTTTCTTATTATACCCCTTTAATTAAAAGTGGATTCAGAAGTGAAGCGAGTGTTAGCTTTGTGTCATTTGTGAGAATTTTACCACCTGGATTGTTTCCCAAACAGCCGAGAACCAACTGGACAAATGTTAGCTAACAGCACAGCTAACATCTATGCAGTCGATACACTGACTGTTTGACTCAAAATGTGAGTGTAGTTAGTTGAGGAATTGATGCGCAGACTTACAGCTCACATCTGTATAATTGCTAGCCTCTATTGGCTGTTTGGGCCCAATGAACACACCTGAACAAATATACCAACAACACAGATGTTAGCCGTAGTGAGCTCACCAAATACCTTTAGTTCTGTAGGGAGTGTTTGGCTAGCAACGACTCTACTCAGCAGAAACTCCAGTTCTGTCCGTTTCCTTCCAGTTTCTCCTCTTTGCTCTAAATGTTTTGGCTGAGTGGACTGTGTCTCTGGGCCAGAGAGCCGGGGCTGTTAAACGAGCGGTGGCTCTGTGACAGGGTCGTTTGTCACAATGTTATTGGATTTCGATGGCAGAGCAAAACACTCGAGAGACTCGGGCCTGCGAGCTTTTAAACAGCGGCAGGTGCCTCCTTCCTCAGATAAACCACCTCGGAGGGCTGCGGTTAAAAGATAAAGGCAAATATATAATAAAGTCAAATTTATTTGGCCCTTTGAAGTGCTTTAAACAGCATTTGATTTTGTTGCTGTGTGGATTTATGTAACAAAGTCAGATTTATTTACCCTTTTTGAAGTGTTTGCCTCGCAGGGAGATTTACAGCACTGATACCACGTACACCACAAACAACTTCTCCTCACCGGCCTCTTACATAAGGGCCACATACACACACTTGTTTTGTCTGTATGCTCTAAAAGAAAAGATTAGACTTTAAATCAAGTTATTCAAGAGCAGAGTCTACTTTCCTGTAAGCCTTTTCGAAGAGCGGATGTTGGAGGTACTTTTCCATATAGTGTATGCACTATATGAAGGAGATGACCTTTCTGACAGGAAAGTGAACGTTACATCCATCCTCTCTCCTTCTTCCTTTCATTCTACCTCTCAGAACACAGGAGTTGCTCGTCTACCGCTGCCTCGATTGTATTATGTTATTTTTGTGTTTTTGTGTGACTTTAGTGTTTTGAAAGGTTACTTCAGATTCACAGACGTCACACAGTAACACAAACAAATAGATCGATGTAGCTGTAGATCAGCGAATTACTGTTTTTGTCAAAGGAGTCTGGTGGTTTTGGACAGAACATGATGAAGCCTTCGGTTCCCAGCCTGAAACAGCTGTCTGACAGCAAGGTAACGCTGTGAATGTGGCTAAAATAAATATATAAACACTGTCCACAGTTTATTGTGTGGCTTCTGGGTGTCATGATTTCAATTCTAAACAGAAAACCAATCGAATCAGCCTCAATTTTGATCTCTGAAATCAAAGGTTTGTGTTTTCTAGCTGTGTTTTCTTGAAACCACAGTCAAACTTTCCTCACTGGTGGTCAGTGTAACATGAAACCACCACCAGTGCTGATGAAAATCTATCTGATGTGACTGATGTAATGTTTTAAAGGTTTCCCTGAGTTTGGTCTCATTCACAGAAGTAGAGAACCGAATGAAATGCACCGTTACCTTACATAACCTTGAGTAAACTGAGTTGTTTTCAGACATTTTAACAACATATTGTCGCATATTTATCCTCAAATCTCTGTCTGTGGTCACATTCAGATGAGTTTTACCATAACTACTGCAATCCTTTACTTGTTTTCCACCGTTTTACTCGATTCTCCGACACCAAAAGTGAGCAGCAGTGCACCTCGTCAGAGTCCAGCCCAGCAGGAAAAACACTGAGCAGCAACGAGGAAAAAAGAGGGCAGAGGAGGTGAATGTGACATGAAAAGGGAAGACAGCGAGGTGCAGATGAGCAAGAAGTATTAATGACCAGGAGCCTGAAGACAGGGAGGCGGAGGAGGTGGTGGTGGTCGGCGCGTGTGATAATGAATGAGATGAAGATGGCAGCCAGTAGAGTGGAGAAAACGTGTGGTCCGAGGAGCGGTGGAGGGAGTGTAACCTTGCTTCAGGCGGCTCGGGGGCGACGCATGGACGAGTTCTGATGAGATTGTGGTATTTAAAGTGAACTCCACAGAAGCTTAAGTGCATTGTCCTTGTGTCTGCACGGTGTGTTGGTCAGCAGTCTGGTGTGGCTGCAGTGAATAATATCACAAACAAGCCGGAATTTCACACTTTCCTCCTCAGGATCATGTTAATACATTAAGTGTTTTTTTTTTTGGAATCCTGCCTACAACCAACTAACAACCTGACAATCCCAGGTTGTGTTATATCACAGTCATATGCTGATATCCTGAAAGTGGGAACTTTCAGTATAGTTGGTAGAGAAATCTCCAGAACCGCTGGGGTTGGCAGGTAGATTTCCATTTCTAAATCTTACATAAAAATGTATGAAGTCATGGTGCTGTCAAGTGCCTGGGATAAAAGCATAATAGCATTCGCTCTGTGGGGAACCCCTCGTATGCTGCAGCAGCCCACCGGTTGACATGCTGCTGTTTTATTCTGATTGAGACGCCGGCAGGAAATATAGACAGATGTAAGTGGATGCTTTACCCACCACGGAGCTATTGTAAGAGTTTTCTATGAATGCACCAAAGTTAGGAGACCTGCCAGAGAGAGGAGTTGAAAAAGATGGACTCTCAGATAGGTCTGTGAGCTCTTGGTGGCAATGTGAAATCATCTTTTTCTTAAACTCTGTCCAGCCTTGTAAACACCAACACATTTAACCTCTATACACCCAGTTTGTAATGCAGACTGCTTCATAAAACATGAATAGTTCCCTTTAAAAGTCTCATTCTACTTCTGCTGTTTGAGGGTGGAAAGACCGAGGCACGTAACCATTTCGATTGTTGCTGCTTTTCACTCCGTCTCACTCATCACCATCTACATTCCCCATCCTATTGTTTCAGCCATAAGGAGCATACAGCCCTGTCTTAATATAATTGTTACAGTCATAATGTCAAGAATTGGGTCCAGATACGACACAAAATCAGAGTTCCTTAAACTACATGACTGTTGCAACATACCAGCAGCAGGCATAACAGACTTTAATCAATCATATTTGCTCAGGTTTAAACAGGAAAACTACTTGGTGAAGAAAACATCTTGGTTTGGGTTGTTACATATGTAACTATATTGACGTATGTGTTTATTTAAAAGTACATCATTTTAATGGTTGAAAGTTACCTTATGTAAAAGATGTAGGGCTGGGCATTGAACCAAATGGCCTCAATACTGTCAATATTGAAAAATGTCTTGTCATTTGAAACCAAATTTCAGTACCTACCTAGTTACAGCGCTTATTGTGCTACAAACTAATATTGCTGGTGATTGGCTGTGTTGAGTCAAGCTGGAAAAACACTACGTTGCACCTAGAGAAGAGCTCATCATGTGTATGTGTAATGTAATCTTTTGTTTTAACGGATTTCAATACATTGGTATAGAAAAAAGTAGCTTTGAGAAACCGGTATCAAAGTCAAGGTTTCGGTACGTTAGTTAAAAATACCTTTTGGTTTGAAGACCTCCCTGTGTGGACTTTTGCTCTCTAAACTTCCACCCAACTTCCTCCTTTGCTGCGTAATATTTACCACGGCCACCAGAGGTCACCGCCTAACGAGACACGTAAATGTGGGTTGTAATAAGTTGCTTTCACGGTCGACTTGTATAGTTGTTTCCTGATGGAGACAAGGTGAATTTTTGCTGTTGATAAGTAATCATGATAGTAATGATTTTATAAAGTAGACAAGAATATACAAATGTATGCAGTATAATGTGTACATAAATGTACTTTAATGTAGAAAAAGGAAAAAAACTTGTGATGATCTCGTGTTCTTTCTGTTTATAGAAGATGTAAAGCATCTGAATGACTAACATGTAAAGACGTGTGTATATTGATACTGTCTTAAAATACATGCAACACTGCCACATGTTTGATATTTGAAGCTGAGTACATCGAGTGTGACTCATACTTCACTCCATTTATGTGCAAAACACAAACCTAACAGACTGGATGAATGAATCGAGAGAGCTGATGACTTCTGTCGCCCCCTCAGATGGTGTCTGTCCTGATATTTTTCAACAGTCCGTTAAGATTTTGTTTTTTTACATTAAAGTATTTTTATGTGACTTTGGTTCTGCTGCCTGTAAAATAGTCACGTCTGAATTTTATGCAACAGCAGTGAGTCATTTCACTGAGTGGGAAAACATTGAAATATATGAAGGGGACACGCGTCTGCACAGCTCTCGACTCTGCCCTTGACTTTAAGCACAGCGGCACTCTGATTGAGGGTTTTGTTGAACTGTATCGCTTGTGTCAAATCTGAGATACCCCTCGACATGCCGACTGTAATTAGTTCCCAGATTAATCCGCACACGCATGGTCAAATGTGGCCCTCTCCCGCAGTGCTGCTGAAATAAAGACGAGCACGGATAATCAAATAATAGGTGAATATCAATGAATGGACAAAATCACTTTAGTCCCAAGCTCCCTTATGCAATTATTTCCTTTTCACATTAATTATAGCTAACAGATGACACTAACGACTTTGAGAGGAAGCTGGCCGCGACAGCTATGCAAACGATCAATGCCGTTTTAAATGGGGTCACAACACCTGACACCTTTGGGTCTTTCTGATTGGAAATGGCACCGATGCAAACAGCATCTGCAGGATGTTGGTGAAGAGTGCCAGCAGCGCCTAATAACAGGCTTGGCTTCACACGCCGGACCCGAATCCTCCAAGATAAGTGGACGACCCACGAAGACATTAAACACTAGATGTTTCTAATAGAGAGTCGTTTCACAGTCTTAGTACATTCTGATACCTTTTAACTTTTCACAATCCAAAGAGTGCATCATTTACTTGTTAGATAATCATAATCAAAGATGACGTTTTCATTATGTAACACTTCCCACACCTCCATATTGGTCCATTGCAATATTGAGCTAACGGTTTATATGTGATCGTCTTTATATAGTTAATAAATGCATTTTCAATAAATTAAATAAATGTTTTGCCAAAAAGACTGAACTGAAATTGAAAAACCACGTCTGCGCTAGTTCCTATGAGCAGCACTAAAACAATAAGGCAAAATTACTACAAAAATATACGGATAAAGTTTCATAATATCAACACTGAAGAGATCGAATCAATAGACCATATTCACACGGCGGCCATTTTCCTCTGAGGGAAGCTGAAATGCTCTGCTGCGTTCTATAAACATCGGGAATCTGACAAACTGTCAGAACTGTTACACTTCCTGATTGATCAGCAACTGAAAAGACAACAGAATGTAAACAACATGTTTGACAACCTGTTAGCTAATGTTAGCATTCAACCTCTTCCTAGCTAACGTTATACGACTACATTGTGTGTAAACATCGTCCGGCGAACCCCATGGGACCTTATCACGGAAAACACAACGTATGGTAGTAATTGATTCAAACAGCTAACCAGTTAGCTAACATTAGCAAACCAGAAGGGTCGTGATTTCAGCTCTCTATATCAATTCCATGACGTGCGTTGATAATGTAGATAGCTGATACTGAACTGACAAGATTAACAATTAAACTAACGATCCATTAGGGGCCAAACATCCTTGCTTTACTATCACAAGGTAATTATCAAATATGTATTATTAAGGCGATATAAATATTTCTGTTTTCAATGTCACGATTATCTTAAAAAACGGTTTATTTTGCAGCACCCCAACACAACACAGAATAGCTTCTCAGAAACACCTTCACCCTCTGGACATCATATCAGAGGGAAAATGGCCGCCATGTAGATGTAGTTTAATATCTGTGATGACGAGGCAAAATTCTGTGGAAAATAGTTTCTCAAATGAATAATGGAACAGACTGAATAGACACTTCAGCACAAACCTAGTGGAGTTTAATTGAGTTTTATATTACAGTATCAGGGTTACAACGGAGACGAGGTTATGAATTTCTCTTCAAATTAGAAGCACACTGGAATAAATCAAACACTCAATATGAGAAATGTGTCCTTCAGCTACGGCGGCTAGTTGTGTTCGTGTTTTCATGTTTGAATAAAATCCTGCATATATGCGCTAACTCTGGTGTAAAAGTTTAGTTTCAGATGGCAGCTTGTTCCCCCACAGGGAACTCCAGTGTCACACAGAACAGGAGACTCTTCTCCAAAAGAAGATGTGTGCAGTGCAGAGAATCCAAATTTTCAAGGCTATTGAGAAAATGTGTGAAATCTAGTTTTTTTAATTGCTATCTCTTATTGTTACACTGAGCTATTTAATAAAGAGACTCACATTGCACTTTTCGTTCCTCTGTAACTTACAACACACGGGCACAGTGTGGGCACATCGTTTGTTATCAAATAACTCCAGCCAGTGAAAGATGTTTTTCAGAACCAGCTGAGTCACAGAAACACTACGTGACTGTTGATTCTGGTTCATACTGAGACTCAGACCAACATAAGAGCATCATCAGCTACCACGTGTCAGCCATTGTGCAGTTATGTTTGAATTATGAATGAAGCCGGCACACCAAGAAGCTCTACACTCAGTGGAGCGTCTGCCTTTATGTCAGAACAGAGGCATCGCTTTAAAACGCCTCCCAAAAAAGTAATAGTGGTACACCTGCATGAAAACACATCGTATTTCACAACAGGAATCTGCTAATTAGTGGAGTAGAAAATGTTATTCTTTTCCTCAGTTAACCTTTGGTAGGAAAGAGACATCAGTGTTTCCAGTATATTGATTCTTTGAGATCTGTGACGGAGACAAATGTGGAGCTGTGGGGCAGTCTCACAGGTTGTGTGGATTGTTCAGCATGGATCAATTTAATATAATGTCAGAGATTAGGTAGATTAACAAATGTTGTGAACCATAATTACAATATTTATCTGTAGTGATGGATTGAATGTGTATCCGATGTGTCTCTTATTGTCAGTGGTGTGTCAATCTTAACCTGCCACGATGACGTTTGACATTTACTGGACTGTTTTCATAAATATAGAACTTTCTGCTGCTGATTCCATTTCTTTTAAGTGTTTGCTCAAAGCCGAAATAGACAATGTTTTTAACTCTCACCCTCCCAGTGTTTGCCCATATTACTACTGTCGGTGCCATTGTGACGGCGTTAGCAACACGGCTTCGGCAAAGAGCAAAAACGAAAAATTAATGATGTACGTTATAGAACGAAAAGTGTTAATATGTTAAGCCTGTGGTCACCAGAGACCTTATTTCAGGCATTTAACCGAAGACCAATTAAATAAACCCCAAGACTTAGAGATGAGGGAACAAGATGTGCATTTTTGCATTTTGTTAGTTCCTGCTCTAGTAAAAAGAATGTCAATCTTAATTTGCCTCGAGTCCTGGTGGTAAAAGGAACAAGAGTGAATGCCTGTCCGTTCACTCTTGTTTTACTTTGGTTTCTATCCACACCCCTCTTTGCCTTCTTTGCCTCCTACATCAGCGGGGCTCATCTTCTTTTATTGCACCATTACCTGAGGACAGCAAATGAGGAAAACAATGTCTTTTCCTGGTTTTGTTTGTCGTGATTTGAACTTCATTTTTCCAAGAAAAATCAACCCTAGTGACAGACTGAATAGCATAGTGAAAGCGAGGTTTATAGGGAACCAATCTCAACATGGATGGTATCATTTTTCTACAGCCATTACACTGTGCAAACAGTATTTACTTCAAAATGATAAGTTAAAGCAAAAAACTTGTCTTTTGCCAGTTTATTTTCTGTTGATTGATTACATTATTTATATTTTCCAGGAGGTCCAAAGGAATGGAAAAGCGGGTATTCCTGCAGGAAGGTGGCCCAGCCTGCTGAGTCTAACATGCCCACGCAGTAGCGGTAGCGGCAGTGGCAGTGAACTGTCTCTATCCAGTGCTTGTAGCGAGTACTCCAGTGGCTCCCATACTTGGGCAGAGGGACGTGGGTCCTCCAAGCAGGTTGGTTTTATTTATCTTCAATTTGAAGTATGCGCAAGTTGTCAAAGTAAAGCATTTGTTTGTGTCTTAGTGTAATTTTTGGTTAAAACAAGTGATCCATCAGTAAATGTCATTTCACAGAGTGCTATGAGCCGGGACAAAAGGATGAGTGCTGGTTCAGTATCCAGCAACCACTCTGCACACATTGAGACAGAACTGGGATGGAAGGAAGGCCACATCCTGAAAGGCCTGAAGCGTCTCCAAATGAGTGGCTCCAAAGAGGCATCCTCGCTTGCATCTGTACCACACTGCAAAGATTGTATGACCTCCAATGAGGGCATATACTCTTTTGGTGTCAAGTTTGCCCTACAGGGAAGTACAGCCAAGCAAGTAGCCCCAACAAGTAAACCCTTCAAGGGCAGTGCAGGGGTCGCTGGCCTAGATTCTGATGATGCAGATGATGAATCACCTAAATTGCAAAGTAGAGAATCGAGTGACCAACCAACAAAAGAGCTTCTTTGCTTGGAGAAACTGGACGTCACAAGGGATGATGACAACAATTTTCAAGAAGTTCCTGTAAAACTTGAAGGGAATTCTGCTCATTTTCCCTCTCCTGTCACAGACAACTTCGTATTTTTGGAGGGCCCTACTGTAAAACCTGGTGTGAGCCCAACAGATAGCCTTACGCATCTGGAAGAGAAAAAAGACTCGCTAGAAAAACTCAAGCCTTCAGGCTTGAAGTTAAGTGACAGAAACAACAACCAGGAAAGGTCAACTGACCGTAAATCCAGACTTGATCATGTTAAGAGACAACAGGGTAGACTTTCAGTCAAGGACGTTGAAACAGGGACAAGTGATGTGAGCTCTTCTATTCCGCATTCTGCAACAAGAGCTTTGAGCTGTGAGAGTGTATCCAGACAGCGTAGCTCCTCAATGGAGGTTCCTCATCGTAGAGACCAGGCAATTCAAGCTGGAAGCGAAACACAGAATTACACCATCTCAGAATATTCGCAGAGGAAACCGAAACCTCAGCCTTGTGAGTCGGCGAGAAAGGCTTTCATCCTGCGGAGCAAGAGTGCGGATGGTGGACCAGAACAACAGAAGCATACACACTCTCCTCTCCACCAAAAGCTTATTAAGGGTCACAGGCCCAAAGGACAGTCAAACCCTCCTGGGCAGAGTGTTCCTAACAAAAGGACAAATCTCAGTAAAACACATGATCCAAGCAAGGGAGCGCTGTCTAAAGTTGAGAAAGATGAGAACAGTGTGCTATCAACAAGTTCCAAGTCTCTCAAGAGTGTGCAACAACGCTCTCCACTTGCTTCCCCTGTGAAGAATGCAAAGACATTCAAACCTCAAATGATCAATGAATCCTCAAAGAGCCCAACAAAGTCACCATTGCAAATCACCAGACATCAATCAAGCAGCGACTCTGTGGAAGAGAGCATCTACGACAACTTACCCTGCTCTCCACGAAAACAACGACGCCAAGAACAGCACAGTGATGCTTCCCGTTCAGAAGTTAGGTCGCCATCGCCGCCGCTACCCCCAGGTCGAACTTCTTCTCTTTTTCTTAGACCCAGTTCTGACATCCTACCTAAAGGACATACACCTACAGGTCAGGCTCAAAGCGCTACTACTGGGAAGATGACATCAAGCACAACCAAGCAACAATCCAATTTTTCTTCTGTTTCACAGCCTCAAACAGCCAACACAACAAAAGACAATCAAATGGGTGCTGAAGGTAAGGCAGTGAGAGACATCCCTGCCAAAGTCTACCATGCCCACCCATCTAAAATACCATCCGTCCCGGTTCAAGAGTCGCAACCTTCTGAGTCAGTACAGTTATCTATGGACCGAGCTGCCATATGCCATGAATGCCATGATGGCGTACCCTGTATATTGCCAAGTCAGAGCATCTTACAAAGATCCCAACAGAGCATCAGTGAGCCAAAACTCTCAGAAGTCTTGCCTCAGACTTACGCCAATGTTTACTACCACGGGATTCCCAATAATCTTCAGAGTTCCACCTCAAGAGCTATAAAAATGGCTCTTCCTGTGAATGCCAAATCTCATGAGGCAATCTCAGGACAAGACACCTTCCTAGTCTTTGGAAGACAGAACAAAGATGACGCTACAGCTAAAAGTGTCCAGACCTTTCAGACTTTCACCTGTGATCCGCAGATGATGCATGAATGTGGCGGCAATGACAAAGCCCGCAGAAAGATTGAAACTCGCTGTAACTCGCTGGACTCTGAGCCCTCGGTTCAACCTGTTGCATCAGACAGCGGTGTGATGTTAGATTGGGGTTATGACGAGGAAGGTTGGCTGTTTAAAAGGTCCGTGTCTGTGTCAACAAGACCTCCCCTGAAGCCGGTAATGGGCATGAATGGGGCCAAGGCTCGGAGCCAGAGTTTTGGTGCCCGCTACATGGACAGACCGAGCTTCAACAGAGCTGGAAAGGTCCGTACCCAGATCAAAACGCACTCAGGGAGCTCCTTGAACTCTCTTAGCGACGTCCTCCCAGGAAGTATGAGTTGCTCCAGTAGCTACCATTGCCCAATGAATCGATCCCTTTTGAACAACTTCTTGATTGAAGAGGGCCTGACAGTTCCCTCACAATTGGGGTCCTCCAGCGAGAGACTTCAAAGTCTTAAACTACAACGAGAGCAGGCTAGGCGCCTTCAGATTGAACAGCAGTTTTCAAGCGCTTTTGGAGAACCAGTTTCTGAAGAACCAGAGAGACAAAGTACCATAACCACAATTGAAGAGAAGGTGATGCTCGGCATAGAGGAGAACTTGCACAAGACTCAGGAACAGGAGAGAAGCGTTGAAGTGAAGCAAAAATCTGGCTCAACTCTAGCAAATTGGTTTGGTTTTCGTAAGAGTAAGCTTCCGGCTCCGAGCAGCAAAAAGACTGATCCACCAAAAGGAAAAGAGGAGAAGAGGGAGCAAAAGATTACATCTCTTCTGGGTGGAAAGCAGACAAAGTCGGACAAAAAGAGAGACAGAAGAAAAAGCGATGGAAAAGACTGGTAAGAAATCTTTGTCTTTGCTTTTAAGATCCTCACTTTCATCAAACTTATATCTCAACGTTAAACCTTGAGTGCTTGTTCCGGCAGATATTCCTCATAGTGTATTGCCAATGAAGAAATTTACTGCCTCAGATGACTTTGGTCATTTTTATTAAAAGTGGCCTTGGACACATCTGTCAGTGTCCTTAGCCCTGAGACCAGTTCAGACACATTTCTTTCAGAGGATCACAGCCAGATTTCAAGAGATATAGGGTAATCTATCAGCCGAATCACCCTGGGCATGTTGAGTCAATATCAGACGACCTCAGAATGTGGTGGTTAGTTGACAAACTGCTTTCTTTCAGCTCTGTGGGGAGAAGAGAGTCTCACGATGCAGTGCGGGCATGCATCTCAATGCCCTGTCCAGGAATGTCCCTGAATGACATACAAGGACATTCCGACATCATCGGGGACCCAAAGGTAAATTAGATCATTACCTCAGTCAAAACGGACATAATTTTATTGGTGTGCTGCCAGATTTAGTTCTAATCACAAAAATGTCTTTAAAGATGTTTGTTAAAGTGATGGAATTTACATTTACAGTTCTTAGGTACCTTTTTGAGGTTCTTGCACATTATACTACTTAATGCTTCCACTCAACTACATTTTGCAAGCTGATATTGTACTTTATTTAGTTACTTGTTACATGCTACACCGAAGTCACACATTTTGTATTTATTTAATCAGAAATCGAAAAATGCTGAATATTGAATCTGATTATTGGCTGATAACCAGTCGACTAACAGTATACAGTATATAAATACGTGCATATATATGTATGATTTAGTTTTACTTGCAAAGCTTTATGATTGCTCCAGAAATGTCATTGTTTAAACAGTGAAATAACTTAACTGAAGTTTAGTAACTATTAAATTACCGTTTATTATGAGCGCTAGCAGCAAATACCAAAGAACGTGTAGATATTGTTTAGGTTTGTGCTGTATGTGATTATAAAATAAGTAAAGTGGGATCAAATGAGAACAGACAAACTCAAAGTTATATAACTGTCTTTACAAGTGAGACATACTTCAGGCTAATTCAACAATCTGTCCTTCAAACCCTCTTACGCACAGTTTCATCATTTCAGCTTTTATTATCAGAACTTTCTTTCATTTTCCCCTTTGTGTGCACAATTTTAGCTATTTGTTCTCCCAAAGAATAAATCAAATATTCAACAAATGATCACATTAAGTTTTAAAAAGTATAGAAACACTCTTTACATAAACGTCTCGGTGGAGGCGACGACCTGAACTCCGTCGTTCTATCCCGAACTCTCAAGAGCAGATCTAGCATATATAGTGCGATGCATCAGACAAAAGAAGTAATGCTGGTGTCATGATGTCAATTAGATGAAAATGAGGGGTGGAGGAGGAAGCACAATGGAGCAGATTCATTAATTAGTCACATTATGACTCCGACACTGTCAAGGTTAGGTGTTCATTGTCAGCTGGAGCCACACGGGGATTAGTATCTTCTGTGAGGTAAGGAACTTTACAATGATACTGTGTGTGTGTTAGCTTGAAAGAACATGTGAGTAACTTGTTTTTTGTCCCACATAAACACAAAGATGCAGATGGGGAACCTGAGAGCTGACGGTGAAAATGGATCCACAGTGAAGAGCCCCAACCAGGACTCTGTAATAGGTCAGATTCTTCTATTCTCCGACGTCGTGTATAATGTAGTAATAGATTCCCCTTAAACATCTTGGTACCTGAGCAAACTAAGCTAACTTAATAGCAATGTTAGCTGTGTCAATTCAAGCATGCGAGCCTTAAGGTGTTATCTGTGCTTACCATTTTGCAGTTTGCAGACAGAAGTGAAGACCAAATATGACAGATATGTGTAAGTCATAAACGTGATGAATTTGCTACAAGCAGTCAAACAAACATGCAAAATGCAGAATCTCGTCGGTGTGTGCTTTCTCCTCCATATTTTTATGTTCATTTTATTTGTTCTCCCTCTGCATTGGTTTTTCTGTTTTTCGGTGGCAGTCTGAAAACAGGGCAAATATGAACCATTTCACCCAGAGATTGCCCTTTAATCCTGATATTGTTTATGGCTTTGACTGCTCATCCTCACAGATCCATGCACTCAAAGTTTGCATGCACAGGCTTCATCCAATCAGAATGAACCTATTCATCCATACAGGGGGGGCCCGAGCTCCCTCCTGGGCAGGGGTAGTAGAAAGTGGACCCCAACTGCTGTCTAGAGATTGACTGGATTGTTCCTGCACTGAATCAATTGTGCTTTAGCCATAAAGTGATAGTTGGGGGTCTTGTGATCTGAGGTTGTATGAGGCATTTATCTTTAGTCAGTGTGTTGCAGTAGATGACCGTCAGCTCTCTTTCTGTGTGGAAAAGCAACGAGCAGCACCGACAGGAACCAGCAGCAAGACGTATTTTAGCCACCTAAAATTAATCCTGCCTAAAAAATATATATATCCGTTTAAGTGTACGGTAATTGGGCCTTTACTCCTTCAACCGCACAACATCAACAACATTAAGTACGATGTTCCAGGAACAACACCAACACAGCAATATCAGATCATGCTTTTGATATTATGCTGTAAATCGCCTCCTTACTGTACCCCCGTTATCAAACAGGCATCTTTCTGTCTGACGGGCTGTGTTCAGACCCAGTCTGGTGTCCAGCCGTGTTCACTGGGAGGCCAGTTGAGCCAGTGGTCGCTGCAGCAAAGAGTGTAATGAGCAGCAGTTAGTGGTTATGTTGCCTGCTGTAGTTTTGGAGCGACTTTGAAATTCTGTCCATGTCTTACAAATTACACCTGAAAGTTACGGTGGCGTTTTTTCAAGTTGGGCTTTTTTTGGTTTGAGATCAACTGATCCTGGGTCACTTTCAGATTTATGTGCATCAGGTTTAGGAAGGTTTTTTCACCAGTTTCTTTTAGGGTTGGGGCCAAAACTTTAGAAAATGACAAGTGTCCTGAATAATTCATAACACTCAAGTTCCCTTTGGTTTATGTCGACATGTTCCTCAATAACCATGTTGAAACTAGTAGTCAATCACATCACAGCAGGTAAGACAGTGAAACTCAACAGGAAGTAAAACTGTTTGGTTCTGACTTCGCTGCAGTCACTTTGTAAATTAAAAGTAGCAGCAGATAAAACTCTCCACATGGCTCAGGTCAACGGCCGCTGACGGACCCCTGCTGAAGTTTTATTGACCAGAGTGACACCATCGGCAAGGTGCTGCAAATATCAAGCGTGTTTGATACGGACGGACTCCTGCCCTCAGGGGTTAATCACCTCATTAAAATTTCAGCACTGCACCGAATAAGCACGCTCATCCGAGCCACAACTGAGTCAATTAACTTTGCCTTCAGCTGTGAGCTGAATTATTCCGTCCAGATTGAACTTGTTGGGCCTCATGTAGAGTTGACAGAAGTTTTTTTAACTCGATGCTCTGAAACAAGGGGAGACAATCCAGAATATGTACAGTGAGTAAGTCATCAATCTTCTGTTTTCGAGTCATTTCTTATCAAATTGGACTTTTCATCTTCAACGGCTGTCCACACCAAGAACACTGGGATCACTTCCACACCAAGAACAGATGAAGGATAGAAACACAAACAGCCAATCAAAATCCATTTGACTTTACACGGCATCACATTCACAACTTATTAAACAATAATTTCCTTCTGGTGTTTCTTTGTGTTTCTCTGCGCAATGCACACCAGTAATGGTGACGTTTCCTTTATATTATAACTTTATCGTCACAATGATTATGTTCTAGTTAGTTTAAGGCACAAAAAACACTTGGTTAGGGGTCAAAATAAATCATGGTTGGCTTCGTTTTTAAAGTCTAATGAGTGTCATAGTTTTGAAGCCGCTGACTTTGAGTTTGGATGCTCACACCGTTATCATGATAGTTATCATCATTATAGTTATCGTTCTTGGTGTGGACAGCACTTAACAACCAGCTGATTGAACTGCAGACAGCACACAGATCTCTTGTGCAAGTGCATCCTGTGCACACACTGAGAAAAAGTTCCCAAAAAAGGGAGAATTTTATCATTTGTATTTTCTTCCCATGATCATCAGTGCAATAACCAGCTGGTTCTCTATCAAACATCAACATTGTCCTACAATAAGTACAACAGTGTCTCTATTTACTATTGTTATGTTAAACAGAAACCCTGAAATATATACTTTAAAATATCACGAATCAGAAGTTAATGATTTATCCTGGTACAGACGAGGAGGACACAAACTTTCATCGTCCACCTCAAAGCCTTGTTGAGACCAATCAGTCCTTAACCTCCGTGAAGACCGTGTCACAGCAGTTCTTGTTAACTTCCCACTAAAGTCCAAACAAATCAATAATGTCTCTGCTCCATGTCTTCTCGATTCATTTATGTGTGCTTGTTTACAGCAGGTTGAAAATAGCCTCTCAAGTGGTGCTTCACTAACAGACACAGACACTCGGAGCTCATTTTGCATTTCACATAGATTGAATGGATTTCTCAGGATATGTCGCCAACGCTGAATAAAGTGTCTCCGAGCAAGTGAGCTGTTTTAATGCTGTGTACATCTTGTTTCTAACTGTTACTATAATACCGCTGGTTTGTGTTTTCGTAGCTCAAGACCACAATTTCACACAAGACAAACTTTATTTGTACATTTTTAGCTTTACTCTTTCCATGTTTTCTTATTGGTTAGCATAGCATGACTTCTAATGTGACGAATGGGGAAAAACTCAATTAATTTGAGCATTCTGGCTTCAAAACAGGTAGAAAAACGTGAAGAGAAATGAGCTTGTAGAAACCCAGAAGAGGGTCTCATGTGTGCACGCCTTAATTAATAAAGGGGGAGCAGCTGTTGCTTTTGCTGCAGTGTGTGATTGCCGACAGGTTCCCTGCTTCGGGGTACATATTAAACCAGCAGCCAGCAAGGCAACAGCTTGAGGATATCTTTTCTTATTTTGATTTTGTGCTCACGGGTCGGGTGGCTACTGTGATACAGCTTGTTTTTTAAGACAGCGTGTTGGAAGATTTGTTTTGAAAGATAGATGACTCTCTGGTCCAAATGTTAATGACATAAACTCAAAAGGCTTCGACGGTTTGAGCAAAAACTGTGATGTGATGTTCAACTCTGGAGGCACGATGTCAGACTTTTGATTGAGTGATGCAGAACTCTGCATCTTTAAAATCTTAAAAGGATAAGTTCATCCAAACATGACATTTCCAGGCATTATCTACTTATCCTCATGCTGATGGAAAGTCAAGTGTTTCATAGTCCATGAAAACATTTCTGGAGCTTCGCAGCCAAACAGTGTTGAGACAACTCAAGTAGACTGAAGGGAACCAGGGACGGGCTAAGACGCTAATCAATAGACAACAATTGTTCAGTTATTATTAAGATTTGTATGTACTCTAGCATAGAGCGGCACAGGAATATACTGCAAAAACAAGTGGGAAAACAAAGTAGCATGACTCAATTCAGTATTCTTAAAGCAATGGAGATAAATAAATAAAAAAGAAAACAAAAAGGACAAAAACCCTCCTGTGTAATCTGAGTCTCTGGAAGCTCCGACATCCTAAATTGTTTTAAAATTTGTTTTTCATACAGGATGTGCACTGATGCTTTTAGCTGAGCAGCTCCAGGACAGATTTTTGCTTTAAAGGGTGTAAATTAAGTCTTTTAAAAACAATTTGGGATCTTGGTGCTTCTGGAGACTTGATATGTACCCTCGAGGAGCTGTATGGAGCGCCAAAGTCACAAAGTCACTCCGGTGGACCCCAGAACAACTTTGTACGGTAGTGAAATATTGTTTTGATCCCGCTTGAGTTGTTCCATGAATCACACATGATGTTTGCCAATTTAAAAGATCATTTTCCAAGTGAATACAGTCCCAGTTTGTCATAAATGAAAATAAAATATCGCGTAGTTTTGTGTTAAATCGTCAGTGAACTACATCGTCTCGCTCAACACACGTCACCAACACAAACGTGGAGCTGCCTGGACTCAGAAAAGATGCTAAAAAAAGATGAAAATCAGAATAAATCAGCTCATAGTGACGACTGCAGTCATGTGACGGGAGAGTTGATCAGTTCTGTGAGCCGCTGATATTCAGGAGCAGCTCGACAGTGTTTAAGTTTCACGTGAGCGTTCAACGAGACGACGTCACTAACGAGACTGTTGGCTGTGAAGTCTTCATGATGACGTATTTTCAAAGTCTGATATTTCATAAGTTTGATGACAAACTGAGACTTTATTGACTCAGAAAATGACAAACATGTTTATATCAAAATTATTTGTCTATCTTATTTCACTACCAGGGTCCCATGAGGGAATCTGGAGGGGGCATTTCTGTTGTTGTTGTTAAAACAAGTGCCGGTCTACTTTAGCTGAAGTTCTAGAAATGTTCTGTGTATCCATCGGTACGATGCCGAGTACGTACTGACTGGATTTTTTCATGTTTTGGTGAATTGTTCCTTTAAGGTTGAGAACATACAACACACACACACACACACACACACACACACACACACACACACAGCATAACTGTACTTGTTCTGCAGTTATGTTTGAATACTTCAATTAAAATACACACGTTCGGAGTGTATTTGAATTTCATGTCATTCACCATTCTGTACATTTCATGTCCACAAGTGTGATCAGTGCATGCGAGTCGTCACACGCTCATTACACAGCAACTGTAATACAAAGCAGTGGTTCAAGTGGGCTCGATCTGCACTGCGGCAGGGCTGCACGCACGGTCTAATTAGCTAAACAAATCAGTTCCCCGCCTCACAATTAGCCGTAATTAGATTGGACTGAACCACCAGTTTTCTACTTTTAACAGGAAATCATCACCGAGTTAAAGAGCTGAGAGTAAAAGATAAAGAACAGACTAACCATCTGTTGCATGTCTTCTTTGAAAAGGACCAAAACAAAAACACTTGGATCAGCTCAATAAAACAGAAGTGAGGACAACATGGCAGGAATAACAAGGAGGCACGAGGGAGATGATCAATTATTGATCGGTAAAGCTGCGCTCGTTTGATAGGGACAGCTCTGTCAGGGAGACACATCATGTCTAGCAGAGAACGAGACACAGTTTATTCTCCGCTTTCTCTCGTGTACTTATATTTTAAAGGTTTTCTTCAGCGCCACTTCAACCATGGTTACCCTGTTGTTTCCTTCCTGCTGTGCTCCCTCTCTTTCCCTCGACCCTGAGCCACTTCAACTGTTCTCCCTGTGCCGCAGGCTTCGGCTGCAAGATGCGAACGTTGGACAGTGGGATCGGGACCATCCCCCTTCCTGAATCCTGTTCCTTCTTCTCCTCCATCCTGCACCTCCTCCCCAAATCCTCATCAACCCCAGAACAGTCCCTCAGTCCTCCCAGTGTCCCCGGTTCCTCCAGCGAGGACGTGTCTCCTTCCCCATTACCCCGGTGGAGGATACCCTCCAGCTTTAAGGACAGCGGCCATGCGGGGGTGCCGAACTCCCTGTCCGACTCCTCCATGACCCGTGTCCAGTCAGTGCCTTTCCCCACTGTGGCCTTCCTCCAGCCCATCCAACCCCAGTCTCAACCCATTGTGACCTCTGCCAGTGTGTGTGATACCCAGAGCAGGCTACCCAGAGCGCCACCAGGTACGGTAACGCCACAGGAGCTCCACCAAGAAGCATGACGGGTGGACTGCAGGTGTAGACATGATGCTCGTAGAGTTTTCTCCATGTAGTGATATGGACTCATGCAAGAACATGTTCATATTTTAAGCTAAATGTCTCTGTGAGGTTTACTTGTTGGATCCTGACTCAGATTTTTGCATGTTTGTTTGTGTTAATGATTCATATTTACCAAAAGTTTTCGAATCGGTGACGGTGATCATGACTGCAAGGGTTGCCATGTAACATTTCGGGCAATTGCAACAGTCAAGTTTTGTCCTTTTAAATAGTTTTTGCCGCCGACAGGTTGAGGTTGTTATTCTGAGCTTCTGACAACATTATTTAAACAATAAGATTCTTCTTGTAACCAGAAACAGGAGACTTACAGAGAAGAGGAAAGAGAAATATATATAAAACTTTATAAATATGACTTCCTATTCTACGGTACTTATGGACAAATTTTATTCACAAAAATACCAGTCAAGGCAAAATAAAAAAAGTCTGGCTGTGCAGCTTTGAGTTCTGCTGTTGGAAAGTATTTAACAATCCAGACGTGTCCGTCGTATCAGGAGATGCAAAGAAATGATAAGATATCAAAAGCTTGATTCCAAAAAAGTAAGAACACTCTTTGAAATATAAATCAAACAGAATATATGATTATTTCCTTTTTTAAAAGGTACAAAGACAATATACTGTTCTGTAATGTTTTACCTCATCAACTTAAATGATTTTTGTAAATATATGTTGATTCGGAATTTGACGGCAGCGACACGTTTCAAACAAAAACGCCGGGAAAGTCGTGAAACGCTCTAAAAGCAGCTGCGCCAAAAAAAATCTCTTCTGTGACGGACGAGTGAAACATTCTAATAAAGGTAGAAGTATCAAACCTGAGGGGAAACAGTCAAACATTATTATTTTACCTGTTAACCAGCAGCGTATCTTCAAAGTTATTCTCTTGATCCTCAGGATATCTCACGTCAGTCCTGAAGGATAATCCAATATTTCTGCAGATTGCACCAACCAGCGGATTAACGAATGTCTGCGTAAAAAAACTTTTATCATTCAAGACGGACTGCAGACCTGCAGACCTCTACGAGATCCCCAACATACATTTAAAATGCTGTAATAAACTGCTGGAGACCAGATAAAAATGTACCGTGTATACATGTAGAGAACAAACATCTGTTTGTATGAATGTTTCTTGCATGAGGTTCATGATATCGAGACACTTTTACTTTCGTTTTTTTTTTTTTTTTTCAGAAAATTTGCAACAATATTGTCAGTATTTGTGTTGCTGTGTAGCTGTGGGTGGCAACAAACCTGCATCATGGACAAGAACTGATATTCAAATTACAAACTGAAATCAATATGGCATCAATAAATCGTACACTTTCTAAGCTCGTGGCTTCTAAAACTGCTCCAGAGGTGGAGTTTACTAGTCAAATTAATGTAAGGTCTTCCACTAAACTCAAGATAAAAGTTAAAAATGAGGAATAACACGGACAGTGAAATTGAAGGAGTAAACTTTATATTACAGACGACCGTGATGTGTCATCACCACGCTGTTGGACACATAATGCGACCTGCTCCGTGTGCTAATCAGACATCATGTGCCAAAGAAGAACACTTATTTTCACTGTCAAGAGGAAAAATGTTCTGTTATGCGTTGGTGGCCTGAAATGAGTCGAGTTTCAGAGCGTTCACCAGCAAAATGCTGTTTCACACCAACTAAAGAAGGACTTTAGTTATTTAGAAGTGTGTATGGCAACAGCATAATTTTCATGACATTGGTTATTTTGTGGCTGCAGTCAGAAAAGTAAATGTACGGCCTGAAAAGGTTTCCATTCGTGCACGCTACATATTCAGTTAGAGAAAATGGTGGACGATTTCCAGCTGCAATTTGTTGTAATTTAAATGAATTATGGGACGTCCTTGATGTCAGTCGGGTAAACAAAAGCAGGGTTCTCATTTTACAGCCGACGGCTTTGGGATAACTCCTGCAAGCAGATTTTACTAACTGTAGCAAGCTAGCTTTTTAAGATAGCATTAGCTCCACGCTGTCACTGACTCTTTTTAATGTTCACATCTAACATGTCATAAATATTGACTTGATGGTTACATACATGATAATCTGCTGACAGACTAAAGAGTTTAAAGCGTCATGTGTCGCTCAAACTGTTAGCATCTGCAGCTAATGATGTAAAACATGGAGAGCTAGCTCATTTTGTTCTAATATAACTCTGTTTGGCCAACATAAGAAACACACATTCTTTATTGTTCATATTTTGAAATAAAAGGCTTTGAGAGTGAACGCTAAATGGCATCTTTGGTAAACGTATTAGCACCGTTGTGTTGCTGGATGGTTACCTAAATATAATTAAAATTTGGATAGAGCAGCCAAAGTTAGCCTAAACTCTGACATAGTATCTAGAAGAAGGTCTAGTGAGCTTTTTTCTAACCCAAAAAGATTTACCTAGTTAGCTAAATGCTCCTTGGCCTTGTCACTATAGTTAGTAAGCTAGTTAGCCCAACATGCTAACATTTGCAACTCGTGTTGGAGCAGATAAACTCTGTTAAATTCACTCCTCGTCCTATTTCTTTTGTTTTTGGTTTAGGAAAGATACAAATAATTGATGAGTTGAAAGTTGTGTTTGCTAAGCTAAGCTAAAGAGCATTCTGGACCCGGACACAGTGCAGTCTGCTAAACTTGCATCAGACTGATTGCTTCTTTAGTTTTTGTCTCTTGAGGCACATTCATTCTGTTTGGCAGTCTGAACTGTCTCTCCATATCTGGAAAACTGTTTTTTCAGTTCAGTTCAGGTGGTTGTCACTTAAGAGTCAGATTTATAAATTTGTCATCTTTCAAGCCGTCAGCCGCTGCTCCTTTAGTGTCATTAGATCTGCTGCCACTTTGAATTCAGACAGATAATCTCGCTCTGTTTGAAGCTGTCGGGACGTCAGTGCCGTTCTGTTTGCCTAACTCCACATCTGACTGCTCTGCTTGACAGGAGAGAGAATCGAGTCTGACTGCTGAGAAAACCTTTATTCTGTGGTTTTTCCAGGTGGATTGGAACCAAAGAAGATGACCTATGTCAAATCGAAAACACGAACCGCTCCGAGCCAACAGAAAGAACAGACAAGACTGCAGCTTGCCAACTGTAAGAGCCGATGAAACAGGTTTATTCAAGTGACTCATGTAGGAAAACTTCAGGCCAAAACTGATCTGTGCCCAGCAAGAGTGTTTTTCTTTTTTCATCCCGTGACTTCTGACTCGTTTCCACATAACTTTGTGTACGTCAGAACATCCGATGTCTTCTTGATCCACAACTCACATTGAAGTTAGCATAAAAGTTTAACGGCATATTTCAGCGTCCTCATCAGAAATACGACCGTTTAAGTCAACTGTGAAAGCAGATTATGCCGTTTCTTGTCGGGTGGCGCCCTCTAGTGGCTGCAGTAAATCTATTGGCAGTAAAGGAGGAAGTCAGGTGAGAAATTCTGCATAGAGACGAGGTCAAAGATGGATAGTCGGGTCAAACTTTTACTCAGGAGACGGCTGTTCGTTTCCAGTGTTTCTAACGTAGTGAGGTGCGTTACGAACCTGATGTAACGTACGTACGTTTGTAACTGAAGTTAGCTACTTAGTTATTTTAACCCAAACCACAATGTTTTGATAAACCTAACTGGTGGCATCTTTATCATTCGTAAATAAATGTTTTTCTTTTCTTTGCACTCGAGGGGTTCATGTCTTTAATCACAGACACGAAACAAACCTGCAGAAACGAGCTGCTACACAGAGGAGGTTTCTGAAAATTATCTTCAGGTTACGTTTCTGAAAGTCAACGTGGCTCAACTGAATGAGGAATTTCCTTATTTCAGACAAAATGAGACAACAACAGTGTTCCTGCACCATTAAATAGACGAGTTTCTAATAATTACCTCCAGCTGTAGGTAATTATTCTTGTGGAGAACACAAAGAACACTCGTCAAATTTAAGAACTCTTAAACTGCTGAGGGCAAAAAGACGTATTTTAACAAAAACAGGATCACAGTTTTTTAATGACTTGACCCAGTGAAGGTTTTACTGGGTTTCTTTTCACGGACTGTAACAATAAACTTGGACTTGCTTGCAGTGGCCTTGACGATATATTCAAATGAAACCTTTCCACGCCGTCTCTGCAGCAGGTGACTTTAAAGCTGAAGACTTTCGCTGCTTCACATTGTAAAAACAGCACATTTAAACTGAAAACAACACTTGAAAAATGCAGCACTTTCCCGTGAAACTAATTTCCATCCCCACTGAGCAGAAACTAAGCTTAATGGTGGCAACTTAACACGGCTAACACAAGTTTCCCAAACATCATTTGCATCTCACTACAGAACATTAACGCTGGTGTTTATAACGTGTGTGTGTGTGTGTTTGTGTGTGTGTGTTGGTTCGTCTGACGTCCCTGTGGGTTAAAAAAATGATCCATACACTAAGTTTGAGGCTGCTCATGAGCATCAAACACAAAATACAAAGACTTCTTGTTGCCTTTTGCTCTTTAGATTAATGGTTTCTTATTCAACAGAGTTTTATACAGTATTCAGTCACAATCGATATCCCCTGAATCAGACCTGAGCAGGTGAAGCAGCCGACTGCATTTGTGAAAGTGTTGCAGTTTCATCAACATGCAGAGCTGCAGGATCCTT
This sequence comes from Diplodus puntazzo, assembly GCA_963678695.2. Lineage (NCBI taxonomy): Eukaryota > Metazoa > Chordata > Actinopteri > Spariformes > Sparidae > Diplodus > Diplodus puntazzo. Next base: position 30,513,341 of record OZ023164.1, on the reverse strand, counting down.
CACATATCATCTCTGCCCGGTGCAATCACTTCTCAACGTGTCCAGTTCTATTTGCATTTAAACCACAACAGCTCGAGCAGTAAGACGGCAGCTGATACATGTTAAATTAACTCCCAACAACACTTTACCGCTGTCGAATTCCCCCGTAAACAGTAATTTAAGGTGCTCTGCAGCCAACGGAAAGAACCGCTGACTTTCCTTGAGTAAAATTGCTTTTGCATGTTGCAGGTTCGCGGCACACGCACTGAGGAATTGTAATGTGATTTTCTGGGGATGTAAACACACAGAATCATACCGACTTTACTGACTCGTTGGCCAATTTGCTCCTTTCAGACCAGTCGGGGGAAAATAAATGTGTAAAAATACACATTAAGGTGAACGAAAATCAACCTATATTTAATTAGATTTGCAATTTATTCATAAGGTATATTCTTTTAAACTTGCTGTAAGTAACTAACTGACCTGTTCTCACTGCCATGTTATAGTTTCGACTCTCACTTGTCAACGAAATGAAACAAGAATTTAAAAATCTGTCTTTCTGTTTCCTTTCCCACAACTTTTTAAATTCTGTTATATGAAACAGCTTCTGTTGCTTTCCTGTAAAAGCCAGGTAATTTATTTTTTGGACAGCGTTTGTCCCGCGCTGTCCTCACGCTGCTCTGCCTCTTCTGTTTCAGAGTTTATGAAGCCGAATGCGTCGACGTGAATGGAGGAATCAGGCAATCAGCGGGATTTATCACTGAACACACACACGGATGATCCCTAAATCCCACCGTCTGCACGCTGAGTCTGTGTATCAGGATGAAACTGGAAAACAAGCCAGCTCGGCGAGCCAGGCTTCCACCTGCGCTCAGTGTGGTTATGAGATACTGAGTAGCCTTTCAGGTGTAGTAATGAACCTTCTGGCAGCCATTTTGGAGGTCTGCAGCTCGTTGGCATCGGCTGTGAGCTGCTGATTGAATTTTTCTAAATGTAGCTACGACTCTGCTGTCTCACAGGACAGCAGGTGGACACACACACGCTCATTTTCTCTGCTGGTTGTTTTTTTGTTTTGTTTTCCTCTCTCACGTGGAGAAAAAACAACTTTACACGAACAGAAATGTGACAGATTTGTTTGTTTGTTTGTTTTAACAGCATCAGGTGAACCACTGTAGCGCCTCCACGGCTACCTGAAATCATCATCGTCTTATAAACACATCTAATAAACAGCTAACGCATAGACCCAGATTAACGTAACATTAACATTTACATTACTATGACATAATCATACTCGTTAGCTAACGATGCTAACTGCGCTCAAGCTGCTGGACTCGAGCTAACGACAGCTTCCTGTGATTCAGTGACCTCAACGCAACAACTTAAAAACTAATCTGTGAAACAAATCGATCTGCTGCTGCAGCCGACGTCACTTACAGGATTTTTCTCACATTACAACTCAAACACTATTTTGCTCTATGAGTACAACAACAGTGTTACAACCCTGTCACCTACAAATTACATCCACAAACAACTCATTTATGTTGGCGAGGACATTTTGGAGGAAATATTTGGCCTCTTGGATTATTTTTATCAACCATACAACATAAAATCTATTCTCCTCTGGTAACAAGAGAGAGATGACAGGTTTTGGTTATAACTCAAAGCACAGTGTAGGAAACATGGTCGTGTTAAAGGTGAAATATTTGGCCAACAGTTCCACGGCTAATTGAGCCATGAGCTAACTGGCTAACGGTCGCTAGCTAGAGTAAAAGAAAGCTTGCTCTCTCTGGCAGTACTCAACAAATCATATCTTTACATTAAGTTTAAAAAAGTAGCATCAGTAAAATGTACTTAAAGGACTCATTAAGCAGAATGGCTCCTTCCACAGTATGAGAATAAATCACATTATTCTGTTTTTATCAATAAATACACATAAGAGCATTTTAATATTGAGGTTTATCAGTGTGGAGCAGATTTTAGAAACCACAGTACTTGATTATAGATCAGCAGTATTAAACTGCATCATATCATATTTCCATATTATGTTTTTAATTTAAAAGGAACTGGTAACTACAGCTGTGAAGAAATATATGAAATATCATGAAAGTATAAATTAAAATGGTGGACAGTGCTTGAGTAAATATACATTCTACCGCTGGCTTTATGTCGTTATTTGACACTATCAAGGATTTTTTTTCTGCTTTTGTTAATAAAGTTTTCTCACTTGGAGCAAAAATAATACAAAACATAACGACACAACAAGTATCGCCTTAAAGATCTGTTGTAGCTACATGTTAGCCAATAGACACGGCGCAACATCAGCTTCCAATATGACAAATACAACAATCAAAGTAGAATATTTTATCTTTTCATCTCCGTTTTGGTCTCCACCAACGCTTCCTCTGTCGACAACATGAAATCTTGTAGCGAACTGTGTGGCTGCAACCAAAATAGTGAACCAGAAGATGCTAAAAATCATCGTTTAACTCCATCTTATCATCAGATATATTGATTACTGCAGGTATAAATGTTTGAATATCACCGCCAGACCTCCATAATGGCACCGGGTCACTTTCAGAGACTGAGACACCTCCACAGAAATCCTGCTGAACAAAGATTATTTAACCACTTTGATTTTGAGATGTTCATGTGAAGATCTGTTCATGTTTCAACGTACTTCGTCTCTAAAAACTACAATAACTATGTCTGTAATTTATTTCTGGAGCAACTCATCAGATGGAAACTTATAAAGTCGAGACTGCAGACTTCCATCCTGTACAGCACTTACTACTGATCGCCATCCATGAGCTCTATACCTGACTGAGTAATGTGATTCTTTAAAGTGTGCACTATCTTGTTGGAAACTGTTTGTTTTTTTTATAATTGTCACAATGTTAATATGCATGCGACGACCCTCTGGCTCACTCTAACCACAGAAATACACCTGGAATCCAAACGTGTGAAGAGTTTCATCACAAGACGTAGAAAATACTGAGTTGATAATCTGTCTTGTAAAGGGGGATTCCAGTATTTCTAAACTTGGACTTCGTATTTATGTATTTAATAGATTGTTTTGTGTGTAAATGATCCATGTTTATCAGATTTCCTGAGCTTGTAGCCGCTACATGGCTCCAATGTTTTCCTTCGGGGCAACTGCGACCATCAGTGAAAGTGTCTGTTTGACTGCTGACAGACTGAGTTTTGGATTCTAAGTGTCTGAAAACATTATGGAAACAGTTCCTGAGGAGAAAGACTTTTTTTAAAACATAGTTAAGTAGGTCTTGCTCAGATTACTCACAAGATGTTAGGTGGGTTTTTGCAGGAACTTGACAGAGAGAGAGGAGTTTTAAGTTAATGCAAGCTTGGCTGAATATTTAACAGGTTTTGACAATTTAAACAACTGTAATAACTCGTGAGGCTTCTCTTTAGACGAGATGTAAGGATCGTATTATTCAGCCCAACTGCCAGAATGTATGTAAGCCAAGTATGTTTCTGTAAATCCACAGATGAGTTCAAGCTAATTCTAACTAATTCTCTGGTTAGGTTCAGACATAAAAAACACTTGGTAGTCTCCTGGTTCTGTCGCCTCAGACTTGGCTGGAGATGGCGGGACCTTCTGGGATAAAACTTGACGTCCTTTTGGTTTGAAGGGACGTTAAAAACCAACATTATATCCTGGCGACTGGGTTGTATTATTGTACAAACATGTCCATCTCCACAGGAATAATTCCTGTAATGTTGTCAGCCATTGTCAACACTTTACGTGGACGCAACTTTGATGGTCGCAGTTGCCCCAAAGGATTACACTGCAGCCACGTCGTATATGTAAACAGAAGTCCCAGGTTTAAAAATATCCTTTTTAATGAGGGTCTTTTGTTTATATCATCCATCGTGACTCTGACGCCTGTCGTCTTGTACTGAAACTCTTCACACGCGACCTGCATTTAACTCACGTTTCCACAGTTATGACATCGAGACAAAGCAGTGAGTTTTGCATGTGACCTTAGTTATAAAGCACCTGCTGTAGTCGGCACATTGTAGACATTGTTGTGCTATAGCTCAGGGAAAATACCATTAATTGTCTCTGATCGACGCTGTGGATTTAATAACTCAACCTCAACTTTTAAAAAACCCATTTCACCAGATTTCACCGTAGCAGTTTGAGCATATTTACCTGAACTCTTGTCGGTTTTTTTGTCTGTACATCTAACTGTAAGATATCCCACCACGGTTGCTCGGTTTCTCTCTCTATTACGTATGCTGTGTCCTATTAATAGTAACGTTTTTGGTGTTTTGAATGCATCCCGACATATTTGACGGTTTTAGCTGCTTCGCGATGTTTCTCCCCTCCTCACAACCTTCGTCGGCTCCTTTTCGCCTTTTCATGTGTAGATATTTTTGCCAAAATCTTTGCATATTGCCAAACACAGCTCTGAGCTACTCACACACACACACACACACACAGAGAGAAAATGAATGCAACTGAATCTACATATCAGACTCATCATGGTGACTATAGCCATATTCTAGACAGTTTAGCGTGATGTAGAACATAAGGAGCACTGTCATGTTGCACAATATCATCTTATTGTATTTACCTCCTCTTTAAATCTTTACTGCTACACGTGTATGTTGATAATTAAAGTGGCGTTCACGACCTAAAGCAACACGCGGGTTTAATAAACGATGTAGCGTTCGCGGTGCGGCGAGGCGTTGACGGATCAGGGAACAGATTGGCGGTATTGATACGGGTAGATGGAGCATGGCGTCTGTGTTTTTAAAAACGACTCACTCTCACAAGAGTATTGTATTTTTTTAACATTTAATCTAACGCCCTGTATTTGTACTCAGCACTGATGAGTGTAATTTACCATTTATTGCACATATTGTTACTCACTATTACAGTAATCCTCCTTCTAAATGTCTTTTTTTTTTCAGAACCCAATAATAACAGTGATGTTCTCGTGTGACGGTCACCTTAACAGTACGATTTGAGAATTGTATATTACTGATATTCCTTGTTTTATGTAAAAGAAGAAAGAAAAAATAAACTATTTCAATACTTATACAACATCACGGATGTTGCCGTGTGGCGAGTTGTGTTTCCTCCCAGATCGAGCGTCCACTTCAGACCGACTGATGGAAACTCTCTTACTTTTCCAGCTCTGTGACAACAGCAAGTGTTGTTTTTCTCATTAACTTCAAAGTAAATAATTTGCAGAACCAACACGTTGTGGGCGCTGGACCAAGGTTTGTCAAACTGGAAGCAAACCCCTGCTGAGCTGCCAGACAGTGTTGTCAGATGGGAACTTAAATGAGAAAACACAAATGAAAATTGTTGGTTCTATCCCTGACAAGCATGTAGGTGAAAATACTGGAGCAGAAGATGTATTTGTATGAGACGTTCTCGTCCACACCGGCAGTCCGGGGTCACGACTCCCATCTTCAGGTTAGTGTTGACATTTTTATGGTCCGTCCACAACGCGAACCGCAATCTTCCCCTGACCCAAAGCAAACAACGGTTTGACATTTGGGAAATTGTTTATTTTTGGCTGAGAATTAGATGAGAAGATCGATACCACTCTCATGAAGCTGGAGCCAAGAGATGGTTAGCTTAGCTTAGCTTAGCTTAGCATAAAGACTGGTAGACTGATCCATCCACGAGCAAATATGAAGCTCATTAATTAACACGTTGGTCTCATGTGTTTAAAGGGTAGAAAAACCAAAAAAGTGTCAAAACAACAAGTCGCAGGAGGAGAGAAGAACGTCCTGGATCCGTCCCTTCATCCGGCTTCGCACCATAACCAGCAGTTTTTGAGGTCTATTCCCATCCGAGACCATATGAAAGACTGGAGCCACTGGACACTGGTAACATGTTTTTTTCTGCTGTGACGTTGGACTGACTCAAGTTGCCATTTGAGGAACTGCAGTTTTCTGTATTTCTGCTTCATTTCCCAGCCCCAGAGAACGGTTCTCCATCCAACAGTTTTTTTGTGTAATCCTGCTGACGAAAAAAAAAAAAAAATCTGGCTAACTTTGTTTCCATGCAAAACCGGAGCATATAAACCTGATTGATATGAGATAAAGTTGGCAGGAACATGGCAGGAAACAAGCTCAAATAAAACTTCACTACTGCAGCCGAGGGAGCGTTTCTGCTGCTGTGGGAGATATTTCAGCACCAAAAGGTCTCGGGCCATCTGGTCCGGTCTAATCTCTGAATACAAAACAAAACTTTAAACTGTAGAACAGAGCCAGTACCAACAGCACGAGGTACAGGACCAGATTTGGACGTGGTGACTTAAATCAGAGCGCATCTGAACACCTGTATGGTTACACTGCACCGTCTACGGCAGACATCCGGCTCTAGTCCTTGATAATAACAGGAGAAACTTTAAACATCGTAAAACTGTAAATCATGTGAGCAAACAGGCTCTCAGGAAGTAAGAAGCTTCCTGTGACCTTGTGCCGTCCGAGCTGTCAGCGTAAATGCTTTAAGTCCTGAAGTCTTACCGTCTTTGACATAATGACTCCCTTTTGATTTATAGGCACTAATTTAATGAGGAGGATTCTGATCCTTCTCCAGAAGACAGAAAACGTCTCATATTTCACTTCATTTCGGACATTTTGCTCCAAAACGCTGCACCTCCCCCCCTCTAAGACGCAGGCCAACATTACGTATGCAGGAGGCCTGATGGTCAGTCATCCTTGATTAGTGTTGCTGTTTTAAAACGCTCCACGCATTATGCCTCCTGGTGTGCCATCACTCATGTTGTGACACTCTTAGTCAGTCGCTGCCAGAGAGAGAAACTACAGTTCGTGCACATTTAAACTCTCATAAAAGCAGAGCTGCTCTCAGAAGTCTGACTAAGACTGTTTTTAATTTGAATACATAAAAATATAAAGTTAAAAGTCTTAAAGTTGATGGCGAGGGAGCTGCCAGGTGAGACCGATGCTCCGTACTTCAAGATTTGTTAGTGTGAAACCAGCAGACCGGCTGAAAACTAGATATTTTTTATGAGATGTGAGACAGTTTTCATCCCAGTTAGTGGCAAAAACCTGAATATTCTTTATGAGACATTTGTGGTCAAAAAAACAGACATTTTTAACACGATACCGGGACGTTTCCAGGCCTGGTTAGTTGCAACAAAACATGTTCGACGAGACGAATGTGTCACCAGCTGTATCAGGACAACTTCCAGCCTTGTTTGGGGCAATAAAACTGGATGATTCTGACACGACGTCTGAACAGTTTACAGCCAATGCATGAAAAATAAAGGTAAAATCTTAAAGTTGGGACGTTTTTCACTTTAAATACTGAATCTTTTAAATCATGTGACGGCTTCGATAGCTCCCCATTATGTCTTTTTACTTTCATACCAGCAAGATTTCACTTTAATTATCTTCATTTCTGACTAAAAAGCTCGTTCTAAATCTCCTCATTGCCTGGAACCTAATGTAAATGACCGTCAGCTCATTTAAAGTTCGACCAAAGAAGGGATTCATAACATTTAAGTGTGTCTTAATGTGTAATTATCCAACTTCCAATTAAGCTGATTAGCGCAGTAAATCACAAACAACTTCCCCGCAGCCTCTCGACGCAGCGCTGACACAGTGCTTCATCCGCTAATTAAAACAGGTTGATCACGACGACTCGGAGTGAAGCTATCGGAGGATTGAGACTCAAATCTGCTCCTCTGGAGACCAGTAAACAATGACAAAGCACAACGTGAGCCTCCTCTGCTGCAGATCAGCAGTTTGCCCTCATCCCAGTTTGTCCCGCGCTCAAATCCTCTTTTCTTCATGCAGCAGAGCGCCGGTAGGTGTAGTGAGGCGTGTACACTGTAAATTAGTTTGAGGGGAAGGTTGATACGGAGTCCGGATCAGCGCCGAGGACCACAGTTACATAGTTTCATCCCAACATGATAAATTAGCACCAAGGAGACTAATCCATCTTTTGGATTTGTGAAAGAGTATCCGAGCCGTTTTTTAACACCCCCAAGTGTTGCAGACGTTGTTATCAGTGTGTGAAAGGTGCCTCACTTCGCCCGGACTCGGTGTTTGTGCCACATGCTGCCGCGGACACACAGCGGCGAGCGTTTGTTTACCTCGAACTTATGATGCGTTTCACTGCCTGCACTTCTCTCCTCAGGCTCCTGTTGTTTTAAAGTCTTGTTTTATGGTTTTATTCATGAAAAGAAGCCGTTAGAGGTCCCGCGATAAAACTTGGTGGTGGTGAAATCATAAAACAATCAAGTCGTTAAAATCTATGGCACGTAAACAAAAAACTTTCGTCCAATCAGAAACAAAAAGTTCCAGCACGCATCTTGCAGGTCAGCTACGTTGTCTAAAATGAGAAGAAAAACCCTGCGGCTGGATGAGGATGTTGGCGCTGTGCATTTCAGATTTTCTTTTCTTGGCAGCTCCGACAGTGAAGACGTGATTATGGCAAATAAACCACATTAAGATTAGGCAACAAAAGACGTACAAAGTTGTGAAAAGATCGTCGTTACTCTCAAGAACGACACTTTGATTGCAGGTCAGTAAGCAGAATGAAATGTTGACACTTCTGCAAACCACAAATATGTTAAAATTGTAAATTTCATATGTATCATACCAACATTTCAGCCATTTGCCTCAAAACAGGTTATCAGGAGGAGATGTTTCAACGATTGTAACCCACCGCATGTTTTTAAAATGGACATATTCCAGCCATGTTTGTGGCAGATTTCAGGACGTGTAACAGGCTTGTTAGTTGCAAGAAAACCAGATTTTATTGATGAGGTGGCAGGAAGATTTGCAGCCAAAAACTGGATATGTTGAGACATTTCTAGCCGTGTTTATGGCAACAATATTAGATGTTTTTGACAAACCATCAGCACAATTTACAGCTGTGAAAAGGACATTTTTGATGAGACGTCAGAAAACTTTTCAGACCAAATGAGATGCTGGAATATTTTCCAGCTGTTTGAGGCAACAAAAGTAGATATTTTTGACCAGACAATTTAAAAGCCAACACCTGGAGTTTGGGACAATTTACAGGCAGGTTAGTAACAACAAAACCACACATTTTGGGGAAGACATCGGGATGTATTGCAGCTGGAAACAAGATATTTTTCATGACATGCTGGGTTCATTTCCTGTTGTGTTTGTCGCAACGGAACTGGATGTTTCTCACAAAATATTTGGACAGTTTGCAACAGTCAAAAAATTGATATTTTTAACGTGACGTCAAGACATTTTCCAGTAACCAAAACCGGATATTTCCAACGAGACGTCGGGACATTGTGTTTAAACTAGTAAAATCTTATCTGAAGACCTCCATACTCTTACTTTCCACCCTGCTGCGTAAAGATGAAACAACTTCCTGCATGAGCACTGAAGCTAAATCATGAGGGGCAGAATCATCTCATATGGAGGTAATTCTTAGCGATCCTCGGCTGGATGATGTTGTTATATTCTCTATTTTGAGTTTCCCATGACGACACCCAAACCAACAGCAATTACTGTATATCTTACAAACAAGTATTGTCTCTGTATTCAAACCCTGATATGTCTCATTCCTCCGTGCCAGTGTTCCTCAAACTAATTAAAAACACATCAATCAGTCACACTGTTGCACTCTGTGACACGTTCCTTCATTATCATGAACACACACTCACTGTAGTTTAGACTTAATCCCACACACACCATCCTGCTGCTGTAAATACTCACTGCAGCTACAAATATGTGTTTATCGACAACTGAAAACAGACCCCAACAAATGCAACGTTTACTCCTGTTTAAGTAAAGTTTGCTAAAAGCTACAGTGACAAAGTTATTTTGCCGTTAACAAAAATGAAACTTTACATTTGTGACATGTTTTTAAAGATTTCACTCTGTTGTTTTGGTGTTTTATTGGGATTCATCCAGTGAAATAAAGGCAGACTTGTACAGTTTGTCCTTCACACCCTGCATCCTTACATGAGTTAAAAACGTTTTACTTTGCAGCATCTTTAAGCCCGTTTGCTGCTGACTTCTGATTCTCACATTAAATGTAAAAGAACATTTTAATAACAAGTGCGTAGATACTGTTATCTTTAATAGACTCAGAGGGGGACAGCAGATAAAACCGAAGCATGTTAATAAAGTCATTTTCAGCTCTGAGATTACTGAAGCTGTTATTGGAGTCTCTGGAGGTCAAAGCACTGAATCTGTCCCGTCAGTTTATAGTTTAATTACGAGCCATAAATAATGAAAATAATGATTCTGGAGTTATTTGGCCACACGAGGAAGATTTAGGGTGTACGGATGATCAAACAGTTATGTTTCTCAGACATCAGACTGATGAATTTGTTGTAATAATTTAAATTGTATACGTTTATTTATGTTTAAGGATTATATCTACTTGACAGCGACTTTAACAGTTATTATATTATTTTTGTGGTGGTGGTTATGGTGGTAGTAGTGGTGGTAGTGGTGGTGGTGGTGGTGGTGGTGGTATTAGTAATCGTGGTGGTATGGTAGAGTTGGTAGTAGTAATGGTAGTGCTGGTAGTGGTGGTGGAGGTAGTCGTAGTAGCTGTTGCAGTGGTAATGGTATTAGTAATGATGGTGGTGTTGGTGGTATTAGTGGTGGTGATGGTGGTGTTGGTGGTATTAGTGGTGGTGATGGTGGTGTTGGTGGTATTAGTGGTGGTGATGGTGGTGTTGGTGGTATTAGTGGTGGTGGCATTGTTGGTGGTATTAGTGGTGGTGATGATGGTGTTGGTGGTATTAGTTGTGGTGATGGTGGTGGTAGTGGTGGTGATGGTGTTGGTGGTATTAGTGGTGGTGTTGGTGGTATTAGTGGTGGTGGCAGTGGTGTTGGTGGTATTGATGTTGGTGGTATTGGTGGTGGTAGTGGTGGTGATGGTGGTGGTAGCGGTGGTGATGGTGGTGTTGGTGGTATTAGTGGTGGTGTTGGTGTTGGTGGTATTAGTGGTGGTGTTGGTGGTGTTGGTGGTATTAGTGGTGGTGTTGGTGGTATTGGTGGTGGTAGTGGTGGTGTTGGTGGTATTAGTGGTGGTGATGGTGTTGGTGGTATTGGTGGTGGTGATGGTGGTGTTGGTGGTATTAGTTACTGCTAACTGCTGCTGTATTCTGTTTACACATCATTGACTGCAGTTAGCAGGACAGGACGTAGAACAAGATGACGTAATTCAAATAAATGACCAGAAATACATCAGAACTTCTACATTATCAATATTATCATTATTACTGTTGTTGTTGTTTTACATCCTTGACTGTCTTTCTGTTTGCTTGTTAGCTGTGTTGCTAACTTTAATGCCAAACTGTAATTTTCTTCACATTCTTTTGATAATTCACTTCCTGGATGTTTTGAACTGAAGTATTTCCATATAAACACCTTTAATGACAGTAACATAACGCAGAGGACATCAGGTGAGAGCGCCTGTCTGGTCACGTGGTGCTCTCTACAGTCGCGCTCGTGCGTCAGCGGAGGATAAGAGCGAGGTGAAGCATCGTCGCAGGCGGTGTTGAGGCTCACCATGCCCGGCTGTGAGCTGCTGTGTGTGCGCGCCTCAGCTCCGGAGACCCTCCGCCTCTCATGTTCGAGCGCGCAGCGACAGTAAGCGGACCATGCGGCTGTTCACCGTCCCAACTTTGCTCCTGTTCTTCTTCAGCTCAGGTGAGGACACACTCCGCTTTATTCTGCGGGATTAAAAGGCGACTCTCACACCGAAAACTTCAAACCAGACCTCGTTTATTTTTTATTTTTTTGGCTCTGTTCTTGGAGAGAAGGAGCGCAGCAGCAGCGGTGGTGATGGTGATGGTTTGCGCACAGCTTGGAGCGATCTGATCCGATCTGATCCAGCGGGGTCTTTGTGTAAAGTTCAGCAGGTTTCCGATGATTGGACGGACAGATTAAAATTAACTGGATGTACTCAGATTAAAAGTATCAGGTGCCACACCTTTATATCGATTAGAGATTGTAGTCTGATAAACCATGCGCTCCTGTGCGTCTGAGACGATGCAGGTAAGTTTAGATAAAAAAAAAAACTGGGAATCATCTCCCTGAATGTGACTTGTTTTATTCTGTGATGAAGATGTCCTGCATTAATCGCAGTGGTGCAGTGGAGAGGAGTCTGCTGGTGGCTTTTATCTGATCAGGCAGTGAAGGAGCAACAGACAAGCGTCAATAATGTTCAAATACTGAGTCAAGGAGTAAAAAAAAATACAATATTTCACTCTAATGTGGTGAAGAGGATGCATAAATTACTGTAGAATAAAAATAGTAACGAATATATTTTAAGTTGCCTCCCACCACTGATCAATAACTTCCACTTTTCCACTGGTTTATTAAACAGAACTATAGACTTTATGTTTACTGGCTGTTTTACTGATGCCGATCGATGAATTTGTGCATTATATCTCTTGTTCTCGCTCCTTTTAAACGCCAGTCACATGATTTATTCTGCAGCAAATACAAGATTCACTCTCAATTCCTATGTAACACCCTTGAAATGGTCTTAAAAGTGGAGCCTGATCAATATCGTCTGTCGATATTGATCTTTCATTGGTACATCGGTATCTGTGGTCCAATATGCACCAATGACATGCACAAAGAGATGTTTTTAGAGATTATATTGCTAAAACAGATGCTTGTGCTTACTTGTAATCTTACAAATTTATTATTTTAATGCAATGATGTCATTAAGATCATAAAGTTCAACGTTAAAGGTGCACTGTGTAGTTTTCTTTGTTTATATCTGCAGGAAAATGTATTTCTGAGTCTGTATTGTTACTTTCTTATTAATGTAAATATTACCTTTTTGCATTTGAACTACGTAATGCACCTTTAAACTTTAAACTATCCTTCGTCTCTTGCATGTTTTTGTGATCACTGTTATGAATAATCTTGGTGGATATGTTGAAAAGTTAAGAATCGGTCAGATTCAAGGCTTTTTTCTCTGCTAGTTTTGAAAGTGTAAAAAGATTCTTGGACCTGATCCCTCCAAACAAAATCAATGATCAGCTGGAAACATTGTGCATGCTGTGATTTAGCAACGTTAATGATCCTGCAGAAACAAATCTGTAGTCGTATCTCTGCTCAGTTACGGAGGTGGTTTGGTCTCGAGGTGTTGTCTCAGCAGCTCAGACGCTACTGATGGATCATTGAGACGTTACAGGAATATGACCAGATCTGACAGGCAGCAGTGCGTCTCTGCAGCCTCGTCTCCAGGATCACATGTTGGCAGTTAAAGCAACATTATGAAACTTTTTTTAACCTTAAAACAACAGCATCAGAATCATGTTGATGGTTCAGTGTCTTGTAAGAAGCTGTCATGATGTCATGAGTTTTGTCTACTTGAGAACTGTGGGAGGCGCCAGATCACACAAAATGTCAATTTCTTCATAACATTTACATTTAGCTTTTGTCCAAAGCGACCTTCAATAAGTAAATTTGCCACAAGGAGAGAAACCACGACATGTCACTGTCGACGGAGTAAAAAGAAATAGAGAAACAGTTGTCAAGCCCTCATCTGAGGATCCGAACTGCTATTTGTCGAAGATTCTTTAGGTGCATAATTGCTGTGATCGAAGTGCCAACGATACAAACATACGAGTGAGAGGTTGGGAGGAGTCGTGCTCTGCAGGGTCGAGGTGAAGTCTGAACAAATGAGTCTCGAGTCTTTTGCAGAAGATGGCGAGAGACTCTGCTGTCCTGACATTGGTCAGGAGTTCATTCCACCTCTGAGGTGCCAAAACAGAGAAGAGTCAAATCGTTGCTGCTTTAATGTTCATGTAAACAAGGAACACCTATAATTTCCTCCAGTATCTGTCATAACGTGCTCTAATTACACCCACATTAGCTCACTTTCATGTCTGGTGGTGGAACTAAGGTGAGAAGGCTGCTAACTAACAAATTTTACTCCATGCAGCTGTTTTCTTTCATTTTAAACCACAAGAAGTTCTTCAGACGTCTGTGACTAAAATTACACTTTAAAAAGTTGAATTTTGAACCATGTAAGCCACCGTTTCCTTCCGTCGCTCCACTGGATAAATCTTTTGGATGTTTTCGCTCTGTGGGACGTGATCGCTGTCACAAGATCTCATGGGGAAGCAGACGTAAACAAGAAGGAGATCAGCGCGGTCTAACAACAAACAAGTCTGAGTGAGCGGAGAGACGAGGTCATGTGTGTTTTATATGACCTGGAGTTGAGTTTTTAAGCTAGCATGCTAGCTGACGTTAGCCTCAAGGGCTAGAATGTTTACCGTTGCTTGGCAACACCATCATGCGTCTTTCATCGGTTGCTGTGGTTCAGATCAGAACACACCGATCATCCAGATGAAAATGTTTGGGGCAACGATGAGCCTGATCGGTTCAGGAGGCTTCAGACTGGATCTGTAAATCCCTCGCTCACAGATTAACAGATAATCTCGTTTCCTTCACAATGTAAATTTATGGGAACAGTCATTTTGGGGCACAGTGCAACACATGACGATGTAATTCATTGTTTGGCCACTAAGAAAGTTGATTTCAGTGCACTGGCGCACTTCCTGGTGGCTTAGTGAGACACCACAGACATAAAAATGATGCTGCAAATAAATAAATACATGTAGTTTTTACAACATAGACACAGATAATCTGAAAAATGCTGGTTATTGGCCCCAATAATCCAACCTGAACCGAAACGATGCACACACTCGAGCACTGCCGGGGGACGTTACCATGTCATGGCAGGTGTGTCGCTCAGAGCCTGAAGAAGAAGAACGGTGTCAGGTGTAATTTTGTTTGATTTAGCTTTTCTCTGCAGCTGCAAGCAGAAATTCCACAGACCAGCGAATTTGCCCCTTTGGAGCGGCATGTTTGGAACAAACACTGCACAATAGTTCAACAAACGCACCTGCACCTGCAAGACGACGAGCGGGGGAGGCGGGTTAATGACATTAAAAGCCAGAACACTGAGTCACTTGACTGAGAGCAAAACAACCGATTAAAATAGCAGGTGAAGATGTATTTGTACTGGCTGAAACTGAATAAGTATTGAGTATTTTGAAGGAGACTCTGGATAAACAGCCACGACTCTCTGACTGACCGACACTCAATGAAGTGAAGCAAGTTTTCAACAAACAACTCAGTTTTATGTCAGAGATATTTAAACATCGACTATCAAAGCGAGACGTGATGAAACCGTGCAGCAACTCGCCGAGGATTAATAATTAAAGGGCGTCTGTCGCATCAATTCGAAGCGGTCAAGAAACCAGAAATATTCCAGAATTTTCACCAAAATGAAACCGAACTTGCTGTCGAGATGAAACTGGGTCATTTTTTATTCATGAAGCTCGAGATCGTAAAACGGAGCATCTAAATGAAAAGTGTTACGGCTGACGGAGGAGGAGTGTAACCTGCTGCCGAGAATCATCTGATGGAGGGAGATTTAATAATTTTGTGTGTGTGTGTGTGTGTGTGTGTGTGTGTGTGTGTGTGTGTGTGTGTGTGTGTGTGTGTGCGTGTTACAGGGCTGGCTCTGCAGATTCAGTGCTACCAGTGTGAGGAGATGACACACGACTGCTCCACGCCGGACTTCATCGTCAACTGCACCGTCAACGTGCAGGACATGTGTCAGAAGGAGGTGCTGGTGAAGGAGGACGGTGAGTCGTCACATCTCCAGCTGGTTCCTAAATATGTTTTCATCTCTGATCGTTTTCTCCCGTCAGGACGTCTCAGATTGGCCTCGATCCAAGAAGATCAGATTAGGCTTTTGGTCTAGAAAGGCGTGATGTCTCCGAGCGCCGTCTTGTTGTTGTGGGAGCCGGATTAGTTTGTGTGTTTTTGCAGTCGCAGCATCAGAGTGTGCATTGTTGTTGCTCGAGGAGTTTTCTGGTGTCTTGTTTCCGAACAAAAGAAGAGCAAGAAACCGGTTACAGTTTATATTGTGGGCATGTTTGCAGAAAACTGAGAGAAACACGGAGAAGACAATCTCTCCAGCTAGAAGCCAGAGTGTCTGTGGGCTGATCTCAGGTCAGCAGGGAGCTGCCCTTTGCTGCTCTATTAGAGGATGAAAGTCTGAGCTGCTGATCGGTATCTGAAACAGAAGTCATGGATATCAAATGAGGAGAGAGTATGAGCTCGCTCTGAGCGCAGCGGCAGGTTTGTGTTCAGGCCTCCAGTCACACGAGTTTTATAGTCGATTGATCGATATCAGCTTGACTTTTTATTTTCCCTCCCGACATCTAAAACACAAACATCTGAACTTTGTCCTCCTCATATTTTCAAAACAGGCTTGTTACTTTAGTCTGAATGCACTTGAAGGGAATCACTGATTTTTGATCACGGCAGACAAGACGCAACAAAGACGTAAGAAGCCGTAAACAGACAGAGAGGGAGGCTGGAATGTGGAGAGAAGGTGTGTTAGTGTCTCGTATCTGCAGAGAGTTTCTGATTTTCTCTCGTTGTTGCTGCTCGGGACGCTTTACCAACCCAACATGTGTCTGTTTGACGTCCTGGGAATGAGACTCATCAATCAGCTGTCTTTGTGGTGCGTTCAGGAACAGCTGGGACAGTCCTACTCATTCTGCCTTTAACTTTAATAGTCTTTTAATTCTATTAATATGACGTGAGCTTCAGTTAGCTTTGACCACAAATGTCCTTCAGAGGGAGACTTTTTATTCTACATATCAGATCCTGTGATGGTCGCAGCACGTTGTGATGTAATTACACAGTTTGAACGCTGCGAGCGCCCGGCGCTCTTCCTGCGATGGCGTCGGGGACGTTGGTTTGTGTCGGGAGCAGCGACGCGGGGCGGTGGGGCGGACGCTGTTTCTGCTTCACCAATCGTTTATTTTTCACTGGATCGAGTTGAACTTTGTCCTGAACATCCACGAGACCCTCAGGAAACATTCGCTCTATTTAAATAGCTGTTGCTGATTGATTACATTAATCAAATTAATAACAGGAAGTCATTAGAAAAAAGTCACATCTCCAGTAGTTTTCACTTTCTTGCAAACAAAGTCTGGTTCTTTGTTAACTCTGTTTCTAAAGCTGCTCTATTAATAAAGTTAATATTATTATTAGCAGTTATTAACATCTGTCTAATCCAGTTCTGTGTATGTCAGTGATTTGCTTTATTAGCCACGAAAATCGCTTTGTTTGATAATTACTTTTTTGTTCTTATTAATATTTATTGTTCCTTTTAATTTCTATATGCAGCAGACACACAAGTGCTTTAAGTTGTTAATATTTATATCTCAATTTGCATTTAATTTGCATTATCAGTATTAGTTTATTCCTGCACTGTTCTTTTTTAAGCTTTACTGGGTGACAAACTGTGTTCACAAACTGGACTCAATTTGTGTTTTTTATTCTTATATTCTGTTCATTTTCCTTTTCATACTCATGTTATATGTTTGCATTTGTGTTTTCCACTATCCGTCCGTCCCTGAGCGATGTCATTGACCTGATGCAAACATCTGTCCTCGCTCGATTCGTCTACACTCGACGTCTTCCATCGCTTCTGTCTTTTACATTCGTTAAATCAACTTGCTTTTGTTTTGTGCTCATAAATTCATCTTAATCAGTGAAGATTTATAAACTTCTGTGCACATCTGAAACTTTGTGCTCACAGACTTTTTAAGTGCGAGTAATTCATCCTCTGCAGGTTTAAGGGTTCGTCCACATGGAAACGCTTTTGTGTGTAAACGCACACATTTTGCATCGTTTTGGCCGATCGTCCACATGAATCCTGTAAACGCACTTTTGTGGAGCCGGGTCTGAAAACGCCCCACCCCTCGACCTCCAGCCTTCCACCTCTGAACCCCGCGACGTCTCATAACAACAACAACAACAACAACAACAACTGCAGACTTCATGCTCGTGTTCGTGCTGCAGAAGATATTGAGCCTCCAGTGTGAATCACAGCAGCAGTTCGACCTCCACACAAACTGGTTTTCTTGCACTCGCCAATTTTGTCTTCTTGTTGAGTTCGGTTTCTTCTCTAATGTATGTTTGTTTACAGCATGCAAGCTTTATGCGCATGCTCCGTCTCTTCTTCTCTGTTTTTGGTGAATTTCAAGCGCCACCTATAGACCTCGAGTATGAACTACAGCGTGCTGTGTCGTTTACAGCGGATCCATTTGGACGCAAATATTCTTGAAGCGATGCCGAGGAAGCAGGAAGAAGAAAGATGGTTTTGGTTTGTGTGGAGGCCTCAGAAATGAATAATGTCTCTTGTGTGTTTACAAGCCGGTTTTGCTTCCGTTGGGTGGGAACTCTGACACTGAAAGGTCACTCTTTACGCTCCGTGTCCACTTTGTTTTCCCACCCAGCGAAAATTAGGAACCATTTTTTTTTCTCACCTCCTCTCTGCTGCGGATGAGCCGAAGCAATGAGCTCCTGTCTTTGCAAACGTGGCTCCAGATCTGAAGGGCGATTGCACGGCGCTGTAGAGTCGACAGTTCCTTAATAAGAAAATTTCCGCATGAATGCTCGTGTACGTCCCGGCCTTTATCTCCCGGTGTGATCATTAGTGCCGCTCTGCATGAAAAGGAGGCTCAGAAACCCGGCTGACCGCATCTGATCGCTACTTGAAATGCGATACATACGTCCACAGTTGCACTGCCACCTCTGTGCAGTGTGCTCAAGTGATGAGATGTTTTGAGAATACTTGCCCTGTGATTGGCTTCACATGCAGCCCTGTCGTGTGGATGTAAAGGATGTAGAAGTGTTAATTAACATCCTGAACTGGGCTATTTTCTGTTTCTTCTGTATCCGGAGGAACTTGCACAGTCGGTCTCCAACGATCGAGCTCTCCAGCTGAGAAAGAAGCCACCTGGCAAAACTTAAAGGGTGAAAATCCTCCTTCAAAACCATCAAGAGAAGAGCGACACGTGCACAACCTCCACTACATGGCGGCTACTTTTATGTTAGGTAGCAAAAGACAAGCCTGGCTTCCATCATCTGTCATTAACATCATCATCATTTCCCTGTGATCATGTCTGCAGACATGATAAAAGACGGAGCTTTCACCTGAGCGAGCAGCGCTCCTCTCCCACTGTCTTTAAAGGAGGGATGATTGCGATGCTCCACCAGGCCACCTTTCATTTCAACGTCCTCTGCCCGTCTTTTTAAAAAGGCGAGGGGGAGGAAGATGTAATGTGGCGAGGGACGTGAAATTGGCCTCCCTTCAATTTTTCAGAGGCAATTTTTCCAGGACAGTGACTAAATTAATGTAAAAAGCAGACAAAGCCACATCCAAGGACCGTAGGATTAAAGTCTGCTGTGATCATGTTGCATCTCATAATGAATGAACTAGTGCAACATGAACACAGCCGTCTACTTTGGTTTTGCACTAATCAGTATTTTATATTAACAACAGATTATGCCTGATGGAGGAGCGAACACTGATGTTAACTCTGTCAGAAGTCTGTCAATCTGCCCCAAACAGCCAGAATACCTTAATGAACACTGACTGTAAGCAAGACAACTTGCTGTGTGTCTCAGTTCAGGTTCTGCATCCTTCGGAGGAGCATTTGAAGCCCAATTACGTCACAATGCCGCACAAAGGCTCCTCCAAATGCTCCTTCTTTTCCCTGTTTTTGGAGGATGCACGGCTACTATCTTTCGTGGCCTCACATCTCCCAAGATTCTTTGCACGCCAGTAAAAAAAGAAGAAAGCAAGAGAGAAAATGGCGACATCGCGTGGCGTCGGTCGTCACTTTCACGGGCCTGGGGGCCAGAAATCGTGACGCAAAGATAAAACATCTGGTGACGCAACCAGGAAATGCTCCAAAGGCTGAGACCGTCCCATTTAACAACGGCTGACGAGGTTAACAAGGTCTCTCTGAAGGACTCGCCTTCGAAGACCGCAAAGGCCGAGTCCTTCAGAGGATGCAGACCCTGAACTGTACATTTCAGCTCCAGTCAGCAGTCAACATTACAGAACAGAAACACCCGACAATGGAGGTCGCCGCCACGATCACTGCTGCGGTCGGGCCGATAAACAGGAGTGAAGATGAATCCGCTTTTTAATCCCAAAAGATAAAAAGTTTCTCTCTAAACTCTCCTCCTGTCAGACGTCTCTGGATCAGAGCAGATTCTGGGTGTTTGTTCCTCCAGAAGTTCTGACTCTGCACACGTTCAAATGTATTTTAACAACCAAACATTTACGATCGCTTAAACAAGTCAGAATATTGTGAAACTCCTTTAGTGCATCTTGGGAAATGTGACTTTCCGGCTCTGCAAACACTTGAAATAATCCACCACTGAACATTTACTCAGTCTGCGCTCTGATGCGACACATTTAAGTTTTCCTGACGTCCTAATTAATAGAAAAGTTGAAGAGATAAAGTCTATTATCTCTGTACAGCAGGTTAGAAAACACCCTAATTAGATTACGATGTTAATTATCTGATATTTGATTCGTCACCTTGAGATAATGCATCGCCGGGAGAGCTCTTCTAATTGAAATTCAGCACAAACATCGTCTCTGCTGCACGGTGACTGTATTCCATATGTGCACATAATGAGCATGAAAATCTATGCAGCGCTGCAGCGTCGAGCAAATATCTGCAGAACGAATCCCGGAAAACACAACAGGGAAACACTCTGTAACGTCTGGGGAGCTGGAGGGGGATTTAATTTCATTTGTGCCTGGGAATTCTGAGATTCAGCACTTCAATCTAAATTACACTGTTGAGTTAATTTACAGGGGGGGGCGAAATTTCTTATCAAGTTTCTGAGAGAACTTGTGCTCTTTAGTTTAATGAGAACCATCACGGTCGGCTGCTCAGGATGGAGCGAGCCGGGTTGACGCTCCTCTAAATTAGATTTAAACTGAATAAATCACCAAGTCAGTAACACTCATTTCAGTTCTGTGGTCCTGACAGAAACAAGGAAAAGTATCGACACAAATAGTTAAAAATGGGAAGTTAGAGCCGGCTGATGACTGGAGACTCAGTCCTCTCTTTTAAATAAAGCATTGTTGTATTTAAATCAGCGGTTTCTTCTCAGACGTGCATCAGTTTGATCTGTGAGGTTTATTATTCGTCTAAATCAAACTCGACCGAGCAGTGAAATCAGACGGCAGTCGGTATACGAGCCGACATTAAGATGTCATCCAGATAAATGCTCAGCGGGGACGTTAAAGCTGTAGTTTTTTTTTTTTTTTTTTTTAAGCAATAAAAAGCCTGAATTTCATTAAAGAAAATAAAACATTTTGATCGAGCACTTAAAGGACAATAACTCACGGAGGTGTTGGATCCGTCAGAAGGTTTGTGCAGCGAGCCGAGAGCAGAGACCGTCCTGACCGCAGTGAAATGTTTGTTTTGTTGGGTTTTTTTGAAGGATTAACACTGAAAAACATTATATAACTAATGCATTTTATTCCCATAGCACCTGTAACTCATGCAGCTGATAAAAAAGTGTATAAAATAAATAACTCAAAGCACATTTAGCACAAAAACTGCCATAAAAATACAAATATTCAATCAATTTCAACATACCCGTTTGTTTACATGATACCACTATATTGGTTTATAGTATTATAGTTCCACTTCCATCGTTACTTCATTACATTATTAAAATTGTTATTGTGTTTTATTAACATTTAAACGTCTTCTGCTCCTGGCAATCAGTCGAGTGGACGGACCAGTAAACCAAACTCCATTCTAAAAAGTAGCTATTTAACAGTCAGCATTATTTTTCACAGTAGAAATTAAAGTTGTAACTTCACAAAGACTTTTTTCTGATTCGTTTCGATCTACAGACACAATCGGCTCACAAGTCTTTCACTCAGTTGCATCATTAACTGACCTATGATGAGGTGTTTGATACAGGTGGACACACATTGGCTGGTCGGGTCTCACCATTTTTTATCATTTTCATCCTCTCTGGACAACCTGAGGCCACAGATCTCGTCTTTAGCTGCACTTCATTCTTTGGGGAGGTAAATAAAATCATAACTTTGGGAATTTTTATATTGTTTGAAGTGAAAAATGCAACATAGCGTTTTTTTTATGTTGTTAGCTGCTGTTTTTATCTGCCGGCGGCACTTTCACAGCGTTTGTTCTCTCCCAACAACTGTAGCAACAAAGTTTATATTTGGAGTTAATTAACAACATAAAGACATTTTGATGCTTTTTAATTTAGTTAACAGTTGTCAACTTCAGTGATGCGTTCAAGGCCACAAGTTGAAAACTGGGAAAAACAAGAGTGTGTGTGACGAGTCAACACGTCTGCGGTGGACGTGAAGGTTTAAACGTTTGCGCACTTTCACCGTGACAGACTGTTAAATGTGATTTTAAATCCCCACAGAGTGAAAGTTAAAGAAGCAGCCCGTAAGAGGAAATCTAGTCCGACTGCGCAGCCTCGTTTTTACCTTTGACAACTTCAGACTGTCAGCTGAAGAGTAAAAACTGTTGTTCTTTACTCACCGAGGATCAGAGAGAGTGAAATGTCGTCTGAAGTTCAACATCTGAAAGCAGGAAAAGGATCATTTTAGACTGAGCAGTGAAACCAGTGAAACTCATTCAGAGCTGCAACTAATGGTTATGTTCAGTGTAGATTCATCTGCCCATTATTTTATCAATAATTCAAAGGATAAAGAATATTGATCAGTGATTCTTGGAGCCTGAGATGACGTTTAAGTGTCTTGTTTTGTTCACGACCCAAAAGATTCTCAGTTCTCGGTCAGAAAGGAAGAAAGAAACCAGAAAATATTCACATTTAAGAAGCTGAAATCACAGAAGTTTGAACATTTCTGCAGACCAAGAATACTCTAAAATGTGAATATTTAATTTGTATCATAAATATTTCTACAATGTGCTTCAGATTATGTTCAGATTGCTTGTTTGAGACAATTTTGTTAGCAGCATGTTTAACGACACATTTTCCAGCCATGTGTGTAACAAAACCAGGTTTTTAGACCAAAAAAATTATCTTTTCTAACTCAACCAAATGATTTTTTCCTTCTTAAACCTGAACAGACCATACAAACATAACATTCAGCCTTAAAGAAATGTAAAAGTTTCAGCAAAATCTGTTACAGTTTACAAAAATAGAGAGAACCCCAAATACAAGACACACAAAAGCTGAAACAAGAACTTTAATAATGAATCTGCCTTCTAAAAATCTAGTGTACAAAAAAAGCAAAACTAAAACAGGAAGAAATCCACAAATAAACTAAAGAGAAATAAAAAAAGAAGAACAAACCAGAAGCTCGAGGCAACACGAGCAGGAATCCAGAAACACAAGCACAGAAAACATGACGCGACTCAGAGACAGGAAGTTAAATCCTCAGGAGGCTGATCAGGTGAGACTCATCAGGACAATCAAGACAGGAAGTAACACAACATGACACATGAGGATGAACCTTTCAAAATAAAACAGGAAACAATAACCACACTGAAACCATGACAATCTGTGGTTTGCAGAATAAAATACAATACCATGTTGAAACTGTAAATCTCTGAAAAAAAAACACATGAAAGATATAAAACTGTTAAATCTGAACGTTCATGAATGAAATACTATAAGTGGTTTAAAGTTTAGATGTTTCTGGATGCAAGTTGATAGTTTTTCATGGTTTGAGGTGAGAAAAGGCATCAAATCTGTTCTCTGCACCTCATTTTCCACCGACTGCTCGTCTGATCGCTTCTCGTTACTGCTCGAGATAAAAACACCAACAGATGTGTGTTACAGCCACGATTTCCTCTTTAAGTCCTGTTAAAATCAACGGTCTTCTTAAAGGTTTTCGAGCAGAAGCTATAAGTAGAGATATAAACTCAGTGTGGGTTTGGTTTTTAATCTCCGGGCTGTGTGGGGAGACGGGACATTTCCCTCCAGAGCTCGGCAACATTTCACACTGTGTTTCCTCTGGATTACTCAACACCTCCCGGGACCTGCGCTGCTGGTATTTGCGGTGCGTGTAAGACATGGCAGGATGCACAATTTAAATGAACGGGCGGGTCTTCGGCTGTATCGGTTGCACTCGGGTGGAGTAGAGGACTCGCACATTACGAAGGGTTGTTGGAAGTTCACGCGCTCGAAAAAAATCTAAATTTTCTCCGAAAGGAAAATGTCAGCGAAATGTTACGGCTTCCCTCCACTAATCCCACAAACACTCTTTTAATCAACGCTTTATAGTGCAGAAGAGGAAAAATAACCCAAACTTACTGCAGCAGGTGGAGGAGAGTCAGTGTTTCTGAGGTGGAGAGCTTTTCGGGAGGAGATTAGAAACATTGGAAGTGTGTAAATGTAGTTTTTAGTGTGTTTTTCTTTCACTAACTTCACATTCATTCATGCACAGATTCAAAAAATCTGCCTTATTTTTAGCCTTATTTACAAAAACTGGTAACAGGTGTGATGTGAATGTAGAAGTGACGATTTGGTAGAAACACAAGATGCCAACATTTCACTCAAAACAGGCGTTGACCCAATAACATGCAGCTGTTTCCCTTCAAAAGAATGGATTTCTCCTTAATTACAACCTCCGTCTCTCTGTTTCTGTCTTTGTTCCCTCTCGCAGCCTCTAATTCTCTCATTACGAGCCTAATTTGTCTCTTTTCTCTGCTTATTTTAAGGGATTCACTACCGGAAGTCCTGCGCCTCGTCAGGAGCCTGTCTCATCGCCTCCTCTGGCTACCAGCAGTTCTGCACCGGTAAACTCAACTCGGTGTGCATCACCTGCTGCAACACGCCGCTGTGTAACGGGCCGCGGCAGAAGAAACGCCCGCCGCCGTCGGCCGGCGTCGCCCTGAGCGCCACCCGGCTCTCCGTGTTCTCTCTCTACGTCCTGCTGTCCTCCGCCCTGTGCTGACAGAGTTGACGTGGAAATGTTGTGACAGCGGCGACAACGTGAACTGAACTGTTCCAGAGACACTTGACGGATACGTAGATGTGAAATTCTTTGTACAGTTGTTTGTTCTTCGCTCTCTGTCGCAGCTCGTCTCTAAACAAACACCCCGCTGGGAACATTTTTCATCATCACACGTGTCGTAAAACATGATGGCGGCGGTGCAGCTGGGCGAGGTGACGTTAGAGGACGGCGCCGCGGAGGAAACAGCTCCTGGCTTTTGTGTCGGGCAGCAGGTGGCTCATTCTCATCCGTCCTTTGTTTACTCACACGACAAGGTCGAACACGAGGCGTGTTGCAGGAAAACTACAGTTCAGATTCATCAGTCGTCGCCTGACGAGGAGCTCTGTGCATTATTCTAAATCAATAACCCGGGACAATCGTTTTACTGCATTTATGAACTGAAGAAGATGATGTGTGATGTGTTTGGCAACGATTCTGCAAAGACAGGTGCAGTCGGATGATGAGAAACATTCGCAGCAGTGATGATATTAAAGCCTCCAACAGCCCTCAGAGCTCCAGTGTGATCGTATCAGACTGACAGCTCGCTGAAAACGGACGAGAACACTGTGGAAAACGTAAAAACGTCAGATTTGTATCCAGAAACTTCTTATCCACAAGTGAAAAAGTCAATCGTCAATGAGATCCACATGACAAAATGTAAATTTCTCATGTGGAAAATAGACAATCAGTTAAAAAGTGTGTGAAAATGTGGAAAACACATGTAATGAGGCAGATTTTATGTAATGAGGCAATCTTTTATTTCTTTTGTTTCACATGTGAACAGGCGTAAATTATGTGTAAATATAATTTCACTTTTTAATCATGTGAAAATATTTATTTTTACTTTTTTCCGGTTCACAATTTGGCAAAATGTCTTATCACGTTAAAAATGTGACTCAGATGTGAAACCTGCAAATTAAATTGTGTGAAAATGTGGATTTTTACATGTGACAAAGTAAATTTCACATATCATTTTTATTTCTTATGTAGCAATTTTCAGTTATGTGTGGAAAACTCACTTGTAAAAATGTCTCGTTCACATGTGACATTATAAAACTTTTGCATAAAAAGTTTGTTTCACATGAAAAAAAAGCCAAATGCATGTGAAAATGTGACATTCACATGTGACGAAGCAAATTTCACATGATTTTATGTGCCATGTTTTGTTTTCACATGTGGAAAAAGCCAATCACACTTGAAACATGTGAACATTTTCATTCTAATTTGAAAAAAGTCAAAACATCCATGAAAACTTCAAGTTCACATGTGAAAAACTTTTGTTGTCATGTTAAATTCACATGTGAAGATGCAAATTTCATGTGTTTTGTTTCCACATGTGAAAATTACAGTTCACCTGTGGGGGAAAAAAAACATTACATATATATTTAAAATGTGAAAATGAAAATTTCACTTTGGAATTTTTCTTTTTATTCATGTGCAAAAAGACTTTTCACAATAAAATTTTTGTTCACATGTGAAAATGAGAACAAAATGAGAGTTCACATGATTTCATGCACCATGTTTTGTATTTCAACATGTAGAAATCCTAAATCACATGTGAAGATTTTAATTTCTTATGTGGACACTTTCATTCAGTCACATGTGACATTATTTAATCTCCATGTGTTCAAATTTCATTTCACATGTGAAGAAGCAAATTTCACATGATTTTGTGCCTCATGGTTTAAATTTCATGTGTAAATTTTAATTGTAAAGTTTAAAAAAGCATTTGAAATTACTGAATTAACAAGGTGCAGCAGGTTTAAAAGTTTACTGATGATATTCAGCGTCTAAATGTGTCGTGTCTCTTTCACATCACAACACAACACGCTGTTGTTCGAGTCATCTGCCCCCTCAAGTAGTTGCCAGTTTGTTGCACTAGCTAACTTTGCTAACGCTACCTTAACAATGCTAATGCTAGCTAGCTGAGCACACTATAGAACTTACCTGTTTTTCCCCACAAACTGGCAACAACCAAAGACCTCATGAAACCAACTACGTTATATTATCGGCTCACAAACCTGTTAGAAACTGTAAACCAGCCGCCTGAATTCCGAGATAAAACAAAAAAATCATTTTGGAAGCGACAAACATTTTAAATTGAATGATTCACAATCACAATAATGTTTCAAAGGTAGAGAGACTTTATTCTGCACCTTCCAGCGAGCTCTGTAGATGTGTTATTTTTAAAAGAATGATTTGTCTGTAAAATATTGATATATATATTTAAGCATCGACACATGAACTATCTGACAGCAACATGCAGGATACAAGAACTACTTTATTTCTTATGTCAGTTAACATATTTAGACAAACCGTCACCCTCCCGCTGACCTCTCGAGGATCGACTGAGCTGCTTTAGCGCCTTTAGTGGTCAAAAAACTCCACCGGGGACCTTTAACTTTAACTCGAGCTGCAGGGACTTGATGCTTTACTGAATATTTGAGCTGCGTTTTATCATTTTCCTTAAGTTTAAAGTCTTCAGAGTCCCGTCCAGCTTGCTTTTGAGCGTGATCTATCAGTGAAATGTCCGGCGCAGAACTTTGTACCGTGTTTCCTGTGTATGAGAGATATCTGTTTGTTTTCTGCATCTTTTGTTTTTTTACCGTGTTGCATTAAACGATTATATTTCAGACTCTGATGGTTGATGTGTGTTTGTTCTGAGAGTCGAGTCGGACTCTTCAGTCAGAGTGTTTGAAGCCACTCCAGAGTCACTCTCCTGCCGAAAGGTTATGAAGGTTGGCGCTTGTTTCTCGTCTGCGACGGTGGAGCGGTTAGCCTTGCTGCGCCGCAAAGACTTCATCAGCAGCGGCTGCAGGGAGCGCGCGGAGACGGCGTGGGAGGTCCGTACGTTGCGCTTGTTGACGTGTTCGATGGTGAGGCGGCACCGCAGCACCTGGACGAACACCTCCCGGAACTGTCTGGAGGAGAGGTTGTAGAGGAACGGGTTGATGACGGAGCTCAGGTAGAAGAAGGTGTCGGCCACAGGGTGGAGAATGATGTAGCTCCGGAAGAAGGAAGTAGTCCAGCGGGACTTGGGCACGGCGGCCATCATGAGGCGACGGATCTGATTGGGAAGCCAGCAGACCATCAAGGATCCAATGATGAGACCTGAGGAGGAGTCAGAGACATGAGAGGTTAAAGAGCTGACTGATAAACAAGCAACGTCTCATTGTTTAATTTTAGTTTAATTTTAGGGTGAATTATATATTTCTTATGTTGTCAATATTGCGATTTTCCTCTTTTTTAGGACTTTTTCTGAGCCCAGTTGGCGGCCATGTTGCCGTTGGTGACGTTTAACACAGTTTATCACAAAACTAGATGATATTTTACTTTAGTTGTGACAAAGAGTGACTTTATAAACCCTTAAAATCATGTTTTATATTGTCTCAAACAGGATCACAGGGCGTCAACAACTGTCACATTTTGTCCTGAATAATTTTGAAGTGAGCACAGCAGAGCGAGATTCACCGTCTGTATATAATGCGTAAGTCGTAGAAGTCATGACCTGTGATGTCACAGTGATGTCAGCAGGACTTAAGACTGTTCAGTGTTTCGTGATTCAGTTGTGAACTCATCTTGTGGGAGTTGAAGTGAAACCGAGGGTCTTTTTGTGAATGTACCCGAGACAAACCTTCATTTTAAAGCATAATTACGATGAAAGAGGCACTTTTAAGATTTACTGTATTTTCGTTTTGGGTCAAACTCATTTTCAATGGGAGTGCTACGAGCACTTTTAGGACAGCATCAAAATCTCTATTTTTAAAACAGTAAGAAGACTCGACACAACATGAAACTTTGCTTGTAGTATCACCAGGGTCTCTACACATGAACACGAGCATTGAGAACATTGTTTGTGTTCACAGAGTTTACTAAAAAGAAGGTTAGCTTAGCTTGTTCCGCTCGCCGCCGTCCCAAAAATGATTTTAACCAGAAAACGAAAATGCAACGCTTTCGTCGTAACTATGCTTTTATACGAACGTTTGACTCGGATACATTGACAAAAAAGGATTTTGCTGACAGACCAGATATTAACAATTATCACACATCAATGCAAAACTGCACATTTCTGCTTCCGTCACATCATCGAACATGAAAAAATAGGCTGCTGAGGTTTGTTTTACTCTGACTGAACATCATAGTTCAGGATCGATTATCACTTCTAACACCGGCGTCAGTTCAGGTGTTTTCTCCCCGTTGTAACTCTGAACTTCCTGTCTGTTGTTGACGTCTTCATCAGTTTCCTCACGGCTGTCTTCCTCTATCATCAAACTTCAGACAGCATCCATCTTTAATTCTTCACCATCTAAACAGCGTCTGCCTCTCCACTACGCTGCCACTTGAGCCGCGGTGCGTTGACCTCCAGGACGGCGTCTCTGACTCTTAAACCGACCGGCTGACTCGTCTCCTCCGGCACGTCTGACTCATGAGTCTGTGGACGAACTCATCCTCGTCTCTAATCTGGTGTTTATCCGTTTCCCCTGCAGTGTTTTAATGGGAGCGACCGCAGCAGCTAAACAGCCTTACAACATCCACAAGATTATCTGTGTGCGTCCTGCTGTGGAAACACAGATACCAACGCGTTTATTTACAATACGCCGTCCAAGACTGCCGAGGGAATGATTTATCTGAGGAAAGAGAAAAGAAAGAAGCAAACAGAGGCGGTAGAAATGTGTCTTTGTGTTTCTTTTCATGTCGGGTTTATTGTAAGTGATAGACTCCGACAGTAAGATGTTGGCTCAGGTGTTTCTTCTCTGTTGGAACCCGTCACTCTCGCCTCACTTTAATCCGAAGCGTCACGAGCTTTGATCACTGCAGCTCACGTCTGAGTTTGTTCTTTTCAAAGATCGAGACGGCGTTCAGTTCCCACTGACGCCAATAAGTACCTGCCCTCAGGAAACCAGAGGAAATTGGGGGATTTTCAGAAGCCGAAGTGCATTTTAGAGACGTTTTCTTCAGACTTTTTTACTCAGACAGTTCACCCAGAGTATCCTCCACAAACACAACTCTAATTTCCCTCTTTGTCTGCCGGGTATAAGTCGGCAGTGTCGGCTCACATGTTAGCTGCAGACATCACGTCTCCTGTGTTTGTTTCTGCCCTGAAAGCTAATTCCCACCTGAGAGAAGCAGCTACCCGCCCCGGGCCGACGAGCCTTGAAGGGCAGCAAAGGCCACCGTGTGTCACGGACGACTCGCTAGATCGGCTTAATTTGTTGGCTCCAATTTGCAAATACGGTTGGTAATTTGCACCACAAGGAGCCTCGTTGATTATCTTTGGCACGGAGCTGATCACTTCAGTCCTGCTTCGCTTCGCAGCTTTTTTCAAAAAAGTTTTCTACACCGTTTGGACGTTTGGCTTGTCATCTCCATCCTGCCTCCATTATAAATGACACTTAACTGCCCGACTGAAGATATAATCAATATCACGCACTCCACTGATCCAGCTTCAATAAAACCGGGGAGGGATGATGCACGTTTGGTCGTTAATTCTGGCGTTTAAAAAGATATAAAAATGTTTAAAAGGCCACTAAAATGTCACCTAGAGCGATGTCGCAGCTTGTAACTGATTGGCCAACGAGGCCGTCTTTATTACGAGCGGTCCGACTCGGATCGTGTATGAAACGGATCGTGTATGAAACGGATCGTGTATGAAACGGCCGTATCGTTCTTTAAGATGGATTCTTTTTCTTTTTTTTTGTTTGGTTCTACCTGTCAGGTCGGGTCATTGATCACAGTGTCGGCGTTCATCTGGAAAATTGCAGCTGAGTCAGCACAGATCAGTAACGTCACCGTAAAGACAGAGTGTGTGTGTGTGTGTGTGTGTGTGTGTGTGTGTGTGTGTGTGTGTTCACCTCAGCTGAAGGTGTGTGTGTGAGTCACTTACATGTTGTGGATACATCTTTAATATTATTGTTAATATTAGTATAATTTCTACTGTAGCCTGCCTCAAAAAATGCAATCTGAGCTGACGATGTTCCCAAAGCTCACACACACACACACACACACACACACACACACACACACACACACACACACACACACACACACACACACACACTTACTGCCTCCCCGCCACAGGCAAAATATAAACTGTCTGCTAATTAGAAAGCAATTAAACAAGATTATTGGAACAAAATAATCGTCTGTCTTTGCTGTAATTGGAGTGTGTGATGGAGCTGCTGAGCGTCCTGGTGCGGCAGAAGAGGGAGAGCGAGTCGTTGTTCTGAGCAAACATTTATTTATTGTTTCAACACGAGAAAACAGACTAAAGACCTGATGAAGTCCTCAACGTCACCTGCAGACATTAAAGTTCGAGATAACAGTGCAACGTTTATCTGAGGGGTTCATCTTTTCTTTCCCTTGATAAGAACTTCATGAAACACAGTTTTGGATAATTTACTCTCCATTCAGTGGCTTTTATTGTTATATATTAGTATATCGCAAACATCCCTTGCGTTAAAATGTCTTGCAGCTTATTTAAACCCATATTTATGTTGTCAGGCGGCGACCTCTGGTGGCCGTAGTAGTTATGACGGCAGCAAAGGAGGAAGTCAGGTAGTTTAAAGAGCACTTTACCCTGAATATCACTGTTTGTATCAAAGGAAAATGATGCTGCTTCTTCAATAAATTCTGGCTCTTTATATGCTAACCAGGTGAATTAAATGTTGTCAGACCGTTCTGTAGAAATCAGGATGCTTGAGATGGAAGGAAAAGACGCTTGGGAACAGACGTATGCGTGTTTTTTTCAGTTTCATACATTTGGCCCTCTGATATTTCATATTTCAAGTCAAAGTATTAATGTTTAACTGGTTAATCTTTATTAAAATGTATATTTAGAATATCTACTGCAGGAATCAGGTTGTGCAGCCGTCCGAACACGTTCAGGTTCAACAGACCGAGACACTTAATGTGTTTCGCTGGATGAATATTCAACATTGCAGACGTCAGACGCTGCAGCCGGCTCGACTCCTTCACTCGACTCGTTTGAAAAGAGGCTCCAGAAATGTCTCCTCACACCTGCACGGCTGCATAAACCTGCACAAGAACATTCAGCAGGAGGTTTTGTGAATGCAAAATTTATTTCATAACTCAGGGAGGAACTTGTCAAATAGAGGGCAGCAGCACGTACCGATGCCCTTCATCTCCATGATTGGAAACGGCTCCGTAGATTCAAACTGAATCACCGAGAGAAGCGAAATGTTTCCTCAGACGACTGAAGACTGAAACTCCTTCTGCAGCCAACGCGGATGTGCAGTCGTCTTGATTGCACATTGAGTTAAAACTCTTATACAATTATCAGAATGAAACGTGTTAATGAAGGAGAAGACAAGCGTGTGATGAAATCAGACTCATTTGTTAAATGAGTGGAAAGTTAAAGAATTAGCTTCGACGGTTCTTGATGATTATGATGATCACAGATTTCACCCTCAGAAGCTGTTAGTGTCAGATTTACTGTCGTATGAGCCGACGAAGTGAACTCAATATCCGGCTTCTTCTCTTAAAAGAACATGTGGAAATCATTATTATAATTATTCTCTTGTTCTTGACATTTCATACATTTATGTGATATAAAAATACATTTTTGTTCACGTTAGCTTGCCAGCTATCAGTGCTTCAGGTAACTTAAGCTAGCGAGCATATAGTGGTGTGTCAGTGACGTATTTCTGTCGGCGAGCCCTGAAGTTAGCATCGCTCTTGTCCACTCAGAAAGAAGCCTATGATTTTTGATTTGTATGCTGGATTATCGCAGAAAATAATCTCTGTGACTAACAAGTTTATCGCAGATCACAGATGAACACCACTTATGTGATTTTTGAAGCGTTAACGTTTAAAAGCTAACGTTTAAAAGCTAACGTTTAAAAGCTAACGTTAGGCTATAAACAGATCACACTGCGGTCTTCCTACACAATTACTGCTCACGTTTTCTATAAACCGATCAATGTACAAGTTGTAAAGTCAGAGTTAGAATAGTTTGTAACTAAAGTCGGCCTGTAAAGACGGACTATGAGTCTCTGTGTTCGCTGTGATGACGTTTAATGTCCCCGACAACCTCTGTAGTCTCACTACCGACGTTTTTTTAAAGACACATTATGATTAAACTTTGGGATGTATTTTATGTCGTAGAACAAAACATGTAAAATATCTTCAGCCTGAGGGAACCAAAAGTGCAAAGATGCTGACTGATCTCAGGACTACAAACTCACATAAAGCCTCCGAACGAAGGATGAACATTAAAATCTTTGTGTTTATAAAATGGTAAAAATAATGTTTTTATCCAAAGTCAAATAACTGTTACACACCTACAAAGCTAAATTCAGGACACTTTGTCACGTGGAGGAGCAGGAGGGAAAAGGACGGGATAATAGTGTTTTATTTGATTCTAGGATATTTCTTTTTCACATCGTTCTTATTTACTTGTTGTTGCATTCGACATAATAAACTGCAGTCACTTAAAGTCTGTGGTGAGGGAAATGACAATAAAAATCAGAGCCATTAGTCATCGAGCCGCCTCCTTATTGATCTGGTTGGATTTTCCCGTCAGACGTGGGATGAAGTTGTTAAAAAAAGTCTGTCCTGCGGATAATAAGCAACCTGCGATGAAGGCAAACACTATCAGAGCCGATGACAGCGAGTACAAATACGCCTTGAACTCGCACACACTGTCAGAAGAGAGCAGACAGAAACACCGCCGATGATTTTCACCCACTGAGAGTACAAAGGAGCTTTTTGTCGGCTTGGATTTTGGCACATTTGCTGCATAATAATCCGTTTTTGAGTTGCCAGATGTCTCCGATAGTAGCACGGAGACATCGATCGCGGGGAAAAACAGTGTGTCCTTAATTCAAATTGTCAAACGTTGGCTGATAATTCTTTTAAATTTTCTGGCATTAATTGTTTTGTCCCTCACGGCAAACACCCACCTGACACAGACGGCTGAATTAAAACCATGAAGAGCAAATGTGTTTGTGACTGGAGGTCAATTAAGGTTTTTTTCTCTCCCGGCTCTCCAACAACTCTAATGAATTTACTACATCTTTATCCACGAAAGCCTCGCAAGACCGAGAGAATCTGAAGTCATTTGTGAGTCTGTCAGACACAAACGGAAAGATTTCCTCCCTCGCAGCAAACACAGAACGACGTGACTGTTTGGAGCGTCGGACTAAATCCAGGAGGAGTGCAAACGAATTAATTTGAAGGCTAACAGAAGATTCTCAGTCATTAAAGCATTAAGTGAAGAAACTTGAGTGAGTCGCAGAGGAAAATTATTCATAATGGATTTATTTTAGGAGAGATTTTCTCACAGAGACGTCGCCGCCAACGATAGATAATCCGGATCTGGAGATTCATGTTTGTTATCTTGTAAAACTTTAAAGAAAGGAGGCTAATAAACATACACAGATGTTCTCGAGCGGAGCTGAAACAAATGCACATTCTCACATTTGCATTTTAATAAAGGAGGGCTGGAAAAAACTAAATTTGAAAAGATTTGAAGAAAAAGTTTTTACGCTTGCAGAAGCATAAAAGTTGTTGTATAACTTGCAGATGTGCCGCAGAAACTGGATTAGCTAATAAATCCAGACGAACACGAAATGTGAGGCTTTTGTTTTCACATTTAGAGGTTTGACTGGCGGTCTTCTCTTCCTCTGCAATGTTTTAAAGGCCTCTGAGAATTAACAGCACCAACTTTTTAATCTCACTTCTAATATTCGCTTACTTGTTGTCGATAGAAACACGGATTAATTCGGTTTTTGTGCAGAATTCCTGGAGCCTCGATGACGCGCTTCTCTCGATCGCCGCAGATCTATCGAAGAATCACCTCTAACAAAGCTTCTTCACAATAAAAGCCTGCTGTTATTCCTTTGTTTAAAAGCTTTTATTATGAAGCAGCATTACAGGAAACGTTGTGCGTCACGTTTGAGGAACAAGACATTCAGTTAGAAGCTACAAACAAACCGACAGCTGAACTTTTAAAAACATCTTTCTCTCAGGTTTCCTGCACAGACGTGAGTTGATGTTGGTTTGTTAGAGACATCGCCGTCTGTAAAAATGGTAGCGAACTCTGTACTGGAGCAGAACCATTTCAAATGTGTCTTTCTTTGACTTTCGGACCACCCAGGTAACACATTCATATCACAGATGGGATTAGAACAGTCGGGCGTTATCTCCCGTCATGTTTTAGTTGCTTCTGAACGCTCGTTAAACATCTGCTGCCGGTGGCTTCATTGTCTCATGACTAATCTGTTTTTATGTATGCAGATGATGTGATTATGTTCTCCGCCTGCAGAGCTGGTTTACAACATCTGTTGTGTGGTAAGCTCTCAATATGCTGCCGGCTGTAAGTGACATTAGATTAAACGCTGAGCG
This sequence comes from Diplodus puntazzo, assembly GCA_963678695.2. Lineage (NCBI taxonomy): Eukaryota > Metazoa > Chordata > Actinopteri > Spariformes > Sparidae > Diplodus > Diplodus puntazzo. The sequence continues at coordinate 30,478,165 of OZ023164.1, read as the reverse complement.
AAGCACTGAGGTGATAATCGGCTGTAAAGAGGACAGACGACGTGTGTTGACAGAGCGCTGCTGAAGTGGACGAGCTGTCGGTGCGAGCGGGCAAATATCTTATCAACGAGGTCGTAAATGATGCGGTAATACCAACACACCTGCACTTTGTACCCGTTACAAGTGTCCAACTGATAAACTGTGTTTGCTTCTCGAGTCTGGAGTCCGGACCAGGACCAGGACCAGCGGGAAGTTCTTCAGCTCGGGACAGAACCTCACTGGATTTGATTGCTTTCTGTAAATTCAATAAAAGAGTGCACGTCGTGTTCTCGCACCGCTCACCAGCCTGCATCAATCACATTACCGCTGGAGAGGATTCAGGACGTGGAGCAGATGTTGCTTTTTACCTGATTAAATTACAGTTTATATTATACTTCATTAACTGGGCAGCACAGAGCAGGACGAACACAAAGTCACTCAATCCGCTTCACGGACTAATCTGACTTCTCTGTCCTCGAGGTGAAACTGTCTGTGTGGGAATGAAGCCTCGACTCTCCTCGACTCAACTTTATTAATATTATTAATTCCACACTGATGCTGAAACTCAGAATATCTGCGACACCACTTGATTTTCTTTACTCAGTCTGTCTCTCGTTGAGCACCTCAGATTATCAAAATGAGCTTTTCAGCGCCGTCACTCGGCTGAACGACACTTCAAGACTGAAACTCTTTTTTTAGCAGTCTAATAATTCCCCACTTAACTTCTGAATGCCAGATGCAGATTCTCAAAGATGTTTAGCTCCATTCACACTCGTCATGTCAAGTGTATTTGAATAAAATCCAGATGAGATAAAAGACGCTTTGATTTATACTTTCACACACACACATATGAGGAACTTCAACCTGAAAACCAAAGTTAGAGACAAAGTTTTCACAGTAAAACTTCTTCAGTCCGGTGAAGAAACTGTTGAGTAACTGCAGACAGCGACTAAATAAATAACTTATGCACTACAGCTGTTTAGTGACAATAAGCTACTGTTTATTGGTTTAGCGATCGTTATGTTATTCACAGCTCTCTGATCCATTCAGATCATTCAGCGGTTCAACCGAGTTTTCCTTGTTACTTTAACCGAACAACATGCAATTTTGGCCATTGCTCGCTAGTTTATGGATAATCTACGATGAAGTAATCTTGCTGTTTGCGGCAAATAAACACTTAAAACACAAACGATCCCAAAGTCAAAGGAAGATAAACTGCTTCAGTTTGCTGAGTGCTTGTTAAAATCAATCTGTCAGGACTCAGACACAAATATTTAAGAACACGGGTGTGGTTTAAAGTATTACTCACGTTTTGTTTAGTCTTGTTCATCGACTTCTTTCCTCTCTGATCATCCTGTGAGTCACAGCAACAAGCGATCAAGTAAACTGTATGAATTTCTCTAGTTACGCAGCTCATTGTGTCATTTACAACAGCGGTTTTGTTGTTTTTAGATGCTTTAATGTTTAAATCTTGCATGTTATAAACAACGGAACAAAAGAGAAAATCAGAAAGAGAGACAGTTCTGTCGTCTGCGTACTGACGTAGTTTCGCAATCAGAGGAATAAAGATCACAGATGCATTTACAGCTTTTCAACATCTGGCTAGAATTTGTCTCGAAAGCCTTTTTGGAAACATTCACACTTCAGTTTCTTGAGATCGTAAAGTCATCTGAGCGATGCACAAAGTAAACGCACCTCGTGTTTTATTTCATTTCACAGATTTCTGCCTCGTGACTTCAGTCACAAACGGTCACAAAAAAACAAAGTGTGACAAACAGAAACACCAGATTGATTATTATTCTCTGTAGTGCTGCACAATTCTGGACAATACATCAAAACCGAGCTGCTCCGGTGGACGAACGCACATTATCCTCATTCGCCGTCACAAATTAACAAGCTAGCAGCACAATGACGACCGCAGGTCCTCATTACGATCCTGTCTGCTGGATGATGAAGTGCGTTGGAGGTTTACAAAGGTTGGATTTGTTCAGCCGGACATCTGTTATCTCTGAGCAGTAATAACGTCACTGTACCTTTTTAACCTTCTTTTGAAGGACTCATTTTTCTTCACACGGTTTAAAAGTGTTATCAGAGGTTGAAGTAATACAGCCGAGTGGCTTTGAGCTGTTAATTTCACCTTGTCACGGCTTCGGTTGTTGTAAAAAGTGATAATTGCTGTTCGGACTGTGATCAGAGGGACGTGACGCTCTGAGGAAACCAGTTTGTTCTTGACGTGTCTGTAAACGTCTCGGGAACGATGAGTGTTATCTGTGTGTCACAACGCTGTGATCACGACTGACGCTCGTTACTGCGCCGACTTATATTGTCTGGAAAGATTTGGGAGGAAATCAAACGGACATCTGCGCGAGAGCTTCACAAAACCAAACACGCCGTAGCTTCAGGATTTAATGACAGACTGCTGATGGAAGATTAAGGATTCTGGCAACGTGAAGCAAGAAAGCAAATAAAAGTCCGATCCACGTAATTAAGACCGGCAGTCAGAAATAGATTAAAGACTTTTCCAATAAAGGAGAAACTTCACATTTCTAATAAATGCTGAAATTATGACGGTGCTCAGTAGAAAAGCTCAAAATGTCTGTTTCATTTTAATCAGCCTTTATTACAGAAGACATCTTAGAGGAAAAGGTGTAACTGATAAGATTAATGGCTGAATTCTATTTAGCTGCTCCAGCTTTAAGGTTCTGTATCGTCCAAGCTGGCTCGTTAATCTCAGTACTGATTAACACCTGAGAGATCAGAAATGTTCCGTCTCTTTTTAGCTCAGTCCTGTAAGACAAAGTTTTAACTATGAGCTTGTTAAGTCTCGTTATCTTCTGTTATTTCATCTCATCTCAGTGTGAAGAAGTTGCTGTATATTCAAACAGACGCCTGGTGGATCATTCATGTCAAACTCAATCAAAATGAGGATTTACAGTTTTCATCATTGCTGCCACACAGCAAACATTTCAACAAAAGAGGGGAAAGATTCCTTTTGTAGCAGCGGCGTGTCGCTGCGACTCATCCTTCATGCTACGAGGCACATCCTCCACGTTTTAATTGCTTTTAAGAGTGAACGTGATAAAACATGCCGGAAAGCTTTGATTGAAGCGCTGCGTCCCGCAGGACATTAAAAAGCTCCTCCGACCCGACCTGCTCGCTGCTGCGCCCGCAGCTTCACCCTCAGCAGCATCCAGCCTGACAAAGGTCCCTCGTTACGGAAGAAAGCAATTTCCCAACTTCAGCGGCGCCGTGATGGATTCCTGGAGAGAGGCGGCTCTGCGGCGCTCAGATGTGCAGCTGAAAACTCGTTCCTCATCTCACTCTGATTTTTTATTTTTAATTGAAAGCATTTTGTGTCGGCGGTGCAGAAAGGTTCAGTTTCTGATCTGACCAGCATTTGTTTTCACCCGCGGAAACAAAACAAGACGTTCGTCCGTCACATCTGCAGGGATTAACATCTCCATAAACAACCGGGCTCCCTGCTTCAAGGTGAGTCTTAAACCAATAACATGATGATCCGATCTCCGCAGTACTATCGAAGAACAGGCTTCATTTCCTGCACACCCTGAAATTATTCAGTCATTTAAAATCCTTCGTTATGAAGCAGCAGCAGGAACTAAACACGACTCCTGAAACAGCTGCAAGTGAAACACGATGAAATAGGATGAGAGAAACTAAAGAGATTCAGCTAGAAGATACAAAAGTACCGAGAGCTGAACACAACTTTCTCTCAGATTTATTTCATGAGTTGTGGGTCGAGGCCGAGGCGGCTTGGACCGACTCCGGCTCAACACGATACTCTGTACTTCTATCGACGATCAATCTGGTCTTGAAAAAACTATACGTATTTCATCAACAAGTACATTACCTGTTCGTGACATCATCACTACACACCAGCAGCACCAAGTCATCAGTATCTCCAGAGGCGCTTTGATTTAAGATGATGGTGCAACAGCATTTATCAGAACCTGATCGTGGTTCTAAATGAGACTCACTTTGCTCCGGTTCAGTCATTACATGCTCAAGTATTTTTCTGTTCTGGTTAACATTCAGCAGACACACTGGTGAACATCATTCTCACACCAGCGAGCACATAAATCTCAACATCCCTGACGTATTTATTTAGTGATCGCTGATCTGAATTTAATCTTAAAAACCGGGCTGTAACCAGGATGTTATGAGCGCGTGACGAAAGGCTTCAGTGCATCGTGAAATATCACTTACAGGAGAGTTTGAGCCTGACGAGCCTCCCGCAGAGTGAGTTATGTGCCGGCGCACCTGTAAGTCACACGTCTAATCCCTCTTCGAGGTTTTCGTCCTGCATGCTGTGTTGAAGCTCGGATCATCGCTGCAGTCTGAACGTCAGACGTCTGTGGAGGTTCATCAGATCAACTTCAAACGTGTCTGCTCCAGTATCTGCTCGTAAAAACTGCTGATTCTTTTAAAAAGACGTGAATATCAGGATTATAATTTTCATTTGGCAAACAAAGTAAAATTTGTTGCGCCAATCAATACTTTCATGTTGAAAGTGGATCAAATCTGTAATGTTTTAAACATTTGCTGTGTCTCAGTTTAGGTTCTGCACCCAATCTGAAGGCTCCTCCAGATGCTCCTTCTTCTCCCCGTTTTTGGAGGATGCACCACTACGATCCTTCGCAGCCTCACATATCCCAAGATTCTTTGCGCCCGAAAAAGAAGAAAGAAAGAGAGAAAATGGCGACATCGCGTGGCGTAGATCGTCACTTTCGTGACGTAAGGATAAAACATCTGGTGACACAACCAGGAAATGCTCCAAAGGCGAGACCGTCCCATTTAACAACGGCTGACGCTGTTACAAAGGTCTCTCTGAAGGACTCGCCTTCAAAGACCTCAAAGGCCGAGTCCTTCAGAGGATGTAGACCCTGAAATGGGACACAGCAACCGACTGCCGTCTGACTTCCTGTCTAGCTCGAGCTGCTGCTTCCGTCAAAAATAGACTCGGCATGAATTGTTTGTGGAGCAGAGCGAAGGGGCAACATCTGGAACGGCCGTGATCAGCTCCGGCAACCGTATCGTGACCGTAACAGATCCACATGTACAGTAAACACCTGACACATTATCGGGGATTGTGTCAGCGACTGTTCCCAACAGCTTTACAAAGTCATGTTGTGTTAACAGGCAAAAGTCAGCTGAAACTGTTTCAGCGATCCAGAGTTTCTTCCTCCCTCGATCCAAAAATGACAAAAATGTACGTGTCGATTTTCATTTCAAACTTCTACAAGTGTCACAAACTTCATGTTGAGCCGCACTCTGATAAACTCTGTGTCATATGGGAGGAAAGTATCCGTATAAAATGTTGAACCGATCAGCTCTCATCATGCAGACATCGCTCAATCCCAGAGGCCAAGAGCCGGCCTGCTCCGGCCTCTCAGGGTGCAGTGTGGTGCTGTAAAAACAGATCAGTAAAACACACCCACGCAGTGAAGCAGGTGATTTCCCCACAGAGCGCTGACACAACGTGAAGCCACTCAGTCGCCCTCTCAGCCATACGCAGGATTGTCTCCCATGCGGGTCGCTGAGTGCAGCCTGTCACTGGCTGAACGGTTTGCCTGCAGCTACGCTGGCTGCCGAGAGGCCGCCGAGCTCCGGAGCTTATTACTAAACTATGTCGCTGTCAATCAGGCGGAGAGCGAAGACGCCGAGAGACATGGAGAGCCGGGGAGGAGGCACAGTCGTCGAGCTGCCCCCACAAATCCTCCCAGAGGTTTATTTTATATTTGATAGTAAAAGGGTTTGAAAGAGGCCACCCAAGCGGCGTAAACAGGCCGACGGGGAGTCAGGATCTGGTCAAACACAATAAATAAGCCCCATCGATCCCGAGCAGAGAGGTTCATGGGCGGCAATTGGACTGTCGCTGCAGTTCATGAGCTACAGCTGCAGGAAGGAGGCCGATAAGAACAGGCAGGGAGAAGAAAAAGTTATGAATCTAAAACCTCTTGATTCTCCGGCACCTTTAGACGGCATCAGTTTATAATGACTGACCTCAAGAGCGAGACACGACCACAGGACAAGAGCAAGAAGTATTTACGATGGAGGAACTTTTTGAGGTGAGCTGGTGAGAAGTTTCAAACATCTGTATGATGTTATGTCACAGAGACAAACAGCTGGAAGGAGGCGAAGGGAAAAGCGGAGTCTGGTTTGACATCCGCGCCGACACATGAAACAGGCTTTTCTATTTTCCTACATAAAGGAAACAGATAACGGATGAAAGGTATCGGAGCAGAAGGTACATTTTTCACATTATTCATGCGTCAGCTGTCTGAGCATTTTATTTAAATGCCTCTTTGTTTGTGTTTCCTTTTATTATGATAAAAGGACTCTTGTTCCTTATTTACTCCCGGCTGCAGATAAATGTCACGTTCGCACGCAGGCTACAGAGGTTCAGATGATATATTGGTACATGTTTGACTTTTATTACAAAGCATTCAGCTCTCTGGATCCGTCCGTCTTTTGTTTGATACGCGGTGAGAACGCCGGTGAAGACGGCGGGATTATCGCCGCACATGTCTTGAATAAAAAAAAGCGTTGTGGGATAACAGAAGAGCTCGCTGCCCTTTTCTTTTCTCCTCCGCTCACTCCATCTTTTCACAGATATTCAGCCTCGGTCAGAGGTCACCGGCCAAAGGCTGAAGGCAGCAAAACAGAATTAATATTCATCACGCAGATGCCGGCTGCCAGTGATTGAAAAAACTATCTGAAGCAATTAACCTCCTGTCCTGGACGTGATGTGTGGGCTACTTAACGAGGATGTTCTCCGCTTTTAATTACTCTCCAAAGTCGCCGAGCCCAACCAGGATTAAAAGTTATTTCAAGGTAAAGTGGAGGAGGTGTCGGACCGCGGCCACGCCGGAGATAACAGGCTACAACAGGAACGCCTGTTTTTTGTCCTCCGATGGGAGCACCGGAGTGGAACTCGACGGTCTTTTCTTCTCTGCCGACCGCAATAACAATTCAACTCATAATCACATTCGAAGTCGGATCGTCGAGGAATCCAGCAGTCAATAAGGAGGAGAGAGAACTGTTGATGCCAGCAGACTGTGTCGTGACCCTCCGACTAATATTCAGCCAGATTTAATATTCCATTATGAAGGCGATGGAGTCCGGTGCCGCTGCTCGAGTTGTTGTTTATGAGCGCCGGACTGTTATGAATTATGAAGCAGATCGACTCGGTAATGTGGCTTTGAGGATATTATGACACGACTAACGAGCAGCGGCGGAGGAAGTATTCAGATTCTTTACTCTAACTTGCAAAAGACAACTTTGTTTTAGATTTAAAACTTTTTATTCTGGAGTAAAAACAACTAATGCTTGATGAGAAGTGACACCGTCCACATACAGATCGGTGTTAACGCTGTTTTTCTGCAAAAATGAGGAACGATAACAGCACAAAGGACACAAGTCTGCTACAGAGAAGCTTCTTCCAGTTTCCATCATCGGAACTTAAGAAAATCTTTGTCTGTTAGTGAAGAAAGAGAAACGGATGATTTATTGATCCTGTTCGAATTGTGCCATGAATCACACATATGATGAAAGATAATATTCCAGGTCAATAAAGTCTCACTTTGTCATCAAACTAATTAAATATCAGACCGTGAAAACACGTCATTAGAAACACGAGACAGCCAACAGTGTCGTTAATTAAACATTGTCGAGCTGCTTCTGTTTATCAGCAGCTCACAGAACTGAACCAGAACCAACTCAACTGTCACGTAACTGCAGTCGTCAATATGAGCAGATTTATTGTGATTTTCATCTTTTTTAGCACCTTTTTCTGAACCCAGTCGGCTCCATGTTGAGCAGTTTCACACAAAACTAGATATTTTACTTTACGTATGACAAACTGAGATTTTCTTGACTTAAAATTATCTTTTAAGTTGACAAACATCTTATGTGTGATTCCTGACACAATTCAAGCAGGATCCAAAAATGATTCGTCTCTCTTCTTTCACCACATTAGAACGTTTTCCAAATTAAGGAACGAGACTTCGGCTGTCTTATTAGTTTTACTTGATGATCAGCTAATGAATCCCTCCGTCACAGACGAGCCACCGACTGCAGCGACAAAAGATTAAGAAAAACACCAAGTCGAATTCAGGTGAGCGGGACGATCCAGTGGAAACAGCTTTCTGTTTTATAGTCAAATTCATTAATTAGTCAAATAGGACAAATTGTCCTGCGACTCAATTAAGAATTATGTGTGAAGTGTGAAAATTGTGGGATTAAGAGCAAGTTGAAGATACATTATTAAGAGTTTCAATAAAATAAGAAAATCTTCGAAGAGTCGGAATATTTCTGAATGTATCAAACGTACGAGCGCTGAAATAGCCTCGTTGTTTTTGTTGGACCTACGTTAACGTAGCGAGTTACCGTCGACTTAAGCGTCATCTTCATGTCTCTGTCTTCTACTCAGCAGCAGAGAGGAAGGAAAAAAGGTTCAACAGCATCAATTAAATGACAGTGAACACAGAAAAGACTCTGTGTTTTGTCGAACCACTGAACGCTGACGGTTCGGTTCCCTCTCTTCCTTTGTTACCTCGTTACAGATGAAGTCAGTACAAGGACGACGTGATCGACCCTGAACACAAGTTGTCTTTGTCACATTTATCAGAAACAACCCTGAACCACATTCAGCTCCAGACCTCCACTGAAGTGTGGAGGGCTTCTACTCCACAGTATTCCAACAACAGGCTGTAAAAACTGGAAACATCTTCATCATTTTAACAACCTGAACTGACCAGCGAGGATCATTTCAGTCCACATGAATCGTCTGGTATTAAAATTAAAAGAATCTCGAAGCCACCGTTTTAAAAGTGACAATATTTTGCCGTCAGGCCTTTAAAACAAAACACATTTCAGAAGATTCCTTGTTTGTTTTTTGCTCAGCTTCACTTTCAGCTGGTGTGAAATTCAAGATCACATAACTGTCTTCCGTCACTGAGCGACGCCGTCTGGTCGATCACAAACATCTTCATCAAACTCACAGATTCATTTACAGCCGCTGTTCGGCTTTCTGTTCGGGGAGTAGTTCCTCATAACTGTGATTATTAGATTCTCAGACGAAAATGCAGCTGACGTTGGAATTAATTACTGTAAACGTTCATTTGGATTCCCATTAAATTCACCAGAGATCATTTGTAGAGTGCAAACCTTCATCATCTGTAAGTCTTCAGTACCTTTTGGCAGCTAACTTTACATTTTCAGGGTTCACGGTTTTATTTGGGGGTTCTTGTATAGAAGTTTTACAGACTTTTTCAAATAACACGTGAAAAAAAGGTGTCTTTAAACACTAGATAACGATAATATACCACTAAATAATTAAATACATTGATGGTAAGTCGACTCAAACTGACAGTACAATAAAGTTTCAGATCTTTCAGGTGATAAAAGTAATAAAACATTATATATTTTGTATAATTCATTCCCAGTCTGTCCTGTTCTATACCTGAAATTTAAAGAAAACTAATAAGTTGTGGTATTTAGAATAGATTAAATGAATTAAAGGAAACATTGAGCTGAAAGATGCTTCAGATCAAACCTTTTCTCTCTGAATGTTCGACAAAGATCATCTTTCTTCCTCCAGTTCATCATCTGACACTCTTCATCATCATCCTCCCACTCTGTTCCATAAATACCATTGTCACACTCTCACTTCTTTCCTTATTATCACATCACTGTCATCGTCCTCAGCCGACCCTCCTCATCGCCATCATCGAGACATGAGTCATCATGACACCACCATCATTAGTCGACACCAGCGGAGGTGAAAAACAATCAGCCATTAAAGCTGCACGTGGATTGTGACTAATGGATGAAAACTCCTTTTATCAGCTGGCTGCGATGCATCTGACCTCTCCTCTCCTCGTCTACGTGAGGTGACCAGAGCGCAGAAACTCAATCTGAATCAACACGTCGTCCGACACTGAAGTGTTGAGGACGTTCGACTTGACTGGTAATTTAATCAAAGCACAGCTGGAGAGCGCTCCTGAAGGAAGCGGTGAGGAATTACACGGATGAGTATGATGTGGATTAATATGCTCGCTGATTAATTATTTTGTTTATGAAGAAGAAAGAAAGAGGAAGAAGAAGTTAGATGACCTAATTTGTCGGAATCGTATTAAAAGATAAACCGCAAAAGAGTAAGCAGAGTCGGCACGAATCCATCATGTGTTTTTCTTCAGGCTGATTAAACGTCTCGGTGACTCTCAGCAGCTGATACATGGCTGTCCTGAAGGGCTGCAGCTCGCTTACACTCACAGTTTCAACCACTCAACAGAGGAGAAGACGCTTTTATCAGAAGGAAAAACATCTTCTGGAGTCGAATCCTCCAGAATTAAAAGAAAGATCTGATATAAAATAAACAAGATCGATAAAAATTAATCTGTTGTATGTTCACGTTTCAACGTCATGATGTTAAAGTCACTTTTCAAACTAGTTTCTGTAGCTGCAAACGGGATTAAATGACAAAATTAGTCATTTGACTACCCATAAAAGCATTGCAGAGGTTTGCATTAGATCTAGTTTTCATGTAGAAACTCCAAATTTAATCTGTGAAGTCAAAATCAGACTGACGGGAAACAGAATTTAAACTTAGAAACTTAATAATGAGGATAACAGCGGGCCGAGTATTGAACCCTGTGGAACACCAAATTAAATATAATTAGAAACGTGCCCACTTTTTGTATATGTGAGGAATGTATTAGTATATTTTTTTCTTTATTCCTGCTTTATTTACTCAAATAAAAATTAATCTTAATTCAGTATTTGCCTTGTTTTACTCTCGGCTGTACTTTTGTTCGTAACGCTTCATTAATGCCCTGAAATATTGTCAGTTAAAAAAGGTAATTAAGTCTTTTTAGTTGGATTACAAAAACATTTATTGAGTTAAACTAACATATTCTGTAACAGTTACACCTTTACTAAACCTTTTTTGTTGTTTTATTAAGATTAACACACTTGTTAAAGCATTTACTAACAGTTTACAATGCTTATTGCAGCTACTGGATATAAAGTCTGAGAACAATGCCTGATTAAAACAAAAAAAATCAGTTAAACTGTATTTTGGCACCATTAAAAATATGCAGAATTATCTATTATCACTTCCTGTTTGCTGTGTTAACACTGATGTGAAGATACGTGTCACTGGATTACTTTGATAGGGAAGCAAACTTTAAAACGTGAAGATTCTTAGGCAAGTTCTGAAGTTATAAGGAGGCTCGTTTTATATTTCTGAGCAGGTTTACGGCTGTTTAATCACGACGGATATCAAAGACGTGACATCCTTTAGAAGTGTCACTCACATTATCTTCCCCCAACTTCAACCTGTCAAATCTTACAGTCTAAAAAGAAAATGTCACTTTTAAAAAATGATGTTTTGAGTTTTGACATTTCACTTTAAAACGTGTGTTTCCTGAGGTTTTTGCCCTGCAGTCAAGGTAAACTGTGTGTCAAGGCAACATGACAGAGAGCATATTTTGTGTTTCAGTGAATACCTGGCCATGAGAATCTTGAGTATTGGCAGGTAGGAACAACAACAGAAAGTAATAATTACACACAAGTACGTGTTTCATCGACCTTGAATCCCGTCAGCAGCCTGGTTATTAAATCAATGGGCTGAAAGTTTGAGACGTGAGAAAACACGATGAATTCCAATGCTGTGATTCACACCCATGTATTTGTATTTGGTGCTCGCTCAATGTCGGACTGATACAACATGACATCATGAGTGTGTTTAAACACAGTGTGTGTGTCAGTAAACCAACAGGATGTGGAGTGACGGTCGCTCTGGAATGCAGATAAGGACGTTACGAATCACATTAAGATCACACTCAGCGGTAATCTGTTACTTTTGAACCAAAGTATAGTGATTTTGACTTAACATATGATTCTTATATACACCAGATTCTTTAAATATCACGTCTGCTCGTTCCGTCCTCTGCAGCCGACCTGCCTGCACAACCTTAACTGTCACGCGCCCACCAATCTTAAAAAAACGTGGCCAGCCATCAGCTGCAGGCGGCAGCTGTGATGTAGATGACAGGTATCAGGGAGCTGCAGGTAGCAGAGCTTCTTCTCAGCGTGACGTCGTATTCTTTAAAAATGTTTCCCCATCTGTAGTCAGAGGCAGGATTTCAAATGTGCCTCTGAGCACAGACAATAAGAAAAGAAAGTAAGAAATAATAACATTCCAGTTGATGAATGTAGAGCGTAAAGATGTTTTTTTAATTTCTTTTGATATTTCTTTCATAGATGTTTCTTTCCTTGATATTTCCTTGATATAGTATTTTAACTTTATGCATTAAAAGGCCGTCTATCTGTTACATCAAGTAAACATCTAGAGAGAGCGAGAGCAAGAAAACTGTGAATGAATAAACTTCAGTCAGCTACTAAGTGAGGATTTTCCTTCATGTATCTCTAAATATACACTTACGTTGACGTTAAATAAAGGCAACATCTGAATATTTAGCTGCTGAATGCTTCACTTTGTTCAACAGCTGGTCGATAACTAATAAAGTTCGGTTCTTGTTTGTGTCTGAAGGAAAAAGCTCCGTTCAGCTGGAGGTCACAGAAGACATGCCTTTAATATTAAACAGCCATTTGATTCACTCATATCAAATATGTTGATTAGTGCAGCTTTAAAGGTAGTAAAATAAATTCACTTTCCGGTACAAATAAACAGTTTTGACTGGGAGACGTCTGAACATTAACCAGGGAGCAGCAGTGAGTTCAGTTTCCTCCTCCGTGTCTGGAGTTCAGTTCCTGCGTCCTGCTTCTTGTCAGCGTTGTGTTTATTCATGTGGTCGCTCTCTGTGACCGCTCTGCTGTGCCACTGAAGGACTTTGGGAGTTTGCCGGCTGTATGTTTTAATGCGTCTCCTTCCTCTTTTTTTATGTCAGCTTGTCTTGTTGTGAGATGTCAGAATTTGTTAACGTCTCAGAGTCCCTATCTTCTCGTGCTAGCTGACGTCCATCGGACCGAGGCGATGCCGATGTCCTCTGGATGTCGACCGCCAACGCTCGCACTGTTTATCCTGCAAATCTTCTTATTAAAACTCTATCAGACTTGGACGTCTATCGGCTGTTTTGGCATCCGTTGAACACCTGGAAGAGGAGTCGTTCTCTGTGAGGTCTCTTGTGAAGTTTCTCTCTCTTTCTTGTCTTGATGTTTTCTCTCGAGTTGAAACATGGACCTTTGATATCGTAAACAGCGGCTGCCGAACGGCATGAGAGAAACGAACACAGCGGTCGTAAATGCAGAAGACATCGCGCAAACAAACTTAAAGGTCCGATGTGAAGGATTTAGTGGTGACGGCGCAATTCGCCTCTCCACGTCTCACTTAACAACAGCCTGCTAACAACACAAAACATGAAAGGTCGCCTGGAGTCAGTTGCTGTGTCTTTGAAGGCAAGTCCTTCAGAGAGACCTTTAAATGGGACGGTCTAGACTTTGGAGCATTTCCTGGTTGCACCACCAGATGTTTTATTTACGTCGCGATTTCTGCAGCCCAGGCCCGCAAAAGTGACGCTCTACACCACGCGATGTCGCCATTTTCTCTCTTTCTTTCTTCTTTTTAGGGCACGCAAAGAATCTTGGGATATGTGAGGCCGTGAAGGATCATAGCGGTGCATCCTCCAAAAACAGGGAGAAGAAGGAGCATCTGGAGGAGCCTTCAGATATTACGTTGTGACGTAATTGGCCTTGAAATGCTCCTCCGAAGGATGCTGACCCTGAACTGAGACACAGCAAATGTTTGGTTTGTCCTTTCTGAGCTACTGTAGAAACATGGTGGTCCAACATGGCCGACAAAGTCAGGTTCTTTTCTATATAAGCTGCTCGGTGGTGCCAAATGAAGCCAAAACGACTCGACTGTCTTTCTCATAGCTTCTGTAAGTGTGAGCGCTACGGAGACTTCCACCAACCGAGCCGGCTAACCTGCAGCTAGCTTAAATGGTGATAAAATACTTTAATGCAGACTTTCCAAATGTTGTTGGACCCAGTAACTCAAATTTTGACAGTGAAACGAGTAATTTCCTGGGGGTTGCGACGCCCAAAACATGTGATGATGTCATCTGGCCAACTAGTACAGCAGCAAAGAAGGAAGTCAGGTGAGGTGACGGAGCACAAAGAGCGATTAGGATTGAGGGTGAAACCAGGAAATCACTGTCATCACTATCATAAGTCACAGTGACTGATTTTAACATCCTGCTGTAATGAACTTAACGTCGCCTACACAAGTTAATCCAATCAAATCACAACTCCTCTTCAGATTGATCTAAAATAAAAACTATTACAGCTCAAACATTCATTCTTTTCTTTTTTTACAACGGGAGCATTTTCGACTGATCACCTTGTAGGTGATGGGCGAGGACCTCATGGCAAAACATGCAAAACATGTTGAAAACAGTTTGTACAGACTTCAGGGACATGAAGCATCTGAATATACTCCAAGAAATGAGGGTCAACTTCTGGAACTTACTTATTTTAAAACCAAACCACACTGTGTAGGTATGAAGGTGTGCTGCACTTCTAAGATGATGATTGAAAACATACTTCTGAATATTATCCTCCTCTCGCTGGATGTTTGAACAAGCGACAGCGAGACGGTTTATCTTGGTGCGTGTGTGTGTAAAATCAATCACTTGAAACATTCACAACATTGTAAATAAGCTTGTGTTTGTCATTTTTTTCCTACTTCCACTTGTGGCAAACAGTCAAAGTGGTTCACTTAACAGCTGGTGTAAACAGATGAAGAGGCTGAGAAACGTCTGAACATCCTGAGCAGCATCACTCACTCACTCACACACACACACACACACACACACACACACACACACACACACACACACACACACACACACACACACACACACACACACACACACACACACACACACCTCCATGCAAAAATAACACTCAGTAGCTTTTCTGTCGACACTTTTCGGAGGTTTCCTCTCGTATGTGTGGACACGTAGATCCCAGGAGGTATTAAAGCTCAGACAGCAGACAAACAGACAGAGAGAGGGAACTTTTTTGAGATATAAAACAACAACGTACCAAGAAAAATGATGGTCTGCTTCCTGGCCGTCTTGACCTTTGCACTTTCATGCCTGCAGGCTCTTTGAGTTCCGTTGGCGTCGCCGTCCGCACCATCCATAGACCTCCGGAGCACGAGAATCATGGCGCGGCACATGACGGCCACGCAGATCAACACGATCATGTAGATGATGAAGGCGATGAAGATGCTGCTGCGGTACATCACCCAGCGCTCACGCAGGTTTGTACAGAACGTCAGATTCTGGACAGGTATGTCTGAGCGGACGGGAATGTGCCCCTGAGTTCCCGTCGCTATCAGCAGCGGCAGGGCCACGAGCACCGACACCAGCCAGGCGAAGGTGATGAGGGCGGAGGTGCGTTTCCCACTTAGTGCTATGTAGCGAAACGGGTGGCAGATCGACACGTAGCGCTCGAAACTGAGCGTGGCCACGTTGAGGATGGTGGCGTAGCTGCAGGCTTCGAACAGGAAGTTGTAGATCTTACAGGAAACGTTGCCCGAGGCGGACGAGAACGGGAACCAGATGGCGCTGTAGAGCTCGACGGGCATGCCAATCAGGAGCACCAACAAGTCCGAGCACGCCAGGCTGACCATGTGGTCCGTCACGTTCTTCTGCAGGTAGCCGTTGCGCTTCAACACCTGCGTCACTCTGATAGTGACCGAATTACCCACAATACCCGTCACCAGGATGAAGCTGTAAAAGACGGTCAGGAAGATTTTGAGGGGGTAGTTGGGTTCCAGCTCCCTCCAGTCTTTGTCTTCTGATATCTCCACTTCCTCACTCATGGTTGCGGAGCGGTGAGCTCTGATTTTCCTGCTGTTGATTCTTTGCTTTCAGCTTATCAGCTCTGCCGGGCGCAGTCGCTGTGATCAGAGCCAAGAGCCAGAGGTGAGGGAGATAACAACTCACTCTGAAACTTCTCTTTAGTCTCTAATAACTCCTGATTCTTCAATGAGAGTAATCCAGCAGGTGAGAAGCTCCAAATCACAAGAGGTGAATCATTTCAGGACACAGCACAGAAGTTAAACATGAGGATTCTTCAGCAGTTTCTTCAGTTGCTTTCAATATTTAATGTCTTGTCTCCAGAAGTCGGGTGTTTGGCTCCAGGCCCGGTCCGTCTCCTCCCATTCCTGATGGTCGACTGGGATCCCAGAGAGCCCACGAACTGTCGACCCACAGTCGAGTGGTTTCACTTCAGTCTGAGCAAAGTGTTAGCCAACACTCGACTCACTCAACTTTCCTCCTCCCACCTACGAGGGCAGGGCGGTTAAACATTAAACAGGGCCGCCTGAGTGCTGCTGAATCAAACCAGCTGAGATTAACAATCACTAGTTTTGTTTGGCGATAACGCCGAAGATAAAGCTGGTGAACCTAAGTGACTCTCACCTTAAATCAAGAGAGAGAGTTGAGACGCAAGAGAGGAAGACAGAGCAGTGAAACGTGGACAAGGTGGGGAAGTTAAAAAGTTCAAACAGGAAGCAAGGCTGAGAGAATCCAGACGTGCAGGTGACGAGGACGCAGTTTCCTCTCAGTTCATATTCAGACAAAATTCATAGTGAGAAGATTCAACAGGAACTCCGACGGAAACTGAGTCATGATTGCCTGATAACATTTGGGAGAATGATAAGAAGATAAGCATATTTTTCCTCTTAAATGTAGAATTATCGTCCATCTAGGTCGTTTTATTCTGAAATAAACTGACTTTTCATCGCTTTTTATTCTCCCAAATATAAATTAACTAGTGGCGCTTGGCTTGTGATGCTCAAAATACATTAAGAAATCTCAACAGCGAAGTCTCTGTGCAGAAATCGTCAGCTAAAGTTAAAGCTCGGTCAGGGAGAGAGCCATTAAAGCCGGGGTTTTGTTATTTTGCTTGTATTTGAGAGAAGTCAGTCGAAACTACGGACGAAACCTTCTCACTCCTCGTCGTGATTTTTGGGGGTTTAGTTACTTCCTGTTTTATTTTGTAGGTTTCATCCTCATGTGTCACGTTCTTCCTGTCTTTGTGTGCTTCCTGGTGTATCTGAGTCGTGTCTGTTTTAGTCCTCGTTTCCTTTGTTTCTTCTTGACCATTTTATAAACAAAGTCAATCTTTACACTTCCAAAACACTCGACTCACGCTGGCAACTCAACCCAAAACAATCCGCATGAACAGCACGACAGACAGGAGGTGAAAATATGTACGTACTCCCTTTGACACGCCATCAGTTTGTCATTCTTAAAAGAAACACTTCACCGGGCTCGTGGCTGCTTCTGCTTCACCAGACAAAGCTGACATTAAGTCTCTGATTAGATTAAAGCCTCTCACTGTGATTGAAACATTGTTAGATACCGTCAATTAAACCATCGCGCTCGGCGTGCCGTCGCACCGTCAGCCAGATGTGAGCCGACACACGTGAGGGAAGTAGAATCAAGGTTGATTGCTCCGCGTGAAACCGGAGCCTCTTAATTTACGCCTCAGATGTCTTCATATAATTACATACAGCTTGACATGACGCTGCTTATAGCTCGATAACGAGGCGCTCGTGTGTGAGAGAGACTTCTTTGCGTGACTTTGAGGTATAAACACATCATGTGTCGTATTTGCCGCGCTCCGAGTCGCCGACAGCTGCTGGATGTTAGAGGAAATGAGCCGATGTCAAATAGTAGACAAACATGAGAAGGAGCCTAATTATGTACGTTATAAAAATCAGTCATGCATTTGAGCCGTGAGGGCGACTTTCAGCCGGCGCCGAGCTGGAGGAGCCATTTCTGCTGACAAACAACAGGTCAATCCTTATTGTGAGGTTAAAAGTTAAAATGAGCTTAAAAGTTGAAATTATGAGTTTAAAAGTTGAAATAATGAGAAAATAAGTAGTTATGATGAGATAAAAAATAATTATGACTTGAAAAGTCACAATTACGGGTTTAGAAACAAATTATGAGGTAAAAAGTACAAATGATGAGTTTAAAATTTAAAATTATTTAATAAAACATCAAAATTATTGTTATAAACTAAAAATTGAGGTAAAATGTCAAGATTGAGTTTTGAAGTTAAAGTCGTGAGTTTAAAAATCAAAATGATTTTTAAAAACTCAAAGTAATGAGTTTAAAAGTTGAAATAATGAGAAAATAAGTCATTATGAGATAAAAAAAAAAAAGTGTAAAGAGTTAAAAAATTATGAAGTAAAAAGTAAAAGTCATGAGTTTAAAAGTTAAAATTATTTTAAAATGTCAAAATGATTGTTATAAACTAAAAATTATGAGGTAAAATGTCAAGATTGAGGTTAAAGTCAAAATGATTATTAAAAACTCAAAATAATTAGTTTACAAGTCAAGTTTCTGAAATTAAAAGTTAAAATTATGAGTTTAAAAGTCAAAATTATGAGGTAAACTGTAAAAATTATAAATTATTAGCTAAAAATTTAAATTATGAATTTAAAAGTTAATATTATGAGTTTAAACGTTGAAATAATGAGAAAATAAGTAACTATGATAAGATAAAAAAAGAATTATGAGTTAAAAAGTCACAATAACAAGTTTAAAAAGTCCAATTATGAGTCTGAAAATTAAAATTATGAGGTTAAAATGTCAAAACGATTATTATAAATTAAAAATTATGAGGTAAAATGTCAAGAATGAGTTTAAAATTTAAAATTATGAATTAAAAAGTCACAATAACAGGCTTAGAAAGTCAAATTATGAGTCTGAAAATTAAAATTATGAGGTTAAGTCACAATTATGAGGTAAACAGTAAAAAATAGGATAAAAAGTCAGAATTATTAGTTAAAATTTTAATTATGAGTTTAAAAATTGAAATCATGAGTTTATAATTAGAATTATGAGATTAAAAGTCAAAATGATCATTAAAAACTCAAAATTAAAAGTTTAAAAGTCAAGATTATAATTAAAAAGTCAAAATGATAAAATAAAACGTTTAAATTGTGACTCATCTCATTGTGACGTACCATGAGAATGTATTTCTTTTATTCAGACCTGGTTTTCTCTCTTTTTTGTCCCAATGTGTTTCCATACAGTCGTCGCGTTCCTTCGGTATAAAGAATGAAGGAAACGAAAGGAGAGAAAGTCACTCGAGTTTCCTCTCGACACTCAAAAGATCTTTTGGACTTAAATTGCTTCAGGTGAAATTCATATGTATAAGAACATATAAGACCTAAAGTGTTCTGCTTCATGTGAGCGCAGGTTCTCCTGAACGTTCAGTCCAGGGACGTGCACATGATTATAGAGGGGCAGGGGCTCAAAGTCAGAAAAGGGCGGAACGTGCGCGCGAAAAAAATGTTGGGCCTTAATTACACAGCATGTAGATTGATTAATGTCAAATTAATAAACAAAGTACTTATAGAAAGCTGGCTACTTAGCTGTGTAGCCTGTGTAGCTGTGAGTGATTTGCAACTGCAATTCATTTGTGTCAACAAATTATTGTCAACATGAGTTTATTCACATCATCATAATACTGAGGTTTAGAAGACATGCAATTCAGCTGCAGTTCAATGCAACACTGCTTTGTTATAAGGCTATTTATTGGAGGGCAAACTAGAAATACAGGCTACAGAGCTAAAAATGTGACAAAACCGAGAAATGACTCCTGTGACTGTTAGTAGGAACAGCAATGTTTACAACAGCAAAGTTGCAGTAAACTCAATATCTGGAAGAAGTTTAAGATTTGTGGCAGATAAACAGCCGACACAGACAGCTGTCATATTATTCTTAACTCTCATTAACAAGCTGTTAGCTTAACAAGCACAAATGGGCGCTCCTCTGAAATATGACTCATATTTAAGCATGTTGAATAAGCGGAAGGCGACTTGTCAGCAGGGCCACTGGAAGTGATTTTGAACAGGGGGTGCTGTAAAAAAATTGGTTGTTTTTTTGGACAAAAAACCCATGAGCCTATAGGCCTATATAACATACATTTTTAAAAATAAATAAATAGAGATTCACTACTTTATTGTCATATACACTTCAGTGCACACAGCCAGGGTCTGTAACACACGGACATCATCAGCTCTCAGATGAAGCGCTTCACAATAACGCTATAACAATGCAATAGATTTGGTCAGCTGGCATGGACCCATCTACGTTCATGTCACACACGCCTCTATTAGCTCCAAAATCCTTTTACGCACACCACAAGGAAATAATCTCGGACTGTTTAAGCACGTTATTGAACAGCTCTCCACATCCATTACGCAAAGAACACACGTACAAAATAACACGTTCTGTAATTCTTCCTGTAAGCTCCCCCTCATCTGATGTTGGAGAGGTTTCTTCCCCGATAAACCTACAAAGCAATGTGATGCAGTGGCTGGGATACTCACTTCGACCAGCTCTGGCCTTATTTAAACAGACACTAACATCACATACAAGAACAAGTTTGTAGTCTTTACTAACTAGTAGGCAAATAGCCACCCAATCTGATCATGCGTGTGCTAAAGCAAATGAGGGCGTTCCAACAAGGGGTGCAAATCCAAATAAGTGGGGCAGAGGCAGTCAGACAGTCTCCTCACTCCGGTGAGGAGACTGTCTGACTGTCGGGTGTTCTTCTTCACTGGTGGTGGTTTTCCGGAAAAATCCGAAATGCATTTCTGTGCCACATTTCCTCCTTGTTTCTGTCATTAGACTAGGCTGCGTCCGAAATTCCATACTTACATGCTATTGAGTATGCTAAAACAGTATGTGAGATTTTTTAGTATGTCCGAAACCTTAGTATGCACCTAATAGTACGTGAGGTGCATACTATTTCCGGTAAATATTACAGTATGCAAGCACTGGACACTACGCCGGCATAAATATCCCACAATGCAATGCAGCGGTGACGACAACAACAACACAACGGACAACAAGTGCAGCTTGTGCAAACGCAGCTTAAATGCAGCTCTGGTGTAACATCTAACGTTATAGCGCTTCAATTTAAGTTTCTAACGGTACCCGTTTAATGAACGTTAGGTTCTTAATTAACTCAGTTAACATTATAACCACAACAGTGTGATATTATAAGTGAAACCTTATACTTAAGTAAAAGCCAAATAAAACATGTTTTACACAAGTATTATTGCAGATTGCCGGCAGAGGCGAGGTTGACACGGGTTACCACGGTTACCAGCTCCAATCCAACCGGCAGGAAGTGCGTCACTTCTGCGCTAAGCAGTGCGTCTGAAAAGATGCATACTACTGTTATTCACTCAAAAGTATGTTGAACGATAGTACACATATTGAGTATGTAGTGTATAGCATGGAATTTCAGATGCAACCTATGTAAATTTACTAGCCTGCTGCAGCCATGGATGTATGCTGCATGGAGCGAGTGGGAAACCTCTTTACTCGGCGACCACTAGCCTGCCTGATGTTGACAACGCAACTTCTGTGAACCTGTGTTGATTAGGCCTAACAATATTTAAATTAAAATCTAAAATACAAGTAATAGCCTACGTGTGTCAATATCATTTCCCAAAATATTCACAAGGAATTTATAAATTGTGCAAAATATTTTTTACATTTTTTAAAAAAATCTCCCTCTGGCCACTAGGGGGCACCCCCAGCACCCCCACTTCCAGCGGCCATGCTTGTCAGCCCCCACAAGGAAGTTATGTTAATGGTTTATAACTCAGAAAGGTTCAAGTCCTCCACTGTCACGTTGTACGTGGTGGAGTTATGATGAGGCATCGGCTTCTTTCTCTCTTTGTCTTCAAAATAAGAGCTTTACATTGCACCCCATTGGAGTTTAGAACTGGGTTCTTAGCGGGGGGCTTTTAATTTGAAAGTAGCGACCGTTCGTAGGGAGACGGCGGCTTTACGCTCAACACTCAGGGGCGCCGCCAGGGATTTTGGGCCCCATGAAAAAAAATCTAGTTGGGCCCTTGTATAGGTTGCCCATGTCTTAAAGGGCCCCCTGTCAGTGCCGGGCCCTTGGAATCATCCTAACCTTTCCCCCCCTGGCGGCGCCCCTGTCAACACACACACACACACACACACACACACACACACACACACACGACACCATATTACGCACGAAATGCGTACGGTAGATCAGTGGTTCTCAAATGGGGGTACGTGAAGGCACTCCGGGGGGTACATGAGATTTTGAAATATATTTAAACAGTAGCATCCATGCAAAAATCCTTTAAAATGTATTATCTAATACATTTTCAGGAAAATATAAGTACAAGTTCATAAAATGAATTTTATATTCAGTAAGCTATTCAATTTCATTATCCTAAAAACCCAGAGTCTCCCCCATACCATGATGGTTCGACCCAACCGGATCTTAGCTATGACACTTTATGTTGATGATTATTTTTATGTGCACAAATCGTTATTGATATTTAAGTTCATTATTTTTTTTATTTTGTAGTGGTATCTTTTTATTTTCAAATAGTTCAAGAGAGACCACTACAAATGAGCAGTGTTTTGCAAATTTATGGAGTTTTAAAGGGTTCATTTTATAGTTTCAAAATGGTTATATGGTCACTGTTTTCACTACATTAGTTTGAATCACTGAATTTAAATGATGAGAAGTATTTGCAATACATTTAGTCACAGATTATCAACATTTAAAATGTTTGAAATTGTTTTATTTTTCAAATGTTTGAATTTTGCATGTGTTCATCAGTTCCAAAGTTTAATAAATCAGACACTGATCAGTCTGCTGGACGCTCGCCGTCCTGCCAGACTGTTTTTAACATCTATTATCTGAATTCAAAGCCGTCGCGCAGCACTATTCACTGAAAGGAACACAAAAGCTCTTTTAAGTGGAGCACATAATGTTTTCATACAACATTATGAAAGAGAATATTTTGTGGATCCTTTTTCAAAAACGAATCTCTAAATGAAATCCAGGCGCTTTGTTGTGACTCGACACTGAAGAGGTCTCCGCTTCTTTCAGCGCGGTCGGTAACAGGACGCCGTTACTGGCTCTTCTCCGTGTGTGCAGCTTTATTTTTCTTCATATTTATGTAATTTCTGATCTAATGCAAGTCGTAGCAACTATTCCAGAATTAAAAATGAGTGATCACAACTCTCTTTTCGTCTTCTTAATATGTAGATATTGTGGCTTAAACAGGCGAGAGAAGTTTCCGTGATGTAAATGTTGATTGCACAGTTACTGGTTATAGAATAATGAAAACATCTGTGTTTTGGTTCCCTGTAAATCCTGCAGTTGTGTTTGCAGGCTGGCACCAATTCCATCTGCCTTCACATAATGATTATACACTAAACGGAAATGATCCAGTTGTCTTTGCAACGAGAAGTCGACAGTAACACCACTTTGAAACACTTGGATGTGACAAAACGTCGTCTGCTGCAACTTTAAATATTCAACAACTGAACGAAAACGTTCTGCTTGCATCCCAAAATTCACTTCCACGTTCTATAGATGCGAAAAACTACTTTACATGTACCCGACAAAATCTCATGTCAAACCTTCTGTAAAAGCAAAATTACGATGATAGAGGCACTTTTCACGGATTTACCGTATTTTGGTTTTCGGGTCAAACTCATTTCAATGGGAGTGCTACGGGCACTTTAGCGATAGCATCAACATCTCTATTTTTAAAACACTAAGAAGGCTCGACACAACATGAAACTTTGCTCGTAGTATCACCAGGGTCTCTACACATGAACACGAGCATTGAGAACACTGTTTGTGTACACAGAGTTTACTAAAAAGAAGGTTTTTGAACGACTCACGTTAGCAGTAGCTTGTTCCGCTCGCCGCCGTCCTGCCAGTGGAGAAGTGTCGATCTCAGAATGTGACGTAACCTGGAGGACAGTTAAGGTGGAACGCTCCTAAAGCTTAGTTCCATATAAATACACGGATAATTCGTTGTTTTGTCGTTAGCGAGAAACAATGTTGACCTTGAAGTTGAAAAAGGAGCCTCATATAAGAAACAATACTAAAATCAAAAGTCAGAAAAGTCATGTGAGATCTCGCGTGGATAGTTGTTGCTGGAAGACAGTAGTTCCACCTTAACTGTCCTCCAGGTTACGTCGCATTCTGAGATCGACACTTCTCGGCTGCCATGACGACTGAGAGCGGAACAAGCTACTGCTAACGTGAGTTGTTCAAAAACCTTCTTTTTAGTAAACTCTGCATACACAAACAATGTTCTCAATGCTCGTGTTCATGTGTAGAGACCCTGGTGATACTACGAGCAAAGTTTCATGTTGTGTCGAGCCTTCTTAGTGTTTTAAAAATAGAGATTTTGATGCTATCGTAAAAGTGACCGTAGCACTCCCATTGAAAATGAGTTTGACCTGAAAACGAAAATCTTAAAAGTGGCTCTTTCCTCATAATTATGCTTTTACATGAATGTTTGACTTGGGTACGTTCAAAAAAAAGACCCTCAGTTGTATTTTGACGAGAGTTTCGCTTTGAATTGCATTTTTTGTGTTCTGCAAGTGTTTGAGTTTAACACATCTGAGTAATAAATCATCCTGATACATCTTTTGAGCCTTTTTGACCCTCAGGGGTTCATAAAATACAGCTTATGAACTTATTACAAATATGGATACAAATATGTGAAATATATTGGCTATTGGCTGAAAAAAAATCTGTATCGTGCATTGCTACGTGAGCAGGAACCAAACCTGGCTGATGTCTTGTAACCATTAAACATTAGCCAGCTAGTTAGCGAATGTTTTACAAGCATCCACAACTTTCCCTGTCTCTTGTTGCTGCTGTCTGAAACTGTCTGAAACGTGTTGCTGCCATCAAATTCAGAAGAAGCATACTTTTACAAATAATCGAAGTCGAGGTAACAGTGAATACTTCTTACTTCTTCGTACTGTTTCCATTGAATACATTGCAGACGTTCTGCTGCTTTGACACCGTACCAACATTTACAAGAGATTTAAAAAGATACATTTTAATAGTGCAGTGTAAGTATGAAAACAGGCAAAATAAAAAGTATAATTCAAGAGCTGAGGTTGATAAAAAGGAAAGTTACTATTAGTCTTTATATCCTGGCCTTTCTTTTGTAAATCTTACAACACCTTCATTAATGACATTTAAAAAGACAGAAATAAATCAGATGCGGAAAAAAACAAAAACAAGACAAAGAACCTGAGAAAGAAAATTAAAAAAAGATAATCAGAAATAAATCACACAAGCACCACCGATAAAAGAAGAGAAAACACAACCGAATATGAATTATTCTTAAAAAGAAAAAAAGCTTTCATTCTTGAAATTGTGGCAGAAGGAGGACTGATTGGCAATAATGAACAAGAACAAGTTTAAATCTGTCACTTAAAGTGCTCGACCCATTCATTCATTCATTCACCTCACAGGCTGCTCATCACTTCCTCCACTTCATATCGACTCGCAGTAAAAACACCCCGTAAAAGACGACGTGCACACATCTGACGTCCAACAGGACGAGTGGACTAACATTTACATTTCACCTTCAGCCGCAGCGTTCGACAGAAAACAACAGGCTGCCGACAGAAAACACTCTTTTTCTCTTCACATGAAACCACAAAGTAAATAAATCAGAAAAAAGAAGAAGATCATGTACAACAGTCTCCGATAAGTTTAGCAAGTAAAAAGAGGAATTTGGCAGTAATTCTTTACAATGATACATAAAATATAATCTCATAGCAGGAATCTGTCTGTAGTGGTCATATGAATCTTCACAAATAAAAACATCAGAACTTTGTTAGTGTGTCGCTGTGTACAGTATTTACACCCATATTTAAAAAGAACCGTTATTGCAACAAGGCATTTTTCTTTTTTTTTTTTTTGTAGCTTATAGCGGAAGGCTTACGATCAAACGCAAAGGTTACGTCTTCTATCACAGTTTGTCTTCATGATCCAGCACAAGAGAGTTTGTTGGCGACCGATTTCATTTTTTCTTCATATCCGACTTGTAAAAGAAAAACAAGATGAAAAAAAACAAACAAAACGTGGAGAATTCTTTGTTAAAATGTCCAATTCTACCTGGCGAGCGTTAGGATCACCTGGAGGTCAACAGTACTTACAGTGGTACCGAAGACCCAGATGTTGAAATTAGTGTCAGAGCTGCAGTACAGTGTGTGTGTGTGCGTGTGTGTGTGTGTGGTGTCAAACGCCGCCCAAAATAAAACGTTTTTTTCCGCCGACTCGTCTGACGGATCTGTGAAAACGTTCTGCGTCATCTTCACTCTCACGAACAAGCAGCAAGGCTTCAAAAAGGCCGACAGACAAAAACACTAAAGAAACAATAAAAAGTGATGTGAGCTCGCTGATTTCAGGTTGCGTCTCCATTAGTGTTATAATCAAGTTCAACTCGTACCGTTTCGTTTGGTCACATGACGCCGTCGTTATCACCGATAATGTCCAGCACCTCGAGCACCATTCATGTTTCTTTTTTTTTTTAACACAGAGAAACAAGTAAAAACAGAATTCTCTGGTCTGTGACGACTGAAATGTGAAAATAAACATGAACTTGTAGAAATGGATGCTTTTCATCTCAACACTGTAGAAAATAAATATATTTAATATGAGGCACTGGGGTAGTTTTAATGTCTCTGAGCTTCCAGATTGTCTGCAGATCCACGTTGAACACCTGAGGGAGACAGATTAAAGAATATGATGAGAAAACTGGACACTGAATGACACAATAATCAATATGTTAGTCAGTTAAATAGATTAATCATCAGATGGATCCTCGCTTTGATGCGAGCGGACACACGTGTACACTTGCTGCTTTATTTGCTTCTCCATCAGACGCTACACACCAGCAGAAAAGTCACTCAAGTCTCTGTCAGAAACGACATGCTGAGCTCAGATTCTCGCTCTGATTTCTCTGCAGGACGGATGAGAAAAGCTCGACTAAACCTATGAATAGTGAAGAGAGAGCTTTTCGCAGACTGGGTGGCCAATCGCTGATCTAAAATATTTACGTGACGATCATCCTGTCCGGCTCGTTTCAGTCGGCTCCAAACACTCGACAGATGTTCACAGAGAAACAACTGAATGACAGGAGACAAAATCTTTGTGAACGGGATGTAAATCTACCAAAATGCTACATTAGGATTCATTCAGTGATGTTTCTGGCCTGCAATTCTAATATTCACTCTGCTTTTAGCTCTGTTTTTTGTTCTCCTGCTGCACGACGTTCACCAGCTGGTCCTTAACTTTCTCTGTCTGCTAGTAGCTTCTACACGAGTGATCACAAATATTTATCTAATATCACACAGTTTGCAACAAAACGATGACAGCGAAAGTCTTTTTAACTTCTAGAACCAGATGAAAAAGAAGGCTATGTAGGTTTCAGATGGACAGAAAAGCCTCAAAGTCAGCGCAGAGCAAATATCCACTGAAATAAAACCTGAAATTGGCTAATTTAAAAAAAATCATTAACCACGAAGGAGTAATAAAACACCTTTGAATTTTTCATACATACGTAATGAACATTAACACTTTCACACACTATAGTTTCAAGGAAGATTAAAATAATCCTTCTTGGGAAAATCTACAGTCAAAACAAGCCAAAAAGTTTTCCAGCTCAGATGGTGCAATTTAACTAAATCTGAGGCACTTATTCAGCAGGAAATGACTTCTAGATGTGACAGAACTGCATTAATACGACACAGAAGCTAAATGTGGTTGAAAGAAAGTTTTGAAACGACTTCCTGATATAAATCTGATTACTCTAAACCTTTCAGCGACAACTATTTGAATGAACACATGTTGCAAACTCTGGTGAGTCTGAGAATACACATACATATTTGAGAGAATCAGCTCAGAGGGCCAAACTTTAAAAATTCATGACTTTAGAAAAGTATTTGGAGTACAGCTGCAAGATTTTCACGGCCCCGTGGATTTAATAGAAGTTTTTCAACGTGAATTTTTCCAAGAAAATCCATAACATGAGCTGGGAGGCCCGAGGTGAGCCGGCATTGAACGACCTTTTATATATATAGAGAGAGAGAGAGAGAAAGTGATTTAAACTTCTGTTCTGTTAAAATTTTGCCTGAGACCTGGTTGGCTTAATGCATCATCACATTTAGACAGGAAGATAAACAAACACAGCAGTGAACAACACGCAGGTCAAACACGAAGAGTTGAGTGAATCATTTACTTTGTGCAGGACGGCTGGATCACGAGCAGAAGCTTCCTTCGTGGGGGGAGACGGCGTGGAGAGGAATAAGGCTTTCGCACTGCTCGCTGTCTTCTGGCAGTCTGTGGGCGGGAGGAGCGAGCCGGCTGTCAATCATCATCACAGTCATCATCTTGACAACCGTCATTATTATAATCATCCCTCAGCGAAACGGAGGAACAAGCACTCACAGAAGAATGGAGAGCGTAACCGCAGCGGAGAAGAGAGTCAGTCGAGCATGTAAATCTGATTACAGACTTAAGTTAGCGAGGCCGCGAGTCACAAATCGAGATCGTCCTTGTGAGAATGTCAGAGAAGAAAAGAGTCTGCAGTGTGTGTGTGTGTGTGTGTGTGTGTGTGTCAGAGAGTCAAGGTCAACTCATTCTTAATATTCAGCCACACGTCACATTAC
The DNA here is from genome assembly GCA_963678695.2 of Diplodus puntazzo. Taxonomy (NCBI): domain Eukaryota; kingdom Metazoa; phylum Chordata; class Actinopteri; order Spariformes; family Sparidae; genus Diplodus; species Diplodus puntazzo. Next base: position 30,449,570 of record OZ023164.1, on the reverse strand, counting down.
AATAGAACCTGCTTCAAACTATAAAAGCTTCGACTTTCTTAAAAAGACTGAACCGGATCAGTGTAAATTAACTTATTCTGCTGCCGGCCGTGTGTGTGTTTGTTCAGAAGACACTTCCATTTGCGTTTAACACGTGGAACTCACAGAAGAAGCATTTTCATCCATTAAGCATGTGCGTCTGTTTACACTCTCTTTGCAGTTGCGTCACAAATGCCATAGAAACCACTGTTGGAGCTACTGAGGCGGCCGGAGAAAAACAACCTGTCTGAGAGACGGGAGGCACCTGGAAATGAGTCCTGCGGTGAGGATGTCGTCACCGCATTAGACCGATGAGACGGATCCACATCCTGTGTGCCCGTGTTTTCGCACACGCCTCGGGCCTTAAACAGCCTAATAACATACTATCCCGTTAACAAAATAAAGAATAAAAATGCAGCTGCAGAGTCTGAAACTTCATAACGTTGACTGACAAACACTCCGTGTGGGCCTGAGGAGGTCGTACAGCTCGGTGAGTTATTAGGAACATTTTACTGACGATTTAAAAAAAAAAAGGAAACACTTTGGCGTCATTGTGAAATCACCCCAGATGTCCACTGTCCATATCAAACATGTTTACGGCTCATTTAGAGGTCGAAACAGATGCTTTTGGCTGGACTTTACTCGGATTAATTACCGTACAACTGCACACTGTTTTGCATCTGCATTTCCTGAGAGGTGATTATTATCTCCCCCTTTTTTGTCGTCTCTCTCGCCAACAAAGCACCTTGTGTACAAAGATGAAAACAATTGTTTTGTTCTGGAAATAAAATGCATCATAATATGATTTTTAAGCCAATTGTCATTAAAGAGGGGCGTTTACACACGTTCACAAGCGAATTTCATCCTTAAAACAGTAGACCTGGTACTTAAAGAGCACGACAGATTTATACGCAACACAGTTAATATTAACTACAGGAAACATTGTCAAGATATACAGACATTTAGATGTATGAATGACAATAAATCTGTTCGAATAAAAGCGGTATTGGCCATAATTTCAAATCTCAGTTGTTGGAGCGTCTTTCAATCATCTACAAGGCAAAAGCTTTCACAGGAACACCTGATGTGTAACCTTGCCTCACAGTATTGTCTCTAAAGGATTACATTCAGTAGCTCCAACAAGTTAAGTGTCATTTGTGCTCTGAAAAGCAAGAAATTCATCTAAAAAACACATTTTCTGAGTTGAAAACCATCAAATTGTCCATCACAGGAGACACAACACGTTTCACCTGTAAGTCAAATTGTTTTTACCTGTGAATACGTTGTTTCCTGCATATGAAGACGTAAACTCTCCTCAGCCCCACCAGGACGGGATCCCAGTTGTTGTAGTGACATAAGAGCGCGGCGATGAAGAAGGAGAGGAAGACGGGAACCGCCCCGGCAAAAAACAGCCACGAGAAACGTACCTGTGAGCACACACGGAGGAAAACAACAAGTTACTGTCACGTAACTATCATCAGGTTCAGTTGTTTTGATTCATTTATAAACATACTGTATGTTTGGATTTGACATTCCAACATTTCCACACAAATTATTGAACAAATAGAGATGTTAACCAGTGCCTACATTAAGTTTTATTTTGGTTATTGTGATATGATTTCCTAGATAATCAGAAAATGCTTCAAATCCCTAAATTATTCGCAATGTAAGATTAAAAAAAAACGTAATGTAGAATACCCGAATATACCATAATGTATCAAAATGTACCATAACGTAATGTAACTTTATCTATATTATCATAGTATTATCTTTTTTCACAGTATTCCTCTGATTATAAAGTACCAGGAGAGGAGAATTTACCTTCTGCATGCAGATATCTGCCATGATAGAGAGCGGGATGGTGAGGCTCAACGCCAGAGTCCCAATTAGAGACGATGTGAGAAAACAGCCCCTGTGAACAGAAACCAGCATCACCTGTTACTGAATTAACACCTAAACTGAAGATTGTTTAGATCTGATCCATTTAAATCCAGAGTGAGTTTCAGTGTGGAAAACTACTCAACTAAAAGCATGAAAAAACGTCCTAGTGCAAAATCTTGATGCCAGAACTGCGACCTGTGAATAAATTACGGGTCAGGTGCTCACCAGAGCCAGAGGAACTCCGACAGGACGGTTCCGATGAGGCCGTTAATGAGGATGTACGTCCACACCAGCTGGCTGGGAAGCTCGAAGGCCTCGAAGCCGGTGTAATGGAGCAGCAGGAAGCCCGGCCACAGCAGCAGCAGGTTGAACAGACCCACAAACCCTGAGAGACACACAAGCTTCAGCTCCGAACACACCTTCTGTCAGCCCCAGCAGGGAGTGTTTTAACATATAGACATGCTAACATTGCTACGAATGTTGCTAATGACTGAGGTAACACATATACTGAGCATTTCCTCACCAAAGAACATGGGAATGTCAAGCTTATCCTCCCGATCCACTCGTCTCTTGATCATTACGATGTAGACGGCGTACAGCACCGCCCCGGCCAGCGACCACAGAGAACCTGCATTAAAATTTAAAAGGTCAATTACATTCGGAACGAAGGTTTAAAACTGTATTAATTCAACACCATTAGGCCAGAAGGTAAAGCACAATTTTCACTGATCACTGTCGGCCATGTTTACCTATGACGCCTTTCTCGTCAGGGTTGTCCATGCTGGAGAAACTGACGAGGGCGACGCCTCCCATGCTGAACAAGAGAGCGACAGGATGAACAGGACAATTTATCAATTGTCAAAACAAGTACAATTCAAAACAAGATCTAAATCTTTACAAAGACCCCCTTCAGTGTTCATGTATTCCAGCTCAGTGCAGATAAACACGGACAAAATACGAGTAGTTTTCCTTCTGAGGAGAATATTCACATAAGATATTCTTATAATCCGGCCTGTAATTGTTCAGACACATTAGTGTAAACCAGCCGCAAATATAGCAACACAAAACATTTATCGCCCCTCGAATACGGACGTCATTACGTGATTTTAAACCCATTTCTTTGTACAACCCTGTGTTGTAAACAGACGAAAGAATGAACCTTATTACTTTGAAGTCACGGAGTATAATCACGGTAGCTGTTTTGTGTTTACACTGTTTGGATACTTATCATATCATACAAGAGGAGAAAATTACTTTGAGAAAATTACATTGTCTGGGTTCAGACTGTGATCAGCTTTAATACACCGCCGGAGCATTGAGAGGAGGAAATCTCACAGCGGATACACCGACTGCTCATCATAATCACTTCAATTTCAACTACGGACAACTTCTCCAAAGTAGGTAGATGAGAAATAAAGAGAATATTAGCACAGAAACACATTAGGCAGACACAAATAACATTTAAGAAATATATACACTTCCCAACACGCCTTTCTCAACTCCGAACAACACTTTCTTTTAACTCTTACCTCAAAGCCACGGCTAAGAGTTTGGATAAGGTGAAGCGGTCGGTGCTGTTGCTGGGAAAAATGGCTGCTAAGATGAGCGTGAACAGGCCTGAAGAGGGAGAAGAGAAACAATCAGACCACAAAAAGCAGCAGGTCAACTTCTCTTTAAGTTAAAGGGATAGTTTGGGTTTTTGAAGAGGGGTTGTATGAGGCACACTTTGGTTTGTGTATTACCTACAGCACACGAGTACTAAAAGGAGGCCTACCTCACACAACCATTATCAGTTTAAGTGTGATATAAAACATTTTAACAGCTTTTCCTGGCTGTCAAACAGCCGTTTACGACGGTAAACAGAAGCAATTTTAACACTCTCTCCAAAGCCAGTCGGTTAATTATTTTCATTTCATTGTTTGACTTTGTTCAATCCAAACAAACCCTTTAAAACAAACGTTACCCACGCAATACCCAAACAAACTAGCCAACGGAGGCACCAGTAGACAAGCAACTCCCGTAACGCAACACAACACAAGGTAATGCAAGATAAGGAAACACAACATAAGATAACGTAAGGTAACATCAGATGGCAGGAGTAGCATAACGTAGCAGTGGACCAGCAACTTTCTTTGTTCTGCCATGTAAATCTAATGTTTTTGCAAAAGGAGTCTGGCAGCTTTTTAAAGAGCATAGAATTTTTTAGTCTGGCCGTCTGACAGCAAAGTAAAACAGCGAAAATACTCAAAATGTAACATATTACTTAAACCCTTTTTTGGGCCCTTGTTAGGGAGTTAAAACACGTGTTGCTGCCCTCAGCCACAGCAGCACATTGTCTAGATTCGGTACTCCTGTCTGCTACTTCAAACTGCTCTTTACTGAAGTTAATACAGTGACTACGGATAAAAACCTCATAACTTTCCCTTTAAATAAACATCTGCTCTCTAACATGATATAACCAAGACTCATGCAGGTAACAACAATCTGATCTTAACACAGAGAGAGAGAGAGAGAGTCACCTGAGGTGGATGACAGGATGTTGACGATGGCGACCTGTGTGTCGGATAAAGCTTCCTGATAGGACAAGTTAGCCAGGAACCACTGGAAGAGAAACAGACGTGGGTGATTATAATGTCACCTTTCGATACAACAGCCTTTTCCTAAACAACATGTAACTTATCTAATGTTTTAAGAAGTTTTAAGACCTAGTAGGAAAATAATTCTCAAACTTTTTAAAGTCTTAACGTGAGCAGTTTAAAACCGAGTAGTTTTTTTATTCTGCTTCCCGGGGACGATGAGTCACAAATTAAAGGCAGTTCATCACATGAAAAGCTCCGTGATTAATGTCTCGCAGCGTTGGCGCTCATAAACCTTCACTTTCAGCCTGATTACATAATTCATATGTGTCAGAAGAACCTTTTTTTTTTCTTTTTTAGTACCCAGCAAAACACATTGTTCGCCAGCTGACCAGCACAAACCACAAAAGGAGTGAAAACTGTCTGTTATTAATGACGCTTTAAGAGGTTTGTTGAGCTCCTCTATCTTTCTTTTCAGTCTGCTGAGGATCCAAAATAAATACGTAGTTCCTCAGCTGCTAAATGTTCCACTGTGCTCACCACTTAGTCTCTAACTGTGTCCGTCTGCTGTGGAGGCAGCGTTTCGTTTTAGAGCTTTTTCACTGAGAACAGCTTCCTGCCGTGACCGAAAACGAGTCTATTAGAGTGCCGAGACTGAACCAAAACGGTGAAGTTGCAGCCAGACAGCTAAATAAAGAGAGAAGACGGAGACTCAGGTGATGATTTGATGGATGTTCATCACTTTTGATATGTTTTGAGGCTGTGGCTTGAGACCATCTTCTGCCCTCTTAAACCAAACTGAGTATTATTCAGATCTCATGTTTTAAACATCAACATCGTGTCTATAATTTGATGCAGAGATGCGATATGAAAAGCTGGAATTCCTGCTGACTTTTACTCACCACAAAGCAGAAGAAGAAGCTGATTTTAGCCACATCAGTGATGGTGAGCTTGCCCACCGTGCGCAGCATGGCCTCGTGGTCCTTGGCAGCGGGGTAGGACATGCGGGACAGTTTGGCCTCCAGGGCCTGCGTGGAGGGCAGCTGACGCACCTCCATGATATTACTAAAACGCACCCGCTGCTTTTTGGAAGCTGCTGGGAGGAACAAATGGAGAGAGGAGGGAAACGGAAAAACAGGTTTTATTCAAATGGAGAAAAAAAAAACACATTTCTGGACTCCATTTGTATTTTGCAGCAAGTCAATCTTAGTTTAATAAGCGAAATATCCTCCTCATCAGGTGCTAATGCATGATGATGTTGTTTCAAACGTAAGTGCTAAAAACGCAAAACAAACCCGAGTAATCTGCCTCGGGAAGCTTTCCTGAGTGGCCTTGGACTTGAAATTGAGGTCAGTTTTTCCTGAACTGCTTCGCGAGAATCAGAATGACAAAAGAATATTCAGATGTTTTTCACCGCTCTGCAAATCAACAGCCGAGACAGATGAGAGTGACGTCCTTCTGCTGAGAGCTTTGGTTTTATTATGACTGAATGTGAAAAGAGGAGATGAGAGAAAACAAATAACTCGGTTTGAGAGTCTTCATACGACTCTAAACAACGACTATCTTTTATTTATAGCTCACCACTGCACACTGTCGATGAGTTTATGATGAGATCAGTTAAAGTTTCAAACACAAACAACATCAACTGTTTACAATTGACTGTATATAAAGATGGATGACAACTAAACTCCCCAAAAGTGAAGCCAAAACATTTTGATCCTGCTGCAGTATCGGTAATAAATCCTCCTGCTTCATGTCAGCAGAAGAGACATAACGTTTCCATCATCTCAGATCACTTTTTGTAAGTATGTAATGATTAAAACATTTATGTTTGTGATTACTGCTGGCTTATTTTAACCCCCAGTTACCCTGTGTTTAATGTTACAACGCTATGAACTGTGGGTAATTTCCGTTGGTAGAGTCTGCAAGAAAAGCAGACTTGCTGAAATTCTCCTTAGAGGACTCAAAATGAGCCCTCAAGATGTCAGGGCTCATCTCCAGGACATTTTCTGGCTTCATTTTTGCACAATGAGAGGAAGTAAAGACACGTCGCCCATCTGAAAACATCATTCTGTGTACTTACAAGATTCACAGTCTCCCATTAAACAGTTCGAATGCTCTGCAGGAACGTCCTGGAACTTCACTGGGACGTACAGCGGTTCACTCTGCACAGGAAAGAGAGAATTAAACGTATTGTAGGGATGTTTTGATGCTTACTGTTGTATTCATACGTGTGAATAATGGTGCAGATTTTCTTCATCAGTTCAGCTGGTTGACTTTTCACTATTTCATAGAGTAAAATTGTTCTTTTTGTACACTCTTTTGAAGTTATAGTTGCAGACTCTCTCTCCACACTTACTTGTGAGTAACTTATTTACCACAAGAGACAAAAAGCAAAAAGTAAACAAAGTTAAAGATAAATGTGACTGATAGCATTACAACAATCGTGTTTAAGTGAAGAGTTGTACACATTTTGTAAACCAACCCCAGAATTAATTTCTCACAGTTTTGTGTAAGATTGTTACGGTCTTTGCTCGTGTCAGCAGTCGAGGGACCCAATTATGTAAATGCTGATGAAGCAAACACTAAAAACTTTTTAAAAAAAACTGCCTGAACATGAGCTGTTATTGTTTCTACGTACCAAACAGTTGTTGACCGTGGTGTCAGTGGTGCAGGGTGCAAAGTAGGCCTCAGCATCAGCAAACTGCAGAGACAAGCAACTCAAACCATCAAATTACAGACAACAACAAAGAATTCTGGTTCTGTTTCTCTGCTGCAGCAACTGACTTTCCTCAAGAGTGCTCCACAACTTTATCATGTCTTAAAGGAAAAGTCACAGAATGGTCATCATGGCTTTATTCTGCCTGGAGCAGCTTCTAACTGAGCTCAGGCTGAGTGCACATCTGGCAATTAAAATCTCTTATAATCCATAATTTCTATGAGATTTTCCACAACATTCTGCTTTCTGCTGCACGTGAAATTAAAAACATTAAGTCAATAAACCCGACAGAATCTAAGGTTTGTGATTCTGCATCCCTGAAGTTGTGAAATATCAGAAAATGGACATTTGAAACATTTAAACGCACTGCCCCCGTGTGGTGAGAATGTGGCTTAACTACTTACAAACGCTGAGTGCCGGCGTTTCAGAGAGCCGGTGCACTGCTGCCTCCAGGGCCGCCACAGCAGGAAGCCCAGCAGGTACAGCACAAACATGGAGGTCTTGGTGAACGTGCTGAAGAAGGGTTTGTTGTACTCCTGTCTCTTGAAAATGTACTGAAGGAGGAATCAACAGGAGGAAACTGTTAGGACACCAGCTTTTATTGGTTAACCAGCACGTGCTGCAGGCTGGAGAGTCGACACTTTGATGTGTTCAGGCGCCATCTTTGGTTTCACTCTAGGAACTCATGTTTACTTAGTTAGGTTGAATACAATTCAACCTGAGAGCACAGGAAGAGGCGCGTAACAAAATATATTTACTCAAGATAATGTGACACTTGATACTGTGACTGCTCTACATTGTAAAAAGGGTTATTGTACCTTAAACTCCTTTTTGTGTATCCGATGGCTGCAGTTGTTTGTGTCTTTGTTTAGTTATTCTATTGTGAACTATAAGAGGCTATAAGTTGTTTATGTTTGACATAATTGATTTGTAAAGAAGTCATTTACACCCTCTACGTGCACCGACTTCAGACAGGAACACGTTTAGTTACTTGAAGTTAAGACTTTATCAACCACTTGTGAGGAAAACGAACCAACTGGTGGAAAAAGTCCTTACCGAGGTCAACTCAGAGGAGGCGACCCAGATGACATCCACCAGCAGGAGTATCACCACGCCCAGGGCCATCCGCCTCCGCTGGGCTGCGGAGCTTCCCTGAGAGCTCATCCGGTTCATGATGAACACCCACTCCATCGGTACACTGAGGAGAGATTAACAAGAACGTGTTCAAGGTGCAAGACATTCAGAAACTTGCTCTCCGCCGGGAGCAAACATCTACAAATCATTAATTAATCAATGACGTCAGAAAGCTCCGTGTCTCAGTTGTTGCTCAAAAAGAAGATATCACACAAATACAACGCACAACCTTATATATGTAATGTTGAATAATCAATTAGTCATTGACAGGAAGTGAATCATTGACTATTTTGATAGTCAGGTGAGTCATTTATTAGGGGCAGATAAAAAACATTTGTGCCAGCTTCTTTAGTCTGACAATAAACTGCTTTTCTTTGTGTTTTGGACGGTCGGTCTGACAGAAAAGGCGTCTTAAAGAGGCTCTACGTAACACATAGTAGCCTGTTTACATGCGTCAGTCATTTTTTTACTGGCCACATGTGAGCAGATTCAACGTGACGTGAAAAAATGAGACCTTCCCTGTCACACCCGGTTGCCTGTGTTTGTTTAAGAGCTTTAATGCTGCTGGACTGTGGATTTCTTTGTGCAGGCTTGAATTTCTGTGACAATCCAAGAGAATTACTTCATGTGCGTTCACCTGTGCCTCATAACAGAGAGCGACAGTAGCTAATGTTAGTTTAAAAACCGGCTTCAAGCACAACACAGAAGCTCCACAGAGCTTTTTCCTTACAAAAACAGTTTAAATAAGCTATTCCTATTAGCTTTAGCCATATTAGCCCTTGCTAATCATGTGCAACTGTGACATTGAACACAAGAAAGCACAAATCTGTCAGACTGTCCGTTTTTCAAGAATCAACTTTTTCTTAAGTAATTGAAAGATAAAATACAAAACATTAGAAGTAAAGTATAGCTATGATATCCTGGCAGAGCTCAGAATAATGTTGTCATAACTTGTTTTATTGACATACGAACCTGTTTAGCAGCCAACTCTACAGTCTGAAATGATCTTCTCAGGTCAGATTCACTCTTCAGGACTTGCGCTTTACAAAAAGCTGCAACAAAAAGAAGGACAGCAACATTTTTACTCAAGTTTTGTACTGAAGTGCAAAGTCGAGGTTCTGGTACTTTTCTCAAGTGATTCCATTATAAGTCAAATGTATAATTCTACTCTGAATTATCTCAGAAGGCAAATATTGATCTTTTAACTGCGTTACACTGGTCTGACAGCTTTAGTTTCCTTTCAGAATACAAGTTTTTAAACTCTTCCCATGCGATGAAACCCTCAAACAGTGTCTCCAACTTTTCTTATAAACTGAAGGATAAAGTGTTCCTTCATGTGTTGATAAAATTTTCTTCCTTTAGGAAATAAAACTCTACAAAAAACATCTCGGATTAACTGGAAAATCTTCAGAAACCTGAAAACAGGAACCATAAAAAGTTTGTGTTTTGTGATGATCTTATAAAATATGAAGCGTGCGTAGATTAAACTATACAACAGTAGATCAACCTTAAAAATCCACAGCAGTAAAATGTATATTAAATTAATAGTATTAATATAAAAACATCAGATATAAAAGTACTTTTGATACTTTAAGTAACAGTATGAAAGTATTATCCGCATAATGTAGCTATTTAAAGGAGCACTATGTAGTTTTAGAGAAGAAAATTAAAACTCATAATATTAATCTTACAATATCAATAAGGTAATATTACAAATTTAGACTTTTTTTCAATTACTGATTAAACAAGCTGTTCTCAGAGGAAAATACAGTCAAAATACAGAACACTGTCTGGAGACAGAAAGGTGGCAGGGTCCGCCACATATAAACAAAACAAAGTATGTTTGAAACTGTGTCGTCCTTTAAGGTCAGTTTGTGTTTTGTGTTCTTTTTCTTTAAAGAAGGTTTTGCATGACTTTTATTCCCAGTGAGCGTATTTTCACATTGCAGATATTTCAGATTTAAATATCGGAAGGACAGAAAAAATATATATTTGCATATGATGAGCAGCCTAAAGCAAAAGAAACGCTGATGTGTTGACAAACACTTGATGACTTTGTTTACATTCATAAAGGAGTGAGAAGAAGTCACTGAATGATAATTAATCAGTTTCCTTCGTGGTCCTTAACTTGTCTTAATATAATACTGATTACCTTTTATCTTTGTCATGCAATAATATCAAGTCACAACTGAAACAACATCCTCATCATACATTTAGATTAAGTAAAGGATCTGAAGACGTTTTCAAACATCAGTGGAAACTTTCCTATAACTGACAGTAAGAAGCTAAAGCAGCTTAATTAAGAACATATGTTTATATTTATTCTTTCCTGGGTGTTAAATAAGAGTAAAGAAGTAAGCAAACAGCTATTTAAGTTAGCTAACTGTCACCTGTGGGTGGTGCACAGTAAACATCTAACTGTTAAACAGAGCTGCACTGCACGAAGCTATTTAAATTAAAGAGTTAGCTTGATTAACACATATTTATTAGCCGTTTCTGCAGCCTCTAAAAACTAGCAAAACAGCTCTAAAGCTAGCTTTTTTTTACTAGCTATTAAACTGTTCCAGCCTGGAGGTGAACAAGTCGTGCTAAAGGTTGAGTTTAAATGTAAATGTTGCGTTAGCTCACTGCCAGAAGTCGCTTCAGGTGGCAGCTAATGTGTGACAAGCTAACGTTAACAGGTAGCATCGCTGTGCTACGTTTACCTGGTAATCAATATTAGCTGGATAACTAACGTTGACGAGCTAAGCGCTAACAAGCTGGCTTGATTAAGTGATTAAAAACGGTTAATTAAAGATGTTTTTTTTACCTGAATGCGAGAGGAGGTCATTGAGTTCGTTCCATTGTTCCCTTGACTCTTCACACGCTGCTGAAATGTCGAATAAATCGCAGTTTTTACGATAAAATCATTGACAGCACAGTGGTTGTAAACATTAGCACACCCTCCCTTCGTCTTCGCTATCAGGTGACATCACTTATGACGCGCAGGGGATTCTGGGATATGAAGTCTTTTACAGGATAATATCGTTACTTATCACTTTTGACCATTTAAACACTGATTTAAGCACTTTAAGTGTTAAAACTGAATATATATCATATATAATTACACCACAGGTAAATACGTGATATCAGTGGTTATATAACATTAAATAGGCCATTTAAAAATACAATTACATCTAAATTATTCTGTACTAATCCAGTTTTTGTGGAGAGGGTTGGAAATTAAACTCATACTGAAAGCTTTTAACAAAAAAAATATATCAGTATAAAATAGTAATATCTGCATTCAATATAGAAATATTTAATTGTCACTGATGTAACAGTATTTTTCTATAGACTGCAGCTGATGCATTGATCACATTGATTGGATATCATTTGGTTTAGAAGGGGTCCATCTTCTGTCTGCACTGAGTAAATGTCCAAACATGTAATAAGACATAGAATAAGCATCATCTTGTTTCTTGAAACCAAAAAAGATCACAGTATTTCCAGTTTCAACGTTCAAAAACATTAAAACTGCTTTTAAATGAAACCTAATTAACTTTGTTGTTAAATACTAAATAGGATGATAGTTAAAGATAGAAATTTATTAATCCCAACACTAATTGTTAGGCAGCAGCTGTCAGTGCACATTTATGCACTTAGTGCTCCGTGTGTGTGTGTGTGTGTGTGTGTGTGTGTGTGTGTGTGTGTGTGTGTGTGGTGTGTGTGCATGGGTGTGGTCGTTTGCATGGGGGTATGTAGGGCTGTGTATGCAAATGCCCGGTGGAAATGTGGATGTATATGCACGGGTGTATGTACACACTTGTTGTTAGTGTTTAGCAATTTGCATGTGATCTTTTTTAAGTTCTTCCAACTCAACCACTGAGTAAATCCCACAAGCATTAGTCTCGTACAGCCAACACAACATGTTTTGTCTTCAACAAGGTTAATCAAGTTGAACAAACTTAATTTCAATTAAAAAGTTTTGGTGTTATTTAGTAGTCAAATAACTCAATATAAATTATTCCTACTCATTTATTTTGCTTTGATTATTGTCAGAAATGTCTCTGCAAATTGTTTCCTTTATTCGTGCATTATACCTTAATTCACCTAAGTCAAAATAAATTAGACAGCAATATACAATTTTGAAGATCAAACTGTTTAATACAAAATCAGCACACCAAATGTCTGTAAATGATTGTCATCATCTCTGCACAAAATAAACATGCCCACTTCTGATAATAAGACAAAAAACATAAACATACTCAAATGAATGTTAACCAAAATTGTGTACACAAGCTCAAAATAAACACTTTAGGTTTGACAAATGGAGGCCTTTAACAGGAAGTTGCACTTAAATTTGACTTCAAAAAGACATATTCCGATTATTGCTGTGGGTTTTGCAACCGCTTTGTGTTGCTCACCAAAACTTTACAAAAAAAAAAAGTGTGTGACAAAAAGCGTTTTGGGTAGCTGAGGTTGACAGATGAGCTCCATTAGCAAGGCACATGCTCAGGGTATATAAAGATTCATGTATTTCTTTGTTTACATTTGGGTCATTATTATAATTATCATAATGCACACTGACAAACACATTTACAGAAAACAGTAAAAACAAGGGAAACAACTCGTGCATCACTGAAGGGTTTTTAAACCCTAGACTTAATCCTGACACAATACAGTGTAAAACAGCTCTAAAGAAAACACTTTTCAGATTCAACTGTCAACAAAATCAACTTTCCCTCACAGGTTAATCTCTTGAGAGATTCTACTAGCTGTGATCTGCTTCCAGTGACTGTCAGGTTTCTTGGTTTGTGAGATCAGCTTCCTAATTCTCTGAATATTCCATCACTTTTCGGAAATATTAGCTGGTATCCTGATTATTAACAGTAAACCAAAGCTTCAGTTACAGGCATTAAATGTTCCACAGACTTTTTTTGTGAACCTACAACCTTAAAGTTCAAACTGCACCTGTAGTTGTGGCTGAGTTTGAATAAGAACACTGTCTGTATTTTGAAATATTGGCTGCTGTGAGACATCTCACTTGAAAAGGTTCAAATTTAAAAGAATTGTAAGTTAAGAAAATTATATATGCCAATTTAAATAAATCTGTCCTGCATTGACTCAAATCAGAGTAGCAGCAAACTTAGTAGGCTGCTTCACTTACTCCAAATTTCTCTCTGTCACATTGTCCTAAAAATCAAAGTACTCATTTATTAATCCCTGTGGACAAAATTAAGTATCTGTATTTAACCCATTTTAACACAAACACACAGCCATGAACACGTGGTCTGTGCAATCCAGTCAGGGATTCGAACCTGCAATGACCACAGATTTGGGCGTTTATACCACCAGCAGAAAGTGTAGGGCTAAGATCTGTGATAGATGTTTTCAACATGAAGGAAAAGGAATAAACTGAATATATGTCAAGTAAGAATGTTTATTGCTGAGTTGTACATGTACCAGGATTCATATTTCCTGGTGTTAATCATTAGCAGGTCTAACTGCTCTGTGTCCTGCCCACTCTGAAAGAAAAGGTTGTCTCAGGTGATTCTTCCTTCAATGTGACATTTGTAATTTCACAGACAGGCAACAAAGAGGATCTCTGCTGGTGAGTACAGACCTGAAATATACATTTAAACAACTGAAACTGATCATTAATCCTAAAGTGTTTGTTTTAAGATTGGTGATTTGATGCACAAGAATCATTGCTTGTATTTAACAAAGTATCCACATCAACTAAGCTGAAAATAGTATTTACACTTCCAAAAGTCCATGATGGGTAAATCAGCCCAACATAAGAGCGACAGTCATCTCAGGTAAGTCATAGCTTTTCTATAGGAAACATCCGGATTTGACAAATTTGACCGGTTTCTAAAGGATCTTAAGGGTTGGTACCTTTGAAATACCTCTGGATTGGTCAGATAACATTATTACTGTGTGGAAACAGTAATAGGTTGTGTCAAATGGAAGTTTCATAGAAATAAGTGTGTGTTTGTGTTTCCTGTGTGGCAGCAGCAGACACATTGTCATTTGAACATTTTATCTATTGTATTAACATTTTATTCTCTCTTCAGGTTCTCAAACCAGCCGTTGTTTTCCAGTTGAACAAGTCTGATGTTTCCAGCAGAGTGACATCATGGCGACTGCAGACACAGGTGAGATCTGTTTATTCTATTATCATTTATTACTACACTAAATGTATTAGTGTGGTAATATTATAATAATAATACTAATATAGTATATTGTCTTTGTACTGTCTTCAGTTGAGTATATGTCAAAAAGGAGTCGCAAATTAGATAATTCACTTGTATTCATGTTGTACGCAGCGTCCCCATGTTTAGGGAATTGAGGTTGTATTTATCTAATAACAACAGTAAGGACAATAAAAAATCACATACCCACAAAAATATATGACTGACAAAACTCTCACACAAGACTTGAACCCAAGTGCACAACTCAGAGACAGAGTGTTCAGGGTGTACTTGCAGGTACAGTCAACAGGAAAAACAAGAAAAGATAGCTGGCAAACAAATCACAAGGGCGAGGCAAAAACATGGTCAAAAAACACGAGTAGAATGCGGAATGCAAGTTTGCTACTAAAGAGAAAACTAGTGATAAGACAGGAGAGCATGCAAACTATTCTAGTACTCACACGCTCACTTCCCATGAAGCCAGCATGTTAGTTATTTAACCAACTCAACAGCTTTTTCCATTAAGTAGATTTAAAGTTGGAAAATATCTTTCTACACGTCTGATAGTCTCATATATATTCTGCATCAACTCTTCACTTAAACCACATGATTTTTACACCAAGTGAAATACATCAAACCCAAGACTTGTGTTTTTTAAGTTTATGTATCATTCCATCCATCAAATGAAAAGATTCTCAGAGGACTGTGGCAGTCACACGTACTGTACCTGGATTAGGACCAGGCGACATGGCCCTAACAGTACCGTGGTATATTCAGGCTTTATCATGATGTACAATACACGTTTCAATACTTTCAAATCTTCTGAAAAGCACTTCATAAATGTTAGGACTACTCTGCAAAATAAAAAAAATCACAATATTTAACACCTTGATATTGTGAGAATACTGTAGGGTGACTGCAGCATTTGTACTTTGACAAAATATTAACACAATGAGATTCTTGATCAATAATCAAAAATAGACTCGAGTGGAGTCACACTCCAAGTGTCACTAGAAAATAGATTACCAGAATTCTTTCTCACTGGCCTCTCAGCGTTATCTAAGCATACCATTTAGCATCTTAACAGTACAATAGGTGTTTGGTTCTGGCCTGTGCTCCACAATAAAGTTTCAAGTTTGGTCCTCCAAGGGAAAAACATTTGGGCACCCGTGGTCTATTAAATAATAATAATTACAATAATAAATTCAAGTATATTCATATAGCACCTTAAAAACAGAGTTATAGGCATGCAGGTAGTTGAGTGGTTAGAGGGCATGCTACGTAACTCAGTGGACCCCAGTTCAAATCCAGTCACATCCCCATCTCTCTCCCCTTTCCTGTCCATCCACTGCCAAATAAAGGTGTCTATGCCTCAAAAAAATCTTTGAACAAAAAAAAAACAAAAACAGAGTTATAAAGTGCAACATGCAACATATCAACAATGAGTCACAAAATGTAAAAGTAATTGCGGTGTTATAAACAGCTAACAGTGTAACACAGGGAAATAGAATTAAGGATATTTACAGAAGAACAGTTAAAACTAGACAATTCCCCGCCGGGGAATCGCGAGAGTGGGCTGTGCGCTTTGCCCCGTGAGGGACAAAAGCTACAAAAGCTAAAGCAAAAGTTGAATCCCACGTTGATAATTTGGACTTTTATCTACATTTTAAAGTTCGAATGGTGTGTCTCGGTCAAAGTATGCCAGAGATGTCGATGTTTGAACTCTTCCTTTCGATCTTTTCACCTGGTCTCATTCACTTTGTGTGTGTGTGTTTGTGTGCATGTGAGTGTGTGTGTGTGTGTGTTTGTGTGCATGTGAGTGTGTGTGTGTGTGTGTCTCTCTGTCTCTCTGTGTCTGTGTGTCTGCGACTTTTTGACCTCGTCCCATTCATTCCTTATGGGAAAGTTTATGCAGGTTTTCGCGACTTACTTCGCGAAAACATGAACGTTCTAGAAAACTGATTAATAATCTGTGTGTGTCCGTCTGTGTGTGTGTGTGTGTATGTGTGTGTGTGTGTATTTGTGTGTCTGCGACTTTTTTGACCTCGTCCCATTCATTCCTTATGGGAAAGCTTACGCAGGTTTTCGCGAAAACATGAACGTTCTGGAAAACTGATTAATAATCTGTGTGTGTCCGTCTGTGTGTGTGTGTGTGTGTGTGTGTGTGTGTGTGTGTGTGTATTTGTGTGTCTGCGACTTCTTTGACCACGTCCCATTCGTTCCTCATGGGAAAGTTCATGAAGGTTTTCGCGACTTACGTCGCGAATATGTGAATGTTCTCTGTCTGTCTGTCTATGTGTGTGTGTCTGCATGTGAGTGTGTGTGTGTGTGTGCATGTATGTCTGTCTGTCTGTCACTCTCTCTGCTGGCCCAGCTGATCTCGGTTGCTAGGTGACGGTTGGTGAGGGCCCATAGCAACGGCTGTCCCAGGCTGATTTGAGACTGATTTCTGCCTCAAATCTAGGACGTCAAACTAATGCTATTTAGTCAAAATCATACATGATATTGGCAATTTTTTTTCACGATCGTGCCAAAAAGGCCTTAAAGAAGACACTCATGAAGTTTCATGGTCCTAGTTTAAGAAATGTGGAAATAAGAGCGAGTTTAAAAAAGGTGCAGTTTTGAAAATCCTCCTCCCGATTTACATTGGAGTGAATGGGACTGTTGAGAGCTACTCTTGTCGGTTGGAGGCCAATATTTCAAAAACCGTAAATCCTACTGATAAAGTAGACACATTGGGAGAAAGAAGACAGATGTGGCTACAACTTTGGAAAATATCACTGTTTTTGAGTGACATTTGTGGCCGGATCATCACGGAAAGAGAAAATTTCTGAGATAATTTTTTAATTCTGCCACTGTGTCAGTTGGCCCCTGCCACTCTGCTGCACGAACATTCCGCCATACACAATCATTGAAAACCCTGAATTTTTCCAAAATCACTCACCATCATTAAGGGGTCAGAGTTCAAAAACTACACATCGTAGGAAAAAAGTTCAAATACAACTTAAATACACAGGACCTATACCTACATTTTAAAGTTTGAATGGTGTTTCTAGGTGAACGTATGCCAGAGCAGGAGATGTTTGAAAAACATCGCAGATTTGCGACTTTTTTGACCTCGTCCCATTCATTCCTTATGGGAAATTTTTCACAGTTTTTCGCGTCT
Source organism: Diplodus puntazzo (assembly GCA_963678695.2). Taxonomy (NCBI): domain Eukaryota; kingdom Metazoa; phylum Chordata; class Actinopteri; order Spariformes; family Sparidae; genus Diplodus; species Diplodus puntazzo. The sequence goes on along the minus strand of OZ023164.1, from coordinate 30,431,900 downwards.
TACGACGTGAAAAATGTATATTCTGGTGATAAAAATAATAGCATACCGAGTCAGATCGAGCCGCACGTTTTGATATATAATTTGTTTGTGTGCGACCAACGGTGTGGGACAAGTTAGCGACAGAAAAAAGGAAGGAGGATGAAAAATAACTAGACAATTCCCCGCCGGGGAATCGCGAGAGTGGGCTGTGCGCTTTGCCCCGTGACGAACAAAAACTACAAAAGCTAAAGCAAAAGTTGAATCCCACGTTGATAAATTGGACTTTTATCTACATTTTAAAGTTTGAATGGTGCGTCTCGGTCAAAGTATGCCAGAGATGTCAATGTTTGAACTCTTCCTTTCGATCTTTTCACCTTGTCTCATTCACTTTGTGTGTGTGTGTGTGTGTGCATGTGAGTGTGTGTGTGTGTGTGTGTGTGTGTCTCTCTGTCTCTCTGTGTCTGTGTGTCTGCGACTTTTTGATCTCGTCCCATTCATTCCTTATGGGAAAGTTTATGCAGGTTTTCGCGACTTACTTCGCGAAAACATGAACGTTCTAGAAAACTGATTAATAATCTGTGTGTGTCCGTCTGTGTGTGTGTGTGTGTGTGTGTGTGTGTGTGTGTATTTGTGTGTCTGCGACTTTTTTGACCTCGTCCCATTCATTCCTTATGGGAAAGCTTATGCAGGTTTTCGCGAAAACATGAATGTTCTGGAAAACTGATTAATAATCTGTGTGTGTCCGTGTGTGTGTGTGTGTGTGTGTGTGTGTGTGTGTGTGTGTGTGTGTGTATTTGTGTGTCTGCGACTTTTTTGACCTCGTCCCATTCATTCCTCATGGGAAAGTTTACGAAGGTTTTCGCGACTTACGTCGCGAAAACATGAGTATTCTCTGTCTGTCTGTCTATGTGTGTGTGTGTCTGCATGTGAGCGTGTGTGTGTGTGTGCATGTGTGTGTGTGTGTGTGTGCATATATGTCTGTCTGTCTGTCACTCTCTCTGTTGGCCCAGCTGATCTCGGTTGCTAGGTGACGGTTGGTGAGGGCCCGTAGCAACGGCTGTCCCAGGCTGATTTGAGACTGATTTCTGCCTCAAATCTAGGACGTCAAACTAGTGCTATTTAGTCAAAATCATACATGATATCGGCAATTTTTTTTCACGATCGAGCCAGAAAGGCCTTAAAGAAGACACTCATGAAGTTTCGTGTTCCTAGCTTCAGGAATGTGGAAATACGAGCGAGTTTAAAAAAGGTGCAGTTTGGAAAATCCTCGCCCCGATTTACATTGGAGTGAATGGGACTGTTGAGAGCTACTCTTGTCGGTTAGAGACAGTTAATTCAAAAACCGTAAATCCTACCGATAAAGTAGACACATTGAGAGAAAGAAGACACGTGTGGCTACAACTTTGGAAAATATCACTGTTTTTGAGTGACATTTGTGGCCGGGATCATGATGTAAACAGAAAATAGCAGAGGAAAATTTTGAGTTTCTGCCACTGTGTCAGTTGGCTCTCTCACTCTGCTGCACGAACATTCCGCCATACACACTCATTGAAAACCCTGAATTCTTCCAAAATCACTCACCGTCATTAAGGGGTCAGAGTTTAAAAACTATACATTGTAGGAAAAAAGTTCAAATACAACTCAAATAGACAAGACCTGTGTCTACATTTTAAAGTTTGAATGGTGTTTCTAGGTGAACGTATGCCAGAGCAGGAGATGTTTGAAAAACATTGCAGATTTGCGACTTTTTTGACCTCGTCCCATTCATTCCTTATGGGAAATTTTTCGCAGTTTTTCGCGTCTTACGATGCGAAAAATGTATATTCTGGTGATAAAAATAATAGCATACCGAGTCAGATCGAGCCGCACGTTTTGATGTATAATTTGTTTGTGTGCGACCAACGGTGTGGGACAAGTTAGCGACAGAAAAAAGGAAGGAGGATGAAAAATAATAAGAAGACGCGCGGTGAATATCAATAGTGGGCTGGCGAGCACAGCCCACTAATAAGAAGACGCGCGGTGAATATCAATAGTGGGCTGTGCGAAGCACGTCCCATTCGTTCCTCATGGGAAAGTTCATGAAGGTTTTCGCGACTTACGTCGCGAATATGTGAATGTTCTCTGTCTGTCTGTCTATGTGTGTGTGTCTGCATGTGAGTGTGTGTGTGTGTGTGCATGTATGTCTGTCTGTCTGTCACTCTCTCTGCTGGCCCAGCTGATCTCGGTTGCTAGGTGACGGTTGGTGAGGGCCCATAGCAACGGCTGTCCCAGGCTGATTTGAGACTGATTTCTGCCTCAAATCTAGGACGTCAAACTAATGCTATTTAGTCAAAATCATACATGATATTGGCAATTTTTTTTCACGATCGTGCCAAAAAGGCCTTAAAGAAGACACTCATGAAGTTTCATGGTCCTAGTTTAAGAAATGTGGAAATAAGAGCGAGTTTAAAAAAGGTGCAGTTTTGAAAATCCTCCTCCCGATTTACATTGGAGTGAATGGGACTGTTGAGAGCTACTCTTGTCGGTTGGAGGCCAATATTTCAAAAACCGTAAATCCTACTGATAAAGTAGACACATTGGGAGAAAGAAGACAGATGTGGCTACAACTTTGGAAAATATCACTGTTTTTGAGTGACATTTGTGGCCGGATCATCACGGAAAGAGAAAATTTCTGAGATAATTTTTTAATTCTGCCACTGTGTCAGTTGGCCCCTGCCACTCTGCTGCACGAACATTCCGCCATACACAATCATTGAAAACCCTGAATTTTTCCAAAATCACTCACCATCATTAAGGGGTCAGAGTTCAAAAACTACACATCGTAGGAAAAAAGTTCAAATACAACTTAAATACACAGGACCTATACCTACATTTTAAAGTTTGAATGGTGTTTCTAGGTGAACGTATGCCAGAGCAGGAGATGTTTGAAAAACATCGCAGATTTGCGACTTTTTTGACCTCGTCCCATTCATTCCTTATGGGAAATTTTTCACAGTTTTTCGCGTCTTACGACGTGAAAAATGTATATTCTGGTGATAAAAATAATAGCATACCGAGTCAGATCGAGCCGCACGTTTTGATATATAATTTGTTTGTGTGCGACCAACGGTGTGGGACAAGTTAGCGACAGAAAAAAGGAAGGAGGATGAAAAATAATAAGAAGACGCGCGGTGAATATCAATAGTGGGCTGGCGAGCACAGCCCACTATGGACACCTATAGCTTTGCTATGGAGGTGTCCATAGTGGGCTGGCGAGCACAGCCCACTAATAATGCCTGTAGATGACTTCTAGTCTCCTGCCACACACAGACAATCCATGTGTATTAGCATAATTAAAGGGTGTGTGGATTCAATAAGAGGAATTAAGTCACCTTCACTCTGAGCCAGGTTTCAGGTAAAGAAAGGAATCAATATAATTTGAACTGATGATGTCATGACAAATAAATTAACTTAACTAAATTTGTGTTAAATGTAAATAAAGCTTTCTCAGAGATGTGTGATGTCAAGTAAACTTCTAAATAATGAGAAGTTTCCCTTTGATTAAAGATAACGTGAATGAATCTATGTTCTGTATACTTATTGACAGGTGATCTGAAACCACTGAAGCGGAGAAGCAGCTATAACTTGTTGCCACCTCACAGTGAGTCAGAATTATTCCTTTGTATGTTTACATCTAGAATTTAAGTCTATTGGCCAGCTGCCATTGCTTAAAAAGCTGTGACACATCAGTTATAAATTCGATTTACACTGAGGAGGTTTTTCTAAGTCAGTGTTTTCTTTCCAGTGTCTGAGCTGAGGGTGGTTCTGCTGGGGAACAGCTGGTCTCAGAGGAGTTCAGTGGTGAACTTCATACTGGGAACAAATGTGTTCAACACTGAGGAAGAACCAGACCGCTGTCTGCGAGTCAGTGGACGAGTAAAGGAGAAACACATAGTTCTGATCAACTCCCCAGATCTGCTGCATCCCAACATGTCTGACAACGAATTGACAGAACATGTAAAAACCTGTGTGAGTTACTCTAAACCTGGACCCCATGCGTTCCTGCTGGTTCTGCAGCCTGAAGACTTCACTGAGGAACACAAACAAAGGCTGCAAAAAATCCTTGATCTCTTCAGTGATCAATCATTTGACCATTCACTGGTTCTCATATCAACACCCAGAGAGGAGAGTCCAGGTCTGATGGAAAAGGTCTTGGAGAGCCCACCACTGAAAGACATGATGAAAAAATGTAAACACAGAAACTTGAAGCAAAAAAACCTTCAACCCTCAGAGCTGTTGAGACACTTGGATGAAATCGTAGAGGAGAACGGTGGAGATCATGTCAGCTGTGATGTGTTTGAGGACACAGAGTCTTCTTCACCAGCTGACCAGCAAAGCCCCAAACAAAAGGAAAAACAAACAGCTTTCATAGACTCTGTTAAAGCTGCTGGTAAGTGCAGAAAATTCTGACAATGACAAATCTGTTCACACAGGTCATCTTTGATAATTACAAAATTAGGCTGAAAATTAATGTCTAAGTGCTGTATCGTAGTCAGCTGGACTTGTTTCAGTTTCTGAACACGTCTCTACTCTCATCTAAGAGGCTTTGAGTCACAGGGATTTAAAATCTGTTTGGGAGTGTCCTTACAGAGTGGATGTGTGTGGGTTGTTGACCCAACAAGCCTTTATGTGGGTTGCTGGGGCTAGGTGAGCCCAGGTGTGAATGGTTGTTAAGCTGTCTGGAGATGGGAACTCAGTACAGCATTGTAGGTTGGTGATAAGTATTTGTATATATTATAACTTTTTTCATATTATCATCTTTTTACAGGGAGGAGTGTGTTAAAAGGAATCACTTCTAAAGTCTCAAGGAAAAACCCTTCGACTGACAGTAAGTAAACCCAGTGCTGTGTATTTTCTCTCAAACATCAACCCAAACACATTTCACAGTTCTTTTACCACATGAAAGCAATAAAAAAAAATGTAAAAAAGAATCTGAAATCATTTCACATTAGTATCTAGTATTTAGTCTTAGCTGAGTGTCTGTTACATTCATTTGGCTACTTTGCATTTGTAAACAAAAAAATTTTAAAAAATCAAAAATATCCATATGTACAAATTGAGTATTTCCTGTAACAGCGCTGAATGCTGCCAAAGAAACATTTTACATCACATGCTCTCTAAAATGTCATTTTTTTTGTTAAACAGCTGTATATGATCATAGTTTGGTTGTGAATAAAAGAATCTTGACACTATGAATTGAACCTGAACATTTGCCAGGCCTGTACATGATTAAAGAGATCTCCTTATGTAAAATATTATGTTTTCAGTCTCACAGTGTTCGAGTCATTTTATCTTCCTCTCTGTTGTATTACAGCATCTGGATTCAGGATTGTGCTGCTGGGAAAAAATGAGGACGATCGGACAAAACTTGGTAACTTCATCATCGGGGAACAAGCTTTTAATAACCAAAAGATCGAGACGTGTGTGGCCACATGTGGAGAGTGGAGAGGAAATCCTGTAACTGTAGTTAAAACTCCAGACATCTTCAGTCAGTCTGTGGAAGCTGTCAGAGAGATGAAGAGCTGCATCAGTCTTTGTCTTCCTGGACCAAATGTTCTCCTGCTGTTATTGAATCCTTTTGATTTCACTGGGAAGAAAAGAGAACATCTGATGAGCATCCTGAGTTTGTTTGGTCAAGATGCTTTAAAACACTCGATGGTCATTGTGACATGCAAGGAGACTAAAACAAATCAGTTTGTGACACAGCTCGTTAAAGACTGTGGAGGAAGATTCTACAACATGTCTGGAAAAAATCTAACGTTATTAATGCAGATTTTTGAGAAGATTGTCCATGAAAACAGAGAAGCCTTCCTCACCTTCAGTGGAGAGAACATCAGACCAAAGTCTGAAGACTTCAGAGCAGCTTTAAACCTGGTTCTGTGTGGGAGGAGGGGAGCAGGGAAGACTTCAGCAGCTGAGGCCATTTTAGGTCAGACAGAGTTTCCTTCAGACTCCAACTCATCAGAGTGTGTTCAGAGTCAGGGAGAGGTGTGTGGACGTTGGGTTAACCTGGTGGAGCTGCCTGCCTTGTATGGAAAACCTCAGGAGGAAGTGATGAAGGAATTATTCAGGTGTGTCTCCCTCTGTGATCCTGAGGGCGTCCATGCCTTAATCCTGGTCCTACCTGTGGGTCTGCTTACTGATGAAGACAAGGGAGAGTTAAAGACCATCCAGAACACGTTCAGCTCTCGAGTCAATGACTTCACCATGATTCTGTTCCCTGTGGAGTCAGATCCTAAAGCTCCAGCTGTTGATGAATTTTTAAGAAAGGATAGAGACATCCAGGAGTTCCTTCAGAGCTGTGGAGGAAGATACGTTGTTCTCAACATCAAGGACAAGCAGCAGATCCCAGAGCTGTTGGACACCGTGGATAAAATGAGACTGAGACCCTACACAGACAAACCGTGCAGCTACACAACAGAAACATTTGCACATGCTCAAATAGAAAAGATCAGAGAACAAGAGGAAAACATCACCAAACTACAGGCTGAGCAGACGGACCTGAGAACAGACAGCACCACCAGCTGTAAGTACTGTACAGTTTAAATATAATTGGAAGGGATGTAACGATACATCTCACAAATTCACGCAACTGTGATGCCGTCATGGGACTGTGACAATATCTACCATACCATCATGTGTTTTTCAAACTAATGGATCTAAGAAGGGAAATTAGCATGAATGCATTCTGTTCTCTACTTCTCATTTTATTGTTCTGTTATACTGCTCATTCACATAAAACCCGCTTTACTCCGCCTCTGATTGGTCGGCTTTGTTGGTTTCATCTCAATGCTACACAGACTCACACTGGTGATGTCTGTTTTCTTTTTTTTATTAAAAGGTAATCTATCATACCCTGAGTTTTTGGTATCACTACATCAATCAAAAATAGTGATATATATTTTTAAATAATATTTTCATATGCTAAATTATTCACTGGACATTAAACAGTCTATACTCCAACTGTGAATATTTAAGTAACTCCATGTCAAGGTTCAAGGTTCAAAAGGTTTTATTATCCCCTAGGGGCAATTTGTTTTACATCAAGTAGCAAACATACAACCACATCCAAAAAGAAAAAAAACATTCAACATATGTCTTTATATTTCACAGGTGCTGATGAAGAACAGAGTCCAGAATGTCTCAGGATTGTGCTGTTAGGGAAGACTGGCTGTGGGAAGAGCTCTACAGGAAACATCATTCTAGGAAGAGACAAGTTTAAAGCTGATTTAAGCCAAACATCAGTCACCAAACGTTGTCAGAAAGAACAGACTGTAGTTGACGGTCGACCAGTCGTCGTGGTCGACACTCCTGGTCTGTTTGACACAAATCTGTCTCATGAAGAGGTTAATGAGGAAACAGTGAAATGCATCAGTCTTCTGGCTCCAGGACCACATGTCTTCCTGCTGGTGATACAAATTGGCAGATTTACACAAGAAGAGAAGAAAACATTAGAACTAATCAAAAAAGGCTTCGGGAAGAATGCTGAAAACTTCACCATCATTTTGTTAACTAGAGGAGATGAACTGGAACACCAGAAGCTGTCCATTGAAGAATACATCGAAAAGAAATGTGATGCTTCCTTTAAGAAACTGATTGCTGACTGTGGAGGAAGATACCACGTGTTTAATAACTACAGTACAGACAAACACAAGCAGGTCAGTGAGCTGATCACCAAGATCGACACTATGGTGAAGACAAATGGAGGCGGCTGCTACACTAACGAGATGCTGCAAGAGGCCGAGGCAGCGATAAAGAAAGAAACGGAGAGAATCCTGAAGGAGAAGGAGGAAGAGATGGGGAGAGAGAGGGAGGAGCTTCAAAGAAAACATGAGGAAGAAATGGAAAAAATGAAAAGAAAAATGGACGAACAGAGAGCAGAAATAGAAAAGGAGAGAAAACTGAGAGAAGAACAACTTAAAGAAAAGGAAGAAAACATCAAAAGAGAACGTGAGAAGAGAAAGAAAGAACAGGAAATGAGAGAAGAAGAAGACAAGAAGAGAAAACAAGAGGAAGAAATTAAAAAACAGGAGTGGAAACAAAGAGTTAAAGCTTTGGAGGAAAAAATAAGATCAGAGTCAGAATCAAAGGAAACCATTGACAGAAAGCTGGAGGAGAGCAGAGAAGAGATGAGGAGAGAACGAGAGAAATGGGATAAAAAACAAGAGGAATGGTGGGAAAAACGACGTCAAGAAGATGAACAGAGACGACAGGAGGAAGAAACGAAAATCAGAACACTGCAAGAAGAATACAAACAAATGAAAGAAAATGATGACAAGAAAAGAAAAGAAGAAGATCAAAACAGAAGAGAGCAAGAGGAGAAAGAGAGAAAAATCATGGAGGAGAACTTTAGGCAGAAAATTGAGAATCTGAAGAAGACGCATGAAGAAGAAGCCAGAAAGAAAGCTGAAGAGTTCAATGAGTTCAAAGAGAAATACAACAAGATGTTTGCAGATCAGAAGAAAGAATATGAGAAACAAATGAAAGAAGAAAAAAAGCAATATGACATCTTAAAGGCACTTAGTGACCAAAATGAAGAGCTGAAGAAAAAATATCTTAGTGAAATGTATGAATTGGTGAAACATGTGACTTTAGATTTTAAAAGACTGTCAAAAATAAATGACATGCTGATAGAGCATGAAAAACAAATGAAGGAGATGAAAACAGAGGAGGAAAAGAAAACTCTGCAGCAAAAACATGAAACAGAAATCTTGGACCTAATACCAAAAACTTCTGAAGGGGTCAACAAATCACTTTGGACACGTTTAAGATACTTGTGCTCTTTAACATTTTCAAGTGAGAGACAAGGTCCAGCAGGGAAGACTTAACTGTAATATTTTGCAGTGGACTTGCAGACATGTGTATCACTGACACAAAGTGATCTCTGTGATGTGACGCTAACAACCACAGTCACCTGATCTAAGGAGACTATAAACACAAAGTCAGCATTTTATTGTACATGCACTAACCTCTATTAGGTTGATTATTGTAAAGAAAGGGTCAGCACAATGAGCTGCAGCTGACACATCATCAGTCTTTAAAACATTGACATGTTTTTTTTCTGTACTGTTTTATTGGGACAAAAAAAAAATCAATTTCTACTGTTTGTTTTTGTATTTAACCACATTTTTTGTGTGATATATAATAAGATGTTTTACTTTCCAATATGAAAAATTGTGTGTTTGTACTGTATATAAAAAAATTAAATGTCATTCACTGTGTTTTAAATATCACAGAAAATGTTAAATATTAAACCACATCTCTAAACTGCTCATCAGATAATAATCATACATAATGACATTATATATTGAAAGTTTATATTTTTTTGGTTTTCTTACATGTTAAATAAAAATGCATTCTTTGATTCTCTGATTACATCAACTTAAAACAATTCAGATAAATCATAAATTGTTCTGTATGTGATCTTTGGTATCTTTGTCATTCTAAAAGATGAATAAAGTTTTTCCCTGTAGTTCTGTGTGACCGCTTTGTTTCTGCCTGCACAGTTACAGAGCTACTTGTATTTTACTCGAGTAGTTTGCATATTGACATTTTGCATATTTTTGCATATTGACATTTTGCCAGCTGTAGGAGCCTTGATTGCACGAAAATGGCGTAGTCCAAGTTCACTGCTAAAAGAAAAGTGGACAGTGAAAATCGGCAATTCAAAGAAGAATGGACTGAAAATGTGCATTCATTCTCCAAGACCCATGTGCTTAATATGCCAGGAGACTATAGCTGTGATGAAGACATCCAATTTGAAACGACATTATGAGACGAAACATAGGAATTTTGAAGAGACATTTTCTCAAAATTCATAGGTAAGAACAACAAAAATAAATGCACTGAAATCGTCATATTAAGCTGCAAGCAAGATTCTTGTCACATCTATGACACAACAACAAAAAGCTACAGAGTGCTCACTTAGAGACATAGAAACTTTGTCTTATTCAACTACTTTAATTTGTCAAAATGGAAATGACATCTTATTTTAGCTTGTATATATATAGAGATAGAGATACATGGACACACGAACACCTGTCAGCATATTCAGAAACAATTAATTATATAAATCTTTTTTTTTACATGTGTATATATATATATATATATATATATTATATATATATATATATATTATATATATATATATTATATATATATATATATATATATATATATATATATATACATATACATATATATGTGTATATATATATATACATCTATATAGATATATATACATATATATATATATATATATATATATATACATTATTTATATAATGAATATAATGTTTCTGAATGCGCTTGCAGGTGTTCGTGTGTCCAGCAGGTGGCAGCAGCTCCCGGTGTGCTGCTTTTTTAACAACAGTAGAAGAAGAGACACCGCTCTGTCAATTAAACATGGCGGCTTCCCTGATGGCCGAGCAGAGTTGTTGAACTTGTCGATTATGTTAAAACTACTGCGTTATTAAGTCTGTCACACTGGTTACATTTAATCACAGCTGATACGACAAAGTAAAGCGTGTGTTTAGCGTGAAGTAAGTATCACATAGCTGTCATTATCATGTTAAAGCAGCTCGCAGTGTTAGCATAACGGTTAGCAAGAGGCTAGCGCGCCAGCAGAGAACGAAGTGTTTATGATTGTGATACTCACCGTTAAAGTCTTCTTATTAATGCGTTATTACAGGTGTATTTTGTCATTTTAACGCGAAAGTGATATCTAGCCATTATTAAGTGAATTGGTATGATAAGTTAGGTACAGCATGCTAACTCAAAGCTAACCTCACTCTTGCTAACACTTCATTGTAATCAACTGTAGCTCCAGTTAACTTGTTTGTTTACTGCGGTTGTAGTTTCCACAGGTTCTTTAATGGGATTTTGAAGACCATGTTGTCGACATTGTGAGGACACACAGAGCAGAATAATGGAGCTTTCAGCCGAGGAGGGGGAGACCCCTCATGATGCCATCGATATGACCACCAGTGAAAGGGTGAGTGAAGCTGTTTACATCCTAATAATGCACCATTTGTACACCTGAGATGTATACTGATACAACAGAGACGTTGGTGATGAGAATAGATATTGTTTGGGTTTGTTTAGGCATGAACTAATGTATCTGTGACAAATGTCCCTGATCTCTGACTGGTCAAGTGTGTATCTGTTTGTGATGATGCAGCTGTCTAATTAGCAACACAATAAAGGTGTCACGGTCAACTTAGAAATTAATTGCCTTAATATGTGATGTAAAACCTTTTTAAGGGCCCACCTGTAGTTTTTATTAAATAGTCATACTCAAAATATTTTGGAAGCATATTTATGGAAGCACTGAGTCAGCAACAATGAATTCAGTTGTGTTACATGTGTTGAAAGTAGTTGAGTCCAGAATTAAATAATGTGCAAAGAATTCATTTTTAAGATAAAAGGCACTTTGGAATAAATCTCAGTAATTAGTGTTGAGCAGAAACATTTGACAGCAGCTCTTACACATTATTTGTTTTCATATGACAATAAAGATACATCAATTATATGAAGAAAAGTTGATTTAATTTGTGTTTCCATTCCAGGTGGTGGATCTTCTGAATCAGGCCGCCCTGATGACCACAGATGACAAGCTAACGGTGCTCAAACAGGTTGGTAGTCTATGTTTTTACTGATGTCATCCACAAAGAAATATCAATAAACAGCAATTTTATAATAATTTGGACCTTATTTTAATGCAAAATGACTGCACATGTTTTGACTATACAAACATTAAAGTTTTCCAGGGATATGATCCAGTAAGCCATCAACATATGATGAAAATACTGAATCAATTAACATTTGTCATTTTAAGGTCCAGGAGCTGATTATCAATAAAGATCCCTCTCTTCTTGACAACTTCCTGGATGTAAGTAAACATGTTTGCAGCTTTCTTTAATAACTAATGAAACTACTTCATAAGCTGTATGTATTTCTAATTATATCAACCTGATAGTAAACTAAAACCTTTCCATCCTGTAGGAGATGATCGCCTTTCAGACTGACAAGTCCATCGAAGTGAGAAAATTTGTCATCGGCTTCATTGAGGAAGCATGGTGAGTTATCAGACAGACAAAATCTCGTGTTTGTGAAAATAAATATTTCAGTTTTTTAAATATTTTCTTTGTCATGTTTTTCTTCCAGTAAACGAGATAATGAGCTCCTTCTGAGACTGATCGCCAACCTGAACATGCTGCTGAAGGATGACAGTGTGAACGTGGTGAAGAAAGCCATTCTCACACTCACACAGCTCTACAAAGTCACTCTGCAGGTAAACACACTTTTCTCAGCTTTCATATATTTGATACAATGATACTGTTGATGAGTAAATACTGTAGATCTGATGGGTTTTTCAAATCAACTGTTGCCACTGATATCTGTTCAAACATTTTCTCTTCTGCCTCTTTCCTGTCAGTGGTTGGTTCGCTCTAAAGCGGTGACAGAGAGGCAGGAGGCGTGCTGGGATCTGGTCACGCAGATGAAAGGAGACGTTCTGGCTCTGCTGGACTCTGAAAACGACGGCGTTCGCACTCACGCCATCAAGTTCACAGAATCATTAATCATCACTCTGTCGCCGCGGACATCCGACTCTGACGTCCCCAAGCGGCAGGAGGGCGACACCAGCCTGGACAAAGTCCCCAAAGATCACTCGTATATTCGTTACGGTACGGTTATTAGGATGGTGGATATTGGTTATTATGTTAATTTAGTCCAATCTGTTCAAGCTCATCTTAACTGCTGCTGTTTGACTCGACAGACACACTGTGTGAGGAGGGAAAGAATGCACTGGAGCGGCTGCTGAAGTTCATGGTCCACCCGGCCATCTCCAGCATCAACCTCACCACAGCACTCGGCTCTCTGGCCACCATCGCCCGTCAGAGGCCGATGTTCATGTCAGAGGTGGTGCAGGCGTATGAGACTTTACATGGTGGGTGCTTCAAGCGAGTATTACCAATCACAAAACATATTTAAAATGAGTGTTGTGATGAAACTAAAAAATTGAGACACCTAAACACATAAACATCGTTTATCTTTAATCTTTTAAGCCAACCTGCCGCCCACTCTGGCCAAGTCTCAGGTCAGCAGCGTGAGAAAGAACCTGAAGTTGCACCTGGTGGCGGTCTTGAAGCACCCATGCAGTCTGGAGTTCCAGGGTCAGATCAGCACCCTGCTGCTGGACCTGGGGATGCCTCAGAGTGAAATAACGAGATCTACTCCTGCACCACGAGAGCAGCGCAAAAGACCTCGTCACGAACAATACACGGAGGGGAAGAAGGTCAAGATGGGTGAGTCGCAGTCAGACGTCTGATTCGATATCGAGAACTAATCACAATGTTTGTTTACAAGAACTTCTGGGTAGAAAAATGTCAAAAGTTTGCAAAAATGTTGTAGCTCTGCCCCATTCCGCATTCAACTCTGTATTTCTGTCGATCGACAAGAGTGCCAAAGCTGTACTATGTGTAATTATCAGGTTTAAAACACCAAAATCTTTAAATTTCATGAACTAAATCTTGTGGAAATCTTGCAAAAAGTTTCATCATCATACTCAGTATTTTTCTTCCTCTGCGTTCAGAGCCAGCCCTGATTGAAGATGACGAGGACAAAGAAGAGCCAGCTCCTCTCTCGGTCCCTAAACCAGCTGCTGTTCCTGTCGCTCAGTCCGCCATCGACCTCACAGCCGAGTTCCTCCACCCGCTGCTCAACCCCGAGAACGTCGCCAACCTGGTGAGCAGCAGCAGCAGCAGCAGCAGCTGTTTTCCCTGTTTGTGTCTTCTCTGTTAGACGATTCAGCTCATATCTCTGTCCTGTTTCTCAGGTGCTCATCAGCATGGTGTACCTGCCTGACGTCATGCCAGCATCCTTCCAGGCCACATACACACCTGTTGAGTCAGCAGGTACTGATGCCCAGATCAAACATCTGGCCAGGCTGATGGCAACACAGATGACTGCAGCTGGAATCGGTCCAGGTCAGTAACAAAGACATCCAGCATGAAAAATTATTTATAAAAGTTGTAACATTTTTACTAATGATATGATAATGATATGAGAAAGATGCAAAATCTTAATGTTAATTGTTGTATGATATATTCTGATTATTTGTGGATTTTTGTAATTAGTAATATTGGTATTTGCATCAAAAATCCATCTGTATATTGAATATGTCTTTAATTAAAATCCTGATATCTCAGGACTTGAGCAGTGCAAAGCCAGAGAAGGCGACGCAGGCAAAGAGGAAGGCAGCGAGGACGGCCCTGGTGCTAAAGATCAGCTCATCAAGCGCAAGTTTCCAGCGGTGATGGTGGGACAGGCGATCTCTGTGGTGGGAGGTTACACTGAAAAGACTCCAGCAGAGGCGGCTCCCGCCGTCAAGAGGCTCCCTGAACCGATTCTCCCTACGACACAGACCAAGTGAGTTCTGATGCTAACACAGAAACACAGCAGATAATATTGTGGGTGTCTGTAACTCATTTTCCTACGTGATGATTGATTTTGTTGTTTTACAGAATGGCCGGTGCGAGCGGGAGGAAAAAAGTGTTCAGGTTGTCGGATGTCGTTCAGCCGCTATCAGAGGCACAGATCGAAAAGTTGACCTCCAGAGCGGTCAAACGCATCCTGCACTCAGAGAAGTCGATCGCTCAGAGTGGCATGTCCCATGTAAGTGATGAATAATTAGTGTCAACAAGCAAACAAAACAAGCATATGTTTCAGAGAATAACCTCTGAATCTGTGCTGCAGGTCAGAGTGAAGCTGCTCTCCAGACTCGTGACGCAGTTCGAGGGGATGATGAAAGAAGACGTGCTGGAGTTCATTCTGGACGACATCCGGACGAGGAGCGACTTGGCCTTTTCTCTGCTCTACCAGGAGTACAACAGCTACCTCAGCCAGCTGCCGTCTGGGCTGCTGGACAGCTACGACCACTGTCTGTACACGCTGCTGTCAGGCCTGCAGGAGAAGCCTGAGCAGAGGGACGGGTGAGACAAAACACTGATTATCTCTGTAGCTTTTATTTTGACATGGGGATTCACAGCATGTTGCCGTCACTTTGGACAAAACTGAGGGTTGATTTTCTCTTTCAGACTTTTCACCAAACTGGTGCTGGAGGCTCCCGTTATAACAGAATCAGCGCTGGAAGTGATCCGACGTTACTGTGAGGACGAGGTGAGTAACACGAAGAAGACACTGCGTTCTTCAGATGTCCTCTCAGCTGTTGTACTGATGTGACGTTTGTTTCAGTCTCGGGTGTATTTGGGCATGACGACTCTGAAGGAGCTCATCATCAAACGACCATCGAGGCAGTTTCAGTACCTGCACGTCCTGCTGGATCTCAGCTCGCATGAAAAAGAGAAGGTGGGAAATATTTCCATGTTTTAACTCACTCTCTCAGTGACTGCTGACAGGGGTTTATGTAATTGTTTCCTGTAATTTTTATTTTCAGGTGCGGACGACCGCCTTGTCTTTCCTCAAGCGTATGTACGAGAAGGACCAGCTCAGGGACTACATCGAGAAGTTTGCTCTGAACTACATGCAGCTCCTGGTCCACCCCAACCCTCCATCTCTGCTGTTTGGAGCTGACAAAGACACAGGTCTGGAATACATGAGCATTTATCTTCTCTTACATATTATTTGTCTTTTTTCAGTCCATGATTGTTTCATGATTGTTTATTAAGAAAATAAACATTTCTCATGAACTTTTCCAGCTTGAATTTTCCCTTCCAATCAAAGAAACACAAATCAGAAACTTATTCATCCACTCCTGTGACCTCAGTGTGTTGTGTTTTTGTGTGTTGTTGACAGAGGTGGCTGCTCCCTGGACTGAAGACACAGTGAGACAGTGTCTCTTCCTCTACTTGTCTCTGCTGCCTCTCAACCACCGGCTGGTTCACGAGCTGGCTTCTGTCTACACCGAGGCCATCGCTGACATCAAGCGCAGCGTGCTGAGAGCGATAGAGCAGCCTGTGAGTCCTCACTTTGAGAACGCTCAATTCTTTATTCTACTTAAAGGAGCACTCTGTAGTTTGGGAGAAGACATTTTAATGAGAAGAGAAAGATCGTCACTGACTGATCTTTATGCCTGAATAAACAAACTGTTTGTTTTCACGACATGTTTCTGTGTGTATAACAGATGTTGTGATCTGATGCCCGGAAAGCCTTGCATAAAAAAATCTACTGAGAACAAACTCTGTACTATTGGACTAAACTTTTATCTATTTCTTCATGTGTTTTGAACCAGTTTGACCACAAGAGAGATTAAAGTAGAGCAGGCAGGTGCAGCACAGTAAACAGACGAGTCAACACAGCTGCAGTCTCTAATGTATGATGTCATGTCATGTTCTGTGATGTAAAAACTGTAGTTTCATCAGGTCATGCTCACAGAAAGTTAAACAGAATAATGATGAGACTCCATTTGACCTAATTTAAGCTCTGTTGCTTTTGAGTTGGTTTATATTTACAAGTTATTTTGACTAATTCTCTGCAGATCCGTGGGATGGGGATGAACTCTCCGGAGCTCCTGCTGCTGGTTGAAAACTGTCCTAAAGGAGCCGAGACTTTAGTGACTCGCTGTCTGCACATTCTGACAGATAAAGGTAAAAAACGAAACAACAACAGTGGAACACACCACATCTGTACAACATCAAACAGTAGCACAAAAGAATCAAAGTCTAGAAAATGAGAAGTCTTGATTTGTTCCTGTCGTCCTCTCAGTGCCTCCGTCTCCAGAGCTGGTGGAGAGAGTCAGAGATCTTTACCACAAACGAGTGCCAGATGTTCGCTTCCTGATTCCAGTTATAAACGGACTAGAAAAGGTAACATGCCTCCTGACTTATCTTTTTAAAACTTGATAATCATAATTCTTTCATTTTAATAACTTGTCATTTGGGTGTTTTTTCCTCATCTAGAACGAAGTCATCCAGGCTCTCCCCAAACTCATCAAACTCAACCCGATTGTAGTGAAGGAGGTGTTCAACCGTCTCCTCGGCACTCAGCACAGTAAGAAACTGCTGGATGTCAGATCGGCTTCTGTTGAAGACAGTTTCGTGTGAACGAGTCTAATGTTGTCTTTCTTCGTCTTCCAGGTGAGGGAAGTTCATCTGTGTCCCCTCTGACTCCAGGAGATCTGCTGATCGCTTTACACAACATCGACTCAACCAAATGTGACATGAAGTCGATCATTAAAGGTCAGAGCTCAAGTTAATGTGGCACGTCAGGGTGAACCAAAGGCCAAAATGACAAACAAAATCTGAACTATCTCCCCAGTTAACACTTTCTAAACCCTAAACAGAAAAAGAAAGCTGTGATCAGCGGTGATTCGATCAGTCACGCATGTCCGACAGCTGTTTATAACATGTTCTGTGTCTGTGCTGCAGCTACCAACCTCTGCTTCGGGGAGAGGAACGTGTACACGTCGGAGGTTCTGGCGGTGGTGATGCAGCAGCTGATGGAGCAGAGTCCTCTCCCCATGCTGCTCATGCGCACCGTCATCCAGTCCCTCACCATGTACCCCCGACTGGGAGGCTTCGTCATGAACATCCTGTCACGCCTCATCGTCAAGCAGGTCAGCACCAAACCCCAGACAAATATTCATGTTTTTACAGACATTGGTTCATGCAGTCTTTTGGAAAATACTTTGTTTCAAATATCTGCCGACATGTCCCTGCAGGTGTGGAAGTATCCTAAAGTGTGGGAGGGATTCGTGAAGTGCTGTCAGAGGACGAAGCCTCAGTCGTACAGCGTCCTGCTGCAGCTGCCGCCCGCTCAGCTGACCAGCGTGTTTGAACGCTGCCCAGAGATGAGAGAGCCTCTTCTGCAGCACGTCCACTCCTTCACACCTCATCAGGTGAGAGCTGCTTAAAAGATCACTCATTAACAGTCCTCTTTTCTGATTTCCTGATGTACCAACTGTTTCTGTTTTTCTGTGTAACAGCAAGCTCACATCCCGGCCTCCATCATGTTGGTCCTGGAGGGAGAGAAAAAACCAGAACCGAAACCTGTGGAGCCGGTCGTGGAGAAAGAGGTAACTGATGAAGAGGCCTGATGCACACTGTTTCCTGTCTTAAACTTAAAGCTGTGCAAACCTTGAATCTTGTCTTTCCAACAGTGCTGGGTCATTCAGTGCTTCCTGTGCAGCAAATTCTTACCTAATAAAGTCATATATTATCCAAATTTTTGATATGATAAAGATCATAAATCTAAAAGATTGCTTTTCAAGTTGTTGGCATCTCCTCCTTTTCTCTTAAATCATCCAGATGGAACCAGAACCGGATCCTGCCCCAGCTGAAGAAGAGGCTCCCGCTGCAGAGCTGCCAGAGTCGGAGACGGAAGTCCAGGAACATGCAGCCGACACGAAAGACGAAGAAGAACCGATGGAGCAAGAAGAGTCTGAACCGGTGATTCAGGAGGAAGCTGCTGAAGCTGTTTCACAGGTGAGACGCAGTTAATACAGACGTGTTATTGATGATTTTTATGAGCTAATCATTACTTGTTGTGGACAGTTCAGCCAGTGGACGCGCTTCTGGTTGCAGCCTGTGTTAACAGCGCCCTCCTGTGGTGTTGAGAGGATGATACACTCAGTGACTACACTTTTTAGTTTAAATAAAAAGGTTCCAATTAGTTTTTTTAAATTAATTTTTGCTTTACATCTTATTCCATCATGTGTAAATAATGTCACATCAGTATAGAAACATATTATATGCATGTTTTAGTTTACAGTCCAGTCCATTAGTCAGACTGTTTTTTGTTTGTCCAGCACCGTCCAGAAGGTGTTGTGTGTCTGCCTGAGAACATGGGACTGTAACATAAAACATGGAACCAAAAAGGTTTTTGCCCTGAAAGCTAATTTTTGTCTCTCTTCAGGAGGACGAGAGAACGAGAGAAGAAGAGACGTCATCACCTCAACCAGAACCAGCTGAGGAAGAGATGGAGACGACTCAACCTGAACCTTCAGAGGACCAGGAGCCAGAAAAAGACGCTGAAGCTGACGTAGCAGCACCCGATACAGGAAGCGGCAGCGAAGATGTAGAGTGACCGCTCAGAACAAATGCACTAAAAGAAATAAATGAACATTTCTCTTTATTGCTAATAAATGTCTTAGTTTTTTTGTATTTGTAGAAAACAGATTTTGATTGAAAAAAAAACCAAGGTATCTTTGTTAATGAATGAAATTTCAAATGCGTCCCTGTTGTAATGAGTTGGCAAATAAATCAACAAAACATGTTTTCACTGTCTGCTTCAGTTCTGTTTGTTCCTCTTCTACATTTCTGTCTGAAACATCGCAGATAACTGTAATTGGGTTTGTGACTTCCAGATGTGATCAGTAGTCAGAGAATGTCAATATTTAACTTTTAATGTGAAATCACCAGAAAAAAAACGTACTTTTATTTAGAAAATTGTAACCGGAAGTGCTTTAATTCCGACGCTTCTCTATGATCTCGCGTAGCTGGACTTTTGACCGTTGCCTGGGCGGGTAATCTCGCGAGATGAGTCGGGACCTGGTTAGTGGAACGTTTGCTCACTTTTCTCTCTTACTAACTTGTTAACCGTTAACAAAGCTAATACAGCTAACAAAGCTAACACAGCTAACAAAGCTAACAGGTGAGCGTCGTGTCGGTCCAGAGTTTAAATGAAGGCTGTAATTCTCGCCGCCGGTTATGGTACCAGGCTCCAGAGGGACGTGTTGGCTGACAGCAGCGGGAGGTTCGCTCACCTGGCCGGTACCGCCAAGCCTCTGCTGCCGGTGGGACGCTGTGCTCTGGTCTCTCACTGGGTCAAAGCTCTGACCGCCTCCGGCACCGTGGACTCCATCTATGTTGTTGTAGGTAACTTTAGTGACTGACAGCTATAATAGTCACTCAAATCTAAAATAAAATAGTTGTTAATTATTAATTTTTGTCACCAAAACTATGAGCATGGTTCATCTTATGCTGCCTCTTGGTTTGACAGGACAAATAACACTTTTGTCTTCACAACATTGAGCTAATAGTTCAGATTTGCTTTTTTCTAGTTTACTTTACACTTGCAGTTAGCTGTTGCAAATGTAGATTAACTCACCTTGATAACCATGTTCCTCCATAAAACATATCTCTGCACAGAACCAACTATAATAAACTACTTATCTAATGTGCTTGAACAAGATTAAAGATGATTTGTACCAAAGTCTTTAATGTGCCTAAAAATGTTCTTGAAAGTTCTTTAAAAGCATTAAATTGAACTCAAAAATGAACAATATTGTATTATGATTACTAGTTTGAGTATATTTTGCATATAAACTTTGCATTCAATACAAATGTTGTATGTAGTAAAAAATCATGGCAGACGTCTCAAATATAGCCACAGCCTTATGGTTATAGATTACTTGTCACCTATTACATTAATCGCAAACTATATTGATAGTTTTGGTAGATTTTTTACAAGCAATTCTCTGATTCCAGCTTCTTATATGTTGTATGTTCTTGTTTCTTTTCTTCCTCCATGACAGTAAACTGAATCTCTTCTGGTTGTGAGCAAAACAACATTTGACGACATCTTGTGCTTTAGGAATCACTGATCGACATTGTTCACCATTTTCTAACATTTCATTGTGAAAACAACAAATTGTTTAATTGAGAAAATAAAGTTTAAACCTGATCTGTGAATAACGACCCTCTCTGCTCCTGTTAATCTCTTCCTGTTGTTCCCTCCACAGACTAACGCTGTTTATCACGCTGCATTTGAGGAGTGGGCGTCAAATTTCACAAACGTCAAGATTCTCAATGATCAGACGAGAACCAACGAGGTAAACACAACTTTACAACAATTGTTTTTACAACTTATCGTCTTTTTTACCCAGTACACCTGGCTCAGTAACTTAGGTTTAAGTACAGCAGAGCAAGCTTGTACTTTGCTTAAGCAAGTCTAACATCTTAGAAGGGTTTCTTTAGATCAGAGATGGTCACATTTCTATCAGCGTGATTAAACCTCTTTAATCACGTCAACTTTATTACTTCCATCAGGGGCGTCTTGGTGCTGTGGCCTGTCTGCAACTGGCAGTGAAGCACTTCAAGATAGACGACCACGTCTTGGTGATTGGGGGGTGAGTTCACTGAGTTAACATGATCAATATGACGTCACACAGATGTTGTTTTAAGGTCTGTCTCTCCAACTGATGCAGCTTCTTTTCCATCCACAGTGACACTCTGTTCAAAGAAGATTTCAGCCTCAGTAAAGTGAAAGAGACGTTTTCTGGCCACCAGGCGAAGTGTGAGGACAGCTGCCTGGTGCTGTCGTACCAGTGCAAAGACGAGGGTGAGTTTGTAAAGCAGCCAGGCTTCAAGTTTAACCTCACAGAAGCTGTTAACTGCTGTTGCTCTGTACTGTCTTTATAGAAACTCATAAATACGGGATATTGGAAGTGGACGGTGACCTGCGCGTCCTCTGTATGAAGGAGAAACCTCTTCCTACTGAGACGGAGTCGAGGAGAGCTGTAAGTTCACCACAAACACTGATCAAAGTTCGTCGGTTCAGCTTCTAATCCTGCTGTTCAATGTGACGATTGTCAAGTTCATGACGTGTTACATGATGCCTGACGAACACAGTCACTAACTTTGTCATTTGTCAGTGTCCCTGCTTCTACGTGTTTTCGAAAACCAGCCTCCCTCTGCTGGACACTTTCATTGAGGAAAAGAAGGTACATCTATTAATTAAAAGTCCCCTATGTGATGTGACATCAGACCCAATTGTGTTTTTTTAATTTCGCCACCTTTCATTTCCTCAGGAGGCTCCGATTGAAGAGAAAGACGCTCCAGGGAACTTTGTGTCTTGGCTCATTCCAAGGTAACTTCTGCTGGACCCTCGAGAGGCTGCGGGCCAGGTTTCACTCAGGAAATAATGTTGTATTCCTGCTTTGTGACAGGCAGATGGTCATTTTTCACACGTGTAAAATGATGTAAATACTCAGCTGAATCTAAGACTTTCTGAGTTTATTCTGTTTGTGTATTTCTTAATAATGAGACCATTTTCGTTGTTTCTTTGTCTTTCAGGAAGCCGGTCTACGTCCATCAGATCGGTGGCCGGTTCGATGTTGGAAACCTTCCTTCTTATATTGAATGTGACCTTTACTTCAGAGAACAACTTCAGGATGTTGAGTCTTACATGTTGTAGAGGACACACAGATGGACAAAACCACCATATTTATTGTGGCGTGTTTAAAAAAAAGTATCCAAGATGAGCACAAAGACAATCAAATGATCAACTTCAAGAATCTGTAACAGGAAATCAAGAATTTCAACTGTAAATATTAATTGTACATCATTTTATAAGTAATAATGTTTTTCTATTAAAATGATTTTTATATTCTTTCATTACATCCAATGATTCTGTCTATCCGGTGAGAAGTCTTGTGCATTTGTCTGAGGCCTTTTCACGTTTGTCCTCCATCTTTGCGATGCGGGAGCCGAACTGCATGGCTCTCTTGGGCAGGACGGCTGATTGGCCGAGGCCGAGCTGCTTCGCCGCCAGTCTCAGGAGGAGTTTCTCCCCGACGCCTCGAGGGAGCGACAGATCTGCTTTGTCCCACACGGGAAGAGAGTTCAAGTAGCTCACCACGTCCTCATCCAAGTAGGGAAATCTGCAGTCAAGGGTTGGATCAGTTTAAGACTCTGACGTGAGCAATGGACGTGAAAGTATGTTCATCTGTCAACATGCTGTAAACAAACAGACCTCAGTTTGGCCTTAAAATAAAACAAATAAAACTTCTTCTGATATCTGATATCTTTTAGCCTCAAAAGAAAAAGTGGATTCCTAAAACTTAATTTCTCTTCTTGCTCTGTTCCATCAGACAAATCTCACTCAGCCTGGTTAATGTTCCTTCACTGGCGTGATGGGGTTCTTTAACAGAAAACATCTCAACATGTTACAGCTAAAAAAACACAAGTATGAATAATGAAATGAATGATGGCAGAATTCCACGTAGCAGCTTCAGTTTCAGAGTCCTGGCGTTGTTCATGCTGGCTGGATGTCACAATGCCAAGACTACAGAAAGGAACAAACTCCACACAAAGAAAGGATTCACTCTGGTTTTTGGAATCTACTTCCACGTTTTATGACTCCTCGCCTGCAGGCAATATGTTTCTGTGTTGTAAATCCATCTGCTTGATTCTCGTGAACGCTCCCAGAAACGTTTTGAGGAAATATGATAGATTGTTACAGACCTGGGATTTGTATTTACAACATTGCTGTTGCACTCAGGAACTGTGTGGGGCGCCAGATCACACAGAATGCAAATTCTGCATTAAATATAACCTAATAATACCTTTTACATGTTAAACCGCAGCAAAGACACACCGTCCAATCACATCAGGCTCTGGTATCACACTCACCTCGCCTCTTTCCCGTGGTCTCCAATCACTCGGTCATCTCGGCCCAAATTCCTGGAGGAGATCCTGCCCAGCTCCATGGCCAGTTCCTGAATCAGTCCCTCAAATCCAGACATCTTAAATCGGACTCTGTGTCTGGAGTAACCTGCTAGCTGCTCGTCTGCTCCGATTCCTGTCAGAATTACCTGCAGTCAATAAGGAGGAACAGAAAAACAGCTCAGTGTAGAACCTTTTTTTGTTTGGTTTGTGATCAAATCTTCTGGATTCATAAAGAAGGTAAATTAAAGCACAGAAGTCTGATGTTTGTTCTCCACCTTTGCTGAGGATGTGAAGGCCCGCTGGCCGCCGTCCTCCATGATGAACCCCGTCCCTCTCGCTGCGAACCACACGGCACATCCGATACTGTCATCTAGCACCGTATCCAGCGGGTAAACCAAATGACAGATCCGTTCCTCGCGCATTTTCTGCAGCTCCTCCTGCGTTACGTTAATTTCCACAAAATTCCACTTTCTCTCAGGATTCAAGTCTTGTAATTCCTTGAGACCGGCTTTTCCTGTAATTCTGTCTGGAACATCAAACGGACCGGATGTTCGAGAGTCCGCTGCATCAGTTTTTGGCTCATTATTGTGTTTTTTGTGTTTGTTTGCAGACTCTTTCTGCTTCTTTGGCTCCTGGAGTTTAAACGCTACATTGAGAAGGTCTACTGGCTGATGAGCAGGTATGTGACGGTCAGCTAAAGCAGCCAGGATCATTGAGTCGATCCCCCCTGAGAAAAGTAAAGCAACACTCGCCTGCTCATCAGGAAGGGAGGCGTCTTCTTCCCTGAGAGGCAGAGCCTGAACTCGTCGCCTTACAGCCTCACTGAGAACATCGATAAGTCGGTTCACCTCATTGTTTTTGTCTTTGCTTGCAAGCAGCTGCTCTAGATCTTTAACACATGAGTTTTGATGATCTTCGGTCTCATTTAATGATGTTGGGATGGTTGTATTCAGAGGACACACAGGTGTGGGGAGCACGAGGCCGGACTGATTCATCACAGCAGTGCAGCCGCTGGGAACTGACTCTAATATGGTTTCACAGCAGCTCGAGACTTCATCAGTTCCTCCATCAGACCAGGGATAAACCTCAAACATCACAGATCCGGATTCTGCAGTCGCCTTCAGGTCAATCCTGTACACACCAGCGGCTGGGACTTCCTGCCAAACTGCCTGATCAGATACAGAACCACGGGCTGCCACAGAAGTCAGAGTCAAGGCGTTGAGCTCTGTATCGAATCTCCACAACAAACTCCGTCTGCCAAAGAAGTCTCTCCCAAACCAGAGATAATCTCCGGCCTTCTGGTAGTAAACAAACCCCCACGGTCCTCGTATAGAGGACAGAACTGATAGAATCTCTGAAGAGCTGCTGCAGGTTGACAACCGCTGCGAGACAACAGCGGTGTCATTTTCCTCTGGCTTCACTGGAAGACCTCCGAAAATCTCCCCGTTCCACTCGAGCACATTCCCAGCGTTGTCCTGAACCGGCTGAGGTGTTAGGAGGCCTCTCATGTGAAGGACGTGAGCGGAGAATAAACACTGATAACAGGAACCTCTAACTGTGACGTCCTGGCTCAGGTTGGGTCCTCTTCTCTTCAAATGTTCATGAACTGTTTTGTCCCTCTCAAACTGAGAGGACGTTAAAGTCAGCAGACAAAAGATGCCGCACATTGTTAAGGGGAAGGTCGATTTTATAAATCCTGCAGCTCCTTTTTCATGATATCCAGCTCCTCTGTAGACAGAAAATATATCGGTATGTTTAAAGTGATTATGTTTTATATTGTTACTCTAGTGCTAATTTTAATGACATAGATGTTGTGTTGTCTTCTGCACAGGGACTACAGATGTAATGAACTTATAGCTAACTCTGATAATCTCCCTTTTTCATCATGTTTGCCGCTCTCAACTCACTTTTGCATGAACTCAGTGTTTGACTTCTGTCTGCTAGGAAGAAGATGTTGCTGTTCCTCTGCTGGATGTAAACTTTCTGAGGATAAATATATACAAAATGTGCATTAATAAACACAAAAACACATAAACTGCTGAGAGAGAAAAGCAAACAAAAGAAAACAACAAGAGCTTGGATATTCCTAGATTATTTTAGAACTTTTAGAACAAACTTTAGAACTTTTAGAACAAACTAGACAATTAACAAAAACAACAATGTATTATACCTAAAAGTTAAAATCTGAAATAAACATGCTATGGAGCAACATGGATATCTCAAATTACAAATCAATTCATGCTCACATTATATTTTTAATATGACATTTTGGTGCATTTACTGACATATATATTCATCTATTTTTTTTTCCTTAGGCAATTTCAGTCCTTCATACTCGTAGTTGCCAACGCATAATCCATGAATATATGAATTTCGGGTGCATGTTGGCTGTTTCCTTAATTATTCTTTGTTATTTTTTTCCTTTTTTTTTTTTTTTTACATTTTTTTCTTCCCTATAGTGAGTACATTTTATTTATTTACTATATTTTTTGTTTCTTTATAATTCGTCATTTATTTTTCTATATTCCCAAATTCTGCAGTCTTTATGATGACCAACATGTTTGTTGTTCTCCCTGTTTTACATGAATTAAATCAAATTATTTCTATAAAGTTAAAATAAAACACAAACTCACTCTGGTTTTCTTCAGGTTGGAGAGCTCGTCCAGCACAATCTTCTGCTCTTTTATCTGAAAGTTGACAACACGAATCAAACCACTGAGCTGATAAAATCATAACTAATTCAGGCAACAATTTCAGGACGTATCTTGTAGAAAAGAGTCCTTAACACTGAAACATAAACGTGTATTTGTACCCCACATTCAGATGTGCTAAGCTAGCTACACGTTCACCGGCTAATGTTTGTTGCTAACGTTGGAGCTACGAACTCTAAAATCTTTTTACCTTTTTGTTCAGTTCCTCCTTCAGTGCAGACTGTCCCTCAAATGTCTCGTCAGAAGACATGATGGTTAAATAAAACGTAGATAAATAAAGTTCAGAGTTAATACTCGTGCGGTTGCAGCTAGCTAACCTCAGTGTAAACACCGTGCACAGCTTGGAAAGCACTTCCGGGTACGGAGGGCTGAACAGTGTGACGTCAGCGCCCCTGCAGGTCGGCGGTGGACACTACAGTGTTTTTTTATTTTCAGCTTCTAGATCCCAATTTCACATATTTAAATAAAGTGTGTGTCAAAATAGCAAACTGTCAGCACTTTACAACAAATTACAATTGTTTTAGTTGCAAATGTGTGACTACATCATCATTTAAACAGAAGAAAAGGTCTCCTCAGAAGGCTAAAGTTAATATATACAGGAGGCGTAAGTTTGTGTTTTCATTATTTTATCAGATAAACTGCACATGTCAAACAATTTGAAATTCATATCATGAAGTTAACAACAACAGAGGGCAACCAGAAATGAGACAGCAGTGATGGTGGCAGTAAGATAATCAATATTTAAGAGATGTGCCTTTTCCTTCATTTCTTTATTTATTTGTATTATTGTTAAATGTCTTGAGGAAATGCTTTGAAGGGAAAGCAATGATAGGAGTTTTCAGATTCTTTACTCAGGTAATCAGGTGGGAGTACTAATACTACACTGTCAAAATACTCTATTACATGCAAAATACCTTTTTAACCACTTCAGTGATGAGTTGTGTGGAAACTCTTATCTTTGTGACGACGTGTTTTCCAGCATGTCCAGGAGGATTTAGTTTATTTATCTTGAGCAATAGGAGAATTTTCTCAACACATAAAGGAACATTTTATCTGTCAGTTTATCACAAACATTCAAACACACGTGGTATTTCACTCCTTTTTCTTGTTAGTTATCTGTCTGCACAGTTGTTTTACTTTTGCACAACGTGATCAGAGTCAAAGTCAGCTCCTGTTTCATATTGTTCAGTGTCACAGGGCAAGAATCGTTTTTTTTTCATAGTCATATGAATTTAGTTCTCATGTTTCTGCTTCCAACAAGGTGGAGAAAATGACTCAGCCGAGGAGAAAAATGAGGAAATGAACCCTCCTGTGGTCATGACGAGGCTGCTGGAAGTAAAATATGGAAGCGACTGAGAGATCGCTGAGTCATTTCAGAACAATAAAGGTTCACTCCGTAGTTTTAGAGAAGACATTTTAATCCAAAGAAAAAAATCTTCATTGACTTTTTTCTTTTACATCTAAACAAACTCTCTTTGTTTTCGACACTGAATAAACAAACTGACCTTAAATTACACGATTTGTTTTATTAGTTAGTTAATTAGTTATTAATCTCACATTTCAACAGACATTTGACCTCATCAGTGTCTAAAAAAAAACAAGTTTTAAAAACTTTTTACATCTTTCTTTCTCTTGCTCCCTAAAACAAATGTGTTTTTATGTTGTCTTTTAAAGAAAGGGTTAAAAAAAAAAAGTAACATATTAATAATCATGAACTCTGGAGGTGCTGGCAGGTGGATTTTTTCATCTCCGGAGAAAGCCAGGCTAGTTGTTTCCCCTCGTTTTCACTCTTTGTGCTAAGCTACGCTTAATATCTCCTGGCTTCAGAAACCCTTGTTCCTTCTGAAAATATATCTTTGTGTTAAAGATATAATATGTCACATTTCTGCATTAAAATGTTATTTTATGGCAACATTTTTGTTACATTAAAAGTGTTGCCATGAACATCTGAGGCTGATGGGAGTGTAGTTTGTCAGATATTTTGTCAGAAACCAAAGAATTCAATTAAAATCAATGATTCAGCTTCTGATAATGATGAAAATCTGAACCAGAAAGTCAAAACAAAACATCCAATATCTGCTGAGTCTTGTCATAAATGGTGGGAATCAAACCAACAACCTTCCATTCCCATGACAATCTTGACCTCAGCTTCACAGTCCCGTCGGTGGTTCAACAACCTCAAAAGATAAATGATGGTGAAGAGGATGATGAAACGAACGTTGATCTTTGTCCGGCAGTCGGTCAAGCACCTTTCAGAGCTGCAGTGTGACGGACAAACACACCTGTCTGAGATCTCACGTTGGTCCGCTGCCCGCTGAGCTGCAACGTTATATTGATCTGAAACAGCTGTCAGGTGTTTACTGTTTCATTCCCTGGAAACACGGGTTGTCATTTTGGGGAAAGGTGGCCAGACAGTGACCTTTGATGTTTATCGTTCTCTGTTGAAGCAGAGTCGATGCCCACAGAAACAATACGACCGCAGCGCCGTTATGTTCCAAAAATGGGAAGAGGAGATAATCGTAATCATTGTTTCTGGTGTACTATTGTCGGTCCTGGTGGCTGAACCTCAAGAGTCCGGCCTTCGTTAAAACTCACATATAGCTGAGCTGCACAATAATGCCTTTTATCCCCTGATGCAACAAGAGCTCAGCACAAAAAAAGACCAGAGCCCTTCATGAAAAAGAGATGAATAATCTGATCCCTCAGGTGAGATTTCACACTTCGCCTCCACCTCCATCCCGACTTTAGCTGCGGCTTCTGACTGCCTGACGTCTGACGGCCGCAGGAGGCAAGTCATCCTCGTATTTTTATCCTGGATGTACAAATTTAGCCGAAGTAAACACAGCTTGTTGTCGGGCTGTGAAAGGGATCCCAGACATACCTGCAGGTCACATGGCCGCAGGATGACACAGCAGCCGTCTGACCACTGATGACAGCTACCTGAGCCCGACCGGCTGACACACCGACCCACTAATAGTGTGGCTGGTAATCTGTTTGTAGATCAGTGTGTACAGACTTTCAAAGGGCTGAGCGCTCTCTGTGTGGTCCTTGAATAGATCACAAAGGGATAGAAGGGCCTATTGTCATCACTGGGCTCAAAATATGTGCTTATGTTCCCTGTGAGTGTCACTTCTGCTCCCTCATATGATGAGATGGCACACGGCACAGTAGGCCGATGTGTTGCTCCGGGCAGAAAATAGTGCTTTTGTGTATTTATTTTCATCTACAAGTCTAAAAATAACAGGATTTATTAGTAGCCACGTATAATTATAGTGCCACATGTTCAAATGTAGTGATTGGATGGTGTGAAAAGGTAGTTTTTAATAACTTTACAAAGGCCCTCAAGCTGTTTTTGGGGAAAATAATCTTAATAATCTCTTTCTCATTAATGGTTAGACGAGAAGATTGATACTACTCTGAAGTCTGTACACTAAATATGAAGCTAAGCCCAGCAGCTGGTTAGCTTAGCTTAGCATAAAGACTGGAAACAAGGGGAAACAGCTAGCATGGCTCTGTCTGGGGGCTACAAAACTACTTCAGTCCCAAACTCAAGAAATAAATGCAGATCACGAGTGAAAGCTCAATGAAAACAAAGAATAAAAGAACCCGGACATCTAAGATGAGAACTTTACACTAACTTTGAAGCTACAGTCAGCAGCTGATAGCTTAGCTTAGCATAATGAATGGAAACAGAGGGAAACAGCTAGCATGGCTCTGTCCGGAGGTTACAAAATCCACCTACCAGCAACTCAAGAAGTGATTAATTAACGCAGTATAGCTCCTGTGTTTGATCGGTACCAAACTGAAGAAAATGATTGGCTGTGATTTTATGGGGGCGTTGTACACAAGATTTATTGTTTATCTGGCAAAATCAGTTCCTGAGTGACATGTTGTCAAACCACAGTTAGTCGTTAGTCCTACTTATCTTACATTATAGATTCTTGATTTATAGACATTACTTTGCAGAAATCTGTTTTCACTTCACAATTGATGTTTGCTAATAACATTTTTGGACTCATGCTAATGTGTATTTAAACCAGGCACATGTAACCACAGTAATGTTTCATTTTTGCAGCAACAAATAAACATTTTGAGGTTTAACATGTGGATTTGAATGGGTATAAAAGCAGCACAAGGTTTCCAAACTTCTTTTAAAACACTCTGGGGATCGTGCTCTGAATCAAACCCATACTTCAGAGCGTGTTGCAACAGGTCTGGATGCAATAATAAATGTTTTGTGGATCGACACAATGAAAATCTCTCACGAAGGATCCGGGGGCTCAGCACAGTCATTCTAAGTGGATTCGGACCGAGTTTGGGTTGATGTTTTGTTGTTCAGATGATAGGAGCACATTTCTGTTGTCTTACTTCAGCTTCCAGGACATTTCAGAAAGTGGAACAATCGATAGAGAGAGCTATTAAAGCAGAGATAAGACGCGGCAGACTAACCCACATACATGCATGTGTCACGTTATATCCTCCATCACATGGTCGGTGTGAAGACACTGAGGGTCTCTCTCGGCTGATAACGGCCTTTTATAGGCCTCTGTGCCCGTATTAGCCATGTGCTCACTGACCCAGTGTTTACTACTCTTCATGGATCACCTGCAGCCTGTAATTACCTCCGTGATTCTCCTCTGTTGACATAGGTGAACAAATGCAAGTCATCCAAATGTGTGATTTGTACACATTTTGTCTCTTGCAACAGACGTCTTGGTAAACAGGTCAAGGTAGAAAAAAATACTGCTTTAATTTGTGTTGTGTGGCATCACATGCACAGAAGAGTTCAGTCAATGTTTAACTCTCATACAACTTCTCTTCTCTAATCTGCTGTTTACTAATTTAATAAACAGCATGTAATTAAATGATAAGCAGATTATTGGATCTGGCAGGAGGAGCTGTGAAACATCTGAAACAGTGAATCAGCGAGTTTTATTACTCTGAATCAATCAATTGGAGTTTCATTAGTGACACAGTTTTTTATTATAAATCTGAACTTATGCAACCTTTAGACTATATTCTGAGGAGTATTTCCATGTTCTCCTACTTTACTTCCTTTATTGTAATGTTTACTCTATTACATTTATTTAATTACTTTAGTTAATTTGCTTACTAGTTAGTTATAATTGAGTTACTAGTTACTTTGCAGGTTTCATGTTGCATCAAAGCCAAAGTAGCAAATTTTAAAATGCATTTATTTTATCAACAATCAGATTTTAAAAAAATAAAGAAAGTATATACAAACATGTAAATATGTGTACATATACTTTTACCTGTACTTTTGATAGATTAGGTACATTTGATATTAGATAATATTTACTATATCGATATATAATGTTTTTTATAATAATTTTTTTTGTACTTTTGATGGAGGTAACTTTATTTTTATATTTACCAGGGCAGAAATGGAAACGTGTGTGTGTGTGTATATAAATATATATATATATATATATATATATATATATATATATATATATATATATGTATGTATATATATACATTTATATTTATATATACACACACTTTTTAAATAAACAATCGTATGAATACTAGCCGTGTGTACAGGTGCAGTATTAATACCAGCCCTGTGTACATGTGTAGTATAAATACCAGCCCTGTGTACAGGTGCAGTATAAATACCTGCCTTGTGTACAGGTGCAGTATAAATACCAGCCCTGTGTACAGATGCAGTATAAATACCAGACCTGTGACCAGGTGCAGTATAAATACCAGTCCTGTTTACAGGTGCAGTATAAATACCAGCCCTGTGTACATGTGTAGTATAAATACCAGCCCTGTGTACATGTGTAGTATAAATACCAGCCCTGTGTACAGGTGTAGTATAAATACCTGCCTTGTGTACAGGTGCAGTATAAATACCTGCCCTGTGTACAGGTGCAGTATAAATACCAGCCCTGTTTACAGGTGCAGTATAAACACCAGTCCTATGTATCAGTCCTGTTTACAGGTGCAGTATAAATACCTGCCCTGTGTACAGGTGCAGTATAAATACCAGCCCTGTGTACAGGTGCAGTATAAATACCTGCCCTGTGTACAGGTGCAGTATAAATACCTGCCCTGTGTACAGGTGCAGTATAAATACCAGCCCTGTTTACAGGTGCAGTATAAACACCAGTCCTATGTATCAGTCCTGTTTACAGGTGCAGTATAAATACCTGCCCTGTGTACAGGTGCAGTATAAATACCTGCCCTGTGTACAGGTGCAGTATAAATACCAGCCCTGTGTACAGGTGCAGTATAAATACCTGCCCTGTGTACAGGTGCAGTATAAATACCTGCCCTGTGTACAGGTGCAGTATAAATACCAGCCCTGTTTACAGGTGCAGTATAAACACCAGTCCTATGTATCAGTCCTGTTTACAGGTGCAGTATAAATACCTGCCCTGTGTACAGGTGCAGTATAAATACCTGCCCTGTGTACAGGTGCAGTATAAATACCAGCCCTGTTTACAGGTGCAGTATAAATACCTGCCCTGTGTACAGGTGCAGTATAAATACCTTCCCTGTGTACAGGTGCAGTATAAATACCAGCCCTGTGTACAGGTGCAGTATAAATACCAGCCCTGTGTACAGGTGCAGTATAAATACCAGTCCTGTTTACAGGTGCAGTATAAATACCTGCCCTGTTTACAGGTGCAGTATAAATACCTGCCCTGTTTACAGGTGCAGTATAAATACCTGCCCTGTTTACAGGTGCAGTATAAATACCGGTCCTGTTTACAGGTGCAGTATAAATACCAGTCCTGTTTACAGGTGCAGTAGAAACACCAGTCCTGTTTACAGGTGCAGTATAAATACCTGCCCTGTTTACAGGTGCAGTATAAACACCAGTCCTGTGTATCAGTCCTGTTTACAGGTGCAGTATAAATACCTGCCCTGTGTACAGGTGCAGTATAAATACCAGCCCTGTGTACAGGTGCAGTATAAATACCAGCCCTGTGTACAGGTGCAGTATAAATACCATGCCCTGTGTACAGGTGCAGTATAAATACCAGCCCTGTGTACAGGTGCAGTATAAATACCTGCCCTGTGTACAGTTGCAGTATAAATACCAGTCCTGTTTACAGGTGCAGTATAAATACCAGTCCTGTTTACAGGTGCAGTAGAAACACCAGTCCTGTTTACAGGTGCAGTATAAATACCTGTCCTGTTTACAGGTGCAGTATAAACACCAGTCCTGTGTATCAGTCCTGTTTACAGGTGCAGTATAAATACCTGCCCTGTGTACAGGTGCAGTATAAATACCAGCCCTGTGTACAGGTGCAGTATAAATACCAGCCCTGTGTACAGTTGCAGTATAAATACCAGCCCTGTGTACAGGTGCAGTATAAATACCAGCCCTGTGTACAGGTGCAGTATAAATACCAGCCCTGTGTACAGTTGCAGTATAAATACCAGTGATGTGTACAGTTGCAGTATAAACACCAGTCCTGTGTACCAGTCCTGTTTACAGGTGCAGTATAAATACCAGCCCTGTGTACAGTTGCAGTATAAATACCAGCCCTGTGTACAGTTGCAGTATA
Organism: Diplodus puntazzo; assembly: GCA_963678695.2. NCBI lineage: Eukaryota > Metazoa > Chordata > Actinopteri > Spariformes > Sparidae > Diplodus > Diplodus puntazzo. Next base: position 30,398,219 of record OZ023164.1, on the reverse strand, counting down.
AACACCAGTCCTGTGTACCAGTCCTGTTTACAGGTGCAGTATAAATACCAGCCCTAAGTACAGATGCAGTATAAATACCTGCCCTGTGTACAGGTGCAGTATAAATACCTGCCCTGTGTACAGTTGCAGTATAAATATCAGCGATGTGTACCAGTCCTGTGTACAGGTGCAGTATAAATACCAGCCCTGTGTACAGGTGCAGTATAAATACCTGCCCTGTGTACAGTTGCAGTATAAATACCAGCCCTGTGTACCAGTCCTGTTTACAGGTGCAGTATAAATACCAGCCCTGTGTACAGGTGCAGTATAAATACCAGCCCTGTGTACAGTTGCAGTATAAATACCAGCCCTGTGTACAGTTGCAGTATAAACACCAGTCCTGTGTACCAGTCCTGTTTACAGGTGCAGTATAAATACCAGCCCTGTGTACAGTTGCAGTATAAATACCAGCCCTGTGTACAGTTGCAGTATAAACACCAGTCCTGTGTACCAGTCCTGTTTACAGGTGCAGTATAAATACCAGCCCTGTGTACAGGTGCAGTATAAATACCAGCCCTGTGTACAGGTGCAGTATAAATACCTGCCCTGTGTACAGTTGCAGTATAAATACCTGCCCTGTGTACAGGTGCAGTATAAATACCAGCCCTGTGTACAGGTGCAGTATAAATACCTGCCCTGTGTACAGTTGCAGTATAAATACCAGCCCTGTGTACCAGTCCTGTTTACAGGTGCAGTATAAATACCAGCCCTGTGTACAGGTGCAGTATAAATACCTGCCCTGTGTACAGTTGCAGTATAAACACCAGCGATGTGTACCAGTCCTGTGTACAGGTGTACTCAGGTGTTGATTAGGTGCCTCACAGCAGGTAAACAGGTAGATTTACCCTCCTGATAACAATGACACCTTTCTTCTGTGCAGATATGTTTCGGGCTTTTCTTTTATTTTGATAGCGCGCTGCGGTGCGGTGCGGGGGGGGTGCAGAGGGGGGCGGGGCCAGTGCAGGAGGAGGACGCACTTGTTTTTGACACAATGTAAATAACGACCGGTCACGTGACCGCGTGGGTATATTGGAGGCGGGACGTAAACAGAGCGGCAGCAGAACGCAGCTAACCGTCGGACTCGGAGCAGCTCCGGCTTCGTTTTAAAAAGGCTCTCCGGCTCTTTAGCTCACAAAAACACCTCTTTCCGACTTCAGCTACAGTGTTAGCTAAGTTTGGAGAGGAGACATCAGGAGGAAGACGTGTGTTTCTGCCGGTTTCTGGGTTTTTGTTTCCTTCTGTGTATCGCTGTGATGCAGCAGTAGGTCGACCTGCTTTAACGGCTATTACAAAAGAGGAGAGAGCAAACAGACAAAATTCACTCGGTTGTTTTGTTTTTTACGCTCGGACAAGCTTTAAGATGGATACCTCTTCACCCAAGAAGACCTGCTGGGGTAGGTTTATTGTCACTGCATGTTTCTTTTTATTATAAATCATCACGACACCGGAGCGTTAATGCCTTGCTGATGGAGATGTAACATGAACGTTTGTTCACCTTCACAGAATCCATCACTGACTTCTTCACCTCAGCTAAATTCCTGATCTACATGGGCCATGCTCTGTCAACATGGGTAAGAGAAACCACACACACCATCACAGGCTATTTTCAATGACACAGCAACATGTATTTATGTGTTATTGTTGCTCTTATGTGTGGTTGTTATTAAACTGTCATCACAACACAGGGTGACATGTTTTTTTCCCCTCTTTGGCTTAACCACACAATACAATAAATATCATGTCATGTTGCTAAAGAGAGGAGAAAGACAGAAAAAACAACCACACTGGGATCAAGTGTCATTCCCCTGGTAGATTACTAATCAGGTTTTTTGTAAATCCACAGGGTGACAGGATGTGGAACTTCGCCGTGGCCGTGTTCCTGGTGGAGCTGTACGGGAACAGCCTGCTGCTCACGGCCGTCTACGGGCTGGTGGTGGCCGGATCCGTGCTGCTGCTGGGGGCCATCATTGGGGACTGGGTGGACAGGAATCCCAGACTTAAAGGTGAGGAATCACAAGTATATCTGCCCATCAGGGATTGTTTGCCACGAATAAAAAGCCCAAATGTTCCCCTTGTAGAGGAATTTGGCACTGTTGGATCAGGTCATGGAGCCGGAGGAGGAGGAGGAGGAGGAGGAGAGGGGGGACGCGTCCGGGCCATCTTGTTAAAGCGCCCTAATGAACCAGCTTGTCAGACAGAAATCTCTTGTCTTTGATCAGATTTCTGTCTCTAATGCTCTTCGTGGTGTTTCCACAGTGGCCCAGACCTCGCTGCTCGTCCAGAACAGTTGCGTCATCCTGTGCGGGATCCTCCTGATGGTTGTTTTCCAGTTCAAAGAACAGCTTGTGGAGCTTTACAATGGATGGATTCTGGTAAGATCACTGGCTGTTTGGACGGGATCTGATGGGGGAACTTTCACTGAAAAAAACAGTATTTTTTAGCTGCTTTTCCTCAAGTGCAGCACTTTGACTTCAGGAGTGGAACTTGCTGAGTTTTTACTGATATGGACGCCGGTCAGTGTGATATTTATGACCAGCTGAACTGCTTTCACATGATGAGTGAAAGGACCTTTGACTGTTCCAGTGACTTAAATCGACGGTAGATTACTGGTTATTTAGATTCTCAGATATGGTTATATCACACAGCTTCTTGTTTTATACATTAATGCTTATGATATTCAACATTTTCTTCTTGTTACTACAATAATTAGTGACACTTTACAACTGGAATGGCACTCAACCGTCTCCTTTTGTACTCATTCATAGATACAAGCCACCTAAATACCTCAAAGATTAATGTTTTATTCCCTGAGAAATTTAACAAAACCGCTCCAGAGTGACTTGTTACACCGGTTGAACTGGTGAGCCTAAATATTTCTTTTAGGTGCACAATGTATTTTAAATTCTTTAAACAAATACAGGTGCAAGTTAGTGTTTTTCTTCAGTTAAATTGCAGCACAAAAACATTGTTTAAATGATTTTGCTCCTCTTAGATCCAAAAAACAATAGATTCAAAACAATAAATGCTCAATTTATAGTTAATTAAACTTTAGTTAACAAATGTAAACAAACATCATCAAACGTTGAAACTAATCAAAATGTAATTCAAAGTGAAAAATGTGGGATATTAAGAAAACAGAATGTATTTAGAGACTAAAGCCAAAAAGACTAAATAGACAGAAACAATCGTAACAACTATAAACAGTAAAATATACATTTAACAGAATAAATCGGTAAGATTACAACATTTCAACATTAAACAGCACAAAATGATGATTAACCGTTTATTAAGCAATTGTTGCAGCTGATGTTTATACGACTTTGTAAATGGTTAATAAATAATGTACAGTTTATCTATAGACAGTATTTGGATGACCATTATAAAGTTGGAGCTGATGATTAAAAACCTTTACGACTGATTAATAGTGCTTTGCTCACTGTGACCCTGACAGCCCCAGAAAATCAAATCTAATTTTGAGGCATTTGGACAAAAATATTGTGTTTTTTTGTGTTTTTTAGGACATTGAAAATGATCGAGGTCTATATTTAGTTTCCGCTCAGCCATTGTTCCAACAATCATATAAAGCATTTTCTGTTTTTTTTTTAAAACAGAGAAGTAACCATAAACTAAAGTTTAATTCGATTTTTTAATTACTTTCCGAGCTTGTAATAATATTATAATCACGAGAAAACAAAGAATGCTGAGTCACGTTCATAAACCAAACATGAGAGGTAATTACACTCAAACATGTCCTTAAAAGTCTGCAGGACAAGATGTGTGCTTAAGGTTTGCTCAGGACTTGTTTACACTTGTTGAGCTATGTGGCCTCATAAGCGCTGCCTCACCACAAAGATGTGGACCTAATTCTGCCGCTGACCGACATGCAGGACTGACAGGTTTACAGACCGGTCAGGGTGTCAGGTTGAAACACAAAAGCCTTTCTGTTGACGGGGGGTTGGATGTCTCCAGAGTTGAACTTAGCTTCTCCAGAGAAAGCGGCGGGCGGATTTCACCATGTGAGAGTGTTTAGAGGGCTGGCTGGTGTTGGACTGTGTGTGTAGGTGGAGAGAAGTGGGTGAAACAGGAGATTGAGTGTCTCCTTGCTGAAGGCTGTGCAGTCAGCAGGTTGTGTTCAAGGCCCGTCACATGACGGAGAGGCAGAAATGTGGCCGGGCTCGTTCTGATCGGTGCAGCTGTGTTTTCTGTGTGCAAACAGATCAACAAACGAGCCGTGTTTGTGTTAAATACGCTACATTTGCTCGTTCTTACCACTTCTCTGTTGCAGCAGAAGTCGAGGTCACATGTCAAGTGTACTATCAGCTCTCATGCGTTTTCTCTTAAGCAGTTAATTTTCACAGAACCTCATTGATTTTTTTTCAGCAGGGAGTTGTCGGTTTTCTCTTGTTTGCATAAGGCGACATGTAATCTTCTGTTGTTGGTATCAGGTGAAATCTAGAGGTGGAAACGGCTTCAATTTTCAAAGTTTCTTCTTGAATTTACATCATAACAGTAAAACTGAAGCCATTTTCAAGAAACAATGACACTATTATGTGTACAAGATGCCAAGTGTGTGACAGAATATCCATGTGTAAAGGATGAAGTTGGTAGTTTTCCAGGATTTGTCCTTATCACTGAAAGATTAAAGTGCAGGAATGTAAAATCAGTGTAGAGAGCATTAAAACTAACTACATTACTCTTACAACATCTGATGATTCTAGTTAGTCCTCACTGAACATATTAAGCAAGTTTTATCATTCAGCTTTTTGGGTTTTGATGATTATTTTTAGCTACATTTCCAGCTTTTTGTGCCTAGATATGATGATATTGTCATTTCTTTTAAGAAACAAGTTGATTAGTCTGTCTCTAAATATTTCATTACTTACCAAGACAAGTGGCGCCTCCTGAAGATGTGAAATTTTAAAAATGAGTGACAAATGTGTAGTTTTGTCTGAAAGAAACAGCTGATCTAGTCAAACAGGAGAACGTGGTGCATCTGTTGGGGACTATTTTAGCCTGCGGATTAATATCGTTTGCCCCTAAGTGTCCGATCTGCAGGTGATGGAAGAGATAAGAAAGAAGAAATGTCTATTTCTGTTTGGCAAAAACACATTTTCATCCCTATAAATCTCTTCTGCTTTGTGTAATGTGCTCCACTCTGGCAGCAGCTTTAAAAACAGCTGCAGCTGATTGATTTTTGATTTAAACCAGCCCCTTAATTACATAAAACTGATTATTTATTTATTTATTTATTTTCTTCCCCAGACGACCTGCTACATCCTGGTGATCTCCATCGCTAACATCGCCAACCTGGCGAGCACGGCGACCTCCATCACCATCCAGAGGGACTGGGTGGTGGTGGTGGCGGGTCAGGACAGCAGCAGTTTGGCAGGTCAGTTTTTAGTACCCGCTGCCTTATCACCGAACGCAGACCTCACGTGACTCCGTTATCAGATCCGTCCAGCGGGGCAGACTTCGGACCCTGGATGCTGACTCACTCTCATTTTCAGCTTCATGATGGAAAATAGTCCTGATGAACTTTGTGACCCTAACCTGCTGCCATATGAGCATAAAAGTCTATTGAAACAGAAGCTTGATTTGCATCTTCTTCCTCTTTTTGTATCAAACAGACATGAATGCCACAGTGCGGATTATTGATCAGCTCACCAACATCCTGGCTCCCATGCTGGTGGGTCAGATTATGGCCTTCGGCTCCCATTTCGTTGGCTGCGGTTTCATCTCCGGCTGGAATCTGTGCTCCATGTGTCTGGAGTACGCACTGCTGTGGAAGGTCTACCAGAAGACGCCGGCGTTGGCCACAAAGTCCGGTCAGAAGGAGCCGCACCAGGAGCTCAAACAGCTCGGCCCACAGAAAGGTAGATACGAGAACTTCTGTTTGATTGGTATGATTATAGATTCAGATGGTTTGATAACAATCTGAGGATAAATGTCTGATGATTCGTGTTTCTGCACTTTCACAGATGTGGAGGACGGTCAGAGTCCTGAGGAGTCGTCTCAGCCGCTAATGAACGAAGCGACCGTCGCCACCAAACCCGACTCTCCAAAGCAGCGCGGCTGCTGCTACCAGGCGACCGAACCTCTGCGCACCCTGAAGGCCGGCTGGGTCGCCTACTACAACCAGAACATCTTCTTCGCCGGCATGTCCCTGGCTTTCCTCTACATGACGGTGCTGGGCTTCGACTGCATCACCACGGGCTACGCCTACATGCAGGGCCTCAACGGCTCCGTCCTCAGCCTGCTGATGGGGGCCTCGGCCGTGTCGGGAATCTGCGGCACCGTCGCCTTCACTTGGGTCCGCAAGAAGTGCGGCCTGATCCGCACCGGCTTCATCTCAGGCATGGCCCAGCTGGCTTGTCTCATTCTGTGCGTCGTCTCCGTCTTTGCTCCCGGGAGCCCCTTCGACCTCAGCGTCTCGCCCTTCCAGGACCTCTACACACACCTGATGGGAGAGAACATGCTGCCCGAGGCCGAACACAGCCTCACCGGGGTTCTTATCGGTGTGAACGCCACTACTACTGCTGCGCCGGCTGAAGAGATGCCCTCTCTGCAGTCCTACATGTCTGTTAGTCTGCTGTTTGCTGGCGTCATTGCTGCTAGAGTTGGTAAGTTATCTTAATACCATCATGTTGTTTCTAAGTTATTTTTTTTTAGCTCCTCATTATGAAACAAATGTTGATTGCACAATGTCATTTTGACACCATCAGCATTTTGATTGTTTGCCTATAGAACTTGTACTTCCTTATTTTATCTGCTAACGGACGTGAAGTGTCCGGTCAGTCCAGCCTGCCACCATTTCTGTCGGCTCTCAAGTCTCCATTAAACACTAAAGCTCTACTCAAATGGGACGAGTTTAACCAGAGGACCTCATGTGGTTCAAAAATTACGACTCCACTTTGCACGTGGCACAAAAGCAAAGTTTGTATTTAGTTGTATTTCAGTGCTTATATCAGGAGCTCTCCTCCAAATTTCTTTGCACATTTTAAAGGTTAAATGCAACAATCTAGTGCACAAGATGTTGTACAGAAACAACAACATGATTGATGCTGTTATGAGAAACTGTGGCGGGACAAATGAGACTATGGTGGGGCCGTCGTCTAATTTATTGGTTTCCACTTTGATATTATTTTTCTCTGAAGCAGAGTTGAAGCTCCAGAGTTCAGACGATGGTGGATTAGCACTGAAGTAAATGATACATCGTCTAAATTGGTTTGTTATTGTTATTTGACAGGAAATTAGAGTGTCCTTGCTGTGTTGGCACTTCTCTCTTCCTTTCATAAAAATATAAAAGATTGCGTCCTTGATTACGACTTCCTAAAGGTGACTCAGGCGATTATAAGAAGGTCCATAGGTTGAACTTTTCCATAAGTCACCGGAATTTGACACAAGACCTCAGCAGGATGTCAAAGCAATATTTGCAACCTTTGCTTCCAGCATTATTGCCTGATAATTGCTGCTACAGCTACTGTTGTACCTCTCGGGTTGTTTTACTGCGGCCGTAAAGAAATGGCATCGGGACTGACTGTTGATCTCTGTCCTGCAGGACTGTGGTCCTTTGACCTGACAGTGACCCAGCTCATCCAGGAGAATGTGATCGAGTCGGAGCGTGGTGTGATCAACGGCGTCCAGAACTCCATGAATTACCTCTTAGACCTGCTGCACTTCATCATGGTGATTCTGGCCCCGAACCCGGAGGCCTTCGGCCTGCTGGTCCTCATCTCCGTCTCCTTCGTGGCCATGGGTCAGATCATGTACTTTGTCTTCGCCTTCAAGAGCCTGGGAAGCCGCCTCTTCCTCTGCTGCTCGCCGGAGCAGAAGGTGGAGACGGTGGACAGCCCCTCACTTCCTACCACCGTCTAACCCGGTTAAAGAGACTCTGTCCTGGGTACATACTGCTCACGCGCTTACCCTACGCCTGCGGCTTATTCATCTAACATGCAGAATGCTAATGCTAACACAAACCAGAGGAAGGTAACTTAACTCGCTATGCATAGCCATTAACAAAGCATTACTCATTAGCAGAAGAAAGCTAACAGTCACAGAAAACTAGCAGTTTTAGATGAGGCAGGTTTTCTCCCCTCGGTCTGGGAGTCAGATGAGAGCCTCGGCGTCTCGCTCTTTGAAACACACATGTACTGTTAAAGAAATCAGGGGAAAAGACACTATAAAATATTCTCCTCCTAACAGCCTGGATCTAGCTGTAAAGATGTTTCAAAGGTGCTTCAGCTAACTTAAAGGCAAAAACGAGGGAGAAACCTCACAGGGAAGCAGGCACTGAGGCTCGGATTCAGGGGGGACGGCTGTCGGCTGAGACGCCAGAGGGGCTTTTCCGTACACAAGTCGGTCTGACTCAGCACGTCAGACCAGCGCGGCAGGGATTTGCATTTCCATCACAGCAGGACTTCCTGCTTTAAGGTGCGTCTTTAACTGATGCACTCTTGTGTTAGAGGAGTGGCTCAAAATCCTCCTTCTCTCGCCGAGTTATCGAAGAATCAACGCTAACAGCGCTCTGCTACTTCGGTGATAAACCACTTTGATACCCTACAAATTCTTCGCAATAAAAGTCCCTCATTTAGCTTTTATTGTAAGCCAAATCAGGAACTCAACACGCTGAAACAGTCAAATACAGCGGAAGGTACAAATGACTAATGTTTGTTTAGGGAGTGGAAAGTGGACGTCGGGTTGGCGCTTCAACCTTTCAATGGAAACGCAAATCGGCGCAGCACAGTTTGACCAAAAGTGTCGACGGAAAAGCTCCAGAAAAGACAGAACGCCCCCTTTTTCTCCTGACACTCACCTCTCAGTGACTCCATTGGTGCTGTAGCTGTGTCCATTCTCTGACAGCCTTCTCTTGTAAGCTCACAGGATTATATCTAACCAAACACAAACTGGGATCTAGTCTCTTTATAAGGGTTATGCAATTAACTGTATTTATTCAGCAACTGCAGACGGTTGGGTTTTTTTGTAATAACTGTTTCGTCAGTATTGTGTGGTCGTGCCATAAGACAGAAATCCTATGCACCCTCGTCAATAACGCTCTCAGTTACCAAAGTGGCATAAAGGAAGTGAGGGAAACCAAACATTCCAAATATATATATATTTTTACATCAGGTGACCGTAGACGTGTAGGTTCACTAACGCATTCATACACCCGAGTTTATCTGAACCTTTCTAACCCGCTCTGAGATTGTACTTTATTTTCTGCTAGTTTACATGAATAGTGTTATTTTGTCACCTTTTTTTTTCATCTCTATGTTCCTTTTGAGTAATTTTTTCAATCGTGATTGTTGTTACACAGGCACTTTAAGTGATTGACGTCTGTCATTAACGCGTGATCAGGCATTTGATCAATATTTTTGCACAAGGCTGAAGTCCTGACCCCCCTTACTGAATCACTAATCGGCTCCTCGTCCGCTCTGGGGAGATTGTGGTTTTAAAGACAAAGAGGCACATATTGTAACACTCAGCACCGCATGTTCATGTTCAGGAGGAAAAACTGTACCAGTGAAGAAATCCAAATACACCCAGACTTCACCCGAAACGACCCCCTCGTTCTTCAAGAGTCAGCCAGTCAGCAGATTTGATCTGGTCTCAGTTTACGCTTCAGACTGCCAACAGGATCTGCGATCGGGTTTTTACTGCTGTAAGCTTCAGCAGAAGGTTTACAGCTTTACAGGACCGGTCCAGGAAATGTATTTCATCAGTATGTCAAAAACTCAGATACAAGGCAATTCAAAGTGCTTTACAGAGATACAGAAGACAAAGATTGTTTTTAAATGGCATTTAAAAGACAGAAAAGTGCACAAATAAACAAATAAATAGCAAAAGATACGATAAAAACAAAAGCAAGTAAATAGTCATCGCAAACTTAACAAATATGGACATTTGTTGACATTACTTTTGGCTTTGGAGATTGTTTTTCAGCATTTTATAGAGCAAACAACTAATCAATTAATCAGGACATAATCGATAGTTGAAGCCCTAAAAAATATAAAAATCACAAATAGCTTCGCTTTAAAGTGAAGCTGTGTCAGTTTTTCTCAACTGTGGATACATTCACTACTAGAATTGCACTCAGTAGAGTGCATACCTCCGCCAAGGCCCAGCAGCCCCCTTCAGTACTTCTTTACCAAAAGTTAAACGGGTCTGTTCTGGACCGGGACCAATCCTCCATCCAAGTTTTGTGAAAATCCGCTGTGTAGTTTTTGTGTAATCCTGCTGACAAACCAACAAGTGCACACGGGCGAAAAACACAACTTCCTTGGCGGAGATAATTACAGCATTAATGTCAGTTTCAGAGAATATCTGTACGTAAAGTTTGCTAACGTTAGCCACATAAGCTACCGGTCACACCAGACCCAGTCAGGCTGTAGCAGCTAAACCCCCGAGTGCATTAAACTGAGTTCTATGACTTCAGCTTCTCATTTTTAAGAGGAATCATTCTGTTATTTTCACATTTCAGAAATTACACAATCTTGCCTTTAAGATCAAACCCACATAAAGTCCTTAACTATCTCCTGTCCACCTCTGACCTTCAGTGATTTCTCTCGCCTTACCGTAAATTAGCCCTGACAGCTGTTGAACGCACACGTGTGGCTGCATCAAGCCGGTAACCAGCCGCACCGCGCCCACGATAAAAATCTAGCCGGTCTAGCCAAGATGTTGGTAACGTGGTAGAAGAAATATTTAGGTTGGAAACAGAAGTAGCCACAGCAGATGTCGGAGAACAGAGGGTCACTTTCTTAGCTGCACATTCCCGTGAAATCTGGCGGTGGAGGCAGGACGTCTGCAGGTGTGCAGAGCTGCAGACTCGGAGGGAATGGAGCTTAATTTTCATGTTTTCACGAGCTTCACCGCAGCAGCTCTTTGAAACAGCCCGTCTGCTGATTCAGGAATCTCACACATGGCCATAATCTTGTATTTTTAATGTAAATAACATTAGCTGTCAGTCGATATATAAACTTACATACGTATATAATTCGCAAAAATGCAACAAACAAAAAAAAAAAAGATTGTGTATACTGTTGCCATGCTGTTTTTTTTTACCTAGTGTTAACATTTTGTGTCAAATTTCTGAAAGATTTTTTAGATTTGTGTATAAAGTTAAATCACTGCATTTCATCTGTATCATACTGCTTGAATCTGACATATATATCTCTCTGTATATACAATATATATATCAGTGTTTTATAGTTGTAGCTGAATAGGGGAAAAAAAGCATTAAATCATTAAGAAATCATCTGTTTTTATGTCATAATCGCACTCCACTGAATATGAGGACGTTGGTTCTGCTTGTATTGCATGAGGTCTCTTAAATAAAGAAAACCTTCACAATCGCCGGTCTGTTCCGTGTGTGTGTGTGTGTGTGTGTGTGTGTGTGTGTGGTCACATACCACAGCAGAGTTAGCAGCTAATTTCCTCCCAGAATCCATTTCTTTCTTTCTGACAGCCGTTGTTAAACGGAGTGACTTTAAGCTGAGCTGGATGATCGGGACAAAGGACAAAGCTTGACCTGGTTTTTTGTGGGACCGAATGGACACGTTAGAAAGTTATGACTCCGTGTTTTGTGGTCATTTTAACATTTGAAACACTTTAAATGTATTTTATGGCTTATTTAAAACCAAGAGTGTTTTCTGACGGTCGTACAGGAGCTCGTTCCACTTTAAGAGCGTTTACGTAACACCAAATACCAACGCAGCGCTGAGCAGTGGGGCCGTGAATGAACACACAATAGTACCTGTTTGAGTCGGAAGTTCTGTTCAAACTAGCTCATATTTTAAAGGAACAGTTCACCCAGAAATAAAAAGTCCAGGGTCATTATCTCTGCGAAACATTACTGGAGCGCAGAACGAGGAGTGAAAGGAATCCATCGATGTCAAACTGAAACGACCGTCTTTGAGCAGACGAGGTGGATTGCGACGTTCCTCACCCGCCTACAGCGCTGCAGAGTTCCTCCTCAGACAGATTAGCAACCATTCACACCTGTGCTCACCTGGCCCGAGCAACCAACAGGAAGGCCAGTTGGGTCAATGACCCACAAGTGGCTCTAATGACTCAGAGCTCACACCCTGTAAAAACACTCCCACACAGAGTTTAAAACCCTGTGACTCTCCTCCTGTTAGTCAGAACTGAAGGAGCCTCTTAGGAACGGCTCCAGTTTGTTGTTGGTCTATTTGTTTAATTTTCCTCCATGTGTAATCACTGTTAATGTGAACAAGATGTACAGAGACACCGGAGCTGAGCCGTCACAGTCACACAACTGTGAAGTTAAACGTGAATTTGATTAATCGCTGCATCCCTGACATGTAACATCTGAGAGCAATTCAACTAAAAGTTCATAAATCAGTTGTTATCTACTCACCCTCACGTTAATGGAAAGTCAGGTGAAGTTCGGTCATCCATAAAACATTTCTGGAGCAAAACAGCGTTGCAGCATTTTCCTAATAATGTAAAAAAAACTACCAACGTCTGAGATCCTAATCTGAAATCTGAAGAGACGTTGCTTAAACTGTTTTCAGAGCTGAAATCTTGAATCTCTGAAGGTTCATCCATGTTTTGTGGATGACGAAACTTCCCCTGACTTTCCACCAGCGTGAAGGTGAGAAGATAATGGCTGATTGTTTAACTTTTGGGAGAACTTATCCACTCACAGCCGTCGTTTTTCACGTCACGTTACAATCAGCTCACATACGGTAAATAAAACAGTGATTAATGCTTTAAACACGTTCATTACTCTTTCACAACAGCGATAAAAACATTACATTTAGCCTGAAGATGGAGGCTGTGTGACGACAGTGACTGAGACAAATAAAACTGTCCTGCACTTGAGATGTTTTCCTTTACGACTGCAGGATTAATGAGTGTTGGAGCAGGGCTTCATCACATCTGAATAAAAGACGGCTCCTCCTCGCGCTTGAATAACTACAGTACACACATGAGGGGGAAGAGGCCACCGACTGCAGGGAAAGTCCAATGTCTACAGTCTCTCACTGGACCTGGAGATAAGCAAACACAGTGGAGATATTCTCTGTGTGTGTGTGTGTGAGCGATCTCTGCTATCTGCTGAGCTAATGATCCGAACAGAGACGCAGATTTACTGTGAAATAAATCAGCAGCTTCGTCAGAATATCCTGTCGAGCCTTTCTCCTGTTTCATGGATGAAACTTCCAGGAACAACTTCTGACTGTAATCTCAGAGGTGATATCAGAAATAACTTTTTAACTGATACGACAGGTGAATTATTACAGATAACTGAGTTTGCTCGCTTAAAGAATTAACCTTGCTTAGTTTGAGAGAGCACATTAAAGGCACAGTTCACCCAAAAATGAATCTCCTCATGCTGATCTCTGCAATATTTTCACAATATGGACATAAAAAATATAATGATACCAACCTAAACCAATCTGACTTCTAGTGTCCAAACCACTCAAAGATCCTCAAAGCTCCACTTCCACAAATCCTCCAGTTTTCACTTCCTCCCCTTTTCAAATGTACATCATCTTTTGCTGGCGTAAACAGATCTTACATATATATATACACTTGTTTTCGATATAATAGGATTGTCTGTTGCTCAGTCTGTTGCCCTTCTCAAGGGAAAATGTACATGTACATTTCAGAGAAAGTACGCAAAACAAACAGTGGACAGCGTGTAAAAACAGCAGCCTCTAACTGGAGCTGCTGTTAGCTAGTTAGCTCAATTAGCCGTGCATCTAGTGGTCCGGATGGAAGCTCGGACGCCGCTAGCTGGCTAGCATGCTAAACATCCCTGCACGTCTTCCTGACGGTAAAACTAAAATTATTACGTATCGCCGCTGTAATTTCAGACCGAGCTCGAGTCTTCAGTCATCTTTTTTACTTTTACTGGATGTGTTTTACACTCTCAGCTCCTATCAGCCAATAAACAGATAAACAGCTCAGGAGTCGATAAGGAAATGTAGGGTAACCCAGTTTGTCAACCAGCGCTCATCGGTGTCTGTCAGAGATCACGAGGAGAGACGAAGGACCCGTCGTGTCGTGGTTTCGGGCACCTGATCGAGAAAGGAACTGAAAAACGCTGAGATGAAAGTGCTTCTTATCCGACTGTGGGAACAAAACGTGACCTTCAAAGAGAGCTTACTCAGGACTTCAGCTTTGTCATTCAAGACTCTGTCCAACTTTACAGCTCCGATTATGTGACGCTCCAAGGACACACAAGAAATCTTTATGTAGAACTTTTCCAAGAACCGAAGCAGAAAAAATACAAAAATGCGCATGTTGCATTTCCAGTGAAATATCTGTCTTTTTTTTTTTTGTTGGTGTGAGTCAAAGTTCACCTGCTTATACGACAACGTGAGAATCGTCATGCACACACCGATATACAACCTCCATTCAAATGTCGTCACACACACACTGACCATGGATAAAAGGTGTGAGTTTGGACTCTGGAAGACGCACTGAGGTTATGCAACAAGGTGACGGACGAGGAAAAAAATCAGAGGACGACAGCTTAAAGAAAGAATTCAATCGTTTTATTACAACTGAAGTGTAGAAAAATGTGGATTTGCACATACAAGTGCATTGAGACGGTGCTACAGCCAGTTTTCACCTCATCACAGAGGATCTGATTAGTTTTTTAATCACCAATTGACAAAAAAACAAAAAATGCTTTAATGTACAGGTGAAAAAAAGTCTCAAAATTCATGATTGCGTAAGTATTTGAATCTCTTGACTGTAACATACTGAAATTATAACGGCCGCAGCCTCTTGTTTTTAACCATGTACTGAATACCTGTCAGGTGATTGGATGAACTATCTGTCCATCACAGGGTAACTTCAACCAATCAGATCAACAGTACACAGCGGAGACGTTTGGTGAATCAAACTCTTACTGAAGCCACAGAGGGAAAAAAAACATCTTTTCTCATCGAGAAAATACCTTCAGTGTCGTTTGTTGCTCTGATTTCAGTTCAGCAAAAGTTCAGCCTCGAGTTGAACACATGGATTCAGGAGAGCACATGATCACGAGGTTCAGGAAAGTTAAATAAAAGATCCAGGTTTTAATATCCTGTCATGAAACTACATCACGAGGACAACCGGAGAAAAGATCAACACACACATTTACTCTCAAGTTCAGAAATTCTGCACACAAAAAGTTTTACGAAACAATGTGAGGCTGATGTTTCGTATATTGTTGCAATACGTTTCCCACTTTTGATAAACACTTCATGGAGCTTATGATCCCTCCAAGTGGTCACAACATCTGTATTATGTACAAATACAAACCTACTAAGTTGTTCAGATGCTCGATATCACTCAGTACGATTCAGACCAATCATAAAAATGAACCAAAGACGGCTATAATTCCACTTTTCTGATACAATACTAGAAAAATAACTTCACTCAGAACCTCTTTCAAACCCTCAACATACAAAAAAGGCTATTTTTCTTCTTTGTGTCTATAAATCTTTGTATTAACAACAGAAAAAGTGAACTGAACAAACACATTTATAATATTGTGAACATCTGTGCAGCCGCGGGTTAAAATTCTGATCATCTTATCGTTTTAAACACGCGGTATTAAAAAAAGCATCTTTGACAAACAACACAGGACGTTGAGAAGATTAGCAAGTAAAACATTTCATTTATGATCGCTGTATTTGTGTCGCCACAGCTTTGACATGGACTGGGCGAACAGACTTGTCCAAAGAAGACAAAACGGTGAAATCAACTGATTGAAAATTGCAGCGTGTTGCAGATTTGGTGATAAATGCTTCAGAACTGCAGCTGAACACAGAAAAATCCTGGACCATGACATGGAAACAGATTTACTTTCTTTTAAATCCACAGGAACGGCTGAGAAACAACACTGTTTATATTCGAGAGTGACCTAAATTCAATCCAGCCTTCATCAGAAGACTTGGAAGCTGATATAAAATAAAGGCTGCGACTGCTGCCAAGATTCCAACACTTACGCAATCAAATATTTTCTGTTTTGTATCTGCAGAGAGACTTTTGTCAACACTCTTCCTTCTGGAAGAAAACCCACTGTAATTTATGAGGTTATGAAATAATCCACTGATGAAAACTGTCTATAAACTCTGTGTCTGTGCGAGTCTTTGTACACTGATGATCATGAGTCCAGGAGGCCTGCGAGCCAGCTGTGGTCCAGTTTCTTCACCCTCCTCAGTTCTCTAACCTGAGCTTTGGTCAGAGCGGGCGCTGCAGACTCGGCCGCCTCGCCGCCCAACGCCGCCTGCTCCGGTCTAATGCGGCTGGATTCCATTTCCTCCTCTGAATCCTCTTCCTCTTTCTCGCTCTCCATATCCTCCTCGGCGTGTTTACTTTCCTCCCTGAGGCCATGAGATCCCGAGGAGAAAAAATAAGATAACGTGACTCTGCATATTTTCTGAGATAAACAACAATGTCAGAATTTTCCCACGTGCCCCGTTTTAGACAAGGTCTCAAGTCGACGAATCACGAGAAGCCTGCAGTGTTGTCGACTCATGATACGCTGATATTATCGGTCACAGATTCCCACTATGACTGTCCTAACTTTCACCTTTATTGGCTTATTATCAAATCACAAATATTCAGGCTGAAATTTCTTAAGCAAGACTACTGACCTGGAGTCTGTAACGGAGATCAACAGAGACTGTACAAACATGGAGCAGAGGAAAGAGGTGGAGGGCAAGACGTGAGCCGGGGTCTGCAGAAGCTGTCGGCAGAAAAACAAAAACAAAAACAAACCTGTACGTCAAACAACTGGGCTGGTTAGCATCACACAGCCAGTGGTGTCACGTCCACCGGTGTCATTAATAACAAGACTTTTCTTTCTACACCACATTGTGCCTTTAAACAAAACCTTCAAGCAAACAACTACATGTCAGAAAACGTATATACACAACACAACACATGGTGGACATGCAGGGCGGAGCTACCGACCTCTTTGATAGCGACGGATCCCTGCGGCAGAGGCGTCCTCTCCGCTGACACGCCGCTCTGCGGGTCGTCGCCGCCCTGCTGCTGCTGCCGATGTTTCCCCAGCAATAGGTAGAACGGCGTCATGGCCACGCTGTCATCGATCACCAGCTTGAAGGAGGAAGAAGAAGAGATTACAATGTCAGGAAGAGCAGGAAATGTCCCACATTAATAATAAAAAGTGTGGGGAAAAGTAGGTCAACAGTTTGTACAGAGGTGGAACTTCAGCAGCGATGTTTTTAGCAAAGATGAGAGAAACAGAGGGAGGTTATTTGGAGAAGAAAACAAAAGCGACAGGAGTCTACAGATCCTCGTGCCAGCTGAGCTGAACTCTTCACCGTCACCCGGTGTTCATCCAAGAAGAGAAACCTGAAGCAACAACTGCGACAGGAGTCGGTCCTGCTCAGGGTTTTAATATTTAATCGTTTGTAATGTTTAAACCGGTTGTAACCTTGAATCTGCAGGTGTGTTGATGTTGGACATTTGTGATAAACTCAAGGATGAAGTGTTTCTTTATGCGGTCAGTAAAAAAATTCTCCTCTCTCAGATAAATAAACGCTTTTAAAAACCCCTCTAGCTGGAAAATGCATCGTCAGTAAAAGCATCTGAAGACTGTGTGTGCTGTACCTGTTTGCTGGACGCCATCAGTCTCTCCTCTTCTGTCTTGGTGGTGAATGTCATGAGGTCCTGCAAAGAGTCAACGTCAGCATCAGCACAATAAGTCCTTTCAGTGAAGTATATTGTAACTAACATGACACGATAATATCTGTGACATTCAGACAGCGAGTAGACACAAAACAGAATATTAACTTTTAGCTTGTTTACGTTTAGTTTGACTGGATTCACACGTTTGTTTTATCATTTCTTTGCAGCGAACACGTTTTAGTCAAGTGAACGTCTGGAAACTTGATCACAGCCGACTTCTTCTCTTTAACTGTTCTCCTGTTTGTGTTGTTTACCATGTACTGAGTGAGGAAGTACAGCTGGGAGCGGTTCAGCCACTGGCTGCTCTCCTCGCAGCTCTCCAGCATCTCCTCCCTCGGGGCGAAGACGGCGCGAGTCACCGTCCCCGAGCACACGGCCTTCTGGGAAAACAGCGGCCGAGGCTCGCTGGGTTTAAACACAAACACTAAAAACAGAAGGGAGAGAAAAAAAAAACAGTTTAGATCATTATGCTTGGGAAGGAAAATGCTCAGGCTTGTTTGTGTTTCTTTAAAACAATCACAGTCGTCTTGGGTGGCGTCACGCGCAGGATGCAGCGACGCTGCTCCTGCAAAATGGTATCAGGGGAACTTATTTTGCATTCAGGGAACAAAGTCGTGGAATCAAAATGGTTAAATCCCTGCTGTTATCTTGTTTTAGTAGTTGTGTTGTTGCCAGTTTCAATGTGTAGGTTGCTAGATCGGAGGTTGTTGTTCTGTGCCTAGCAACAGGGATTCTGGAAACAGCAGCACAGAGATGACAGAGAGGAGGAGGACACAGGCAGCCAGCTGACATCCATTCAGGTGAATTCAGGTATTCGGGGAAGGCTGCCTTCAATTGTACTCGAGTAAATGTGCGCTTTATTTGTCGCCTTTTGTGACGACTTTCAGGGAAACATCAGATAATACGTTGGAGAGAGGAACTGCGAACGTGACTGAATGACATTAGAGAAATTAATATCGGTGACGGTCAATCGTCAAACTACATCTTTTATTCTTGTTGTGATAGAGATTATGGCAGAAATTACATACTGTGCTGTTTAAACCCAGTAAAATAAGTTTAAATCTTACAGTCGGTGCATCCGGCCTGACAGCAGAAGGCAGCCATGTTCTCAGAGAGCGGGTCGGCCAGCAGCAGGCTGACGTCCATCGAGGTGCTCCACTCCACTGAGGAGGAAAAGGAACGCATCATTAATGAGCACGAACTGAACCAAAACGCAACATATGTGATTTTATTGTGTTTGTTGGACATGCAGTCTTACAGGAGCAGGTGAGGAGGTTCCAGCAGCAGAGCAGGTTGCTGCCGGTGGTTCCCAGCAGATACTTGGAGCAGCTCAGTCGCCCAAAACAAAGATTCCTGGTGGAGGAAGGAGGGAAAAAAAAGTCTCTTTTGTTTTCTTGTGACTATAAAGAATCTCAAGGGCAACCCGCTCCCCCCTCCGCTTCACACTGCACATATTTCACAGGATTAGCTTTTGAGTTTTCTGCTTTGGGGGCTTCAAATGGGAACACGCAAGTAAAAAGAGTCTGAACACCCACGAAGAAACAAAGAGCCGGAAAATCTGCGTCTGGAAGATGGATCCATTTCATGACTTCAAAATGCTGCCGTCTACCAATCAGCAATGTTGTTTAAAAAGAGACATTCTCGCGCTAAAAGGTGAATTTTGTCTGTTCTGTAAGAGTCTGTAGTTTGGTGAGGTTGGTGGTGAAACAGTCGACCCAGTTCTACACATCCATAGGTGGTGGTTATGTAAAGGGCACCTGTCACAACATCTGACCATCAACGTCTTCAAACTCCCCTTCAGCCCCCCGTTACTCAGGAAATGTCTCCTCGTGATGATTTGTTTTGCTTACAGAAGTTTCTGAACAGTTAAAATGATTTTTCTCTGCTTCTTCATTTTTCAGATAAACCTGCAGGTCAGCTCTCGTTGTTTTTTTCCCCCCTTCTAAATATTCTGAATGCTGAGTCAGAGTTCTGGTCTCGCTCGCAGAAAAGTGGTACAGAAACCAGCAGCAGTAGTTTCGTGTCCTCGTTGACCGAAAGGGCCCCCTTCTTCAGCGGAGGGGACAACATTTCTGAGACTGGAGCAACGTTGCGAAACTGCAGGCGGCTGACAAGCAGCACTTCTGCCGAGAGAAACGAGCCTGGACCTCTGCCAGCGTGACGACGAGGTTATTTAACTGTCCTCGACAGCGAAACAGAGAAACAGCCAGACTATAAAACAACTGGTTGCTTAGTGAGTCTGTGCGTGTGTGTGTGTGTGTGCTGTTCTTTAAGTAACTGTCCTGTCACTTGTGTGTTTGTCTGAATGAAAGCTCAGTCTGTTCTTACAGGAGATAAGAGGAAATAACCATTTATCGGTACAGCAGCAGCAACTGATATTAACTTGAAGCACCTGCAGGACAGACAACAGTCGGTTCTTTATTTAGCAAATGTTCTGGCAACAATCTTTCTCAGGGCTGGTGAAGGTTTCCAGTGCCAGAGACTTTTTTCTCAATTGTTCCCAATGAGGAGTTAAAAATCTCTCAACTTTTCTGAATGGCGCCGTATTTTTGTCTCCTATGGATCACGTGACGCAGCCACGTCGTACTCGCTCTGATGTCCCGATGTCAAATAAAAAACTAACGGGTGGTAAACCACAAAGCGTCGATCACACAGCGGCGGTTGTCGTGTTATTGTTGTAGTAAAGACAAGATGCACGTGAAGCGTTTTTCTCTCAGTGGACAACCGCTTCATCTCAGAGCTGCTGACGGCACAGCCAGCATGTTTCTGCCTGAAATAAACGGGCCCTTAAAGTTGCATCATCCAGCTTCTTCTGCCTCGGTCAGTCTGCTACCTGCCTTTACAACACTAAATAATATATAACAATTTCTATCAAACATCTGTTTTCACCACCTGACTTGTGTTGACACTGACTGCTGCGATGACGAGGCAAATTTGCCTTTATTTATTTATGACTTTTTTTTCCCATCCCTTATTTCCTCTTTTTGTCCAAAGTTCATAAATCAGACGTTGCAGCAATCACAAGTTTGTAAGGCGATGTGCGAGGACGCGACCCGAAGAGCATCATCGATTTGTTCACGAGCTCAGCCTGGATACCATCCAGTTCACAGCTTCTGCGCAGTCTCATGACAATGTGATTATATTAAAAGGTAACAAGTATCATGATAGAAACTTTGTCTTAACCAGCAACCAGATTAAACACAATCAGTAATGAGCCTTAGTGAATGTGTGTGCAGGCGCTCGGACCTGACGGCTTTCGGCGGCTGCGACAGAGTCGTCAGGAGCTCCCAGGAGGCCGGACTCCACACGCTCACCACCTCCTGAAAGCTGACGGCCAGCAGGGAACCGTCGGCTGAGAAGCTGCAGCACTCGGGCACCAGGCCGTGATAGGCTCCGACGAAATCACACGACCAGGAAGGACCTTCGTCTGCTGGCAGGAGAGAGCGAGACAGACACAGAGAGTGTTGGATTAGTGATAAACACAGCCAGACGTCCAACCTGCTGTGTTGCGAAGCCAAAACGGTGGAGGCTGGCACGGACAGACTGACTGATTGATTCAAAGTGACGTATTCACGGATAAAAATTTGCAAAATCACGGTTTAACAAAAGCACTCTAGGTAACTTTAGTTAGCTACAGAACTGTTGAAGAACACACAGTTCTTACAGGATACATTTTAACTGCTCACCGGTCACAAAAGTTCAAAAGAGAGCAGTAAATATTACCACACTTAGACACAACTCGGCCAAACTCTGCGTCTCGCTTGAATGACAGGCTGCTTACCATCTGTCTGGGTTTGTGCAGCCAGCTGCCAGGCTTTGAAGTGCCCGTCCTTGCTGGTGGAGACCAGCATGGTGGTCTGGCTGTCGGCGGCGTGGCTGAAGCACATGCCTGTAATCTGAGCCTCGTGGGGGGCCGAGATGGTCGTGTTCAGCACAAAACTGCAGGTGATACAGTAAGAAGGTTAGAGGCTTGTGATCGGAGACAAGTTTTACAATCCTGAAAACACTTTTAGACGAGTCCGCTACTGAATTTATCCGTGTCAGTGACCCTGTTCAGACCTGGTAGTAAGTGATCCATCACAAGTGGACAACCGTTCCAAAGAAGGCGCTATTTTCGACTTTAAAAAAGATCTTCATGTATAACATTTGCCGAATCTACAAGAAGGCCCAAATAGTTAAGAATTTGTCAGAGACAGTTTTTCACCAAGTTTGAAAAGTTCCTCCAAACTCATCAACCCCGAAAATCGAGTGATTTTTAAAGGGAGTCTGGTGGATATTGCCGTTACTAGTCGAAGTTTAGATCCGCTGAAATGGATCGCTTCTCCCTCTTCTGAAAGTGTTCTGAGTGATCTGGTTCCACTCACACCTGTACTTGTACTAGCGGTCCACTTGTGATCGGATCTCTCTGAGGACAGATGTTGATACCGGGTCAGAACAGAACCACTGACAGGCTGAAACATCACGTATAATTCAGACGTCTGTACCTCTGTGTTTGCTCGTCAAACGCCCAGAGCTTCAAGTTGAGCTCCAGCTCAGCACCTTTCTGTTTTCTTTCCTCGACGGTTGCCAGCCAGTTTCCAGAGGCATCAAAAGCCGCCTTGACCACCTCAAACTGCTGCAGGCCCGACTCGTGAATATACTCCTGCTGCACGATATCCAGCTGTGGGAGAGATGATGACAGTGGTGTTTATTGGAGGCTTGTGGATCAGAGTGGGAGTGTTTGGACCTTCTGTCTTAGCTGGTAATTATATTAAGTGCCCACACTTTTGTTATTCCAGGTGCTGAAATAGCACAGCACGCCAATAAAAACCTACAAAAATGATCCACAGAGTTGCTTACGTTGTAAAGAAGTTTGTCTCTCTGGAGCGAGTAAAACTGCAGGTGACCTGGTTTCCCGTTCAGAACCAGAGATTTACTGCGCGGGTCGATCATCAAGTCTGTCCCGACACTTTCTCCTGCAGGAGGACGGAACAACAGAGTTAAAAACAATGATTTACTTTCAATGACAGACCTCAAATGAAGTCAAGAAGAACTCCTCAAAGCAGAAGAAATATAAACTAGAGAAACGTCAAGATTTAAACATTTAAAGTGAGATTTGTTTTGTCTTTTTCAGGATCAGTGTCAACAACTTGACTGAATGTGCCGGTTCTTCTATCATGGACTTCCTGTGAAGCACAACTGCTTTCCAAGAACTATTCTTTATGATTATATTTTTATCTGTGAGTTGTACAGCATGTTTATGATAAGTCTTCATGCCGTTGGCGCCTCCCGTCTGTACCAACCTTTGACCAGACCCTGAATGACAGCCGACACTTTAACACAACTCTGGATGATCGTGATCTCTGAAAAAAAGAGAGACAGAAATCAGTTACAGCAGCCGTCGTTTCAACAGAAAGTCGAGGACGTGTGAGCTCTTAATGATAATAATAAATAATGGGCTGTCGCATGAAAAGGTTCTGAAACAACGTGGCAACCACAGAACAGCTGCAACTAACAATTATTCTCATTGCAGATTAATTTCTCGAGTAATCTGATGTCGATCAGTGTTTCCCAAAGACCAAGATGACGTTCTCAAACGTCTTGTTTCGTCCACAACTCAAAGATATTTAATTTACGGTCATAAAGGAGGAAAGAATGAGGGTGAAATCAGATAAAGGTGATGTTTTTTTTCCTTAAAAAAACACTCAAAGCGATGACTTAATTATCAAAATGGAGGGCAATTAATCACGAATGGCCACTAGATGCTTTGAAAGGAGTTAAATACAGAACTACGCCCACTCCTGCTGTAATAACACATCTTGGTGAATAATACAGGAGACGGTTCCTTACTGTTGTCGCTGTGTGAGGTGCAGTACAGCGCTCCGTCCGGTGAGACAGCGATGTGCGTGATGGCGGCTCCCAGACGAGGCAGGAAGTCCCGCTGGTTCTCTTGGTTGTATCTCCACTGGACGAGCACCGACTCGATGCCTCCACTCAGCAGGTTGGTGCCTGGTGACACAAAGCAGAAACATATTAAAAGTAGTTTCATAAATTAATTTTGAGCCAGAATTACCAAATTAGCTGTGTGTATATTTTGAGGTGAACTGTCCCTTTCTACCTTCTGGGGTGAAGCTCAGAGAGCTGACGGCGCTGTGGTGCCAGTGCAGGGTGGAGTATGTGTACTCCTTCTTGTGGTTGAAGTTTCTCCTGAGAGGATAAATATTAAACACAAGAAGAATTAAGTTTCTCCACTTCTACATTCATACACACACTGACTTCCAAAAACACGGATGGGAAATATGAGCAGCTACATGAAACTTTCATGTTTTTGTTGATTATGGCGGCTCCTGTGGACAATAAGGGAACGAGCACCGAAGCCTTCCGTCACAGAGATCTCAAACATAGCTTTAATACAATATTTCTTCTTTAAAACACCGAACAGAAATTGTTTCATGATCAGCTTAAAACTCACAGGTGACTTTAGAATAGGAGAGGTTAAAGAAAAAGGTAAATAACAGTATCTTTCCCATGAGAGAGTTGAGTTCACTGGTACATTAATCAGGAAAACTCAGGAGACTAAACAACCGTTCAAAATGACCAAACACTGGGTGAGAGTGTGAAGCTTCAAGGTCGTGTTGTTTTCTTCACTCACCACAAGCGAATCTTTCCGTCTTCGTGTCCCGTGGCGATGCAGTCGTCGTTTGGATGACAGGCAACACATGTGAACGTGTTCTTGCCTCCCTTCTTGTTGTCTTCTTTCAGGGAAAACCTATAAAAACGGCCCACACGATGAGGTGTTACTCAGGGCTTCAGGGACGGTTTTTAATTCATTCCACCTGAAGGATCTCACGCTGTGGCTCACCTGTATGCCTTCTGCTTCTTGAAGAAGTAGACCTCCAGCTGCAAACCATTAGCTGAAACGATATATTCACCCTGCGAGGAAGATTACACTTGTTTATTAACACGTACGTGCAGGAAAGCTGACGAGGGATGTGTATTTAAAAAGTATGCTGCCGTCAATTAGACATAGGATTTGTCATCTAGTAGCTTTCCTTGGAACAAAGTTATCTAGTGAAATGTTCTTTAACAGGGAAAAATCACTCATCATCTTAAAGTTCATTTGATAGCGAATCTTTTTATGCTTCCACAAGAGTTTATTGGTCTGAAGTGAATCTACAGCGAGCTCTCCTGACCCAAAAAAAACCCTCGGATACATCAGCAAACTGACTAAGTGAGTGTAATCAATCATGGGAATGTAACGTCTCCAGATGTTGTGTCGGTGACAGTGGTGACAGTGAACGTACCCCTCTGCCGAAGACGGTGGCGGCGGGGTTGGAGCTGATGTCGGTGAGCACAGCGGAGAGCTCTCGGGCCTCCACCAGCTGATCTCCGCTCTGTGGCAGATGTACCGCGACCAGCTGGAACAACTCTGCACACACACAATCAAACATGAGCCTATTACACATTCTTACCCAGTGACCTCTCACCCAGTTTCTACTTCACACACATTAAAGACCCCAAGAGAACGATTTAATTTAGCGACTCCTCGTGGAGGATTCAGTGAAAAGGAGGCTGTAATAAATCTGGTGCTTGTACTTGATGCTTTATACTTCCACTCCGCTGCATTTCAGATGCAAATGTTGTACTTTTTACTCCACTACATCCATTTGATAGCTTCAGTTACTTTGCAGGTTCCAAGGTGGGTCAGAGCGAAAGCAGCACAGTTTTAAATGTACTTATTTTATCAGCAATCCAATAAATAAATAAATAAATAAAAAATACTGATTCCAGTCATCAGAAAATTGCATCCTTTGATTAGTTAACCAATAAAGTACATACAAGCACGTATGTATACAGTGTATATACATAAATATATATATATATAGTTTAATTTTGGTTTTACGTTTCCTGTAAATACAACCGATACGGCCTAAAATGTCGGATCAGGATCAGATTTGCTAAGATCTTTAGACGGAAAGCAACTCGTGTAACTCCAAAAGACAAAATCCATTCAGGTTTAACAGAATACAAATGTTGGAGAAGAGATAAAAAAAAAAAAAGGGTTTCAAACCTCCAGATCTTTTGTCACCCAGCATGGGAGTAACGATGAAGATGACTCCTTCATGGTGAGGAGATGCGTGGATGGAGAAAATCGGGTATCCGATGACATACGTCTGGAAGAGATCACACAGCTGTCAGACATCAAACTAATCCTGACTCTTCATCCGTAACGGCAAAATAACCTGCTCGCATCAGGTCAAAACAACAAATCAACATGTGCTATAAAAGGCTTATTTTATTACTGTGACAAAAGTCTAATCAGAGTTTGTTTTACTGCATATTTTCGATTTTAAAACCCAACATGAAAAGGTCGAGTGACCAAAATGATGTTTGAAAATGTATTTTTTTTATCCTTCATTATCTGGTCACGTGCTGCCAGTTAGATGTAGTGGAGAAGAGGCATAATTACAGATAATGTCCACTTCCAAAGTAATTTGTTGATTATAAATAAATGACAACATTCTAACAGAGAGAAAAATAGAAAAAAAAGTGTGGTGGGCTGACTGGAATGCCACACTGACTGATAAGAAGACAGGAGAAACAACAACAGAAAGATGAAGCCGTACTTTAATTAAGATGCCGTCTGTGAAGTCCCACAGTCTGACGGTGCCATCTGCTGAGCAAGAGTAGGCCTGCAACAAGACAGGGATCCATCATCACATTAACATCATTATAGACTGAAACATTAGACATCTTAAAGCATCTTAGGAGGCACAACACTGACAAAAATATCTAAAGAATAACATTTTTTTGAGAAGATGAGATTCAGGAGGAGATTCAGTGGTGACACTTAAATCGCTCTCGACAGAAGTAAGAAGAAGTCGTCTTTAAGGTTAATATTGCTTTTGTTTGACTAAGTATTAGCTGAACTCTTTACATCTCTGTTAACAGTGTGGTTGTATGAGCGTACCTGCAGGTGGTTGGAGGGTTTGATCAGCACACCTGTCACCAGGTCGGTGTGTCCCCGCAGGTCGTGGATACACTCCTCTGTGGAGGCGCTGAACACCTTCACACACTCTCCTGAGGCGCACAGGAGGAACCTAAAGACACGAAGCGACAACGTTTACACGAGTACTGACAGATAACTGATCAAAAGATGGTGCTGAAGTAGGTTTTTTAATTTAGTTTAAGGAAAACATAACTTAAATTGGTGTGTTGCACGTCTTACTGTTGTGAACGTGTGTTAGATCTTATTTATAAAACACTTTTTGTTGCATTTCCACAAGATTTTAGCCCGCAGTGGATGAGGTCTCTCTCAAAAACAACTTTACTTTGACTTGTCAAATTTAGACTAGATTATCCCAGAGAGAGATTTTAAGACATATGAAACCTTTATACTACTGTGAAAATACAAAAAAATCAGGAGAATTTCAAAACTTCTCAAATCCAAACTACATCGAAGGATCCATATCAAAAACCACTATACGTAGCATTGTCAGATCTGCATTAGATTATCCCAGAGAGGTTACATATCCTATAAAGCAAAGTTTAACACATTAGAAACTTTTATTCTATTTGTGAAAATGCAAACAAGGGGCAAATACACTGCTTTCTTCATATATAGACCACATTGGACCAGGTCCCTGTCAAACACCACTACACATAGCATTGTCAAATCTGCATTAGATTATCACAGAGAGGTTACATATTCTATAAAACGCAATTTAAGACATTAAAAACCTTTATTCTATTGGTGGAAATGCAAAAAAGGAGGATTTTACAGCTTTTTGTCACATCTAGACCACATTGAACCAGGTCCAGAGAGAAATCCACTATACCTAGACTTGTCAAATCTGGATTAGATTATCCCAGACTTCTTGCATATTCTATAAAGCACAGTTTAAGACATTAGAAGCGTTTATTCTATTTCTGAAAATACAAAAAAAGGAGGATCCACTACTACTTTTTTTCACATGTAGACCACATTGGACCAGGTCCCTATCAAAAACCACTACACTTCGCATTGTCAAACCTGGATTAGATTATCCCAGAGAGGCTGGACGGTATGTGGGACATTAAATGATCGTTATAAAGTGTGAGACAAACTTTAGATACCTCTTTTCTGAACAGTAACAGAAATATCAACAATTATATTAGCCGGCAGCTTGTGATGCTAATGCTAACGGCTAGCACCGGCTGAAGCTCTACGGCCGATAAAAACCCGCAGAAAATGCGAGAATCTCTTCCCGCCGAAAAACAAACATTATCGAGGTAAAAACAGACTCTCACCTGGAATCGTTGGTGATGACAGGCTTCCTGAAGTTTATTTTACTGCCACCTCGGTGAACCACGCGGATTTCCCCGTGTTCAACCATGTTTTCACTGGAGTCAACTCTGACCTCTGACCCGCCGCCGCTTCTTCTTCGCTGTGTTTATTTCAGGTAGCTTACAGGCGCTTCACTGCCACCTGCTGGACTGGAGGGGAAGAACCAGAATCAGCTTTTTAGAGGTTATTGATGCCTCTTACTGGTAAAAACAGCCCATCCAGTCTTTTTTTTAGTTCATGAATATCCTCAAACAGACTTGATTTCATTTGTGAACGACAGTTTTTAGCCCTCAGAGTCCATTTTATAAGCTATAATACCAATAAAAGGCCAATACAAAGAGCAACATGCAGTTTTCAACTTACCAAAAAGTGATTGCAGCTCTGAATTCTTGACTCTAAGATGAAGAAATAGGAATTTCTAGAATAATTCCTATAGAATCAGAATTACAATCTGCAAAAAGAACTAGTAACTAAAGCTGTTAGAGAAATGAAAAGGAGGAAAAAGTACAATATTTACCTCTGATATGTCGTGGAGTACCAATATTACGCCTGAGTAAAATAAGCTACAAAAAACTTGAATTTGTATGTACAGTATTTGTGTAAATACGCTACATTCCACCACTGACTGTGTTAGATATAATCCTAGATTTTAAATTAATAAAAAAGAAGCAAACTGAGCTAAACTTTTACTTAATTTGAACCAAAGTGAATGGCACCATATTTATTTATCTCACTGTGACCAGAGGGATTTGTTCTTGGTGTTACTTGTCCGTGGTAACATAGAATTGCTGCAGTTTCCTGTCATCAAGAATTATGTGGTCTTAAGTGAACTTTCATTTTTTTTGGTCACATTGGGTGTGAAGTACACTTTTACTTCTGTGCTCCTACTGAGAGAAACAAAACAAAATAAACAAACGGCGACGAAGTGTCTCATAAAATAACATTTCCATAACATAAGTTTTTACCTCTCTTTAGTCATAAAATCTTTATCTCATGGAAAACTTCTATTTTTAATTGTCATTTCATCTGATAATTGTATATTTTTTAATACAGATAACATACTTTAATTCCTAACGAAATGAAAGTGAAACAAATTCTTAGATTTCTCACACTGTTGTTTAAACATTAACCCAAATTAACCCAGCAGGACAAGAAAACGGTTATTTACTCCCAACCTAAAGAAGTTCGGTCTACAAGTCTGATCCCTGATGATTGTATTTCATGACTGTTTAATAAAAAAGTGTTATCATGTCAACATGACATCTTAATCTTTATCTGTAGTTTAAATTCTTTAATCATTAGGCTACACGTCTTCAATTTGCTTAATATAAGAAAAAAAACCTTTTAAGCATTTATTCCTCAAAAAGGAATCAAGTTAGCTGAACTCCAGAATCTTAACAGCAGAACTTTGAGGGAACATTACCTAAAGGTTCTGTCAAGGTTTTCAACATTGACTGACATTAATCGACAACTTTCAAGGAAATTTCCCCAAATGTTCTTTTAAGGTTTGATAAAAAAAAAAAAAAAACCTCAGGGAACATTCAGGGAATGTTTCAGGGAATGTTCCCTGAGGGTCGTCTAAATCTTGAGGGAACATTTTCTAAAGGCTTTTTTAAAAAGAGCTTTTAAAACAATCATAAAACATTCTTTAAAGGTGGCTAAAAAAACAAACCTTCAGGGAACCTTGAAGGAATTGTTCCCTGAAGGTTTTCTCAGGGCTATTTTTGAGAAACCTTAAAAGCACCTTTTAGGGAACATTTCCTGAAGGTTCCCTTCGTGTTAGGGTTTAATTCATGTTACTGTACTGGTTTTTAGTCTTTAGTTCTTTTTAAAAAGTAATCTTTAGGAGATGTTCCCTGAAGGATCTGTGAGAGCTGCATTTGTTAAACTGTTAGAGGTTCTTTTACCCTCACAGAACCTTCAGGGATTGTTCCCTAAAGGTTCTTTAAAGGTTTAATACCTTCCGTGAACATTTTCTGAAGGTTATTCTTTTAAAAGACACAAAGTCAATACACAAACAAAACAATACAAATAAATACATAGATTCAGTTAAATGAATAAAATCCCAGCGTTAAAGTTACCTTTTGTGAACCTTGAGGGAACAGTTTGATTGACAGGCGAAACACACAAACTGAAACAATGTAAAGTATGACATCACTGTGAATCAACATTTCTTTTAAAGGTGAGCAACAGGAAGTAATAACATACAGAGACACATTACCAGTAAAAGGTGCCTTATTCCCGTGAGTGTGTGTGTGTGTGTGTGTGTGTGTGTGTGTGTGTGTGTGTGTGTGTGTGTGCGCGCAGTGATTGGATGGGGTGTGTTTCTGAGTACCTGCCCACTGAGAGTAAAAGAGTTTGCTTCCTGAACCGACTTCCACTATGAAGCGAAAGTCAGAGAGAGAAACAAGTGCACGTGGTGAATGAGACAGACGAGGCAGCCGAGCAGAGAAGACTCAGGTAACCAGCAGAACCAGAACCAGAGGAGGAAGAACAGCAGCACCAGAACTAACACAGGATCCATAATATACATTAGATAATACAAAGAAGATACTTGACTTCCCCCCTTTTGCCCCTTTTTTTGTTCATTTTTGTGTGTCAGCATGAGCCAGTGGAAGCAGATTCAGCAGCTGGAGATCAGACTCCTGGAACATGTGGATTATCTGTACGATGATAACTTCCCCATGGACATCAGACAGGGACTGGCCAGCTGGATCGAGTCCCAGGACTGGTGAGTTCTGACCCTTGTGTGTGTGTGAGAGAGAGAGAGTAAAAATAGAAAATGTGTTAATTAAACACACAGATTAATCTTTACTCATGTAAAAGTACAAAATTATTGACATAAATATACGTAAAGTACTGAAAGAAAAAGTACTCATCAGAGTCAAAGTATTGTAATCTATTATTTTGTTTAGTTATGCTGATTACATGTAAATATATGCAGGATTTACTTTAAACAGTACTTTTGATACATTTATTACAAAGAAACTACTTGCGACATTACTCAGAAACTTTAATATTTTTTACTTTTGCTTTGACTTTCACTTTTTACCAAAGACATCTTGCAACATAACATTTTTACTTTCACTCAAGAATGACCTTTGGACACTGAACATTAGTTACTAGTTACTTCGCAGATTACAAGCTGCATCAGAGTAAGTAGCATGTTTCAAAATGTGTTTTTTATGTTTACAATCAGATTAAAAATAAAGACAGTTTACTGATTCCAATATCAGAAAAATGCTGGATATATACACAGTAAATTTATTTATGATTTAATTGTACTTTTGATACTTAAGTACATTTAATATTAGATATTTTAAGACTTTTACTCAAGGAATATTCATACAAGTGACATTAACTTTAGTAGTAAGTAATATTTTGACACAATATCTACTTTTAATTGCACTCACTTAATTATTTAATCTTCAAAATGGCATGACTTTTTTTTATTATACTTTGTATTAGTATACTTAACCTGCAAAGTAACTTGTAACCAGAAAAATATTCAATATTTGCCTCTGAATTTTAGTGGAGTCAAAGTTTAAAGAAGCAGTAAATGGAAATACTTGATTACAAGCCCCTCAAAATTACCTGAGTAAACATAGGTAGTTATTTCTCATCACTGATGTTTCATTTATTGGTATTTAAAAGCTAAGAAACACAGGAAAAACAACCAAACCACAACAAATGCTCAGAGAGAAATGGTCATAATTCAAATGTTTGTTTGTTTTTGTGTCGGTTAAAACAGTTAGAAAACAAAAGCACACAGACGTAACTTTCATTTCACCCTTTCAGATTACTATTGTAGTTCATACTTTAATTTCAGCAGATCAAATGATTGTGTGTAGGCTTCAGTGTGAAGGAAACAAACCACAAACTTTTAATCCTCCACTTCCGAAGTGCCTCTCTGCTCACTGTTTTGGTTCTTCCCCCCGACCACTTACTGTCAGCAGCTGCTTGTTTGTCACAGAGATGAACCTGAGGTTTCTACCTGCTCTGCACCAGAGTTAGCACGTTAGCTAGCATGCAGCTGGTTAACATAGCGGAGCATTTAGCAGGTAGATAGACGGACACTTTAGACAGGTGTTGGTGGAGAACAAAACCGAGCTAAAAGAGAATACTTGGCTTCTATTGGTCGAGTGGCCACGGCTAGGCTAGCAATAAATGCTAATGTTGCTCTCATCTTAAATAAAAACAGAATATCAGACATTTTTTAGCTTGTTTAATTTTCTAAATTTGTAACTGTTGTCCTCTAGCACACATGCTAATATCAGTCACCTGTATGCTAGCACCTGTACCAAACTTATTTATGCAAGAAAATAGAACAAACCAATATGAGTTAAACATTAGCAGTCGCAAGTATGAAAAGTTGTACTTATAAAAACTGATCTTGGTACAAGTTCACTGATACCGATATATATAACTCATAATATACAATTTCCTGATATTGGTCCAATAATTTATCTGCCTTATATATTATGTATCTCTAATATCGGCCATCTTCTTCTTCGTCTGTTTTCCAGGGACACGGCAGCCACCGATGAGTCGATGGCGGCGGTGATGTTCAGCAACCTGCTGACCCAGCTGGACCGAGTGCGCTCAGACGAGCAGAACTTCCTACAAAGACACAACATGAAAATCATACAGCAGCAGCTACAGGTGGGTCAGCTTCACCTAAACAAACAACAAACAGTCCAAAACCCAAAACGCTCTTTACAACCTGTCATATAATAGAGAAGCAGCAGCACACATCAATTTATTTCATAGTCTGACGTGATAATATAGTATTTCATGAATGACATAAACAACTCTGATGTTCACAGACACACTCAAACATCAAAGAGTGAAAAGAGGAAGTAACAAAGCCAAGGTGAAGGTAGCAACAAACAGAACGATATGACTGCACACCGGATACTTCAGCATGTTTTTATTGATTTGTACATTTCAGTAATTAAGCAGATTTCATTCTGCGCAAGCTTTTGTCATTTTCATCATCAGAACAAGCTGAACAATATGATAATTGATACAACAACTGCGATATGATTCACAAGTGGTGAGATTAATCATGTTTGCATCATAATTTCAATTTTAACAGGGAAAACTGGTGATGTTTTATGTTTTACTTACATCTGAAAGAACAACATCTGCAGAGCTTTGACTTTACTGCAGCTTCCATGAGTCAGATATCTTATTTAGACTTTTAAGCAATTTCAATTATGTTTTGATTAACTGTGCAGCCCGACTAATGGGATAAAATCTGATAGAACTAGTCTTTATGTACATTGTTATTAAAAAAGAAAAGTTGCACACGTCATGGTGGATTTAAACACACAATATGTATTTTCTGCCGGATCTTCACTCCTGTTTATCAGCCTGACTGCAGCAGATAAAAGTAAAGATACTATGTTATAATATTACTTAGGTAAAAACGAATAGGACTTGACTTAAATATGTGAAAATATGTTTACTATTTACTGTAAGTTAAAGTAAATAGTAAATGTATCTTTACATATTTGTTCAATATCGACTGAACACCCAACTGGATGATTATCGAATCCCATATTCAGCATTTTGACAGTTTTTTCCTTTCTTTCCTTTTTTTAAAATGATGTAATCAATTAATGTAATCTGAAGAGTAACTAGTAATAACTAAGTACTTAGTTGTCACATCACTGTCTGTACTGTTGACTTGAAATGTACTTTACTTCATAAATGCAACAACAAGAGGACAAAGAACCGGAGTCTCTGGTGAGTGCTGAGTTCAGTCAGAGGTCGATCTGGATTCAAACACACACAGACTCGTCTTCGGTGGTTTGAGGTGAAGATCGATCTACGAGACTCATGCAAACATGTTCACAGATGTTTTTAAAGTTTTATTCACTTTGCATTTGTCACTGACTCTCTCCCAGATGTTATAGCGACCAGATGAAACACACCATTATCTTGAGAACAGGTGTTGACTTCTCTGATTTGTATTATTGTAGGAACATTTGAGATAATGTCAGCGAAACATAAAACAAATGTTTTGTCGTTTTAAAACATTTACAGGCAGAAATCTCTCATATTGTATCTTTAGAAGTCAGAAACTCTTCTCCTCTCTTCTCTTACAACAGTCGAATGTAAAACTTCAGCGTTAAGGAGAAGTAGTTTGGTTTCTGGTGTGTGTTCACTCGAGGTGAAAGGGAAGTAAAATATAATGGCTGCTTCTATTTTTGGTTTTGTTTTTATCTGCGTTACCTGAGAGAAGCAGCTACTGTTTTTACTGACCTGTGTCTCAAATGTCAAACGAGGAGAGTAACGGCCGGTGAACGAACACTTCTCGTTCATGTTACTGTATTCTGGAGGAAGCGAATCTCGGTCCCGGAGCTGTGCAGGATGTTTGGTTGAGGTCGGAGCTCAGCGCACATA
This sequence comes from Diplodus puntazzo, assembly GCA_963678695.2. NCBI lineage: Eukaryota > Metazoa > Chordata > Actinopteri > Spariformes > Sparidae > Diplodus > Diplodus puntazzo. The sequence continues at coordinate 30,363,787 of OZ023164.1, read as the reverse complement.
TATTCTGGAAAAGACATATACCTTTGCAAAAAGAAAAAAAAAACCTTTGTGCGGCTCATGCGCTGCTTCCTGTGCCTCTGAATATGTCTGAGCATGTGTCGAAGTCAACACTTTCAGAGGAAGCAGCTACTCCGGTGTGGTAGTCGAGCAAGATTGTGGCTCGTTGTTGTTGTTATTGTGATATGTGAGCGAAAGTCTTGTGTCTTTAATTTACATCAAAATGCAAATCTCAAAATCCCAAATTTGAATCTCTCTCAATGTGTTTTGTCCCGACACCCACGTTCGAGCAGGATCCCTCTCAGGAAAACCCCATCTGGTGATCTCAAAGTGACGCATTTGACATTTTGAATTTTCTGATCTTTACCAGACATTCAACAGAAATGTGATCGAGCTGCTGCGACTGACGGCTGAAATCTGAGATGAGTGAACACAGCAGCAGTCAGCGATAAGCAGCAAAGAAGTTTCCACTATTGGAAAAAAAAAAAAAAATGACACGTCAAAAAAATCATTAGAATACGACGATGGAACATTTTGTTTTTCCCAAGAATGAAGAATTCAGTCATTGTCTGGAAAGTGGGCTGAAGTTTCGAAAAACATTTGTGCAGCGTTCTCCTCAACAGCACAAATCCTGCATTGATTTGAAAAATATGGTATTTACACTTTGAGCTGAAATCTTCGTTGTAGCTGCTAAGATGCACAAACAGTGTTAATTACATCTCGTCAAATCAGTTCAGGAGCTCAGAGCTTCTGGACGTTTGGATTTAGTTGTTCAGAAACATCTTCTTTATTCCAACAGCTGCTGCAGTTGTTTAGGAGAATCCTGCAACACTGTTTTGCTGTGAAGCTCCAGAAATGTTTTATGGATGTTGAAATAGACACAGATTTTGTGGCTGCGTCGCCTCTTTAATACGTCGTCTTTCAAAACTACGTTAAACAAAATATTTAGGTGTTTATTTGAGCAGATTAACACACAGCAAACATTTAGAAAGTATTGATTCTCATTCATTCTACAAGCTCTGTAGCTGTATTATTTTATAAAAAGATTAGAAATTTCATCAATATGACCTTTAAAAGTCCTGAAAATGAGTATTTTCTCAGACACTATCTACAGTATGAAGGTCTTTAAAAAGGGGATTGTTCGTACATCATTTATAGACTGATTTATAAACATTTTATTCCTATAAACATCATGAAATCAGACTATTTTTAATGGGTGTTGACAGTATTTTCTACTTTATTTAGAGATAAACAGAAGATATTCAAAAGTCTCTCTGTACAAACCTGTGAATGTAACATGTCAACAAGACAAAACAAGAAGTTTGAACCTGACTTCGTCCAGAATTCAGATTTCTATTTGGAGATTTGTGCATTTTTAACACGATAACTTGCCCTGTTTCTTTTCACCTGTCAGTGTAAATAGATATTTTAACTAGAGATTACATAAATAAGCTTGGCGAGACTTTGAGTTTCTGCAGTTTATTGCTGTCGACTTCAGCTTGTGATTTCGAAACGCTGAAGGAAACCTCGGCGCTGCTCTCCAGTGCTGAACGCTGTCGTTGTGATGAAAGTGAGCGCGTGGGTGTTTGTTGATGCATCCTCAGTCATCATCCTGGCAATGATGCTGATGCATGAATACTCGAAGGCGGGAGAAAAAAAAAAAAAAAAAAGTTTCCTCTTCCCACAGCAGAATTTTTTGGTGCTTTTTCTCAGTGGGCTTCTGAGTGGCACCCTGCAGAAATTGAGAGTTTTGTGGTGAAGTCGACTGCAGCGGTGGAGGCAGGATCGAGACGAGGGAAAGTTTCTGCCTGCTTCGTTTTTAAGACATCATGCTGCTGCAGTCTAGTTTCTATTTTGGAGGAGAAAAAAAAAGTCCTGTACTGTAGGCACAGAATGAATAAAGTATTCTTGATGAGTGACACAGAAAGAGTCTTTCATTTGTTCAACATTTTGTATAAAGGTCAGTTCAGTCACAGGATGCAGCGCTCAACCGGTCGGTGAGTCGTCTGTGGTTCTGAAGAAGCTCTGACAGGCGCGAGAAAATAACCCTGATGATGTCATGATGATGTCATAGGTGTTATTGTGGCTTGTAGATTGGTAACAGGAAGCATGAGTTTGAGAGTTTTTGAAAGATGTGGTCAAAGATTGTACCAGGCAGCAACGATCTGATGAAGGTTTAAACTTTTTTGGAACTTGACCCAAAGTCGAACTTAAAGTCGGGACTCGTTCACCTCTTATGTTTAAATTTGGACCAATCCTTTCTTTAATCCGTCTGAGGTGAATGTCTCAAGTTTAAGAAGATGGTGTTGGTGTTTCCCTTCAGAACAATCTACGTTGTCCAGCAAAGGAAAGTCGGTGAATGAGATTAAATTCAAGCGGAATAAAACTTTAAAACCTCGTCTGTTTGTATTTGTGCCTGAGTCGCGCCGGGCGGTGGTTGTGTAATGGTGGCTGGCACAGCGGCAAACCAGCAACTTCTGTGTTCTCTGAAGTAAAACGACTGTTTTTATCAATGGAGTCTGGTGGCTTTGACGCGAGAGTGATTGAGAAACTGTGTCTGAGCAAACCAAAAGGACTTTTACTCTCAAACAAACAGGTCTATTTCTGTAGATGAACACTTTTTGTCCCCACAGTTATCCAGTTTTAAAGTGCTTATGTGCCTGTGCTGTTAGTTTCTGCTGTGAATGAGGATCACACCCTTTGAAATGTTCTCCAAGCGTTGTGGTTAAAGTTCCTTGGAAAAGCAAATGATTATACACCGAGTGTCAGCTGCCTCGTTTGATTAGTTTGTGTAATTATGTGATGTCTTAACATGTTAGTCTGGATCTGAGCTAACTGATCAAAGCAGCGGTCGACCGTTATTTCTGCACTCTGTGAGCTAAAATGACTGTTTTTATGAATGGACTCTGGTGGCTTTGACGAGGGAGACATGTAGTCTGTTTCCGGCCAAACAAAAAGGAAGGAGAAGGACATTTATCAGACAGTTTTATCCGACACTTGATCAAAACGGGAACTTTTTGTTGACGGATTATGTTGTCGGCCGTTTTGTGGCTGCAGACTGTTGATGACATTTTATACCTTTAATTCATTTAGACACCAAATAAAGTTTTATAACAGCTGCAAAAGACTTAATTAAAACTGAATGACATGTAATTAAATTATATATAGTCTGCTTCAAATGAGGATCACACCCTCGAAATGTTCTCTGACAGTCATATAAACGTTGTGGTTGACCGCCCTGGCAAAGAAAACTGGTCCGACTCTCAGTACCTGTGCACACCTTTGGCTACGTTCCTCCTGCATACGCTGCAATGACTCATACGTTTAGTGCTTTTATTTCTCGCCAGAGTCGAGTTGAACTTCATTCCTTTGCCTTAGCACTTCCAATTAAAACCTAATCTCTGAAATTTATCAGAGGAGGGTTTGTTTTCTGTCGATGACAAAGATTAGGAGACACCGAGGAACGTTAAACCTCACCAGGAGGTTTTTTGAAAGGTTGTTGTTGTTGTAATGGTCGAACCTGTTTTTGATTCTCCGCCTGTGTGTTCTGTGTGACCCCGCAGGTTAAATACACAGCCAACCCTGCCGTCATGGCCAAGGTGATCTCCACCTGCCTGAGGGAGGAGCGCCGCATCCTCTCCAGCGCCTGCATGCAGGAACAGGTTTGTCACGTTGTCCTCCTCGCAGGGGGAAGTCCCTCTTGTTCCTGAATAACAGCTGCTGCTGGTAAACCAGGGCAGCTACCGGGAACACGTACTGTACGACTCAAACGGCCCCCACGCTCCCAACCGCTGCTCCCAGAAAAAACAAGGTGGCACGCGGAGAATCTTTCCAGTTTACGGGAATCTGCTGCAGTAGCTATAAACGAGATAACAGGTAGATAACGTGGAGATGTTCCACAGATGCTGCAGCTCTTTGATTACTTTATTACTTTAAGTTTTAGTTTCTGTTGTACTGTATATGTTGCAGGTATGAATGGCTGATACCAGCACAGTTTTTCCTGAATGAAAAAGACAAAAATGAGGCACAGAATCCTCCAAGATCGTGTGATTTTTAGTTAAACATCGTCAGCATGATCACTCCATCAATTTCTCTTCGTGTCTTTCTAAATATAAATAATATATTATTGATCCTGTGAGTGTAGAAACTCAAATACTCCACAATATCATAACACAAGTACAAACACAATCCGCAGGCCTCATCAGTGATGCTACACCTCCAATTAGGAAGCGGACGCGCTAACGAGCAGCTGGGCGAAACACATCTTTTGTTAAATAAGAAGCGCTAAAAAGAAACTCTGAATACTAAAATCAAAAATATTAATCTCACAGATTGACAGTCTACATTTGATCTGGTACAATTCAAGAACACAGTGAGTGAATATTTAGAAAGTTCAGAGTAAAAAGTGACTGAACTGTCCGACAGGGTCCTCTGGAGAAATCACTGCAGAGCTCGGTCGCCTTCGAGAGGCAGAAGAACATGGACAACAGAGTCGGGATCATCAGAGGCAGCGTGCAGGTGACAGAAACACAAAGATGTTTAAGGAAATATATTAAAAAAAGACTATTTAATCCGTTGAAATGAAGTTAAAACACTCTGTGTGTGTCTAGTTGATGGACCAGGCTGTGAAATACATCGAGGACATGCAGGATGACTTTGATTTCCGCTACAAGACCCTTCAGTCTCGAGGTCAGCGACAAAAAAACCTCTTTACTCAATAATAACTGTTATTTTTCACTGCCGTGCAGAATACTGCACAGACTGCAGCACCCGAGGAGCCTATATAATTGTGGTTTCTTGTGTGTGTTTGTGTGTGTGTGTCAGATTCGACAGATAGGAACTCCGACATGATGAAACAGGAAGTAACAAGACTGCAGGAAATGCTCAACAGGCTCGACTTTAAAAGGAAGGTATGGTTTTGTATCATCACGCAGAGCTCACGATGAACCAAAGTATATCTCAAAACATCTGAAGTCCTCAGTGTAGTTTGCACATCGTTGACAATCACAGCCGTTCTTCGTACCGTTGTCAGGAGATCCTGTCAAAGATGGACGTGGTGGTGAAGGAGATCGACGACCTGATGACCTCTCAGCTCAGCCCCGAGCTGCAGGACTGGAAGCGGAGGCAGCAGATCGCCGCCATCGGCGGTCCGCTGCTCACCGGCCTGGAGCAGCTGCAGGGCTGGTAATGAGCTGAAAGTTTTACCGAAATCAGAACTTTAATGTCAAACTTTACTTCCTAAAAACATGGACCACTACATGCAGTCTGCATTATTGTGACAGGCACATGAGGGGTTGGTAAGACAGAGAAAAAACGGCAACAGCAAGATAACTTTTGAAAATCACAGCCCCTCCCTTCATGTTTCCCCTCCAGAGCCTTCGCCTGGCGAGTTCGCTACGTTCAACAAGCTCTCTTAGCTGCTTTATTCTAATAAATACATAAATAAACAGCTGTTAAATGTCACAATCATATAAACACAAGCAGAACAACCATCACAGCCGTCGTAACCGCTGTACGTCTGTGTTTTGTCACTGCTGCAATGGACGTAAACAAGCAACATGGCTGTTGTTGGAACTCACCGCCGTCCAGCCGGCGTTATTAAACTTTATTTATGCAGCACCTTTTAAAAAGAAAGTTTACAAAGTTTACAAGCAGAAGCAGGAAACTCAGGAAGACGATATTACTGAATAAAGACTCAACGGTGGAGACAAACACGAGGAAGTCGAGTTGAAGATGAGTTCAAACAAGAAGGCAGAACAGAAAATGTAGAAATGGAAACAAATAAATGTTGATCCCGTCTTCTTCTCCTCCCTCCTCTTCCCTCTCAGGTTCACGCTGACAGCTCAGAGTCTCTTCCAGATCAAGCGGCAGCTGGACAAACTGGGGGAGCTGGTTGTGAAGGTGACCTACGAGTGCGACCCGATCCCTCTGCAGAAGCCTCAGCTGGAGGAGCGGGTCAAATACCTCCTCTACCACCTCATCAAGAGGTACCACCAGAACCACACGAGGGCTTAAAGAGTGCTTAAAGTCTTAGTGACTTGGAGCTGAAACCATCACGACTGTGTTCTTATTCTGCTGCTGAAATGTTCCTATCTCTAAGAAAACATGTAGTTTTTTTTATGTCAGCTCTGTAAACACGTGCAGACTGTACATGAGACATGAGAGCGCTGACATGTGTAACCGACTTCCTCCTGTACTCGCAGCTCTAACAACACGTTACACCGTATGGAAGCTAGGTGTCGGAGAAGAGACGAAACCACAAGATGTGAAAAAGTGATACGATGAACAGAACTGTGTAAATCATTGGAGGTGTGGTTTGTTTCTCAGCTCGTTTGTGGTGGAGAAGCAGCCGTGCATGCCGACACACCCGCAGAAACCCCTCATCATCAAGACCGGAGTGCAGTTCACCACCAAAGTCAGGTATCACGACGTGTTTCCACCGTTTCACTCCTGCTTGATTCCAAGACTTAAAGGAAGAGTTCACCCAAAACGGAAAGAAAAAGTCAGGGTGACAGCCCACAAAACATTTCACAGCATTCTCCTAAACGACGGAAGATGACGGAGACTTGTTTTAAAATGTACAGAATAACAACATGACGTGGCTCCATACAGCTCACCTGGAATAATCCAAACCTACGGAAGCCCAGAGATCCAAAATTAATCTGAAAAGACATTATTTAGACCCCTTTTTAAAGGTTAAATCTTCACTTGTAGCAGCTAAGATAAAGAATTATTGCACACCCCGACTGAAGTGGCTGCACAAGATCGTCAAGGGTACAAATAAAGTTTTTTCAAATCAATTTGGGATCTCTGGGCTTCCGTAGACTTGGACTACGTCAGACATTTCATGTTTTTTTGGTTTTCTTTCTACGTTTCAACACTGTTTTGCTGTGAAGATCCAGAAATATTTTGTGGACTACAAACACTTTTAATTTCTGGGTGAATTGTTCCTTTAAGTTAAATCATTTCTGACACTTTATTTGTGTTTCATTTTATTGTTAGTTCATGAAAAACAGTAATAACGTCAGCTGTCTTTCTCTTCCTGATTCCTCTCAGACTCCTGGTTAAACTTCCAGAGGTGGATTATCAGCTGAAAGTGAAAACAACTTTTGACAAGTGAGAATTTTGAAATATACAAATGTACATTGACTATAACTATATTCAGTCTGTGTGTCTGCGACGTTACAGTCACATTCTTGGGGACTAATCTTTATGTGTGTGTGTGTGTGTTTGCGTCTCTAGGGACCTCCCTCCAGGCAGAGTGTGAGTACCAACAGCTTCACTACAGGAAGTTCTGCTCATGTGTAATTTTAGCACTAATAGATGCAATGAAGCAGTGAAGTCCAACACCAGCAGCCGGCAGACATGTTGTTGTTCTGCAGTCGGATGTACAAACATCTAAAATTCAGCGTCCAGTTGAGAAGAAAGATAAAAATAACGAACAATTACAACCACCAGGCAACGTTTAAACTTTTCATTTCTTTATGCAACAACTTTATGCTTCTGTAGGGACAATTATTAATATTAATGTTAATATTTATACATTGTGACACAGAAACCTACATTTCGTCAGAAAACGAGCTGGTGTCTCGTTAATAATATCCTGTTTTGTAGTCTGAACTTATCTGTGGTTTGTAGACTGCCAATATTTTATTCTGGCAACCGGGCTGAAAAATACATTTACGGCTGACTTTAAAACATCTTTCTCTCTATTGGCTGTTTTATTTTCTTCACTTACAGTCGAAAAACAAGTTACTTTATCGTCAAAGAAGTCCGTTTTTATTTGACACCATTCAGAATAAATAGATATGTTAAATTTATCCTCCTTTAATGAACCTGTCAGCAGATTTCCCTCTTAATAGTTCATAATTATTTTTAATTTATTTACATTTATTTTAGAAATCATAAATATATGTTACTTAAACCAGGGGAAGTCTTCTCATTCGGATCATCACGCTCTTGATCCGTATAATCTAAAGACACACAACGTTTTCGTAGATACCGTTTAAAGTCGACAAATCCACGAGGCGTCTGTGTTTTATCTTCTTCTCTTACTTCAGAAGTCGTCAGTTTTTCATCCTGACCAACAACACTAAAGTCATGGACATCGAGGATTATTCAAACGGCTGCCTCTCCGTCGAGTTCAGACACCTGGTGAGATAAAGTTTCATCTTATAACAACGTAATATCTGTTATAATATATATTGTTCTGAAAGAGGATAAAGAGATATAAGATAGAAATTATACTGTTATAACTGGAAAAGTTTCTTGTTATTATGTGATGAGTTTGTATGAAAGTTTCTTGTTATAAAGAGACAAAAAAGAAAAAACTTCTTCTCTACATAATGAGGATGTTTGATTTTAGGTACCCGATTAAAAATACCTGCAGACTTTTAGTCACGTAGGACTCAGAATGTGGTTTTACTACTTTGACTTCCTCGAGAGTTCTGAGTATTTCTTCCACCACTCGCTGACCTCCGGCTGACGTTGAGTTTGTGTCTTACAGCAGCTGAAAGAAAAGAAATACATCAATGGCACGAAGGGGAACGAGGTGAGAGAGCGTCTTATTCTGAATGCTGCTGTTATTTAGTTGTGTTTTTATTTACATTATTACAAAAACAACAACCTAAATACTGATGTGTGTGTTTCAGGGTTTACTCTCCGTGACTGAAGAACTTCACTCGCTCAGCTTTGAGGCTTGTTTCACAGTTCAGGGTCTCACCATCGATCTAGAGGTCAGAGGCAGCAGATTTGAACTCGTCTGTTGTTGTTGTTGTTGTTGTTGTTGTTGATTGTTTATGTGAATTCTCGCAGACGTGTTCTCTGCCTCTGGTGGTCATCTCTAACGTGAGCCAGCTGCCGGGAGGCTGGGCGTCCGTCATGTGGTACAACCTCCTGACTGACGAGCCGAGGGTGAGCGAACACACGCTGCCACAACAAACACGTTTAAATGTTTGTTTGTTTGTTTGTTTGTTTACGTCTAAATAGCACTGAGGAAGTATCCTCGTTACAATCTCATTAACAAGCGCTGCGTACGCTTAGTTTCTAGTTTATTAGACACATCAACCAATAAATCCAAACTTGATGGATGTTGATTTTTTAAGGAGGAAAACAAGGCCTTGAAACCTTTTGAAAATAGACGCTAACAGACACAGTCGGTCATTGAAAGTGCTTGAATTCATGTATTTTGTGCGAGAATAGAAAGTGAAGTTCTTTTGATGTTTTTCTCGTTTTTGTCTGTGAACTTTCGTAGAGATTGTAGTGTTGTAAGCATCAGTGGATCCTTGAATTTGTCCTGAAATGTCCTTGAATTTTCCTTTCCTTCAGTTTTTGAATGTCAAAGTCGGCACCAATTGAAGCTCCTCTCTCCCGCATAAAACATGCTTGTCAGTAGCCCCGCCTTTAATTCTGTGACTTTGTGACATCACATGATGTCACCATGTCACACATTTGCATAATTTCTGCCGAGCAGCTAGTTTGGTGTGCTAAAACTGATTTAGCACAGCTGCTAAACTGGACAGTCTGAGAAAACTGATGCTTGTTGAGCAATAAAACGTGAACATTTATTCTAGACGTCGCCCAAAAGAAAGTTATGAAACAGAATATGTCTCCTCTAAAGATTATTTTTGAGGATGTATTTTGTGGTACAGTTTAGTTGAATTGCTGTTACATGAAAGTGTGTTCTCAGAAACCACTTCGCCGCCCCACTTCCTTCCTCTCGCTCTTTTTACCTCCCCAGAACTTGGCGTTCTTCGGTAACCCACCTCGGGCCACGTGGAGCCAGCTCTCCGAGGTGCTCAGCTGGCAGTTCTCCACCTTCGCCGGTCAAGGCCTCAACAAGGACCAGCTGAGCATGCTGGGAGAAAAGCTGCTCGGTATGTTTAACACTCCATCACGAGCCTGTTTTCAGCTTTGTGACGATGCTTTTTTCCAGCTGATCAGGAGGATTTTTAAAGAGTTCATCCTTCAGTTTATCACAAACATTCAACTTCAACACAGCTGGAGATTCATACGTTAGAAAAACTAATCAGAAAAGTAACTAAGGATGTAAGAAAAAGTGTAAAAAGCACAATGTTTGCCTCGGAGATGTCGTGGATATAAAGTTACATTAAGCAGAAATACTCAAGTAAAGTAAAAGTACCTTGAATGTGAGTACTTTGGTGCAGGTCTTTATGTTTTTACTGCATGTGGTTGCAGGTCAGCACGCCTCCTGCAGCGACTATCAAGTGTCCTGGTCCAAGTTCTCCAAGGTACGTTTGTGCCATCTAGTGGCCACTGAGAAATCCTGTCCTGTGCTTCACCCTCTCTGTTGTATCTGTGAGTATTTAATGTGATGTTTTCATGTCAGACGAGTACTCATTGTACCTTCTCCACGTCTTCTTCAAGGAGAATATCCCAGGAAAGCCGTTCAGTTTCTGGATGTGGCTCGACTCGATCCTGGACCTCATCAAGAAATACCTGCTGCCGGTCTGGAACGAGAAGTGAGACTTTAATTACGTCGTTAATGTTTTGTTTCTCTGAGTTAATACAAGTGTTTCTGAAAACGCTCGTTGCTCCTCGGAGATGTTTAAAATCTGTTTTCACTTTGATGGAGTGGAGCTACAAAACTTAAAGGAATAGTTCAACATTTTGGAAAAAAGTCCTTAATAATTTTTTTTTAAGATATTTACAAGAAAACTAATGTTTCCTCTCAATCAATTTGAATCAGAAACACATTTGGTACATAAAATAAACATTTTAAGAGCGTCGGATGCTCAACTGGACAGAAGAAGTGACGGCAAATTAAATACGTCATCGGCGGACTCTTTTAATTTGACTTGTCTGATTAATTGTATCTTCCTCCACCACCTCCATCCTCGCAGCTACATCATGGGCTTTGTGAGCAAAGAGACGGAGCGGACTCTGCTGAAGGACCGAGAGCCGGGAACGTTCCTGCTGCGCTTCAGTGAGAGTCACCTCGGAGGAATCACCTTCACCTGGGTGGAGCACAAGGACAACGGTGAGGTCTCCCGTTCACCAGGCCACAAGTTGTGTTCCTGGCTCGTTGTCGTTACTTGACAGTCACTGACGCCGTCTTCCTCCAACAGGAGAGGTGAAGTTCAACTCCGTGGAGCCCTACACTAAAAACCGGCTCAGCGCTCTGCCGTTCGCCGACATCATCCGGGACTACAAAGTGATCTCAGACGGCGTCGTCCCGGAGAACCCGCTCAAGTTCCTCTACCCCGACATCCCCAAAGACGAGGCCTTCGGACGGCTGTACAACTGTCAGCCGAGCAAAGGTAAGAGTTAAAGAAATGTCCTCAATCAGACTTCATGTTTTCTTTCAGTGCTTCTGTTGGATCTCTAACTCTGACTTCTGTTTGATTCACAGTCCATCCGTACATCCCGTCACACCTGATCCCCATCTCTGTGCAGTGAGTCCATTTCAAGATCTCTACTTAACTTGTTGTTAAAGGTCCAGTGTGTTGGTCACATGCGCCGCCATGTTTGTACAGTAGCCCAGAGGGGACAAACTGAACACTTGCTGTGTCTCAGTTCAGGGTCTGCATCCTTTGAAGGACCCGAGTCCTTCGGAGAGACCTTGTTAACCTCGTCAGCCGTTGTTAAATGGGACGGTCTCGCCTTTGGAGCATTTCCTGGTTGCGTCACCAGATGTTTTACCCTTACGTCACGATTTCTGACGATCCACACCACACGATGTCGCCATTTTTTCTCTTTCTTTCTTCTTTTTCTGGCACATAAAGAATCTTGGGATATGTGAGGCCACGTAGGATCGCAGTGGTGCATCCTCCAAAGGATGCAGACCCTGAATTGAGACACAGCATCTGACTCCAGAGAGGAGCTTTTTTGAGTGGGTGAGACAAGGGTTGTTTAGATGCCACTAAATCCTGCACACTGGACCTTTAAAGTTACTTTTTTGGTGCACTTTGCATCACAAATGCATCAAGCTGAAGTAACGAGCCTGTTTTGAAACTATGAGGAGGAGAAAGTTCAGATATTTGTGTTCAGGTGTCGGGAGTTATAGATAGTTAGAGACAACTGAAGCATTTTCTTTAGAAAACCAGCTGGTAGCATTTGGTTCCTTCACATGTTTCATCTTCCTCTCTGTCGTCTCAGCCCCGACGCGAGCAGCACTCCACTGTCTTGTCGGTCTCCGGAGCCTCCGATGACTCCCGGAGAGTTCAGCATGCTCAACGAACACCTGTGCTTCGACCTCGACACCGTAAGTCTGCTGGCAAAAATCTGTATTTCGACCCCTGAAAAGATGTTAGAAGACATTTTTCTGCTTCTGACATCATTGTCCTCTCACTTCTGCTGACGACGTCGTTCTCTTTTCTTGTTTCACAGATGAGTTCTCCGTATTCAGACTAAAGCGAGTTGAAACATGCAGCATTTCTCGCTCAGTGGCTCCTCGAATGTTTTCGTTCTGACCTCTTGATTGTAATGAAGCAGAATCTGCTGTCTTTGTGTCTTTATTGGATTCATGAACTGAGCTGTTGTTCATTGTTTTTTTTTTTTTAAATATTCAATAATAACAACTGTTTCCTTTGTTTTTAAAGTTGGTTCTGAGTTTGTTTCATTGTACCTGTTGGCTGTTTTTCTACGCAGCCTGTATTGTATATAAAAACACTTTAAGCATGTTTATTTTGACTGCTGTTGACACGTGATTGTAATTTCCGCATCGCTGGTCTCAATCTTCAAGCATTCGATCTCTCATTGTCAGCTCACCTGCCACCTGCAGCTCACAGTGAGGCAGCAGATGTTCACAGTGCTTTTATTTTGGAGGCAGCCGGAAGTAAATGGATTCCACTCATCTGTAACACGCCTGTTCTGAGTTTGTCGAGAGTCACGTGACTCCCCGAGAGTCTGAAGTGGTGCATGTGGTAATATTTCTAGGAGGAAATAAAGCAGAGCCTCTCTGAACTCTCTTAACAAGCTGTAGATCATTCATGACTCATTATTAGGCAAGAGAAGTGTATTTATACAGCACTGTGCTTTACAGGGACAAAGAAATGCATTAAAATAAGATGTTAAAACATGAAGAACATGTTAGAAATACATCTTAAAAGCATGAAAAAAAGAATATAATACAGATTAATAGACTCCAGGTATTCAGAAAGGTTGTTCCACAGGTGAGGAGCCTAAAAACTAAAAGCTGCAGCTTCTCACTTTGGTTTTGATGGGAACATGTTCCAGGACACCTGAGGGGTCTGGATGCTTCGTAACAAGAGTATTCAGGCCCACGATCCTTTAGAGATGAGTAGTAAGAGCTTAAAATCTACATTTTATCTCACAGGAAGTGAGTGCAGTGATCTAAGTGTCTACTTGGACAGAAATCCTTTAACTCTTGCTTTGTTTTTGAGGTGGTAGTAGTCGTAATTCAGGTCCGGCTCCACAGCTACACCACGATCTCTGGCTTGATTTGTAGATTAGATTATTTAGTGGATGGATTCAGGTTGAGAACTGACTTTTAATCTTTCTTCTTTGGGACCAGAAACAATCATTTGAGTCATTGAATTAGTCTTTTTTACATTTGAAGCACTAATCACATCTGAAATATTGCAAGAAGCCTCGATTTTCATGCATTTTCTTAGCAGACACTGTGCAGAACATGATGCATTTCAATACGATTGTTGACGAGACACATGATCAAAGTTAGAGCTGCAACAATCAGACTAGTAATAACTAGTGATAAGTACAAACGTCTAATCTAATGTGGTTCAAAGTACGAACAAGATACACCTGTAGTCGCCACAGGGTTTAATAAAGGTGTGACACAGGAAAGTTTCTGGCTTTGTTTTAATTCCAGTCTAAACTTGTCTCATGTCATCCGGAAGTTCCTTTCCAGGTCTGTGTTGCACAATAACATCACAGACGGAGCTCACTTTTACCTTTATGTTGCTTATTTTCCTCCAAGAACAACTTGTTTATACACTTAAGGACAAAATAAATATTTCAAGTTTGTCTTATTACCTCAACAATATTGTAAATATTAAAATTCTGAGTTTGAATTTCTACTAATGCCCCTTTAAAGAAAGTACAAATACCTGTTAAGTTGTGTAAATATTTAATTGTTCATGTTTAAATGGAATAAAGTCAAAATTCATGTTTTTAATTGAAGATGTCAACGGGTGAAACGCCATTATGAACATGTGCTGTTGAATATAACATTCGACACCGCCCGGAAAACATGCCAGATGTCAAACAGCAAGTTTTGATCGCATTTTTGTTAAATAAACATAACCTCCTCATTGTAAAACCCCCAAATTGTTCATGTATATCAACTGTGAAAAGAAACACGACTTATATTTTGGTGTTGTAAACCGGAAACACAAACTGTGTACGCACCGACTGACTTGACACCGCACGACAAACTTTCTCGGTAAATCACACGGTCTGTGGGCGAGCCCGGTACATAAAATGAGCCCCTCCTCCCTCCCGGCTGTCAGTAAACCGTCAGATAAGTTAGATAAGAGACGTCAACGGCTCTCAAATCACCGAAAAACAACAATAATCACAGACACGAGGTAAGATTAACTAATTAACTGCACGGAGACACAGAAGATTAAACTATAAAGCTTTGTTAAGGGGACACTTTCGATTAAAGAAGCATATTTCAGGTTATTTCAAAGTTATATTCGTAACTTTTAGCGAGCTAGTCGCAAGTGTTAGCTTAACTTTTTAAGCTAGCACCTTATTAGTCTCAACAAAATGTCAGATAAATGACACATAGCATGATTCAGTCGTAGTGTTACTGTCTTGTTATGACAGTACTCGTGTTTTACAGCCATGGCCCAGTGGCAGGACCTGCTGAGGCTGGATTCAGCCCTCCAGGACCGGGTGAGTCAGCTGTACGAGGGGCGGCTCGCCAGAGAGATCCGCCACTGCCTGTGCGCCGTGATAGAGAGCCAGGACTGGTAAGAGGGACCCGGGGTGAAGGCACGTAGACGTTCAGGTTCAAGTTCAAGTACAAAGTCAGAAAAAAATAGCATTCATTAAATCATTCAAGAGAGAAGACAAAGGTGTTAGTACCTGTAAAATACCTCAAATAAATAAGATGCCAGACATGAGGCAAGTCATTTTACTCCAGGAAGTCAAGTTGATTTATAAGTCACTTCTTCTCCCCCCAAGATATTTCAGTCTTACCTGCGGTGTCTGATAATTATGGAGAGAACAGACAAGCTGTTAATACTTGTAATGAATCCTTGATTTTTGGGGCCAGTACTGGTAACAGGAGGTAAAATAATTCCATGGACAGTATATTAGCAGATATTAAGGACGCCAAGTTATCAGATTTTCACTACACGACTATGATCTTTCTAAAAAGAAAAATAATAGCAATTAAATCCATCTGTAATGTTGAAGTATTCGAGATAACACAATGTAAAAACAGCAGACATGTGACTCAAGACATTTGGCACAAGTCTCAAGCAAATCGGCCAAAATGACATAAACAATGTTTACAATTGGTGACAGACAAAATCCCTAATTTGTAAAATAAATAGTAGATAATTCAATACTAAGTGTGGCCTCATCCAGCACCCGTAGATACTCACATGCCCTGAATGAATGAATGAATGAATGAACATTTTCTTTCAGGGATTCAGCAGCTGTGGATGAGAATAAAGCAAACAATTGTTTGCGTGCACTGCTGATGTTTCTGGACGAACAGTGGAACCGTTCTGTGGTGGAGAACAACATTTTGCAGGGACCTGATTTTCGAGGGATGACAAACTACCTGCTGGTAGGACAGACGTGCCGTTATGTTAACATTAAACATTTTATATTCTATTTAGATTCATCGTGCTTTTGTGTAAATCTGATCTTTTCTTCTTCTCTTCTTAGAATAAATTTCAGGATCATCCACTGAATTTGGCCATAATCCTCTCTGAATGTCTAAAGGAGGAAAAGAAAATCTTGGCTCGGGCCTCAGATCAAGTAAGAACACTTCAGGAAACTAATCGAGATCTGTTAAATCTGTCTTTTGTTTGGGGGTGTCAGGATATTTTTCGACTATTCCATTGTTAGACTGTTGCGTCTGCATTCAACAGATCTTTATTGGTTTTATGCCCTGACAACGTTCCTTTTTAATCCTTCTTTCACACTAACAGTCTGTTTTGCATGCCAGAAAAATCAAAAGAGTGAAGTAATCTTTGTTGTTGTTGTCATTGTCGTCAGGGTTGCAGCATCTCAGCTGTGGAACAAAAATGGCGGCAGCTGGACAACAAAGTCAACGAACTGAAAAGACAAACTTTGGTAAACTCCATTGGACTGTAACTTTCTTTATAATCCTAATCCTGAAAAAGAAATACTTAACTTTTCTTAAATTCTCTACTGCAGGAAATAAAGAAGGAAACAAAGTTGCTGGAGGTCCTGAATGAAAAGCTCGTCTTCATACAGCAGACCTGGCAAACCCAAGGTGTGTTCAGAGACGTACAGACTCAGGTGATGTGTTCGGTGCGAGTTCACGTCTCACTTGTGTCTCATATTTTTCATCACCAGTGGAGCAGCACGTTGGATTAGCCAAGTCTCACACTGTTGTGGAGGAGGAATGTCTCAAGCAGGCCAACCGTATCACACAAACCAAGCAGGTAGTGTCGTAGTGACAGATTATAGTATTTCTATACTTTCTGATCGTTTTCACTGTTTTCTTAGAGACAAAAACAACAAGTAATCAACAGATAAACTGACGGAAAGAAAAATGATGTCATTCCTCGTGACATACTTTGACTTTTCTGTGTTTTTGTCGCACAGATGTTGCTGCAGCAGACGGTGAACATGTTAAAAGAGGCAAAGGAGATCGTGGCGACTCTCACAGACGTGGAGCTGCCAGAGTGGAAGTGCAGGCAGCAGATGTCCTGCATCGGAAGTCCAGTCGACACCCGTCTGGACTATCTGGAGAAGTGGTGAGAACTTATCAGCAGGACCTTGACTTTTAATGTTTTCACGTGTCTTTTCTGTCCTAACTTATGTCTTTTTTTTTTACGTTCAGGTTCACGACTGTGGCAGAAGTGCTGCTGCAAGTACGCGAACAGCTGCAGAAGCTGCAGGAGCAGAACCAGAAGTACAACAGCACCGACGCCTCCAGCTCTCCTGCTCGTTTGGCAGAAATTGAGAATTTCACGCTGTCCTTGTACACAAAACTTATATCAAAGTAAGACATTGGCATCATGTAATACAGACCCACAGACCAACACACACACTCTCTCATATTGCTGACATGTTTTGCTGTGTGGTTTCTCTGCAGCGCGCTGGTGGTTGAGAAACAACCCGTCATGTCGAGTTCACCACAGCGACCTCTGATTCTGAAGACCGGGGTGAGATTCACAGTGACAGTGAGGTGAGGCTCATGGAAAAACCAGTCAAAACTCAACTGATATTATAAATCACGGTCTGAAGTTGTGCATCGTGGAGAGATTGTAGGTAGAAGACGTGTGTTTAATGAACGTGTGTGTAGTCAAATAAAGCGCTGTGCTGCAACAGGCTGCCTACTCTGAACACCTACCGAACAAGCTGCTGCTATAATCAATAAAACTGGCTGCACCAGGAGAAAGAGCCTTGTGTAAGTGGTGCATGTGTGCCACAGAGATCCACTCCACTAACATAAAATAGGCCAGTCTCCCAGTTACGTTATTTCAGCGAGGTGAGTGCTGCGGTTTTACACAGAAATTGGTTCAAACTGTTGCATTGTGGGTTGTGTAGGCGGCAGCATTACACTCCTTTATAGCCTAAAAACAAATAAATGCAGGAAAAACGACAATATAAACTTTTTACTCTGTTCTCCTTCCTTTTCAAAAGTAGCCTACATTACCCACAATCCCCAAAAACCTGTAAACACACTTCAATGTAGGGAATTAGAAGAGTTACTCTGATTACAAAATGTTCAACAGGTGAAGTAATTCAAATATGAGCAGGACTGAAGGGAGAGAAGCAGAAGTAGCCTCGATAAACTAAAGTTTTTAATTAGTTTGGGGGAGATTTTATTATGAAATATGACTTTGTTTCTAAGCTTATTGTGTCGGTATGTTTTCTTTCTCTTCTCAGATTCTTGGCAAACCTCCCACAGTTCAAGTATCAGCTCTCAGTCAAACCTGTATTTGACAAGTAAGTACAACTCTGAGTATCTGAGTACATTATTATTATTATTATTTCTAAGTAAACACAAATCTTTCCTTGTTTGTTGTCATGTAACATAATTTCACTGTTAACGTGTTTCCTTTCTCTCATAAAAATAAGGGATGTTGAGGAAACCAGGACAGTTAAAGGGTAAGAAAAGGCCAAAACAATTCTGTCTTCCTTCTTTATGTTATTATTTATTCTTATACTCATCAGAGACAAACTCCTGTCTGATGTTGCTGCAGGTTCCGTTGCTTTGACCTGAACAGCTGCGACTCTAAGGTGATGGACGTGGACACACCCAAAGGAGGCCTGGTGGCAGAATTTTGTCACATGGTATAAAACTACACAAGCTATTGAACTCTTAAAGAGTTAAATATGTGTGTCCATCTGTCATTAAACAAACACACAGTTTTGTATTCAAGCTCATGTTGACATTTCCTTTTTTCTCTCAGTCAATCAAGGAAGCAGCGAAACAGGAGAAAGGAAAAAGCAAAGGATCGCCCGAGGTAAGAGGAGACGTCCAAACTCGATTAACTGACTAATCTGTCGGTTTGGTTTGCAGGTTGTGGGCTTGTACCAACGTCATCGACACACATGCTCTGAAACCATCCTAGATTATATTAATATTGATCAGAATGTGGATTCAGACTTTCTAATGGCTGTTGATTATTGTTGTTGTCTGTTCACTTCAGATTCTTCTTCACCACAATCGTCTGGGAGTCACTGAAGAACTCCACGTCATGAAGTTTGTCGTAGAGCTCCAACATGCCGGACTGCAGTGTGTCATCGAGGTGAGCACGCTTCAGATGTCATTAGATGAAGAGGAGGGACTGTTAGAGCTGCAGGTGTTCAGTCAGGTGATTTACTGAATGCTTTCCTCCTCCTGTGTCGGTCCAGGCCAGCTCCCTGCCTGTGGTTGTGATCTCCAGCACCATTCAGGCCTCCAGTGCGTGGGCCTCCGTCATGTGGTGCAACATGGTGTCCACCAGCGAACCGACGGTAAAGATCTGTTCACTTCATGATAACACACATCACAACAGTTCTACTTATCTTGTCTTAAATAACATTTTAATTACTGTGGTCACATTTTGGACTTCCAGCAGAATTTAAAGATTTTCCTTTTCGTATAATTCAAGCTATAAGTTGAGTAGTTGTTTAGCAATTAGGATATTGATTTAATATTAAAAGATACTTTTGGGGGGAAACGAATGATGTCACTCGCCTGTTTACATGCGACATTACTAACGGAAAAATAACAAGGCAGATTTGTTTGAGCTATGAGCTGTACGGCCCGATCTGTACTGAGCGTTAGATGAGAAGAAGGTCAGACTGTAATAAAAGTCTGTATTTGTTCTGTAGAACCTGTCGTTGTTTTTGGACCCCCCTCCGCTCACCTGGGAGCAGATGTCGCAGGCTATCAGCTGGCAGTTTTTGACTGTTGGCCAGCGGGGACTCGACGGACACCAGCTGTCAATGATAAGAGAAAAAATCGTGGGTGAGTGTTTGATCGCTTCTTCCACAGAGAGTCTCACTTTGTAGCAGAAGCTCAGCTCCGGTTATGGAAACTGATTCTACTGAAAATTATAATAAAACATGTGAGTGAGATTCAAGACGGAGGAACGGACATCTTAATATAACTTGGTTTCTTCACAGATGATCCTGATGATCTCGTTCACTGGAACAAGTTCTCCAAGGTGAGTGTTTAGGAAGATTCTTGTTATACTGACGTTTACGCAATTTGTCGACCTTGAGCGTGTAACCACCGTCTCTACGTGTTGACGTTTCCTGTGTGGACAGAACGAGAGTGCCTGGACTTGGATCGATGGAATCCTGGATCTGATCAAAAAGCACCTGGTGGATCTTTGGCAGGACGGGTAAGAGTCATCTCGGCAAACGTGACCCGCAGGCCGTCGTCAGTCCACAGTAAAATTCACAATAAATATCGTGAGACGCTCGCCGGCAGCAACAAATGAGCCCACACGTCATGTTTGTTTCAGTTCCATCATGGGCTTCGTGAGCAGGGAGAGCGCGAAGGCGCTGCTGCAGGAAAAACCCACCGGCACCTTCCTGCTGCGCTTCAGCGAGAGCAACAAAGACGGAGCCATCACCTTCAGCTGGGTGGAGCACTCCAACGGTGGTACGTTATCTGCTTCGATTCTCTACCACTGAAATGAAAACCCCATCACGCAACATCATACAACATCTTCCTGTATTTGTTTGTGGTCGTCCTGCAGAGCCGCACGTGCATTCAGTGCAGCCGTACACCAAGCTGGAGCTGCTGAACATGTGTGTGCCGGACATCATTTACCACTACAGCCTGAGAGCCCAGAAGAACATGACCAGGAACCCTCTGCTCTATCTCTACCCAGACATCCCCAAAAACGACGCCTTCGGACGCTACTACAAGAAATCTGGTATCGTCTATTTCTTGACTTTCACATACAACGTTTTTTCTCCTCGGGGACTCCAGATAAATGTCCAAAACAGTCAGATTATTCTTGTATTGTCTGATAAAACCAGTATTCATCACCCTCTCTAACAGATTTTTAGTATTTGTTTCGAATGCAAACTAGCTGGGGTTCTCCAGTTTCAGTCGGTGTCATGTTCTCCAGTAACGTACATTTTCTTTTTGTGATCATTTGCCCTCTAATGACTCCCGATCACGTCTGTTCACGCAGCAATGTCGGCACCGAAAAAGGTCGTGGACGGGTACGTCAACAGGACGCAGATTCCTGTGTCGGAGTAAGTACGACGATAATAATTCATCTAAAAACACACATCAGGTATTAACACCTGTGACCATTATTGTTTCCTCCGTTTTGTATGTTTTCCCTCCAGCTGCCCGACACCACCTGCGTCTCCACCGAGGGACAATTCCTTGGTGGACATGGAGATAGAGAACAGAGAATGGAATGTGAGTTGGATGTTATAGAAGTTAAATGAAAAACTAAAAGCCAATTAAATACGATTAGTTTTTCAATTTGAAGCAACGTTATGTAGAAATTGGCACTTGCAACACCGCTGTCGTAAATACAAATCGCGAGATGAGAACAACAATAATTCTGCACCCGACAAACGTTTTATCGTTATAAATTCACAATCAAGCTCTGTAGATGTGTTATTTGTAGTAACTGATTTGTCTACATAGAAATGTTATCAATATGACCTTTAAACTAAATCTTTTCTGCTTTCTTCTAGTTGGAGACTAGTCAGTTGTTTCAGGAAATCTTCTCTGAGTTACTCGGCTTCCCGAACTGCCCGATGTCGCCTTCTCAGAGCGTCTTTGTCGACCCGAGCAGCTACTACTGAAAATGTGCACTGACCGTACGGTGAATGAATGTATAAGAACCAATGATTGGCTACGTATGAGTATAATATTCATGGTGACATACAAAAAGCATGTATAGCTAATTACCAAGTGTATATATCGTGAGGATGTACATGTATGCATGTAATTCTTCTGTTGTTTCAAAGTCATCTGAAAACTGTTTGTTTGTGGGTCCTGACTGTTTAGCTTGACCAAAGATTTTGTCATTTTCCAGTTGAATATTTGCACTGGCTGACTTGAAAATGAAAATCCTGCTGTTGCGGGCATCAACACAATCCTGTACTGTAGAGTCTGCCTTACTTTTGTTTATTAAAAATAAACATCTGAATGCATTCCAGTGAACATCAAGTTCTTTCGCTGAGTTTAGTTTGAATAATCGTGGATTCTTCTCGTTTCAACGTTATTGGAAACATTCTGGGTGATGAAAATACACAACTCAAGTCTATTTTTTAGACATTTTAATGCAGAAATGTTACATATTATATCTGTAAATTATTCTGTCATTTACACTTGGTACTAAACTAAACTTCTGACTCGTCAGGTAGTTCGTTATTGACATTTGTGACTTCTGTGGCTCCATATTGTGCGTCATACTTCATCCTACCGTTAAACGACTTTGTGTCTGCTCCTTCCAACACCAACAATCACAATCTTATCTATGTAAAACAAATATATACTGTACATATTTTTAAGCTGGTTTACAGGAAATACAGCGCTACAGTGAGACCACGAGAAACTGCCACTTTGGATTGTTACAGCACGACTTGAAGCCTGAGTGTCGACACGTTATGTTCAGTTCAGGTTACAGTTATTGTACAATATGCATCGTTTATATTCATGATTTTTTTTTTTTAAAAAATGACATGTCATTGAGGACAGTTTGGTACATTCTTAAAGGAGCAGCTCACCCAAAAATGAAAACAAAAAAACCCCAGTCATCATCTCCTCAGCATCACGCTGGTGGAAAGATTCCAGATAACAATTCTGGAGCGTCGCAGAAAAACAGTGTCGCAGCGTTCTGCTAAAACCACTGAAGATCGAGACGTGATTTAAAATGTTAAAGAAAAGAAACACAAAATGGCCCCATAGAGTCGTTCAGCGAAATAGATCGATTCTAGTGATTTAATTCACACTCAGCTGCGAAGATTATCCAGCTGAACCAAACGTGTCAGCGTCTTGAACTTAGATCTTTTAGGCTTTTTGTGGCGGGAACCAGAACTTCCGCGCATCTCTGCTGTTCTCTCTCAACGTCTACGGAAGCCCTGAGATCCAAAACTGATTTGATGCGTTGATGCTTTTAGCTCAGCGGCTGCAGTGAAGATTTCAGCATAATAAAAGGTGTAAATAACATTTTCAAATCGATTCGGGGTCTCAGGGCTTCAGGAGACCTTGATTACACCAGACGAGGTGTGTGGAGCCAATTTAAGGCTCTTTTTGTTTTGTTTTTTTCCTTTTATCGGACCTGTAAATGCTTCAGATTTCACAAGTGGGTTGTTTACTCATGTATTTTATGTTTTCCATAATAACAAACCTAATTCCTGCAGCAATCTATTACGCTGAGCGACTCTATGGAGCCATTTTTACATTTTAAATCAAGTCTCCATCTCCTCCTGCAACACTTTTTTCTTCTGTGAAGCTCCAGAATTGTCGAGGTTGAGCAGAAGATGACTGAACTTTCATTTCTGGGTGAACTGTTCCTTTAAAGTACATTCATAGACATTGATTTGGATCAGATTTTCTCCAGAGCAGAGGAAAACATCACGTCTGTAAAGAATCGCCGCGAGAAAGTTCAGACTGAATCATCGTTGCATTAATAAATCAGCGCAGGAAACTCGAGACGCGTGAAACCAAATTAGCAAAAATACAATATTCTTCATACGGAAACATTATCAACAATCTCTGTCAAGTTTTAAAGGAACAATGTAACTACGACGACAAAAAAATAAAGAGCTTTCCTTTCCCTCAAATGATCTATACGATGATTTATATAGTTCAAAAAGTCTCTGTGAAATAAATACTTCTTCTGGTGCTGCTGTAAAAATACATTCGCATCACATGTACACAATCAGAGACGCGTTATAAAGTCTATACTGTGATTTCCACACACACACACCTCACTGTCTCACTACACTAACACAACAGAAGGTGTAACTAAACTAACACACCGATACAATCTAGCTCCTGTGAAACCACACACGTTGAGTTACAGATTACACGAGTAATGTGCTGTAAACGTCTCAGTACAGATATTATTATAGATATTGTGTCGTTTAAATCTAAAACACGCAACACAGTTTTAACATCATGAGGGAGGAGGAAGATGTAAAGAGGAGGAGGAGCGATGTGCAGCCGGCTGACGCGACAGGAAAAGTAAAGCAGGTAGAAATACTGGTGTTGAAGTTCTGGTTCCGGAGGAGGCGAGTCGTCGCCTCACAGCAGGCTGTCCAGACTCTGCTCGGCGCTCTCCTTGTCCTTGTCCTCGGTGACGGACGGGGTGAAGCGGTCGTGGTGCTCCTGCAGGATGGTGACGACGTCGTGGTGGCCGAAATGCACCGCTTCATCCATCGGCGTGTTGCCCCACCTGTACACGAAGAGAAACACAAGGTGGAGGAAAGTATTCAGATACTGGACTTCAGATAATGTTGCTTCAAGGAAAAGTTCACCCAGAAATGATAATTCACTCGATGCTGATCCACAAAACATTTCTGGAGCTTCACAGCATAACAGCTCGTCCGGCGTAATCCAAGTCTCAATGTCCCAAATCGATTTGAAAAGGTGTTTTTCACAGCTTTTCACCTTTGCTGCGTGTCACTCTCCCTCTCTCTCATCCTGTTTCCTGTTATATCTCGAGCTGTTCTATCAATAAAGCCATGACGGCCAAAAAAGTGTTAGCACTGAAGTGGGTGAACGAGCTCGACAACATCCAGGATGTAAAGAACATCTTCTCCAATACATGTTGGCTTTTGGAGACGAGCTGTACGGAGACATCTTATGTTTTGTTGGGGTTGTTTTTTACTTTTAAAAACAGTTTACCTGTTACAAGCTACAACGCTGTTTTGCTGCGAAGCTCCTCAAATGTTTTGTGGACGACGAAACATCACCTGACTTTCCATCAGCATGAGGGTGAAGAGATAGCGAATGATTTTTGGGTGAACAGCTTCATTAAGGGACATTTTGAGTCCAGGTTTTGTATCAACAGCTTCTCTGAAGCTGTTTGTAAGTTATTTACACACACAGATGATAAAACTTGTCAATCTGAAACTTGATTTAAATAAACAAGTTGCTTTCAAGCTTATTTATTGTTGGTGCGAGAGCTGCTCAACCTTTTAAATACCAGAAATGACCAAACTGACTAAATTCTCTTTGGAAACAGACATAAAATTAAGGTGACAGATTCAGAGAGATTCTGTAAATTAGTCTGAAAAAGAAAAATATTCAAATGTACCGACATCCTAAACTGTCACTATCCCTCGGCAGAAAAGTAGGATTGATTTCACATCCTGCTGCTAAAGATTCAGACTAACATGAAACAGTTCTGCCTCATTAAAACACTGATGGGGTAAAAGGGTGGAGGAGACACCACTGATGACGGCGGGTCTGGACTCACCTGTCCCTCGGTACCGGGTTCACCTTGCAGGCATCCAGCAGGAAGCGCACCACCTCTGTGTGTCCTGAAGCAGAGCAGAGGGTAGAAATCCTGAAGCCAAAAGATCTGACTACTTCTCCCGACAAACATTTAATAAAAAACAGTTTAGTCAGTAAAGATTCAGTCGCGGCGGCAGCTCACCTTCAGCTGCTGCCACATGGAGGGCCGTCCTGGAGTCGTAGTCCCGCTGCTCCATGTCGATGGACGACAGCGCAAACCTGCAACACAGAACACCTTCCATCACCTTTCCTTCACTTCTTAAATCTTTCCTCTTGTTGCCACTTGAGGTCACCAAAGTGTAAAGAGAGGGAAGTCATCTCTCACCATCAAAACAAAGATTACACAGTTTATGTGAAGTGAATTAACACCCTGGACTCTTTTAGGGCAAATATACGACAGGTGAGTAAAGAGTGTGAGTGTGAGCACCTCCTCAGGGCGGAGACGTCTCCGGTGAAGGCGGCGAACAGCAGGTTGATGACGGACTTCACCTGCAGACAGAAACAGACGATCACAGAGTCATCGTGTTCTTCACCACGGCTACAGACGTCACACAAACACAGATTCAATCACTGCTCTCACCGGGCACTAGTCAGGATTCAACCACAGATGTTAAACATTTAATCTCTGAGCAGCTCTGAGGAGAATTCAGTTTCAGCGTCATCATTCTCAAATTCATCTTAAAGGATCAAACTGGTGTTATTCTTTGGGTCTTCTTCTTCAGGCTCATTTATTTCGGCACAGCAAACGTTACTCAGACAGGAGAGAACAGTGAATTTGTCTGGGATTATTTTCAACATGTTTTGTGTTCTAATGAGACCAAAACAATGTTAAATCTGGTCAAAATAAACTCCAGAGGGTGTTTTTAAGGTGATGAAGGTTCAACAGTGCGGCTCAGAAAGGACTCAGAGGAAGAAGAAATACACAGAAATATCACCAGCTTTAAATCTGAAGTTTGGCGTTTAATATTGCAGCAAAATAAAATTCACTTATTTACTTGTTACAGCTGCCAATAACTATATTTTCCTGACTTATCTGTGAATCATTTGCTCTATAAAATGTAAAAAAGTGGATTAAAATGTTTCTTTTGTCCAAATAACAGTCTAAAACCCAAATCTTCACATATTTGAAGCTGCAATCAGCAATGCTTTCGACATTTTTGCCTGATAACAATTAAATCGAATATCAAAATAGTTGATGGATTTCTCGCTGCAGCTCTTTTTAAATCATGAAAGAGAATTCTCCTCGGCTGAAGCGACATCTACTCGGTCACAACAACATTTCCACCTGCAGTAACGAGGCTGAGTCTTATAAACACACAGATCCCACATCAGTGAAGACTTACCAGCAGACAGGAATCAATCACTCCCTACAGACAAAACTTCAGGAGGTGGAAACATTCAGAGAAACACTGAAAATGTGAACAAATGAACTGAAAGACCAACACAGACCTGCATCTACTCTCATATCTGAAAGAATATATGCAACGATCACAGTGATTTAAATTACGGTGGTTAAATATTAAATTTAATATTATTATCAATACTTTGGAACCAAGATTTAAGGAAGGAGGTGGACTTTGAAAATAATCCATTTTATGGAGAATTTCAATTTTCTTTCATTCACACGCGGATAATCACTTATAATGAAGATGTCTAATCAAACATGCAGTTCATAATTATGATCTACACTTGTTGAGCATGTTGAAAACTTCATGGCCTGAAGTTTGTAAGATTTAAGGACCTGCAGACTTTCTGCTCTCCGTCTGCAGACACGAACAAACAGCCTGTATTTGTATTCAGACTGTGTCGTGTTTTCAGTAAACAGCCTGTAAATGCTGCAGAACCTGACGTGCAACATTTCACCCTCCACTTAAAACTCACATTTTTAGGTTTTTAGTTTTCATTTGTTGTAAAGTATATCGAAAATAAGCAGAATTATTGTGTATCATGTGTTTAAAGCTGGAGTTCAGACCTTTAACATATGAATGAACATCTTATATTCAAGCCATCGTCACACAAAGTCTCACACTGCTGATTATGACTACAGAGAGGATTTAGTTTGTAGCTTTTAGTTCTAAAACCCAGAAATCAGTCTTTGACTTTTCTGAATCGATTTTCAGTTTAATGCCTGAAATAAGATCTGTTAAGATATTTTCACGTTTTGTTCCACAACATAAAATACATTATTAAATGTCTCACAGTTTAATTATAATGCTCTTAGGTTGTTAACAAGTGGCTAACTGAGACTGCAGAGGTTGTCGGGGACATTACACGTCACTTTACAACGTTTTATAGAGAACATGTTAGTTATTGTGAAGTCATGTCGTCTGTTTATAGCCTAACATTAATTTTTTTTACTTCTAATAGATTTAATTAACGCTTCTAAAATCACAAAAGCGGTGTTCATCTGTGGAGATCATCTTGATGAACGTCACCTGTAAGTATCATAAACTTGTGTTCGTCACAGAGATTATTTTCTGCAATATTTAAAAGTCTTAAAGTCTTTTTGATGAGAGAACCAGCGCGATGCCAACTGTAGAGCTTATGGCAGAGAAACCGAACTGCCACGAGGGGGAGACAAAAGTTCAACACTCCCGTTTCAATGAATGATAACAAAGTGGACTGTTTCTTTTTGAAGAGTGTTTTTGCAGCAGTCAGTCTGAAAACGTCTCTGAATAAAGAACATGTAGGAGCGCAGAGAGATTCGCTGATAGATAACAGTGTTTTATTAGAGTTTGTACAACAGACACCAAGTCTAAGAAAACACCACGTTCACTGACTGCGAGTCCGTCACAGCCACAAAGAAACTGAAGTGCCGTCATGACAGTTTATGGGGTTTATGGAGACTTTACATACATAATTACAACCATGTGGACAGAGAAAAGAAACCGACACATGTAAAAGTTTGACAGGCGTGAGCTTGGAACTGCACGGCTTCATCCGCCGATGGCTGGAGGAAGTTTTTGGTTTCTGTCTTTTAAGATATTTCAACTCAAATTTGCATTTTCTGGATATTTTCTAGTCTTTACAGTGTCTGCTGGCAACACTGCATGTTTGACCGAAGCTCACAATTCCAAGCTCGCGCTAAAATTCATATGCAATTTTCCACGTCACAATTGATACAAGAGACACAGATCAACATATATAAAAAGACACGTGGAAGGTAATCAAATGAACTGTCTGATTACATGGGATTAAAAACACATTTGTTAAAATCATACAAAAATATGCATGCAAGAGGGAGAATGAGAACTCAGACAAAAAAATAAAAATGAAATAAGGATGAATAACATGACAGGAACGATAAAAATCTGATGATTTCCATTCAAATACTGGTATGCGCATTCAAAAGCCTCTCCGTCATGATTGTGACTGTAGAAAGAAATGGTAAATTTGAAGCGAGTGAAGAGAGAAGAAGCTTTTAAAATGAAACCAGTCGGTGCTGGTCTGGTCCAGTTTTCATGCAGACACTGCTCTTTAAATCAGCCTTTCAGCGAAGAAATTAAACGCTTACATAGCATTAGATAAAAGCAAATGATTCTCTTCAGTCTCGAGTCAGAAAGCCGACGTATATGACTGACTTTTTGTCCAAAAGTCAAAACCAGATCAACCGATGTTGAAATGAGACACTGGAAAAAAAAGATCACATCTTTTCTCTCATTAACTGTCTCCAGTGTTTCCCTCCGTAACTTTAAAGAAGCACAATCTATCGCTGTAAAGAAAATGAAGTAGATCGCTGAAGATCCTCTACTTGTTCAGCATCTGGTGTTCTGTATTTGCATATTTAAAGTTATAGTCCTTAATCCACCTGCAGTCACAGGTGGTACGAGATGTAACGACATGCACACAACTGAATCTTCTCCTGACACTCTTTTTCATGTGCACATGGTTTTAATTAATCAAGTGCGGGAGTGGCGGACCACTTGGACTGTTCCGCCTCCTCCTCTTGGAGTGGTACGTTCCGCCTCCCCAGTGTAGCAACAAAGACCACAGGAGAGTTTTACTGTTTGTTTTCAATCTTGTTGGCGTCACTTTAACTGTCAGGACTCTGAGTCGGTTATTAATGTGGTTTCACATTTTAGCAAGAATGACTTTAAATACAGCTGTAGCAGGATAAACTCCAGCCATCAACGGTATTAACAGTTGGCGAATAAATAGAGAAGCTCTGTCCAATGAATACTGATTTCAGTACACTGCAGAAAACATCAAGAATCAGTGACAAATTCTTTAAAAGCAGAGAAAAACAACCAAACTCAGCTTCTTGCATCTAACTGAAATGTTTTTTGTCCTTCCTGAAAAGCGCTCATCTGTTCAACTTCACACCTAACTGGTGTATTGATCAGGACCAAAGGAAGTGCACCGCTGAGTTCCAGCTAATGAGACTGACGAGACATATTTTTTCATAGTGCGTTGCTACCAGAAGTCTCCACTGTAGTGTGTCGACAGGGAACCCACAGTTTGCGACAGAACATTTAAGAACAGAAGAAGAATTAGAGACCCGAGATGTTCGAATGTAGCCAAGTCCTGTAAGTTTGCCATTTATTTTAAGAATCAGTGATTTAACTTTTGGAATGAATGCTTTTGTTCCCAGAAATAGTCTGGACCCAATCAGCTGAAGTGTCTGGACCCAACCGGTTAAAGAGCCTGTACCCAACCAGCTGAAGAGTCTGGACCCAACCGGTTAAAGAGCCTGGACCCAACCGGTTCAAGAACCTGGACCCAATCGGCTAAAGAGCCTGGACCCAAGAAGCTGAAGAGCCTGGACCCAACCAGCTGAAGAGCCTGGTCCCAACCAGCTAAAGAGCCTGGACCCAAGCGGTTTAAGAGCCTGGACCCAAGAAGCTACAGAGCCTGGACCCAAGCGGTTTAAGAGCCTGGACCCAACCAGCTGAAGAGCCTGGTCCCAAGCAGCTAAAGAGCCTGGACCCAAGCGGTTTAAGAGCCTGGACCCAAGAAGCTACAGAGCCTGGACCCAACCAGCTGAAGAGCCTGGTCCCAACCAGCTAAAGAGCCTGGACCCAACCGGTTTAAGAGCCTGGACCCAAGAAGCTACAGAGCCTGGACCCAACCAGCTACAGAGCCTGGACCCAACCGGCTAAAGAGCCTGGACCCAAGCGGTTTAAGAGCCTGGACCCAAGAAGCTACAGAGCCTGGACCCAACCAGCTACAGAGCCTGGACCCAACCAGCTACAGAACCTGGACCTAACTGGCTACAGAGCCTGGACCCAACCAGCTACAGAACCTGGACCCAACCGGCTAAAGAGCCTGGACCCAACCAGCTAAAGAGCCTGGTCACATAATGTCTCATATGATGATAATGTCTCATACTGATATACTGAATATGGAGTGTGCGGTTGTTTGGATGCGCTGCACGAGGACTGAAGAAATCTCTGCAGGAGCAGCTAGAAAAACTGTTTTTTTTTCTCCTAACATTTCTGTGAAGAATTAATGACGCCAGAGGCTTTTGAATACTTTGTACCTCCACAAAAAAATGAGAGCAGAAACTTTAAAAAAACAGGAAAATAATACCTCCAACAGAAAGTCTTTGACATGACAATAACACAAAAGAAAAAAACTTCACACATAACACATAATAACAGGGAATTATTGGCTCCTGCAACGTCACTCTGAGCTCGAGCCAAACCCAGTGCCAAACACACCACACACCAGTTTTACAGTTTAAACAACGATTGGATAAAACAGATTAAACTTCCCCCCCACACACACTAAAGTCACAGTAGAGCGACATCTAAGGCATCTGCTGACATGACAGTCATGTGCAAGTATTTCTATTTCCTGGAGGAGACATTATTATAAATTCGGAACGTCTGAAGTGTATTATTAATAAACACACATTCTGGTTTGCTGCTGAGGATTATCACTCATGTACAGATCCCTACAAGCTATATACACCCGCCAATATGTACATCCAGAAGTACAGTAAAGTATGAAGAGTAACACTTTGAGAGATTTACAAACAATACTGATCGTGTGTGTGTGTGTGTGTGTGTGTGTGTGTGTGTGTGTGTGTTTGCATACTGTCACACTTTCTGAGTATCCAGATAAACATTTCTGGATCAGTGAACTATCTGATTCTGTTTCATATTGCAGTTCCAAGTTTCTCTTCCCTCTGAAGGCTGAAAGTATAAATACTCTTTTGTTTGCTGGTAGAGCTGGGTGGTTTCCATCATGACTAGTTTTTTTACTTTGAGAAATACGAACTGAGTGTTAAATATTGCCCGAACGAAAGCAGCTGTACAAGAACTTGTACAAAATTTGGGCAAGAATTTGGCTGTAACGGCTGAGAAAACCCTTTAAGTCTTCTCGAGTCCTATATGAACACTACAGTTTCTGACAAAGTTCAACCCAGTTAAACTTTTAATAACTAAGGAGGTTTTAGTCCAAACTGCTGTTTACTTGATTTCATGAATATCTGATGCTAAATAGAAAGAGTTCGGATGTTTTCAGGGGTTTAAGAAAACCAGGAAAGTATCTGCACACTAGATTAAAGCTTCCAAAACTTTTTCAGGCTGAAAAAAAGAGAGGGAGAGAAAACAAGTCTTTCTTTTTTTTTTTTAGTCCAATTGCATTTAAGAAGCTTTAAATGGTGTGAAGACTGGCCACCCGTCAAAGGTTGATCCAAACATCATTAAAGTAACTGTTTCAGAAGATTAACTTATAACTTATTTTCTTTCAAGCAAAGAAAAGATGTGTGAAAATATATTCCATCTTCACAAATTGTTGGGTGTATTTCTTTTATCTGTTAGATTAAAAAAGCTAAGAGAGCCAGGACTTGAGACAATACAGGCTAAGGCTAACTGGTTAGCATGCTAACGTCATGGACATCTCTGCAATACAGTACACAGACGTCACTGAAACATAATTCTTTACATTCTGTTGGTGATTTCAGTTAACTTCTGATTGTTTTACACTCTGGCCTTATCTTACATATTGCACCGTTAAATCTAACGTCACTTACTGTTTCTTTTTGCAATTCCATGCCAATTTGGGGCAGTTTTCTGATTCTCTGTGCTCTTGACAAATTTCAAGCAGCACAAAGAAAAGTATTCAGGTTCAGCACCCAGCTCTACCTGCTGCTCTGTGTCTGTTATTTCAAGTACAGGTTGAATTTTTCAGAGCAGACATTTTTTTCCCTTAAAGCTTTAAAATTCCAGCTGTTTTGAACATGGTGAATATTTTACATTTACATTTCTCTGTCTTTGTGGAAAGCAGCTTAATTTTCTCGACTAAGGCGTCATGTTTGAACAAGAGTGTATTTGTGTGCGCAGCGTAAACATGCAGTGATGGTTTTGGAATGAGGCCCAGTCAAACGTGCAGATAAACCCTGCAGTCAGCTGCTCACAGTGGAGAAGTTAACGGTGCCTGTGCTAACTACGAGGGGCTTTACGTAGCGGTTGCATCAATGAACACTCGCTCTGCTGGCGTCACACAGGGTTAACTCACCAACCTCGACAAACACGGAGCAACCAGCCGCACACACAGACACACACTCTCTGTTCGTCTAAGCTCAACAGCAGCTCAGAATGATGCAGAGTCTTTTAAGCAGCTTGTGTTTTAGTCATTGCACGGCTCCTAAGCTTTTTGCATTAGCAAAATCAGCCTCAACTGCGGTCCAGGCACAAATACTGGCGGGTTAGCCCTTTTTTTTTATAGCAGTTTCTCTTTTGAATACATTAGTTTTTTTTGTTGGGTTTCTCAACCTTGACTCTGCTTCTAAGTTCTGAAGTTCTCAGGAGCTCTATCTTTTTAAAGATGTGGAAGGAGGCACAAATGATGCTCTATTTCAGAGTTATTCTAAATAATGTTTTAAAAGTAATTGAGGCAATTGAAAAAGTGCAGTATGAGTACTAAATATGTACCTGGTTTTTAGACCAGGGCTGCAAGTAACGTTGACTTTGGTTGCTCGATTAATGGATTAGTTGTTTGGTCTATAAAATGTCAGAAAATGGTGAAAATGTCTAGTTCCTAAAACCCAAGTTAGCATCCACAAACCCAAAGATTTTCAGTTTAATGTCAAGATAAGAAACAGGAAAATATTCACATTTAAGAAGCGGAATTCAGAGAGAGAGAGAGATATCAGATTTGGCCACCTATTAATTCTCACAGGAACGAAAGCTTACTGCTTCCAACTGTAGCTGTTATTAGCCAGTTAGTCGTGTAACTAGTGGTGTCGACGATCAGGGGACTGTTGATGGTGACACCGCTAGCACAGGAACTCTGGACCGAAACGGGCCACTGCTAGCAGGTTAGCATGCTAACTTAAGCAGAAATCTGCAACTTTCCACTAAAATTCTCACACATTGCACCTTTAAGTTTTGGGGTTGGTTTCTCCTTTCAAAGTCCAGAGTACAAGCTTAACATCTGCCTTCTCAAAATCCCTTCCAAGCTCTCTCTCTCTCTGTAGTTTTTTAAATGAAAAACTATGTCACCAAACTGCTGCATTAACAACAAACGGATATGTTAAGAATGTTCTCTTTGACTCAAAACTTCCCATCAATAATCCTTTGAAGGATTCATATTCATTAACTGCTACAGTTCATCCAGCATCTGCATTCATGTGCTAAAATCAGTGTGAGCTACAGGAAGCAGTCATTCCTATAAAGTAGTCTGAATGTAGATTAAAAACATTGTTGGTCTAAAAGCTGGTTAACTGAAGCTCCACACGTGCAAACACAATCATATATTTTAATTTGTTTTTTGCTTAAAATAAAACTGAATTTCAAATCAACCCTTAGCCTACATCCTTGAAGAGGATTGTCAAACACAACCAGATGAGATTTAAACATCCTGTACACTGTACATTAGATCCTACGCACACACAGACACACACTAAGGCAACAGGCACGCAGAGGCTACGAGTTCATTTGGAGTTCAGAGCAAAAATTAACAAGCAGTAACCCTCCGTCACAAATAAAAACAAAGAGAAGCTTCGTCCACACAGTAACCGCTTCACAAGCAATAAATAATCCTCTACATAATTTATATATAAATATTAAAGGGTGAGGAAACATGGTGATGATGTTGCAAGAGGTGGGGAGAGAGATCAATCGAGGTGGGAGTGTGAGGGCGTCCTTTTTTCTGTCTTTGTTTAAATTTCACTTGGCGACAGTGTCCATCCTATAGACTACAGTGGTGGAGCTGTCCTCGTGCGACTCAGTGGGGGACACCTTTTTCCAAAGAGGGGCTTTCAGAGCGAGCTCCTGTTGGAGACTCTCGTAATCCATCGGTCCGAAGGTGTGCAGCTGTTCAATCAACACGAATAACACATTAGTCTTGAGTGCCTGTGAATGTGTTTGTGTGTGAGTGGTATGTGAAGTAGAAAACCAGAAAAACCAGAGCCAAACCCAGTTCAGTTAATTATTTACTGGCAAAACTGGAAATGTTTCAGCCAGAGCTGCAGACGAGCTTTTTCACCACAGTCCAGAAAAACTGTTCTTACCCTCCTGAAGTGAATGCTGAACAGCAAAAATGCTATAAACAATGGAGCCGAACTGACACAAGTGACATCTGTGCACTGGAACAGGCACTTTATTATTTTATTGTCATTCTAAGCATCTATTTGTACATTATGTCATTAAAAAGTCAGATTTCATCTAAGCGGCAGATAATATCAGCTAACCAACATGTCGGTCAGGCTCAAGCCATCACATTGAACAGCAGTTCAGTGTTCCTCTGAAAACAAACTCAGTCCTGCTGTGTGTTTAGCTGTTAGCTTTATTAGCGCTGTTAGCTGCAAGTTCACTAAGCCAAACACACCACAGAACTCTGCTGATAACGCCGCTGATAACACCGATAACATCTAACTACCTCCCGCTGCTGATTTCAACACAGAGCTGTTGTGCACAATGAGGCATTAACTTTTCTCTCTCAAGCATAGAAATTCTAGTAACAGCATGAGAGGAAGTACTCCGTTGTAGTTAACAGAACTGGCTCAGTTTAGTCTGTTATTTGCCGACAGAAATATGGGACAGCTTCAGTCACGAGCACATTTCAGCATTCTGCTTTAAAGCAGGTTCTGATAAATGTATTAAATAATCAAGCAGACTGACTTTGGCTCTAGTTCCTTCATCAGTGTGTACATCCATGTATACTTGACATACTTCTGGAGTTGGTCGATGTACCAAAGACGTCCTACAAAGTGTGAGATATAAATTTCCAGCTTTAGTCAAGAAATCTTAAGCAATTACTTGCTTATTATTCTTACCAACGATGCATGACAAACTAAACAGTATGCACTCACTTTCAGAAGTAACCAAACTAAAGAAAGACATGTTCAGAATGTCTGAAATCACCTGCAGCGATCTCCACAAGAATTCAAACACCCAAAAATGGGGCAGAGAAGGGACAAGAACTGTCCGGCCTTACACGTTATCTGACATTACATGTGTTACTTCACTTCAGGTGAACTATGTGTGGATCAACATGTTAGCCAGCAGCTACTGAACGGCCGCTGCAGAATATCTACAGCTGTACTATTGTAGAGAGCGTGTTGGGTGTCAGTTCTTGTGATGAGGAATCATGGGTGCCGTTTTTGATGGTTTTGTTCTTCACAACATGATGCTGTGTTTCCTTACCCGCTGGTCTCCTCCTTCTCTGCGGGGGTCGTGCTTCTTGGCAAAGTGCCTCAGGTTGTCGTAGTTGTGGAAGTTGAAAAGCTCAACGAGGTCCTGGAATGAAACGAGCGACAGATACATCAGAAGGATGAATACATTTATTTGACATTTCTTTCTAGTGACTGGAAGTTGTAAATCAAAACATTTCAGAAGGAAATTTACCAACCCAACATGTGTCTATTTGACGTCCTGAGACTCAACAATCAACTGTCTTTGTGGTGCGTTCAGGAACAGCTGGGACAAATCCTACTAATTCTACCTTTAGCCTTAAAAGTCTTTGAATTATATTAATATGACTTGTGCTTTGGTTAGCTTTGACCACAAATAACTGATTCAATGTCTTTACTGAGTCTTTTTTAAATGTACTGCTACTATAAGAAAGAATGTGCTCTTTTGCCACCTCTGCTCTTGATACAATTATCACACTCTCAGTAGTAGATCAGCAGAGTGAGAGTGTTGTAAGAGCTTTTAGCCCTGCTGTGCACAAACGGGCACAGTTATGTCTTACTCTTGCTCTGTGTGTATTCTTAGTACATGTATACACTGCAGGCATGCAGCAAACTGCTCATGTCGGACATTACGTACCGTGCAGAACTGAATTCCTCTGACTGAGTTGCCCAGCTTGTCCAGGGGAGGTGACCAGCACATGATACCCATAACATTGGGTACAACCAGCAGGATCCCCCCTGCTACTCCAGACTTGGCTGGCAGGCCAACCTGCAACAGAGACAACAGACCAGTTACACAACAGGACACTGGCTGCATTTATCTGCAGTAGCAGCCTGGAAACAACACAATGCTAAAAATGAAATGTCAGCAAAGAACAAGTCAATTTTTTTATCAGTTAGAGCAAATTTTCCATTATTGTATACAGAAAACTCCTTTCAGCGAGCCTTTGTTTGTTTGTTTTTCAGGTAAGATCAAGCAAAAGAGGTGTTTTAGATGAGAAATCAACATTTCAGGGACTTTATCCAAATCCCATCTCATAGGAACTTATAGAACATAATACAAGGAGTGATCAGTGAAGGGTAAACTTTCACTCAACTGCTTCAAATGTGCTTCATTATGACAAACTGAATGCTAAAGATATTTTCACACGTTGCTGAAATGACGCTGAAATGCTCCTCTCACAACAAACACCTCAGCTGAGGCAGATGATGATACATGACAGCTGTACCATGTCTAGACTTCAAGTCTTAACGGAAGCATATATCCCCTCACAAACCTGAACGGTTTTATAACATGGATGCAAATTTCCCTATATTGAAATTCAGTATCGGTCAGGAACAGACCAGATTAGATATGAAAGGTAGCAGACCAGGTTCAAATTGAGACAGCTATTCGTTAAATGTACGATTGAAATCCTTCCTTGTTTACTGCACAGCTGCTGCACATTTAACATGAATGATTTACTTAACTCAAATGCTTTGTTCCAAGTCAATGATTTACACTAAAAGCTTCACTATCTGTAGCAGTGTTTCAAATCATAAACAACTCAACACTTTAAACACGCAAATCAATGTAGTGGAGTATTTTCACAGTGTATTAAAAGGATCTGAATACTTCGTCCACTGCTGCGTTTACTTACATGGAAAGCAAACTGTCCTGAGAAGTCGTACATGCCGCAGGAGTGCATCAGACTCAATGTGTTCCTCACCGCCTCGGGGGTCAGCACGCGCTCACCCGTGATAGGGCAGATGCCGCCATTAGCCAGGGTGGCTGCCATGACACTGGCGCTCTCGCAGGTTACCTCAATGGAGCAGAGCTGGGGAGTCACACAAAGGACAATTTGTATAATTTCTCTATCAGCTTCCCATGTAACAGCATGGTGGGGGGACGGCTCGGTGGTTTGTGGTAATTTTTTTTATTTGTATTAACTTCTGAAGAAAAAGAGGAAACTATGGATGTGAAATTGTCTAAATGTGCTCTATTCTTTCACAATACAATTGATATACCACAAAAAAAACAAGTAGTAGAGGACACAAAGGAGAAGGAGGAACAGGAGAAGGAGGAGAATCTAAGGTGCAGAATGTATTTGTAGAGGGAGTTTGGCAGAAAGAAAGAGATATGTAGCTAAAAATGGTCGAGAAGCAGAAACTGGATATGGTCAGGATCAATAGTGTAGGAAAAGCAGTAAAACAATAGTCAGACATTAATAATAAATAAGAGGTGACAACTGATACTGACAAAGAAATAAATTAATACAAAAAAAATCACTGCTACACTCACTTGAAAGTAGAAATCCAGTACAGATGTCATGTCTGTCCCCTCTGGGAAACACTGCAGAGAAACAGAGTTTAAAACAAGTTGAGCACAAAAATCAACAATCAGCAACTACTGCACATTTACAGATAAGGATCCTCTGATTTGGAGATGGATAAGTCAGTCAAATAAAGGTTTATTTTAAACCCAGCTTATTCCAAATATGCATGTGTAAACTAAAAGGTGTAAAGGATAATAATTAGTTAATTGACGTCTACAAAAACATTGTAAGAGGAGGAGCTGGTTATTACAACATCATACACAAACTTTACCCTGTTCACAGTCATTTCCTTTGAGCTTTGTAGGGCAGCAAAACATTAACAGAGACATAAAAACAAAGTCAGCATGACTCATCCAAGGTCAGACCTTTTTTTCTTTCAGGTAGTAGCCGATGGCGAAGTTCCTGTCGCCTGACTCACGCTCAGACTGGAATCTGTCACACAAAGAGCAGAGCACTCCCATTACATAGAGGAAGGAAATATTTTCACAGTGTGTCCCTGTGTGTGTGTGTCTGTGTGTGTTTGCACTTGAGTGTTGGAATTCCATGGCCCCACACCCCTTCATGTGTACAGTACAACCAGAGGAGTCATGCGATCATGTGATGATGCTGCAACATGAGCCCCCAGCACAGGGTCTTTTTCCAGAAACATTGTTAGCATGTGCTGTCATCATGAATCATGCAAATGCAGGTGACCTTTAGAGGCCAAGTCCAGTCTTCCTATATAAGGAAGTCCATTCATATCAATGAAACAACTGACTACAGAAGTAAGTGAATGGAAATGTTGGTAATTACACTTTTTATTCTCACATCAAACTTTTCCTTTGACGTTCACTTCAATAAGAGAGACTGTCTGGTTTTATTTAAGAGGTTTAAGAGAGAAAAATCATCTTTAGACACTGATCTGACAAAAAAATAGAAATTTTCCCGTACAGCAATGTAGATAAAAGAGTTTACGATGTGCACTCGAAGGCACCGTGAGTGTAAAACTCTGACACAGACAGCAGAGAAGAGAAGCAATACATAAGAATGTAATTTACATCTATTGAGGCAGGAGAAATATCATATATATCAGATGTATCAACTGTGGAGAGGATCACAGTAAATGATCTCCATTTACACAACATCACAGATGTATTCTCCAAAAACTACATAGTGCCCCTTTAAACTTAAAAAACATGACTGAGGATTACTCACGTAGCATTGCTGAAACCCACGTACTCGTTTCCGGCCATATTTTTCAGAAAGTTCATGACCTGGAGGTAAACAGAGAGAACAAAATATTCAACAGGCGCTCATGGTATCATTTTTTATGGATCTACATTCAGCTGACTCACTACAATCTTTAAAGCTGCATTATTTGATACTTTGGCCACTTGAGGACAGTCCTCAATACAACGTGTAAGCTAACGGCTTATTCACACATCCTGCAGTGGAGGAGCAACAGCATCATTCATTTAATCACGTTTGTGTCGACCTGATGAGTCCCATATTCACTCTCCTTATAGCTCCATCTCTGGTCTCTTCCAACCCCTGAGGGGAAATATCTGCCTCTTTAGCCACTAAATCTTCCACTTTGTTAACCAGCTGGTGTGTAAGTGTGTCTGCCTGCTGTTTGGAGGTGAGCAGGTAGTGTGCAGTGGATTTTGAGCTGCAAAACTGAGGACTATGAGTATACTTTGAGTAAATTATCTAGTTTAATGACTTAAGAATTACTATAAAGTAAGGAACTGGTCACAGCTAATTAACTTTATGTCTTTTAAGAGACAACTAAACAAACAATAATAAAGAGAGTCTTTAGTAAAGTCAATGAAAGTTCACTTTGACTTCAGTGTCTGGCCAAGGTAATACTTACATAGTCAAACTTTTCTGCGTTGCCTTCACCTTGCTGAGGAGAGCACAAAAGAGTCAGCAGTTAGTACAGTTCAGTCACCGAGGGATATCACAGAGGACAAGCACAGCATCATTAAAAAGATACTAAAATGAAAAAATACTACTGCTGACAAATTAAAACTACAGAATTAGCAGGTGTGAATAGATTTGTTTTTATTACAGATAGTACATTGTAAAAACAAAAAAAAACAAAAAAAATCACATGAGCTTTGCCAAGACTTATAACAAGTAGATACAAATTATTAATAAGATTGGCTTGCGAATATGTTACAAAGAGGGAAATCTTTTGGAGTGAAAAAAGGGAGATTTAGTAGACATGTGCATTACCAGAGCTTAGCCAGTTAAAGAGAAACATGTCTCATTATTTACATCTCACTGATTCCAATAATGAATCAATGTCATTTCAAGTCTGAGAAGAGTAAAATAAACACAATAATTTTTAGAGACTGACACTGTGTGTCTACATGTAATATATAACTGCACAGAGATGTGGGTGTATGCAGGCAGGTTTGTATTATGGGTTATAAAAATGCAGGTGTGTGTTTGAGAATGTGTCGATCAACATGTGTCATGTGCGCAAAGAGCCTGTCAGCCAAAACAGAGGGTAAAGAGGGAAATAAGGGAGGAATGGTCCCTTCACAGCTCAGTGTACATTTATCAGGTCATTGATGCTGCTTATCCCCACAAAGAACACGCAGCTAAAGAAGAAATGGACACGCATGCACATTTAAAGTGCTACAGCATTATATGATTTTATTAATTATCAATGTTTGGGATGGTGTGAAAAGATGCATTTTAACTTTACATGTAAAAAGGCTAATGTTTCATTTTAAACTCCACACTTTACTGTGCAGAAGCAAAAGTAAGTGACACTGATGGAGGTGTTAAAGAGTCACTAAATGGGGTTCTACAGAGCTGATTGGAGGAGAAAGAAGAAAAAGAAGAAGAAGTAGAGGAGGAGGATAAGAGGGAGACAGAGGGGGAGGATCACAGGGTCGGGAGAGTGCGAGGAGATAGATATGGAAAAGGAAGAAAAAATTACCAACGTCATTTGACCTGCAGCAGCAGTCATTATTTCCCACAGTTCCTAAGTCTGGAAAATATGCAACAAATACACAAACAGCAACAACATGTAGCCTTCAAGCACCATGTAACAACACGGCAACCATCCCATAGTTTTCCCACCGAGGTTAAAGCAAACTGGGCAACCTGACCAACAGCTTGACATTTGTGCTTCAGTATAAAACAAAAACATTTAGACACTGATGACAAAGGTGAGCGGCGGATGGGACACACATTGTTGTCTCTGTAAGTGTCTGTAAGCTGATGTCTGATTAATTTCTGGGATGTGACTTGTGTAATTTAACAGGCAAACTGTGTGATGCAAGAGTAACCGTTACACACAACTCTGCACTCGCTACAATCTGTAAAATCTGCATCATAAATCAATATGACAACTGAAGGGAAACTGGTTTCGACTTGAACACTGCAAACACAGTGGTGCAGCTATTACAAGGCTCCTGTGTGTGAAGAGATCCTCACTGGCTATGTGGTATTTAACAGAGAAGAACGAGTAGATTTCCTGAAACAGACGTTTAGAAATGATGCTCATCTGCTTCTATGCTATGAGAAATGTTTAAGAATTAATTCCGCATTTTAGGAAAAAGGCTTTTTCATTTCCTTCTATGAGCGAGATGAGAATATTAATCTCATGCGTGTCGTGCAGAGTTTGAGTCTGTACATGTTTCGCTAGTTTAGCATAAAAACTGCTAGCAGGAGGAAACAGTAAACTAAGTTCAAATATACACAACACCACTTAAGCTCTTTTTGGTTCTTCCATTAGAGCTGCAACCAACTGGCTGTCAACTATGAAATTAATAACTACCTATTTTGATTATCAGTTAATAAAAAGATACTAATTGAGGAAACTGTCAACAGATTAATCTACAGTGAAAATAATTGTTAGCTGCAGTTAAAGCTGGATTTAGCCGGTTCCTGAACAATACTTTCTTTAATACCATTGTAATGAAATCTGTTCTAACATCAACACATACATGTGTTGAGGCCTGTCTCTGGGCGTGACCTAGTGTTTCTCCTGTGAGCCTCCAGACAGTCAATCACCATCACTATCTTGGTACAACAAGCATGCTGCATGCTTATTGGTTCACTGACGCTGATGAGGTGAAGTCCTTCAGTACTGAATGACAAGACATTTTTTGATACTCGATAATCTAAATTCAATACGCAGCCCTAGTTGCAGCCCTATTTTACAGTCCTGGTTTTGTGTTCCTCCTGTGTCTGTTCAGTGGATTCTGATGAAAAATTATGAGAAAGAAAAGAAAATAGTGTTTTAATGGTCCTTTTATGAATTATTCATTCATTTCTTGCTGGCCAAGCGTAAATGTTGCTGAGCAGCACTATGGAAAGGGACTTAGCAGTGCTTTGCTTAAAAATTAACTTGATGGAATCGACTTCAAAAACATGCCAGTAAAAAGTAAAATGGATTACTGTGACGACTGTGTTGTCATCTTTGCACAATAAAAAAGGTACAATTAAAAGAGTGCAACCACTTGCTCTGATTATGGAGCCACTTTGGGTGAAAACAAACCTGGTCAAGAATATGAGGTCAAGTATAGTTGATTTAAATTTGGCTATATATGCAATGTGATAATACACAAGAAACAAAACGAGAGGAGGAATGGGATTTTATGTGGACACTGAAAACACACAAGTTCCAGTGCCTGAGCATTGTAACAGAGCTAATCTTTTGTTTCCTATAAGATCAAACAGGCCACATTCTTCATCATGCATTGTCATAAAAAGATAAAAACCTTTTCACAAAATCTCCATCTTTGGTCAGACACAGGTTTCTTTCAACATCAGTAAGAATGCTACAGGATGAAGTGGATTATTGTACAAACAATTCAGCCTACAGTTCTTTGACAAACTAAGTCAGCTCTAAGAAAAGCTTCAGACAAACTCAAGTCCTTGAAGTTGAAAATGTGTCAAAGGAAATAGCAAACATCTGCAGGACAGTCTTGCAGCTATAAGAAGCAACAGAGCTGCAACAAGGTAAAGTTTTTATAGACGGCATGCTAATAATTTACTGCCAGCACTGATTATGTGAAGAGAGTCTTGTAGGGTTAAATAATTAAACATTAAACCAGAGAATGATCAGTAAAAGCTGTAAAAAGCTTGAAAACACTGCCAATGTGTAAATCATTCCTCTGTTGTGAGTGAATTTGCTTGTACGATTTGACAGATGACAGGCGATTAATTTCTGCCAACTCACTGGTTTCGAAATTCAAATAGTGTGACTTCCAAACTCGAAGGACTGTGGCAGGCAAGGATTTATCTGACTTCCTGTCACTCCTTGCTGACTGGCTGCTCTGCGTGCACCTGCATTTGACTCGCCCTGCGCACAGGTTATTTTCAGTAGGGA
This sequence comes from Diplodus puntazzo, assembly GCA_963678695.2. Classification (NCBI taxonomy): domain Eukaryota; kingdom Metazoa; phylum Chordata; class Actinopteri; order Spariformes; family Sparidae; genus Diplodus; species Diplodus puntazzo. The sequence goes on along the minus strand of OZ023164.1, from coordinate 30,320,468 downwards.
CGATAAGAGCGTGTGATGGGGTGGCTAAGTGCCTTCAGGAAGGAGGATTAGCACAAGTCTTAAATCACCACAACATGAGACAAGGCAGTGGACTAAGTTAGTGACCTAGAAAAGCTTCCAGCTGAGTCAAGAATCATGATCTTCTCAGCATACTCTACTGAGTCAGTAAAAATACCACAAAATAACTAAAGAGTTTATGAAAACAGTGTGTTAAATTGTCTCCTGGAGTGTGTTTCACTGTGTCCAAACAAATGCAGGTCAATCAGACCATTGCTAAACAAATGTTAGCTGCCAATATTTATGCTAACCTTCGTGTGATCTGCCTGATAAAGCTGCTCAGTGATACCCACCATACAGGGAATTTTCCACTATACAAGAAATTCTCTAGCGAAGGTTTCAGTGGAAATGAGACAAAAACGGGACGTAAAAACACACACAAAGGACAAAAAGTGTCACAGCCTTTACCTTGATCAGTGAAGTACAAACGATAGCGCCAGCATTCACCATGGGGTTGTGAGGCTTATCTGTTAAAAAAAAACAAACAAAGTCAAGAGAACAGTTGGCATGATGCAGAGGATCAAATTGTAAACAGTGACGTTTCTGCTTTGTATATAGACAGATCAAAAAATTAGAATCAAATACATGTGGAGAGCATATTGACTCAAGATACATATATTTAAAAACAGCAACAGAAGCCAAGTAGAATTAATGTATAACAAATGTGGAGAGCAAAACTAAATGCCTTTTCCCAGATCTAATGATCCAAGTTAGGCCTCAGTGGACTGGATGTTGACATGGTTATATTACTGGTCCAAAATCATGTGAAATTGCATATATTTTTTAAAATTTAAAAACATAAAACATTCTTTAAGAGGAGGAGGAGAATCCCTCCACCAATTACATGCACTTTTAAGGCTGATAAAAGTGAACACAGTAACCTGTGCAAGTGGCCTGCGCCGTATTGCACTGGTGTGTCTGTGTTGCTGATGATGGTCAGCAGATTGCAAGCTGTATTCTCCCCTTTAAAAACACACCGACCGCTTCGGCTCACAGCTGTGTCTCTGGGCTTGGTAGAGTGGATGAGCCGAGCTCTAATGACTTCCTGCGCAGGTTTACCCGCCCATTTGCACATCCAGCCTGTCCAGTTTCTCTAGCCCTGAAATTCTAATCTAAGTAGAGCAGCAGCCAACCGGGAGGGAGGGACTGCAACATCCAAAGATATTGGAGTACACCGGGGAAACTACAGGTCACAATCTCCTGTTTTACCACCTCCACCAAACACGCAAGGAGAAGCCAGAAAATGCAGTATCATCTTGAAAGGTTGCACAGTGAGTCAGCATACATAGCTTGGCAGGCTGATAATGTCTGTGTGGAAGCTTGCCCTGGATCACTGTTGCAAAAAGAGAAGAGCAATGGGATTTTATGTGGACACTGAAAGCAGACAGGTTCCCGCGCCTGAGACTTGTAACTGAGCTAATCTTTTGTATCCTACCAAAATCAAACCAAGATCAAAACAGGCCACATTCTTCACTAAAGTTTCAAGATATTAAAACAACCTATTTCACTTTATAGCTGTTGAGGAGTATCAGGTTTAAAATGTGTGAATAGGTGTGTGGGTTGTATGTGTCCACTACACAGCACTGAGTCAGACTTAATCCAGGAGCTGGTGTTCACATTCTATTTGCACAGCATGCTCCCTGATGTGAGTAACCAGATCAGAGGAAGCCTTCCTCCCTCAAGAGTTCAAGTACATTTAAACTTACATCACCTACATTTCCTCACTGGTGTGTGATCCCCTTACACAATACAACAACCACGTGGCATTCCTGGTAAAACTGCAACACAGGATGTGACGACAACATGACTGCAGTTCAAGTACCAGAGTGGGGATTGAGGTATTTCCTCCGACAAACCGACCACAACAGACACGGCTATGATAACTATCAAATTATGTTTAAGTAACCAAATACTTTTAAAATCACGAATTTCCTTCACTTTGTTGCTCATTGAAATCTCTGTATGCAAAATTTTGAGGATGAAGGATGAAGGTTTCTTTACATGTTCACATTCTTCAACAGGCTGTTTTTCCTAACAAAAAGGGAAAGTTAACTTTTTAAGGTGTATCTAAACAGAAAGCGAAGCAAAGTTTTCGTGCAGCTTGATTACATATGTAGTCCAAACAAACACAGGAAATATATGCACAGTAACACAAGAGATTCAAGCTTTCAGCTGTTCGTTGTACTTAACTATGAAGCAAGTTAGCGCTAGCATTGGCCTCAGTTTTTATTTTCAACAGTTCATGTTTACGTGTTTTTTGAAGTGGGTTGATCAAGTTTTGAATTTGAATGATTCGCATGTGTAAAGCAAATAAACAAAAAAAAAGTGCTGCTGTCAAACTCGCACAAGTAAAACAAGGGGAAAATTTGCTTCATTTGCTTCTTGAGCTGTAAAACATCTACAGCAGTAACGTATATGAATATAATAGTAACTTTATATCTTTAAAAAGTAGTTTTACTTTTCACACATTTTGCTGATAATACTTTTAAATAATGTTTCAAATGCAGTACTTTTATTTGCAGCAGAGTATTTTCATAGCATGGAATTAGTACTTTTAATTAAGCAAATCTAAATCATCTTGCAACACTGGTGTTTGGTAACCACTCACATGCTTGGCATGACCAAACCACAGTAACTTTCACAATACCATCTAAAAAAAAAACCTTTCAACAGAGATTGTCTGATGCCAACATCTGACTCATTCAGTTGGCAGCTCAGTCACAACGCTCACTCTGTCACTCCTGGACTAAAAAGCCACACATGTGACAGGCATTGTTGGGGGACTCGGTCTAGGTAATGACAGACTCACTGTCATGGGAGAAAGCAGAAAACAATACCTAGACCGCGTATAAAAAAGAAATATTTGGAGGCTGACTCATTACATTTTTTGCATTTCTTATGATTTAGATTTACCTTTAACCTAAATTCTTCCTTGAATGAGACAAAAGTGGCACTGAAGCACTAAATTATTAGCTGATATTGTAGGCTGTCACTAGCAGTTTGTAAGCAGAGAATGAAAGTGTACTATGATTCATCCCACTTCTTTCCGCTCTTTCAATAGTTGCAGAGTTATTCTGCAAAAATAGGAAACACCAACTTCCTAAGAATGATTCCTACCCCCCAGAGTCTCATCGGAGCCAAAGTGTGCAAAAGAAAAGAGGGACAGCAACACCTAGTCCTACACAACAAGCCTAACAGGACTCTCTCCATTATTATTATTATTAATTGCATCACGTCTCCACTGAAGCATTTTGAGGAGGGAAAATGGCATGTATGGGCTGCTGAGGAAGGAGAGAGAAAAAAAGGCTCACCATCTTCATCCAGGAAGAGCTTATTAAATCGCAAACCACTGGGCTCCTTCCCAATGAAACTGTGCACGTACTCTGTGCCGTAGTCATTAACAGCAACGGCGTACTTCAGAGGCTTGACACAGGACTGCAGACAGAAGGGGACCTTCGTGTCTCCAACTGTGTGCCTACAGAAGGACAAAAGATAACAGTTATCGACGCTGACAACACAGCTGGTTTGGGACAGATTAGAAACATTCAGAAAGAGAAACTGCATCAAAATGAAAGCGATCATAAGATTAACATTTCAAAGTATATTAAGAGCGTTCAGCGAAAGCAATATTGCTCAGCGTGATAAGAGAACCACACAATTTGTTCTGCACCATGTGTTATCTTTATGACTTCCTCTCTTACACAAACATAACAAACACACACACCTATGGAATTTTACAGCGGCCTATCAGAGTACAAGCTGATGATAACACCTGTTGACATCATTACACTACACTTTGGATTGTCTCGTTGGACGAGTTTTGTTTTTACCAGAGAATATCAGGAAGCTCCACACCTGTGCATAATACTGCAATAAATTATGATATAAAGTTGACGTAACACATAATGAACATTGTGAGCTTCACAAATAGTTTATTGCACAACATTTTAACGTTAAAATAGAAGGACAATGAGGAGTAAATAACAGCTCCACTTGAGGATTATTAATCATCATGTGGTGCTTCAGATCAAACACATGTCACCAACTCAATGGGGATTGTTTAATAGTTAGAAATTAAATGTTTTATTAATACCAATCAACATGATGAATATTTTATGACAGTGCAGTTTAATTAAATAAAAACTGCCTCGTTATCATTCCTCACTGAAACCACAGGATGTCTTTCTGTAATTGTTGAACCCGCAGGAAGCTGGATTTAGACATTAATAATAGTGTAACTCACCTCTGTCCATCAACCGTGCACAGAGAGACGGCCCACAGGTCGGGGCTGAATTTGGCAAGCTGGGGAATATAGTCTGCAACCTGAAAGAGAAGCAAGGCAGCTGAAAGAGGTTCACCTTACACTGCTGACGTCTGCTGAGGCTCAGGCTTCTGATGGAAAGTTAACACCACTGACAAAAAGGGTCAAATCCTTATCTAAAGACCAGAGAGGAGAAACCCACCCCAAGATACTCATATCAGAAGGATACTTCAGGACAAAGTGTTTTGTGCCTTTATCTCTATAGACTATCACCATTACAGGAAGTCACATTTTCCAGGATACCTTTTGGATAAACCCCTAAGATGTGTTTCTTTCCTTCAGTATATCAATTTACAAACACATCTCTTTCTCCATGTTTTGGATGTCCCACCATACTGAAAACTGTTGCTTTTGACACATGAAAACACATGAAAATTGTAAAAATGCTCTTTAGAGAGGATGCATCTTCAGTGTCTAATGTATGCGAGAAAAACAAAGCTTTGGAAAATGATGATGCCGAAGTTTGGGGCTGTGCGGTCAAGACTCAGCTAAAACCTTCTCTGTTCACACAACACAGGTGCTGTAATGAACCCATATTCATGTTGATTCTGTAAACTTTGTGCTCATTAAACTTCATCCAGGCCTGCCCCATGACAAGGAAATCAACGATGTGTGCATAAATAAATAAATACTGAAGTGCACACATTAGATCTTCTCTACTTCTTTAGCCATCGCCTTAGCTAACCTTACTGTCATCACCAAATGGATACCAATTAGTCTTAGCTATGAAGGCAACTGGATTTGCTTGACTTTCTTCAATTTTATAGTCCCGCTAAAACTGATATAGATAGACCGTGACCTGGATGACTGATCTTCACCAACATTATTAATCTGAGGGTAGCTGGGGCTTCATCTGAAAGGCCCAATGGCATAAATGAATGGCTAGTGTATCTAGGGCTCTATCTGGTCGAACATTTGCTTGCTAAAAATGAATTCATGGTTAATGCAAATTGTAAAAAAGTGTTTTATGTATTTTTCTTATGCAACACATTTCAGGCAGTCTTTTGCAATGTGTTTATCGCACATATTCATACTGTGATGACAATCGAAATATGATTTATCAGTCTGTGCTTATTTAATCAGCATTTTCACACACAAGCGCAACTCCAGCTGCCTCGCAAGGTAAAGAAATTAGTGTTGCCTGGTTAACAGGTAATACTAATGAATAATGATTAAATCGCACATTCATTTCATTCACTCTTGTGACGAGAATATAACAGATGTGACTGACGTTTTTGGCTGTGGCAGTGATGCACAATTTGGAAGGGGGAAGACCCCCAACCTCCCCCCACCAGATACCGGCACCAGAGTCTTCCACAAACATCTAGTTATTTGCCAAAAGGCTCTTTTCAGAGCACATGTTTTGACATGTCAGGGCTGGTGTGAATATAACAGTAAAAACGTCTCCATTCGAGGAAGACTACGAGTCAGTCGAGCAAAATACCACGGCCCTGAAAATGACTCATCTAAATGGAAAGCCTTATCAATGTTACCATTTCCACCTGTGCTTTAACCAAATCGAAGTCAAAATGTCTGCTGTGACTACAAAGCCTTGTGTTCGCCAACGAAAGGTGTAAATCACAGATGTATCACTCCAATTACAGGTGGAGTCACCAGAGGATTTTCAGGTGAGAGGTTTCACTCTTTTTTATGATTCCGCTGCTCTTTCTTTAAAAATCTCTGAAAATATATGTAGCTGGCACCAAAATAACATGACACAAAACACAGAATCCTGTCCAATATGAGCCGGCGGCACCACTGTGATCCTTCTGAAATGTTCTGGGGTGGAATTTTCCTTTCTAGAGTACCAATAATACAGAAGCAGGCTGTTAGAAAGGAGTGATTGTATGGAGTAATTGTGATGGAGCGCTGAAAGAAAATAAAAATATATAAAAAAATAAATAAAAATAAAGAGTCATGGCTCTAAGGACACACCTGTCCTCCAGTGAGTTTTTTGGCACTGTCATACAGCTCATCAATATGGGAGGTGAAGGACTGGAAGTCTGGGATGACGAACTTCTTGCGGAAGGCCTGAGTGAGCAGGACAATGTTGCTCTGGACACACCTGATGAACAAACCACAAATACAGGCATGCTAAAGAATCGTGATTGCATGCAGTTGAAGGAAAAGTTTGTCAACCAAGTTTTCAACCCTGAAGTCTGACAAACTTCTATGAAGTGTCTGATGAAGAGGCTTCATCGTGACATATTGATCAGCTGCTTTTTATCCACATAGTGATGAATGATTTTTAAACCACAGACTGCAGCAAAAGTATGGACACAGTGACATTGTCCGCTTCAAGGACATATCGATGCCCACGTTTTAGTTAACCAGAGACCAAAGCATTTTAAGAAAAGTAGCAAAATGAGCAAAACACACTGTGGAGTCCAGAAAATCCCCCAACAAATGCCTTGTTAAGCTTTAATGTGATACAAGTTGAATAAAAACTTTACCACAATACGCACAAGGAGAAGTGAAACTAAATACTGAGAGTTTATCTTCAAGTAGACAAAAACAGCTCCTACCCATAATTTGTAGGAAGGAAGGAAGTTGGAGTTTTCAATGAGTGAAGTCTAGAGAAAAACTACATCTGGGGCATTTTGTAGTTATACTGACAGCCAGTCATGTTGGTTGGTGCTTTTTCACCCCAGCGTGACTCTAATGTTACATAACCCAGTGTTTGCAATGTATATTCAATTTTAGACAAACACGTCAGTGAACTAAAGTTACCACAAATCCATTTTACAGAAAGGATTTCATCTTTCCAATGCAGCTTTATGAGTGAGACAAACAATATAAATGCCATTATGGTCTGCGTTGTAGAAAAGTACCAATAAGTCAAACCTGAGTTATCCTGTTAAAATATTAAGTCATCCCAAGTAAAATATTTTACTTCAGCAATCAAACAAATAAAAAACCCTTCTTCTGAAATCAGTAAAATGCTGAATATCAGCTCTAACAAACAGTTGGCCTGTAGTATACAGTAGATACAGTATAGTAAATTAATTTTTTCTTTGACTATATACACATCTGAATTATTGATAGCAAGCCAACAATAATCCTGATATCACATCTAGTGGTATAATTCTTACTGCACTGATGAACAGAACAAGTCTCTGCCTAAATGCTCCTTGACGGATATATTATAAATATATCAGATATCCAGATATTTTTTTTTCGGAGTAGAAACTACCAAAAGCAAAGGATAAAAACTGAGTTTATTCACTCATTTGGTCTTAAAATGGAGAAGTCAAAGCAGATAGAAATGGTGCCAAGTTTCCAGCCTGACTCGACCACAGTCGGCCTTCATTTTGTGTCCCGTGTGAAAAATAGCACAGTGAAAGTGAAATTAAATATTGAACCAATCTAAACGCTGATGGCACCATTTTTTTCTGTAGCCATTACATTGCGCAAACAACAACTTCTTCTTCACAAGCAAAAAACTGTAACCAGTTTAAACAATGAGGCATTTTGGGAATTGCTCAATGAAAGCATAAAAATGCTTTTTGAGGCTGAACACAGTAAAAGGTCTCGAAAGATGAGAACACAAGTGCCACTATTGAGATCAAACACCTCAACCAAAACAATAAACGACAAGCCTTACTTCTTGAAGAGGTGCCTGTCCAGCGTGACACCATCTGCTGTGGTCTTTAGAGTTTCTTTGAGGGTTTCCATGCATTCCTTCAGTCTGGGATCTCCTGAGCGAAGCCCAGTGGCTTTAAGTGCCTAGAATAAAAGAATATTCTTAAACACCTCTGAATAGAAAATAACATTAAAAGGAAACAAGTCACAAGCAAAGAGCTGAATTTGAAGGACTTACTGTGAGAAATTTATGAGCAGGAATCTTCTCTTGGCCTTCTGCGATGGTGTAGAAGAGCAAGTCCTCCAGACTGGGGAGAATTCCTGCATTTCTTCTCCTACGTTAAACACAAAAATACATGTGTAAGAGAAAAGTGATGTCAAAGCATACAAAGGAAATTCCAAAGTTTTTTCTTATCTGTAGTGTGAGAGAACTAAACTAAATACAGAAGCCAGGGGGGAAAAAGCGCATTGGTTATGTAAATGTAGGTAAATACAGTTACATCGAAGTGAAAGCAACAGGATTGCACTTTAACTTGAGCCACAATGTTGCCTTTCGGCCCTGTTCTGCCAGTATAAACAGAGCTTATCTGTAGCTGTTGATGCAGCATTAACACATTAGGGAGGGATTAGAATGGCACATAACGGAAATATTCAATCCAAGTGGAAGCATTAAGCCACAGAGGTGTGTGCCTTTGTAAAGCACACATACACACAAGCTTTCATCAAACAGAAAGGACAATAATACTGGATGTGTTCTGTTGGCAGTGATCCCTGACGGGTTACACTCTATAAACAGAAATCAGGAGGAAATGATGGAGATGAAGCTGAACTGGCCCAAAATATGGTCAATTAGCCACAAATAGAAAGACCCAAACTAATCTATATGTGCCTCTGCGGTACAGTGTGAATCCAAACTGTAATGAAGGCTTTCTTTTTTCCAATAATACGTTCTCTGTTCTTCAGTATTTTGCATAATGCCCACAGGGCGCCTAAACAGGACACTTTGAATGCAGCTACGCTTTAAAGGTGTGTCAATCTGAGAACTGTCAGAGAAATTGAGGCGAAAGACCTCTTCTTCACTCAAAAACACCTGTTTACCATACACAGCATAGAATTGGACACATATAATTTGTGAATCATTTAAATGGTTTCATTACCCTGCAGTACATCTGCAGTATCAATACACTAGTACCAGCTGTGCTTTTCTGCTCTCCTTCATCTCCTACAGCAAGTTCACACCCCCCCACCACAGTCCTCACATACATCTCTCATCTCACTCACTCAAAGTCCTGTCTCGTCGTCTCTTGGCTAATTCAATCCACGGTGTTATGGTGTAAGCTCTTTGAAGAAGGCAAGTGCAGACAAAAGAGCCACTGCGGCAAAAATTTAGTTTGAGAAAAGCAAAACAAAGAAGCAATACAAAAGGACACAAGTAAGCCAAATGCAAGTTATGCTACAGAGTAGGGGATCAAACGATGTGCCTTTTTCAGGGCTGATACCAATACCTAATACTAGAAATCAAGGAGGCTGAAAACCAAAATTAATTTGCAGTAAAAACTAAATTCTTTGTGTCAAAAAAAGTATATTCGTTGCTACTTTATTTTTTTGCTATTCCATTTTATTTTTTTGATACAATCATTTACTAGTTACTTTGCAGACTCTCATTTTTCAGTGTTTATAGGGTATTAAATGTGACATGCTAACAATAAGATATAGTTCTGGGAGAGACATCGTGTGAGAGGATGTTGCATCAGAGCCGAACTAGCGCATTTTTAAATTAGTTCATTTTATCAGCAGTCTGACAGAAAAATTTACTGATAATCCAAAGATTGTGAATATCTGCCCCCTACACCTTCTACAGAGCAGTCCTAACACAACCAATTTAGCAAAACACCCGAGGGACTGACGTTCCAATCTCTATAAAGTATTGCGAGAGGTTGATGACCGCTCCCATGCTAACATCACTGAAGCATTAAACAAGATGGCCCAGTAAACGGTTCTTACCCATCTGTAAGTCTCTAAACCAAGTTAGTCCTCCACAGAGCTATCAGGCCTGAGGAATCTCTGATGTCAGAGTTTTAGTTGACATTGATAATACTTTGACTATTGGTAGAAGTTATGAGGGTTAACCTAAAGGAACCTGTTGGCTTCCATTCATTGTTTGATCACATGACAGCAGTGTTAGCACAGCTGTTAAATAAAAGGTTAGATATATAGACAACACCGATCCATTCATTAAACCCTTTCAATCTAGGTAACAGTGAATTAAGTTTGTTTGCGTAATCGTGATATTAATGATTCAGTTCCAGACTATGTTGCATTTACATGTCAGCTTGCACGTAGGTTTTGGCGGTAGAGTCTGGAGCAGTGTCAGACCCCGGCCTAAATTCCAGGAATTCTCTCGTCCTTAGCCCTACCCAGCCCTCTATGGCTCTTGGATTAATAAAGCCAACAGTGTGGCCTGTTCACACGCTGGAAATGACACAAGAGCGATGCAGCATTGGAGTCAACTCAGTACAGAATCATTATTCAAAATCTGGTATTCAAGAAAGGCCAGATTGTCACACTATAATTGTACCATGTTGTCAAGACGTCCAGCAACCAGCCAGCAACTAGCAGTAACTCACTTTAGATTCACCTTGAATGTTAAAGAAGTTCTGCACGAAAAATCAAACTCTTCCCCTTTAAACTGCACAGATCAGATGCTGCTGATGCAACATCGAGACAGCCCCAGCCACATCAACAGTCGAAATTCCAGGATTCCCTCTGCACCTCCTCCCTGCCTTCATCTCTTCTTTTTTTGGCACTTCGTCTGCTCTCCAGAGCAAACACTCTACACACCGCCACGGTAACTGCGCCTGAACATGTGCAAACAAAACAAGAACGACTAAAATGCTGTCTGTCAGGCGTGCCTAATTCAGAGGGAGTGCTATTGACCAGACATCTGTCCTTCTATACAACAGCAGTCAACAGGTGCACCTTTCAGTCACAAGGCAAACAGCAAACTAGTGCACAGGTGTGTGTGTATGCAGAGCTGTTCACAAGTATCTAATCTATATCCCTGTGGATAACCATGCGTATTGAGATGCGTAATGAGTAACGGGAATTAAGAAAAGATTAATCTGGTTGGAATTTATAGACAATTCTTCATTTTAACACAGACAAAACCCTTTTAATCTAGCCGTGAAACCTCATGAGACGTCATTCTCGGCCTGTGAAAACATTTGTTTAATCACATCTGTGGCTCTGGAGAGTCCTTGTTGATGATATCACAGCGTGATCTCAGGTGGCATATTGCATCAAGACTTAAAAAGCGCAGTCCATTATCACTGAACATTTACAGTAGCAGGCATGGGAAGGTCTGACTAAAAATCTAGCTATTTGCATTAAAATGTAGAATCAAGTATTATTATCATTTTGTAGACTCTTACTTCAGGCTAAAAGTCAGGAAATCTCAGCCTTGACTTCATCAGTGTTGACCTTTTCATTGTATCTGTATCAGTCTCTCTACAAGCCCCTTAACTTCACAGAAGTGCAACAAGGGGTGATGCGATATCACGATATTCTCAACAAGCTCACTACTAGCTCCAGTCGCTTTTCTAGGCAACTGCAACCAAACTTCATCCGTCATAAATACTAACAGTCATCTAACTGCAGCATGATGGGGCAGATGGATGAATCACCATGTGCCATATGTCTGTTTAAACTGCACAAACAGATCTGGTGTGAATGCAGCCCGAAAACACCTTGTTTCTCAACAGTCACTCATTTAAAAATCCTCTTCGTCTTCAAGGGCAGATGGCTCGGTCCATTTGTCGCTGGATGACTGCTCATTGGGATAAGCACAACACTTTGAGAGTTTCCTGGATACGAGGTTAAGACTGAAAGGTGTTCTTTATATCTCTTTTTGCTCTGGAGGAATTGTAGTTCTGTGGGATTAAACAGCCTAGTTGTCAAGATAAAATGTTGGCAATTAACGTTCCTGCAAACCACTTAAACGTCAAAATCGCACGTGTCATAGGCTACGTACCATATTAACATTTCTACAACGTTCACATTACATATTTATTAGCTGACTTTCATGTCGGGATGTGAAGTCACAGGCGAAAAACTGGACATCTTAATGGGAAGTCAGAACATCTGCAGCCGTGTTTGTGGCCACAAAACCGGATATTTTTAACCGGCATTTCCAGCCGTGTCTGTGGCACATCATGTTTTAAGTAAAAACATGATGTTTTCCTAAACCTAAACAAGTGTTTTTTGCGCCTACACCTCACCTGACCATCAGCACAGCATTGTTATGGGATAATTGAACAGAAAGGCACATAAAATTGCAACACTCTCTCTGCTGGCTTTTCAACAAAAAACACAGGAGCATAAATATAGTATATACCGTGTGTGTTTTGGATGCCCAAGAAAATAGAAAACGTACAAGATGTAAAAGGGAGACAGCGTGGACTAAAGTTGCAGACTGGAGGCTGCACAAAGCTGGCTGTGATACTAAATGATCTGGTCTGGCTGAGAGTGTGGAAGTATCCTTAGCAAGGTCACAATAGTGACTTAACACCAGACTCGCTACAGTGTCTTTCGGGTTTTTGGCATGTGTATCAGCAATTTGTCAGTTTAATAATTTAATCCTATCCACATCCACCCACTAATACTGTAACTGATTCCATAAACAGCTCAGGGCAGATGGCTGTGAGCCAGGGATCTTCTTACTTTACAACATGTTTGTGAGGCCTTCATATGACAATAGTGATCTGCATTTTCCTATCAGCTATACCAGGTAACAGCTCCACTGTGTAAAAAAAAGAACAAATAGTTCTGCTTGATTAGTAAATGAGTCAGAGTGGAGATGGGACTGATTGTTTCTCAGTCCACAGAATGGTATGATGGGAGTCATAAACTACACTTACAGCTGTGGTTTATCTGTGAGTCATCACCAGTAATGAGGTCGGAATGACACCCACATCACGTGCATCAACGCCTCTTTTTGTGCTGCTGACCCATAAAATATGAATCACACGACAGATTCCAGCTACTGAGAACATTAAGTTTCCAAGGACAGTGTTGTCCTGAGCATCTGAACACATGCACACACACATGCAGATGCTCCACTTCAGCCTAGTTTAACCCTCAGGCCAAATAACTTTTGCTGTTTTCAGTATACCACAAGATCCCTGTCAAGGTGTTTGCTGCAATTATTTAGGGGCCCTATGACATGCCATCGGCAACATGTCAGGGTTTCACAAAAACAGCATTCCTGCTCAAGGTCATCTTCCACTGCAAGAGTTTCACTACCCGACACTGGTGGTTTTACTGTGACTGAATTTTTGGTGTTTTGCTGGTATGTTTCCTCTGTACTTTAGTGCTTATTTGGATTGGCCTCAGCTCTCACAAAACTAACAATGGCCTGGACTTCTTCGTTTGTTCAGTATCTTGGATTTGCATTTGGTAACGCCTCTTTTGACGTGTTAAAAGTTAGTTCCATGTCTTCAAACGAAAAACTACAAGGTTGGTCACATTTCATTAATGGAACTGGAAAAAAACTGAAAAGCTACTGGCCCACACTGCTTATATGAAAGGAGACTCTGTACTGTACCATCCAATGGGTGGGGGGGGTCACCCATACATATCTATCTAAATACAATGCCCGGTCCTGATGTATCATCATTTCTAGGTCACGAAACATCCTAGTTTCCCCGACCCAGTGATTTTCTGGAGCCCTGATGAAGACCTGTGTTTTTTTAAAATAACATTTCCTTCCTTGTTGGCAGTTTCTTGTATTTAGAGTGCTTTGACTGCGCCTGGTTTATAGTGCACTCTTTCTACTTTTCCGATTTTTATCAGCACTGTATTACAAAGAACAAGCCATTATCTCTTTCCCCTCACATGTCAGTCATTTTGGTAACACTCCTACAAGCTGTCGGGCTTCAAAAGAAAAGACATGGGCTGTGGTTACTGTGTTGACAGCCAGCTGCAGCTGTATGTAATGATTGAAATATTAAATCAGCGTTCTTGATCATTTATACCCAGTGATGGAAAATGAGATTATTATTCCCTAATTTCTCCATTTCATGCTGAACAAAAGGGCAATTTGAACAAAAGCAGGATCAAAAGCTCTGCTATAAATCAGAGTAAAGAGTTTTGTCAATGTACTGTACAAGGGAAAAAATATTATGACATAAATTTTACTTTTCTATTTGTACACCTGATTTTTAAATTAGACCTCTGCTTTGTGTGACAAGCATGCTTTAAAATAATGTCACATACAACACAAGTCAGAGGGAAAACTTCTTGGCTTACTACCATAAAGGCTGATTATCATTTCCAGTCTGCTAATCTGGTAAAAGTTACTGTGTTTTGTGAAACATATGCTCTCAACAGGTGCTACTTACAACATTTAACATTGTACATTACTTATGAACTGCTTTGAGCTTAATTTGTCTATATATGTGTTCTTGTAATTCTAAAATGCATGTGTCTAAAATTACAGATAAATATTAAAGTACAAATAGCCCAAAATGACTTAGGTTTCATGTCTACAGCACCACACAGAAGTGGAAGTGCTTTTCAAGATAATGAAGAGAATATGCACTCATGTTTTGCATGCAATTTAATAGGAAAACTACATGTAAACTAGAGACTACTAACTGGTACTGCCGGCAGTCTGGAGCTGCTCTGTGGTATATACGCAGGCACTTGACTGGAGGGGGAGGTCACAGTGGAAACTACTGGAAACTACACAGTTCACACAGTCTCATCTCCAGCCAGCCAGTTTAGTAAGAAATACATTAAGATCCTTCAGATCTTTGACATCATAAAGGCCATAGATTAAATTCCACTTTAGATCTATGTCGCCCATGTACTGCATGTTATTAATTGATTACAAGCTTGATTGCAGATGTTTTAATCCTCTCACAGAGCCACTGCTGTTTCACTTTCACAGACTACCCGCACCATGCTGCGCGTTATTTCCACAGGTAGAGCCAGCTAACGTTAACGTTTAACACAAGCCGGCAGCGGCCAACTTAAAATCCTGATTAACTTGAGGATAAGTTGTCGTGCTGGTATTTGAAGGAGGCGTATTTATAAAGCGTCTCTGGGCACGAAGCCAACGGAGGCTGCTGGCTGCCGGTATGTATGACCGAGCCACACATGGTGTGATGGCTGCTGCTCGTTAACAGGCCGGTACAGTAAACATTA
Source organism: Diplodus puntazzo (assembly GCA_963678695.2). Lineage (NCBI taxonomy): Eukaryota > Metazoa > Chordata > Actinopteri > Spariformes > Sparidae > Diplodus > Diplodus puntazzo. The sequence continues at coordinate 30,305,302 of OZ023164.1, read as the reverse complement.
GCTAGCCACATTCTTATTTTATATACATTAAGTTGTGAGCTAAGTGTTTTAGGTTAGACTGTACGAGCCATTAATGTGTATCATAGATATTAAAGATGTATGTGCTAGCTAGTTATGCTAGCCGTTTGTGACGGTTGGCGAACATCCGCTCGCGCCTGTATGCGTCACAACCAGCCCGCCGTCCATCACACCGACCACCAGCCCGTTCATCCCGTCAAATTACCGGACTTTCAACCTACTTGTCGCTGGCTTCTTCGCTGCTGACACCATCTTTCTTCACTTGCTCGTCCAGCTCCACGGCGCCTTCAGTTTTCGCGCAGTAGGAGCGGAACGGGGCGGCGCAGGGCGCGGTGCGCAGCGCCGGGCGGTGTGAAGCGGCATGGAAGACCTTCAGCGGAGCAGCTCGGGAGTCAACGGAGGAGGTGCCGAAGCAGCAGTGGCGGGTCGGTAACCAGGTCTTCTGTCTAGAGCCGGACAAGGGACGCTTGAGGCTGGCTGCAAACAACTCCTTAAGCACTGTGGAGAACCTAAAATGTAACATCTCAATCCTGTCGGGCAGTTAGAGAGAAATTCTTGTTTCCAAAAAAGATCCGGTAGAAGCAGCAGGGTTGGTTTCTGTCGGTCTCGGAACACGCTGACTGTCTGAGAGGCGATGACTCACATGCGCTGGCGCTCAGATATAAATAGAGGAACGTTCACGCCCCCCGCCGCTCCTATTGGTGGACAAGAGATGTACCCGCCCCCAAAGAGCATTCCTGACGTTCTATTGGATAGTCGTTGTGCTTGTCATTTCCTGTTATGGTTTTTTTCCTCCTTTGGACAGTAAAGTGAGGCTTTCTAGTTTGTTTTATTCAAAGAAGGAACAATGTACATGAATTAACACGAACATTTATCATGTAAATTTGCTAGATTTAGCCGGTTGTGTTAATATTAATTTATCTTTGTAAACGTTTCACCACTTGAGGGAGTGGTGCATCTGTCAGGGAGGCAGAGGTCATGTAATCACAGGGTCACTTGACAGAGGTGTTGAAGACTGGGAAGAGGAATTCAGACTGCAAATGAAATGTTGCGTTTTCTTTTGCCTATGATTAACAAATAGCTCATCACAGAGAAAGTGGTACTCATTTTTTGCATGCATCAGAACGTAAATCCCTCAGCACCAGTGGCGAATTCACTACACAGGCACATTTTTAACGGCAGTCCCTGGCATTAAACACAACACACGAGCATAAACAAGTAAAATAAGACAACCACTACTCCAGACTGTGACAGCTGTCCCTGGCAAGTTGGTGGCATATGAAAACACATATGAGGACAATTTATCACATACCTTATAGGCACAAACAAAGCACATCAGCACTTAAGCACATTATAAGACATTACATTTGAACAAAGACAAAAGCAGCAAGCACATGAGCACAGACCAAAAAAAAAACAATGGTGATATGAATTTGACTTTTTTATCCAATGTTTTCAGGGTTTGTTTATATAGTGTCACTACTGATTGTGATGTAGTCCTGCCAGTTCGTACATACTTTATGTTGGAACTATCTAGTTTTTAGTTATTATTTAGGCTAATGATAACTTTTATTTTGTGTATGTTTGCTTTATTTAGCAAATTGTCCTTGTTTAGCATGTATAGTTTTGTCTAGTAAGTATTCTTTTGTGTTTTTGTATTGTTTGGGAATTTGGGTAATGCTGTGGGCACTCAAGGTTATGTAATAATAAATGTAATAATACTGTTAATGACAGTTATCACCTTTATCTATGTAGCACCTTTAAAACAAAGTGCAAAAGTGATTTGACAAACAAGCAAAGGCAGAAAACTGAGGACCACAATATTACAGAATAAACGCTCAACAGTTGAGCCAAACACAAGAAAGCAGAGTCTAAGTTGAGTTAAACCAAGAAGGCCAAACAGAAAATGTATGAAAACAAAGAGTCAATTATTAATCACAAGCGATAAAAAAGGCAAAATTAGAGAAATGGAAAGAGGGAGAAAAAGAACACAAAAGGTGAAGTTTGTTGGAGAACTTATTCAGATGCTTTACCAAAGTAAAAGTAGTGGAGGTATGTAGCAAAATTAAATTGTGAGTATACTTAAAATATAATATGTACAGATAAGAAAAAATGTCAGATAATTAATAAATTGTTTCAGCTGATGGATTGATGGCCAAACATATTTTTGTTCTATTTCAATATCTAATGAAGTATCTATAAATCTATAATAGATTTAGAACAAAACATTGTGTTTTTATAAGCTCTTTGTGTAAATACATCTTAATGTGTGAAGTAAGCAGTTACCTAAAAAGTTTTCTGATCATTATTTATTAATTCATTTTGTTTTTAGTAGCATAAAGTAGGCCTACATGTTATTAGTTGTTTATAATCTGTTCATCCATCAGAAAAAGAAGAAAACAACAATAACACCACTGGCTGGGAATAAAACTCTACTTTTGTTTTTTTTATTATAGCCCTCAGTTTAGTCTGTCAGGCGGAATTTCCGCTCAGGCTGCGTTCCACCTCCAGCAAGTCTCTCCAGTCCAATGAGCGATAGTAGAGTGAGGACTGGAGCCGTGGTTCGGCCCAGTTACAGTGAAGGAAGTGGATCTTTTACGCACCAGGAAGTCACAGCTCAGGGCAGGAAACTCCCACTGAGTCTCCAGCAGCTCCTCTCCACGTCCTCCTGCGCGTCCAGAAGTTGCCACGACTGCACAGCAGCATGATGTGGAGGCTGGTAAGCTGCACACTGTGCCTCTTTATGTCCTCTCAGCTCGGGTTGTCTTCTGTCTGGGCGGCAGCAGACGAGCCGGAGGGCGAGGTGAAGATTGAAGTTCTGTTCAAACCCGAGGAGTGCAGTCCAAAGAGCAAAAAAGGAGATCTGCTGAACGCCCACTACGATGGATACCTCGCTAAAGATGGGTCTCAGTTCTACTGCAGGTCGGTTGTCTGAGAAAAAAACTCAAAGAAATGTTCTTTATAAGACAGTTTGGTGCTCTGAGAGTCTCCATGCACCTTTTCCAGACACTTAGTTACTGTATTATTAGTGACACGTGATGATCAGAGGAGGTTTTATATGACATTCCATAAGCTAAAGTCTTCTGTATGTGTGTTGTAGCATTATGCAACCTTTATTTCATCAATGTGGCATCAGAAAAGTTTATTATTAGACTGGTAGGGACATAAAATATTGGGAATTGTAGTTAATCCTGCTTTAAAACCAGCTTCAGCTCACCTGGATCCATGGAGTGTGAAGGGACTGTGAGTGGGGAGGGGTTAAACTTATATTTCATTTTATACATATGTATAAATAAATATTCTCAAAAACAAAGAAGCATTAATGACAAACATAGAAAATAGGTGAAAACACAGCCACTCTTATATATGCATATATATAAACAGTGCAGGTAATGTGGACCCACTGGGACCCACGAGGTGAGGGACCCTCCAACAATGTGTTCGGTGAAGAACGGGCCCTTTGGAGTGATTCAGATTGTCACCTTGGAAATACACCTGTATGCCAATAAGTACTCATAAGCAAGATATAAATATTGTGTTGGATAGAGAATTTTGTACCTATTATTATGGGTAAATTATGGTTGCGACCAGGTGGATAGCCAACCTATAAATTAGGGGTCGACAGATATGGCTTTTATTCAGAACCAATACCGATATTTAGCAAATCAGCAGTGTTGGGGGTAATTTCTTTTAGCAATAACGGGGTAATACAACACAATACTGATAATATTTCAGTGAGGTTTTACTACATCAATGTCACGTAACGTGTTACGATCCAAGTTTACGGCCTATTAATAGTTCTATAGAGGTTATTTGGGCATTTTGTTGAAAGTAACTAAAAAGTAGTGTAACAGGTAATTTATTATTCTATGCACGTGCAAGTAAAATGTTCAGGAACTTGAGTAATTTCATTTTCTGCTACTTCATACTTCCTCTCCACTATATTACATGTATTTAATTACTGGTTACTTTGCAGATTCCGATTATTTAGTTTTTAAAGGCTGTTAATTGTGACATGTTACCAGTCAGATATTGTTGTAGACGGGACTTTGTGTGAGAGGATGTTGCATCAGTCACAAAAGAGGCACATTTTATTTTATCGACAATCTGACAGAAAAAAAACACAGATACAGACAATCAGAAAAATGCTGAATATATACCTTCCGCCACAGTCACTCTAGACCTTCAAAATAAACCGTTATTCCAGCAAACAGATTTGTGAAGAACATTAAATATATATGAAATATATTAGCCTGATTTGTACACGATCAGATATCTGACTGTGGTGTGGCCAGGCATGTTGTTTCCAAAGAGTAGACTGTCGTGTATCAAAACACATTTTCAAACCAATCATAAACTAGAATGACATTCAGAAGAGATCGTAACTCTGTTCCAACAGCCCGCTTTTGTGCTCACTCATATATACCATCCACCTAAATACGCCTAATTTTTTTCATCACAATACATGAATTATTCATGGAGAAATGATTGGAAACGAGAGAAAAAATCCAGCTTTGTACCAAAAGTTACACCCGAGACTCTTCCTCTCTCCAAGTTTGGTGGAATCTGTTCTGTAGTCTTTGTGCGATCCTGCTGATAAAACCAAAACTAACAAACGACAGCACACAGGTGAAAACACGACCTTGGCAGAGGTAATTTAAGCATTAGGCCTGTTAGAGAATATTGTAAATAGGGCGCAGTTACAGTAATCTCAGGTGGTCAAAGTGAAAGTGACATTACCCCACCTCCCTCCGTGTAATGATGATAATCGTACAGTCCAGTATTGATATGAATTGTGATTGATTGTTTGTTTCTGTTTCTGTTTTAGTCGATCAGACAAGGACGGCCACCCTCAGTGGTTCGTGCACGGCGTTGGACAAATCATCAAGGGCCTTGACATGGGGATGAAAGATATGTGTGCTGGAGAGAAACGAAAGATAACTGTTCCGCCTGCCCTGGCCTTCGGAGAAAAAGGCAAAGGTAAGGCAGAAGGTCTCCTCATGTTTTAGTCACTTTTATGGTCCAGGTTGTAAAAACACCGGATCCCACATAAAGCAAATCAGGGGAATCTTTCATTAGACACTCCCTGCCTGGTAAACATCCACGTCTTTAAAACGCGAACGTTTGTAGCCGAGATAACTCTGTTGACATCACCGGGACGTCACCTTGGTTATTTACTTAGACCTGACTTTTGGGTGCATTAACAGGCAAATAAATAAATACATTTATCAATTTAAAAAATGTCCATGTTGTATCAAACCTCAGTGAAAGTGATTTATGTCAATGTTTGAAAGTTAAAATCAACACATTTCACTTAAACAGTCTTTAAAAGATCCCATATTGCAGACAGTGATATTTCCATGAATCATACATGTATTAAAAACAGGTTTATGTGACATATAAATACGGTGAAAATCAGAAACTGCCTTTAAACGAGCTATAGGGACTTCCGTAACGTTGTGATGTCACAACTTTACAGTCATCACATACGACAAAACCAGCACGGCCGTGGTTATAAGAACGCAGGCAGAACCGATGCAGAAACACGATGGGCAGTGGCTGCTCAGGCCTGTTCGAGCTGACCAATCAGAGCAGGCCAAGCATTTGGGGAGGCGGGGCCTTAAAGAGACAGGCACTGAAGACAGGACCCCCTAAACAAAATTAAGAAGCAACAGTGATTTTAATATGTGCCCTTTAAACTGATCGCCCACTGTGTGATACTGTTTCCGTGGTAGAGGAGTCGCTTTGATGCTGTCTTGTCTTCTTTTACAGCTGTTTAGTTGAAAGGGCATCACATCCCTGGCAGTGTTTGCTACTCATCCCTCCACATGGCATGTACTGTAAGCATGTACAAAGGTTTAAAGGTCTCTGCTTCATTTTGCTCCATCTTGTATGCATTGGAGCAGAAAACTAACAGCTGATTATTCTTCCTTCAAACCTCTTCACAAGGGGTGTCTGCATTTCTGATCTGTCTAGTTTTGCTCTTTTGTTGAGTGAAAACTAAAATGGAGCTTTCACGTTCTTGTTATTTCCTGTCTTTTCTGCTCATGAATGAATTAACTCTGATTGCATGTTGCATGTTTTTTTTCCTGCTGCATTAATCACACCTGTAACTGGCCTTTAGATTTTGTAGATTTATGCTCTTGTAGACAAATTATCACGTTCTTATCTGATTTTTTTGGTTTGTTTTGTTTCGATGAAGTCTGAAAATGTAACTGAACCACCAACCAAACCAGATAAACTCAATTTTTTTTCCTTGAAATGCAACTCCCATCCCTTCCCCAGAACTTCTCAGCTCCACCCTTTTAAGGCAGAGTCCTGATTATTGTCATCTTACTCCCTCGTGGTCTTTTAAAATCCTGTTCTCTGATTGAACAGATCCAGTCCCGCCCAACGCCACGGTGGTCTTTGAGGTGGAGCTTTACTCGGTGTCCAAGGGACCGCGCAGCATGGAGGCTTTCGGAAGGATGGACCTTGATAAAGACAGAAGTCTTACAAAGGAGGAGGTAAATCTAATTTACAAGCTGAGTATTTCCTAAATAATTATTAAATGAACTTAGCAGGGGTCTTGGCACGGTTGGTTACTGTACAGGCTTGTGCCAAGAGTACCTTTATCTAAACTAGATGTCAGTTGTTTGCGTCTTTTCTTATCGCAGGCTTTATGACCAACTTCTAAAGACTTTTTCTAGAAGGCCACAATTGTTTGCGTTCTCATTATGTCTCATCATAAACACACATTGATCATAAAAGAGAGTTGAGAAGGCTGTAAAACATTTAACCATTAATTTATTAACTACATATCTGTGCAGCAATTTATTACAGCAGTGTCAAGACAAAATAAAGGACAATATTAGGACCAATAAAACCACAATGGAAGCTTATCGCTATGGCTCGAAACTGACCAGAGAAAACCTCCATATAAGAAAGGTCATAAATGATCAATGTTAAACTGAATGTATTGTCTGTACTCTGCCAACAGGCTTATAGTCATGATGTTATCTTGATTAATGATAGCACATTAAAGAGGAAGAAGCCAATGACCTGCTATCAATGACATTTACAGTTTTATTCCTCTCCGGTGTGTTATGTGGTTCAGACATCACAACAACAGGAGGTCATTATGAAAGAGGAGTGTTGTAAAAGTACAATATACGTCTGTTATTGACTCTGAGGTGCTCCTTGTTTTCCAGGTGAAAGAGTACCTGAAGCTGGAGTATGAAAAAGGTGGGAAGCCTCGCGACGACCCGTTCTACCAGAGGATAATCGATGATATATTCCGCAAGAGCGACAACGACCGAGACGGGACGATCAGTGCGAAGGAGTATAATATTTATGAGCACGATGAGCTCTAGTGTTAGTCTCAGTGGATCTTTTTTTGAGTATGTGTGCTTTGATAGATTAGAGAGAAGAGGAAGAGGAAGAGGAAATAAAGGGAAAATCCACCGTCAGATGTTCTGACACTGGGAGATACCGACTTTTTGTTATTTTGTGATTTATTCGCGTCAACGTGCCTCATCACCTTCATTTCAGTTCATAGTTTCCTACTTTTTCCAGAGTGCCTTTTGGGAAAAAAGCCCTGTGTTCATTTTAGCCTGGCTCTTCTTCTTCTATGGTTGATTTTAGCCAAACTTTTGAACATTAGCATCAGTTTGATGGTGTGAACATAGAGAGAGGTCTGGCTTCTTTGTGTGACTGACATTTTTACAAATCTATTGGAATTTTTTTTTGCTGTGAAACGCGGTGTCTACAGGTCCTTAACAATCTTAAAATGCCTTATTTTGTATAAGTAGTATTCCATAAAAGTCATTCAGTCGTTTTAAATTTGAATTTGTGAGTTCTAGTCATTTGCATTTGCCCTTCAGTGTCAAAGTCCACAGTTCTGATTACAAATCTTTAAACCACTGCTTCCCTCTAGTGGGCCCCCGGAGCTACAACACTCACTCATCATCATTGTCCTACATAAAAAACCTACCGCTGCAGAGAACCACATTTTGTATTCACTTCTTACCTTCATACATATCTGCAGTGCTTGGATAAGAACAAGATGAGATGTCTGCTACCTGTAGACACCCTGTGAAAAGAACAGCAGCAGTCAGCATCACAATGAGAAGCCGCCTTGGGCATATTTGACTGATAATCCAAGAGAAAGATATGAAAACACCAAACGCTTAAATGGTAAAATGAGGAAAACTTTGCTGAGGATTCAGCTCAAGTGTTAAACAGTTTCTGGGTGGAGTTTCCCTTTAAAGGCCAGACAGGAAATAGCTGTGTTTAATATTTGGAGTCCTCAACATCTTTCCAAGAACAATCTCCAACACCTGAGGAGTCTTTGACTTTTGTACAAATACCACTAAAGTTTTGCATTTGAAATGTTTCATTTCTGCCTTTAAGCTTCGTCTTTCATGATTACTGAGTCAATGTTCAGCACAAAGAAGAAACCACACGATTGCACATCGTTCTGGAATCCGTGGCTGGAAACTGTCAGATGAGATTTCAGCGTGAAAAAGTGACTGCAAAGATATTTTCTTACACAGTAATATTAACATGCCTGAAAGGGAATAAATGTGGCTGTGACGGAGACGTTTGATTATAATTGATGATTAAAAAGCACATGAATGTGTAATCGAGGTTTGTCAGACATGTTTACAAGTTTTGTTTACGCCTGTGTGTGGTTAAAATCATGATTATCAGAGTATCCAGCTGAACAATTTTTGTGTTTTGTAACAAAAATAAATAAGTCACTGTTTATGTGGAAAACTACGGCATGTCTCGGGTCTTTTATGTTCTACTTAAGATTGTAATAGCAAATTACTGTACTTTCTTGCTCAGGTGGATCAGACGTACCTGGTGTGAACAGACAGATAGCTCTTTGTAAATTCGGTATAAAAATCTACTTTAAATTAATTCATTTTTAAAGTTAGGTCTTCTTTTCTTTAAATTGTGATTTTACAGACAGTCATTCTTTATTTTACATTTAAAAATAAAAGTTAACCTTTAAAGTTATAATCCTGTTAGAAATCTGTTTTTTACTGTATCTGTAATCTAATTACATCTTTTTTTTCTGTAACTTTATTGGAATACAATGACCTTTTTTGTATCCTAATACAATTCTGTTACATTTATTCTGTTGAGTAATAATGTTGATGGTATATGTGATCAAAGCACAACAGTATTTTCTAATTCTTTAAACATGGCAGTCCACTGAATAAATGAAGTAGAAGTAGTATTTTAAATATGTATTGTTTTACTGAGAATATAAGCAATAAGGCCGATAATAACAACGCCTAAACGCATTTATTTGATCTCTTTTATAAAACATTTAATGTGTATATACACTGATCAGAGAATACATTTAGCTTTTTTATTGCATCTTAATATAATAATCCTGTCCCATGTATTCCATTCCTCCTCATGCTTGCTAATATAAAATCAAACAGGAGTGCATGCAACAAAACTTGAGACAAATCTTAAATATAAAGATGTTCAAATATTGTGCCTTATTTAACATTAATGCCGCGTCACCTACTGCATAAAAACTTCTTTCTTGCGACAAGAATGAGTAACACGTTTGTAGAATTGTCAGAGCCTTGTAATTTATGATTGTCCAATTTAATTTAACTGAGCTCATTCTTTGAAAATTACAAAAAATATGGCTTTAATGTTTCAAAGTCCAGTTCCAGCAAACCAAGAAGATTTTACTTTGATGGATCTTTAATTTTCAGGCAGTTTTTTGGGGCCACTTAAAAAAAGTCAACTCAGATGTATAATAATAACACATTTATTTATAAACAGCTGCTTAATGTGTTTATTCATATATATCATATACACAGTATATAATTTGAACTCGGTCAATCTACGAGTGACAGAAATATTTGTTTGCACTAACAGAACAAACAGTCAGTTGGGGATCTTCATCCTGACGGACCGAAGCCTGATGGCCGCCGCCTTCACCTCTGCTGTCATGTCGACTCCCAGCGGCGCCCTGCAACACAACATTAATGTGGGCCAACACAGATTTTAATTAGCTGCATATAAATTAACAAGAATTAACTTGGATCTTGTGATAGTTAAAATAAGATCTTGTGCTCAGTGTTGACTCACTTTGGCTCGTAGCAGACGTCCACATCTGGAGGCAGAATCCCTTTCCCTTCTCTCAGGCGCTCAACACCGTTCCTTATTGGTAAAAAAGAAAAATGCTCGTTCAGTGGGACAAAAACATCCAGTCAGATTCACTGGAGGTCAGTAAACACACCATGCGATCATCACTCCGTTGTCGGTGCAGAATTTGGCCGGAGGACAGAGCAGCTGTAGTCCTGTCGCCTCCGTGATGATGCTCAAAGCTTTACGGATGTACTGATTGCTCGCGACTCCTCCAGACACAACCTGTCAAAGAAGAGTTTAATGATGAAAACTTCAAATCTACATTTGGATTTTCTCTGATTTAAAGGATGAGACTGCCAGGGATTAGTTTATATTAAAATAAGAGTAAACAGGACATTTGTTGAGGACAATTTTCAGCTGGAGATTAATTAATTACTTGATTAATTGAGTTGATTTTTCACATTAAGACATTGTGTTTCACTCACCAAGGTGGGACTGCTTGATGGCAGCAGGCCGTTCGCTTTGCAGAACAAGATGGCTCGATGTGTTCGCTTTGCGAGATGAGAGGCGACTGTGTGCTGTGTGGCAGCTGCAATATCATTCACACACGATAGCAGAGTCCCTGGTTCTACACCTACAGAGGGAGAGAGAGACGGGCACAAATCTAGTGTCTGTCAACCTGTAACCAGACAGGAGCTAGCAGACAAAGAGGACAAGTACAGTTTCACTTTTTCGAAACCTCCATCCATGTTGCAATTTGTAAAGCTGCAATGATTAATTGTTACCTTTATATAATTCATCGCTAACTAACTTGGGAATATAAATGTAAAAATGATTTAAAGCTTCTTAAATGTAAATATTTTCTGGATTCTATCCTCCTCTGAGACAGAGAACTGAGTATCTTTGAGCTGTGGCCAGAAAAACAATAAGTTTGAGGATGTGATCCTGGGCTTTAGGAAACAACGAGCGATATTTTTCAATATTTTCTGACATTTCAGAGACCAAACATCTAATCACTTAATAAAAAAATATGATATGCTGCTATGATAACCTAATTTCCCCTAGAGGACTGATAAAGTTATCCATCTATCTATCATAACGATTGCAGACATTGCAATTCAGAAATGTATGTTTTCTGTTTACATCTGTGTTGATTAAGTCAAAATGTCTTCAGATCTGATCCCTGGTGACGGGACACGGTTGTCTGAGACCTTGTGTCTGCTCTCACCTTCCTCTGCCTCTTTTTTCATTATCGCCATTGTAACTTGATTTCTCAGCCCGGCGAAAGAAAAGCAGCAGTCGTAGGTTTGTCCCATAGGTGTCGTGAAACGGAACCTCGTCCTGTCACCGTCCTTTGCCAGGAGCTCTATCGCCTGTCCTCCACTCAGTGTGGAGCACTGTGGGTGTTTGATGAGGGACAAACGTCTGGCCACCTGTGAATCCACAAAAGACGATATTTAATTTGTTTTATAATCATACATTGAATTTAATTTCAGTGTCAAGATCTCACTTTATCCAGTGTGTCCCCTGGAGCTTCATCCAGAGTGTGACCCAGAAGCAGGAAGTCGTCGACTCCTCTGGCCACGGCGAGGAGCGAGTGACCACCGGAGACGAGCAGCACCAGGAAGGGGAAGGCGACAGGCTGAAGCATCCTGACGGTGAGGGCGTGGGCCTCCATGTGGTGGATGGGGATGAAGGGCTTGTTGTGCTGCCTCACAAACCTCTGACTGAACTCGAGGCCAATGCCCAAGCTCAGTGCCAGGCCTGGCTTCACAGTGGTGGCCACAGCAGAGAGCTGGCTGGGGTTCACGTTGCTCCTGTCCAAAGCCTCCTGGACCACACGCTCTATGTTTTCTCTGTGGAGCTGCTGGGCCACCATGGGGATGATGCCACCAGTCCTGCAGCATTCAAAACGGAAAGAACACATGTCAGAAAAAGCCTTAAAGCAAGCATCCTGATATGTGACAGCTGTGACGCCCACCTGAGATGCACATCTTTCTGTGAATGTAGAGACTCTCCAAGGATTTCACCTGTCTCGTCCAGAACAGCAGCTCCAGTTTCATCACAGCTCGTCTCAATGCCCAGAACTAGTCTGGAGGATGCTGCTTTTCCACATGAAGGAGAGCCAAAACATGTGTATCTAAACTGGAGCAGCCTGTGCAGAACCCTTGCTTGTGAAGGGAGCATAGTCATGAATCTTAAATCAACCAACTGCGAGTTAAAACAGTCATATAGATAAAGGTGACCTCACATTAGTTCCCGTTTGACTTTGAGCTCACAAAATAAAAAAAAAATGGACACAAACATGGTCGCAGCATTATGTTAAAGTTCAGAGCAACGAACCAAAAAAAGAAAAAACACTAAGTTGAAGAAGTTAACAGCAGAGAAAACATGAGCACTGAATGATCTGTCCTCACCGGTGTTTCACTTCCGTGTAGCTGTGTCACATGTAAATAATTCCGTGTACCGGCAAGTTTGTGAACTTCGTAAAGGAACCTAGAAGACACATACAAAAAAAAAAAAAAAATGGGGCCACCATCTTAACACTATAACTGTTAAGCGTGTACTTTGTAAATGCGAATTATTCGAAAACCCGTTTAGAAAAAAAGCCCAAGTCCAAACGTTTTTTTTTTTCTCACGTCGTCCTTTACTTTGAAACCCGGAAGCAGTCTTTGACGAACAGTTGCGCTGACGAAAGCTGATGCTTCCAGCCATAGACATATATACATATATACATATGTATATGTATATATGTATATATGTATGCTTCCAGCAACACGTCACTCTGGGTCTGTGGTTGTAACCATAGTAACGTAAAGTAAGTAAAGCTGCTCTTATTTTCTCCGTTCATCCGGTCATTGCGGAACTGACGATGCATTCAGGTACGCTCTCAGACTATTGGATTTAGGAGTTGTCAAACCTGGGCGGACTGTGTCAAGCTGGCGCCACCTACTGGACATTAGGGTCGATGCACTTTCTTTTATTAGTGTAATTTAGGCCACTCTCATGTCAGAACCATGTGGACGGTCCCACCACAAACATAATGTGATAAAATATTAGACACATTCTCTTATTTATGGCTGATCAGAATATTACGTCACTGACCTCATCATGCAATTCCCATGGATTGTGACTGACTCAGAATCAGAATCAGAACTCCTTTATTGGTCCTGCAAACGGGGATATCTGTGTATATCTTTAATATATTCTTATATACATAATATGCACAAGTGCCTCGCCCCTTTCAGTGACATCACCTCCATATGAAGTCATCATTCACATTTAATTTCATTAATTTTATGATAAAAGTACATAACAAAAATCAATAAGACCATAGCTGAGGTGTCCAAATTACCTGAATTCACCAGATTACAATATTAAAGTAATATAACTTGATAACATTCCATTAGTATTGGAATAATAACAAATAAAGACCAGAGAAATGAAATGTCAATTAAAAAAGTAACATTTAAATCTATTAATAATTATTTGTCTACATTGATTTTGTTAATATTTGTATGCTCTTTATTCTAAGCCTCTTTTGACATGATAGAGTGAGAGATTACAGGAAACTTGATGTAGTAAAGGACCCTGGGCCGGGAGAACCCAGCACATACACAAAGTCCTTTTTTATGGACGCCTGCTGTTCCAACTGAGCTAAACAGCGTTCATAGGATGCCTGCTTGTCTGGTTGGATCCACGTAAGCCACGTAAAATCAGTCCCGCCCATAGATTTTCTGACAAATGGAGGTGGTGCGCGCTAAAAGGGGCGGTCTTTGTTCGTTTCCCGCGCGAAGTTACAGCATTTCCCTCCAAAATTGGAGATGTGTATAATAATCGCTGATTTACCATCACTCTGGTCAGAGCTGCTCTTCTGTGAGGACACGAACACGGTCAGTAAACTTCTCTGTACAATCTGCTTTATGTGTATAGTTACCTGCTCAGTTCAGGTGTATTCATGTCTGTGTGGGAGGTGTACAGCTCAGTTAATACTTACTGATCTCAGGTATTAAGCCCAGGTGATGTTCCTTAATATATCAGTGAGCTGGCACAGTAACTACCTTCATGCATTGTCTAAGCCTTTAACTTCCATGTATGTGCGGATTAAAATGGAGCCAGCCTCCCTCTCATGTCGATGAGATTTGTTTTTGCCTCAAATGTTTCTGAAATAACTCTGAACAGAAGCTGAAGATTCTCATTTAACTGTTAAGTGTTGAAGTAAATCCAATTAAATCCGCGATGGACGTTTTGCTCCTGCACCAAACTCCATTGTGATTTTGGTTGTTTTATTTCTGCCGTGTTTATTACATAAATAATGCACAGTTGATTGCATTAAGATCACTTTCTCTAAACAAGTCGGTAGTTCCGGTAATTCGGCATGAAGTTTTTCAAAATGTATTTATTGTGAACGCCATGAAAGCTGGTTAGCTAATGTTTACTTAGCAGTTTAAGTTAGTGGTTGTGTTATGCTATGTTAGCTAGCTGACTTTAAAGTTGTTGGAGATGCACTGCATGGTTTTGGAAGCACGTTAGCAGCGGCTCAGCTGCCTTTATTTATTATTTACTGAACTCATAAAGACGTCTAAGTCATTTAATCGTCGTGTTTTTACAGACAGGTTTGCATGTTAGCTAACGTGTGTGTCTGTTGGAGAGTGTTAGCATAACGCCATTATCGTGCTGTGTACTGTTAACTTGTTAATACTAGCATCGTTAAAGCTGAATATCTGAGCACAGCACAGTTAGCTAACAGGCTGTTTATTAATGTCTCAGTATGTTATTATGTCAGCATCTAGAAGGTCATTTAGAGCAGCTAAAGTAGTTTATACACACAATATGCAGCCTCACTGTAGTCTGCACAGAATCTATTCAGTGTGTTTGTCTCAGTTCTGGTTTAATGTGTTATTTAAATCACTGCACTGACTCCATGTGTGTCAAAAGATAGACTTCAAAATCATATTACTTGAGTATTAATCACTAAATGTTGTCAGGATTGAATACATTTGGTTTACTTTTGGTTTACCTTTAAAAACACATTTGTTAAATCAGATTATAGACTGATTATAGTTTTATAGAAACTGTAGATTTTACAGTGCAGAGTGATGTGAGACTCCTGAAGTGATGTCATGCACATGGTTACAAACTGCTATATCATTCTTTATTATGAAATGATAATCCTGTAAGAAATCCCCTTCCTTTTTCCTGTTACAATCTGAATACCCACACATGAATGTAGTCATCATATATTAAAGCACTTCCTCCTCTCTCTAGGTGAACAATGGGACTTGTCTTCAGCTTTAGGTGGAGCAGCTCTGACCTGTATGGTTATCAGACCCGGAGAGGAGAGACACCTGGTCCAACAAGGTCAGTGCAATGGAGGTGCAAAAATTAAAAGGCAGAAAGTGTGAGATTTGTCAGTTGTGGTTCAATAATTTCCTAGGATAAGTAAATGATTCTAGAGGATCGTCGAGTCTCATTCACAGGTTGTTGAATACCAACAGTTTGGGTTGGCAGAAGCCACGACAGTGTCACTGTTGGGACACTAGTCGCGCTCCCTCTTTTTCTGTCTGTCTTTTAAAAAGGCAAACAAATTTGCAAACAAGTGATGTACAAGTAAAAGTAGTATTTTAAATGGATTTTACTGAGTGCTATATTTTTGGCGACTGGCCTTGTTTCAGTTCAACATGTTAAATGGGTTTTATTTACTCAGAGGAAATATAAACAGTACGTATTAAACGCCTCCATTTATTTGATCTCATTTACATATAATATAAATGATAATCATATTTTATTCAACATGTATATCTTCACTGTTTAGCGGAAACATTAAAACAACTGACTAGTGAAATGAGCATTCATCATCTTGTTACAGTCAAATGTTCTGCTGGGAAACTTTAAGTTCTGTCATTTCTGTGGAGCCTCTTTGACAAACACCATCCACCCAAACACCGTTCAGACCAGCTGCACCCCCTCATGGCAAAGAACTCATGGTGTCAAACAGGCCTCTTCTTTCTCCAGATCCCAATCCAGTTGAGCATCTGTTGGATGAGTCAGAACCAACTCCCATCCATGTGGGGCCCCCATGGATCGTTCTTGGCTCAGACTGCATCCAGTGGAAGCTCAGTTGGATTGAGATCTGGGGAATCTGGAGGCCAGGTTGACACCTTGAGCTCTTTCCCACGTTCCTCGGGTCGTTCCTGAGCAGTTTTTGCAGCGTTGCAGGCGCGTTGTCCTGCTGGGGGGGCACTGCCATCAAGGAGTGCTGCTGCCATGAGGGGGTGTACTCGGTCTGCAGCTGTGTTTGGGTGACTGCTGTTTGTCAAAGAGACGTCCACATGAATGCTAGGACTCATGGTTTCACAGCCGAACATGGCATTGGAACACAATGATCCATGTTATTTATTTCACCTGTCACTGGTTCTAATGTTGACGCTCTCAGTGTCTACACATGTTAAATGCTTTTTACAGATACACTCAAAACCTCCCAAAAAAGACTAAAAATCTTCACAATGACATACAAAATAAATACACATAAAAACTCCACAAAACTTCACAAATACACAAAAAACTTACATAAATATACACAAAACCTCCACAATGACACAAAAAACCTCAACAATGATACAAAAACATCATGTTTGATCAGCGAATATTTAATATTGATAATAAAAATCTGGAAATAATAACAATAACAATAACAATAATAACTATATGATAATAATATAGTTAAAAAATCAATTTATGCAAAATATGAAAAGTATTTAACATGTATATCTTCACTGTTCAGCCGAAACATTAAAACAACTGACTAGTGAAATGAGCATTGATCATCTTGTTTCAATCAAATGTTCTGCTGGGAAACTTTGAGTTCTGTCATTTCTGTGGAGCCTCTTTGACAAACACCACCCACCCAAACACCGTTCAGACCAACTACACCCCCTCATGGCAAAGAACCCAAGGTGTCAAACTGGCCTCCTCATTCTCCAGATCCCAATCCAGTTGAGCATCTGTTGGATGAGTCAGAACCAACTCCCATCCATGTGGGGCCCCCGTGGATCGTTCTTGGCTCAGACTGCATCCAGTGGAAGCTCAGTTGGATTGAGATCTGGGGAATCTGGAGGCCAGGTTGACACCTTGAGCTCTTTCCCACGTTCCTCGGGTCGTTCCTGAGCAGTTTTTGCAGCGTTGCAGGCGCGTTGTCCTGCTGGGGGGGCACTGCCATCAAGGAGTGCTGCTGCCATGAGGGGGTGTACTCAGTCTGCAGCTGTGTTTGGGTGACTGCTGTTTGTCAAAGAGACGTCCACATGAATACGAGGACTCATGGTTTCACAGCCGAACATGGCATTGGAACACAATGATCCATGTTATTTATTTCACCTGTCACTGGTTCTAATAATGTGGCTCTCAGTGTATACACATGTTAAATGCTTCTTATAGATACACTCAAAGCCTCCCAAAATAGACTAAAAATCTTCACATTGACATACAAAATAACCATAAATACACACAAAACCCTACAAAACTTCGCAGATTCACTAAAAACTACCACAAATACTCACAAAACCTCTACAATAACACACAAAACCTCCACAATGACACACAAAACCTCCATAAATACACAAAACCTCCACAAATACACAAAACCTCCACAATAACACACAGAACCTCCACATAACACAAAAACCCTCCAAAATAACACCAAACCTCCACAATAACACACAAAACCTCCACAATAACACACAAAACCTCAACAAATACACACAAAACCTCCACAAAAACACACAAAACTTCCACAATGACACAAAATAACCCACAATGACACAAAAACCCTCCATAATAACACACAAAACCTCAACAAATACACACAAAACCTTCACAATGACACAAAAAAACCCACAAAAACCCTCCACAAATACACGCAAAACCTCCATAATGACACACTTAATCTCTACAACCTCCACAAATTCACAAAAAAACGTCCAAAAATAGACACAAAACCTGCACAAAGAGGCGTGAAACTACCACTGCTCTTCTTTCTCATCTTGCAGGTGACGGACGGTTGAAAGGACGAATCACCAAGACGAACAAGACGATCCAAACAATGGAGACGAGCCGCCACAGGAGCCTGAAGGGAAAGTGTGAGTATCTTTCACCTGAACTTTACGAGGGGGATCAAACATGGCTGATATATCTGCAGAGTGCTGATGGTCACTGTTGGTTTCTCCAGAACGAGAGCAGCCAGGAGCTCAAAAGTGTGGGCAGAGGAACCGGCTGCTGAGGACGAGTTGGACAACGGTTTCCTGAACTAAATCCTGATTTCCTGTCATCAGGTTTTGTGGACTGACATGTTGTCTGGTTGGTGCTCGGCCCAGGACAGGAAGGCTCTGCAGCGGGTGATCCATCCACTCACAGAGCATCAGTGACAGAGGAGAGGTGAGGTGTCTGCTCAGAGCTCAGAGAATACTGAAAAGACTAAAAGAACCAGAAGTAACCGCTGACGTAGCTTCCGTCCTCGGTGTGTAAGACACCTTAACATCCTCAACAAAATAGACAGCTTTGGTTTCTGTCCGTCTGTGATGAAGCATTAAATGAGTCAAACTGACTTTACAAGCCTGTTTTCTATCAGATCTGTAGGAAATGCTGTGCTGCTTGCAAACAGACAGTGTATACACAATGCTTTTTACATACGCTCAAAACCTCCACAAATAAACACAAAACTTCCACAAATACACTCAAAATCTCCCCAAAAATACTAAAAATACGTGTTTGTGACTGCAGGTTTTCCAGGGAGCTGATTGGTTGCTGCCTTGAAGCCAGGAGTTCCAGTTCCTGGTGGCTGTCCTCTGTTGTCCCAGACTGGCAGCATGGTTAATTGTATTCAAGATAAGTGTTTTGAATAAAACCATTTAAAAGTGTTTGTGCTGCTTGTGGTGCCTGGCTGACAGGAAGGGAGGGAGTGAAAATGAGAGGGAGAGTCTCATTTTCATGTTGGACCGGGATTTCCCCTCGGCTCTGGTCATAACCGTAGCATTAAATGAGTCACACTTAATTTACAAGCCTGGTGTTGTCAAATGTTTTCTATCAGATCAGTAGGATATGTTGTGCTGCTCACAAACAGACTCATGCTCTCGGCTGTATAAACTGCAAACATCAAGCTTTAATTAAGCAAACTCACAAACAATCTTTCATTCATCAAGGCAGAAACTCTTAAATATTAATGTTCCCCATCTTTGTTTTTAATAAGTAAGCACTTTATAGTTAATAAGTACGATTGAGAGTCAGTCTGACGTCCATGGCTGTTCGACATTTTGTCCCTCTCTCTCAGACAAACCACAAGTGTCACGGAAAATAGTGATAAAGCATTTCACTAATTGCTCAATAATCATTAATAAATTATTTAGTAGTCTAAAATAAATAAAATTACAAAGTTTTCAACATCATTATTGAAGGATTTTGACGAAATATTACTCAAAAAGTACACAGTAAAAATACTTCATATTATTCATGAAAGTAGTTTAGGAAGTACTCAGTTCAGCAGTATATGAATCTTTGACTACTTGTGGACACTTCTTCTCCTCCTTCTCCTCTCACGTCGTCCTTTACTTTGAAATCCGGAAGGACGCCTTCGTGATACCTTCAGTTTGTTACCAGGAACCTTGACGTTTTCAGTAAGGGGACATTTTAGTGTGATGCACAAGGATGAAAGCATGGAGTCGAACGGCTCGCTGGAATTTTTAAACCAAGCTTAGTGATCATCTGAAAGAGGTAATTATGTTTGTGTCACTTCACGGTTAAAATCTCCGAGTTTTTAATTTTCTGTAGGTGACGGTGGCCTGCTGAGTGTTTAACAAACATGGCGCCGCTTCAGAATTTGAATTCTTTTTCATTTGAGCTCTTTTTCCATCAAGTGGACCGTGTTACCTTCAGGGACAACAGACTTATCGAATATATGATAAGACAACACACTACCTTCAAAAATTGAGGAGAATATTGTTGTGGAAGCTGGCAGAGTTCTAGTGATCTTTGCTGAAACAGTCATTTTCATACAAAGGCAACAAAATCGTGCGTGAAACGCGAACATTAATTACACGGAAGTTACTGGCATTGATCTTGTATGTAAGAGCATCGTCAGACAGATAATTTGAGTGATCAATATTAGGAATTGTCACTAAAATAAACTGGCCCTTTAAACTTCCTTAAGGAAATGATCGTGACAAAAAGCAATTGTGTCTTGGATGCTTGTAAAAAACGTTTTTACATCTAGAAACCTCATAAATACTATTCCCTTGAAAGCACCATTACGTCCATCGGTACGTGATTTTACCATTGAGGCTTTTTCTGTCGCATTCCTGCTTTTTCAGAGCAAAATAAGAAAAGAGTACATATTTCATATGTTTCGACTTACTTCCAATGGAGTATACAATCTGTATGTATTAAGTTATTGTGCTGTAGACAAAGAGTTGACGTGTAAAGGGTTTTAGGAATCTAAAGGATGCTAATGCTAGCAACGTAGCAACCCGGAAATGGCTTGGTGGTAATGTGGCTGCTGCTGTTGACAAGGCAAGTCCTGCTGCTAGCATACAGATACAATTCCACCATTAATTGGTTAGTTATTTAACTGTATGTTTTAATTTATATACTAGACGTTTAAGTCATCTTTTCAGCCATAATTGATCTGACTGTGGTCCACTTTACTCCCTGTCAGTCACTTTAAGAGAGGTTAGCCAGCATTAGCATTTCTTTTAAAGTTGGGTTTTAACGAGCATTTCATGTTGACTTTTCTAAAGGAGGCATGGAACAGCCAGCATGTATTTTGGAGGAGTTGAAGCAGTTTGTCGTTAAAGATGCCCAACCAACAGTGTATTACATCCCAGATTTCATATCAGAGGATGAGGAGTCCTACCTCCAGCAGCAGGTGTATAAGTCTCCAAAAACTAAGTGGACTCAGCTGTCAGGCAGAAGGCTTCAGAACTGGGGAGGGTTACCACATCCAAAAGGCATGCTGGCAGAGAAGATGCCTGACTGGCTCCAGACGTACTGCGAGAAAATCTCCTCTCTGGGTGCTTTCAGTGGGAAAACAGCCAACCATGTGTTGGTGAACGAGTATAAACAAGGAGAAGGGATTATGCCTCATGAGGACGGCCCTCTGTACCACCCCACCGTCACCACCATCAGCCTGGGCTCTCACACACTCCTCGACTTCTACTCGCCCGTCAGCAGCCTGGAGGAGGGCGATACACCGCAGACGGAGGAGAACCGGTTCCTCTTCTCACTGCTGGTGAAGCCTCGCAGTCTCCTGATCCTGCAGGATGAAATGTACCAGAGGCTGCTTCACGGCATCCGGCCCTGTGATCAGGACACACTGACGGACAAGGTGGTAAACCTGTCTGCTGCCGGGGCCCAGCCAGGAGAGACCCTGACCCGAGGAACCAGAGTGTCACTGACCATTAGACATGTGCCTAAAGTTATGAAGACAAAGCTTATACTGGGGAGGAAATGAAGAAAGGACTGCATGTTGGCCTGAGAGTTTTTTTTTATGGAACTACATGCAGCTTTTGCTCCTGAAGCAGAATATCAACAGGAGTCTCCTGCAGGCTGCTTCATGAATTATATTTCACTTGTGTCTTTAAAGGATCACTTCTAGCTTTATTCAAAATCTGTGCTGCACCTCTGGAGCTGCAGTGGATTCTCTGGACATTATGAAAGGTGAACAACTATAAATTGATTAAATTATAGATGCATCACTGTAATATTTGAAGGAATAATAGATTGTAAACAGTAAATATCTTTTGAGAGAATACGTACAGAAGATGGCTACTATACATTTAAAAAAAAAACTTCAACAGGAATGTTCAAGGATTCATGGAAAGCATGCATGTGTGTGCAACTCTGATGCTAAACCTCCAAATGTTTGGCATTTTCAGTTAATGACTGGCTCTAATTATTATTCATCTGAAATGTATTTTGTTCATTTATCAGCTTCTTGTTTCAACACTACAGATATAAAATCATTATTGGCTGTGTTTTTTAATGCATTGTTTACTGGAACCTGACCAATATAAAAAGTTTTTTCTTTACAGAACATAAAGCAAAAAAAATATGCTTGTGGTAATTTAAAATCCGTAAATTCCAAGTTTACTGTGTAAATGCAGTGATTTCATTTGAGACAATAAAGTTTATTTTTCATTTAAAATATGCTGCCTCTGTTACATTACTTTGTTTCGTGTCCCACATTTGAGGGATCACTTGAAATATGTTAGTTAACTCTCTAATATTGGTATGAGCCCTGAAGTCTGACTGATATACAAGAAAGCAGCAAGCAACTTGTGTAACTACTAACACGTCAGAAAACTTACATTTGTTAAGTGTTCTTTTTCAGTTCTGCCTGACTGTCAAACTAGATGATAACACACAGATGGGTACTTGGTATTGATCACCATGCAAGTTCAGGTATTTAGAATTGGTATCAGAAAGGTAAAAGTATTGGATCATCACTACTTTTCACAGGTGTATCCATGTAATTGCAGTATTGAAATGCTAAAAAATGTTTCAGGTACTTAGGAAACTGACACCATTACACAGTTTGTCCATCAGAGGGCACTGATGCTGTTATGTTTTACCTGTAAACTGTCCTGCTGAGTGCACATGTTTATTAACCAAAGTCAAGTGTTACTGATCCACTAAATCAACTTTACTCTTTTGTTACTAACTGTTATTTTCACTGTTGATTATTTCCAAGTAGTTGTGTGGTCATTTAAATATCAGAATATTGTGAAAAACGTCAATGAACTCTGGAATCATTATTTTTGGTGAATGTTATTTAAACTTGCCTAACCTGCAGAAAGCCACCAGGATGAAGTCGGCCTGTGGTGGCAAAATGAACGTACTGAATGTAAAATTGAAAATGTAAACGACAGTTGTCAGTGTATGAATCCAATGACCTCTTCATCTTTATACATCCCGTCAGTGCTGACACCTCTATCCTGTTGACAGAAATAACCATCACAAACTGAACATGCATGAAACAACCCATCCAGTGAGAGAAACAACTGGCTTTTTCATGTTTGAGTTAAAAATCTGCTTGAACTTTTGGGACACTAGCTGCCAGCTGATCTCTTTCACTGACTTTGAAGAAGCAAAGGTCTTTGTTGGTCTTAGTTACACAACAGAAACACTCTGTCATCATGATCTCTGTCCTGACTTTGCTCCACTTTGCTGTGAAATCATATTTCACAGGAGAACGCAGGAACAATGGAGCCTCTGACGAAACGCTGGAAAGGCTCGGAGTGTGACACCGACTCCTGGGTGCCGTATCCCGTCCTGTCAGATGAGCAGTCACAAGATGTCGAGCTGATCGAGGCCTTCGCTGCGCCCATTGTGGACAAGAAGGAGACATCTCGACTGGTCCGGGAGCTGAACGGCCTCTACCCTCTGAACGGCCTCCAACACGTCAAGAGGGTGCGGGCGGTGAAGGAGAAGGGCAGCCTTCATCCTCTGGAGGTCCTCGTCTGCCTCGTCAGTGAGGCACCAGACCTGAAGGAGGTCTCCATCGACTCTCTGCTCCCCTCAGGTGGAGTTAAACATGATGGACTGGGTCAGCCTTTTGTGGTCAGGGTCCCTGCCCGTCCTCCTTTGACCCGACCCCAGTTTGAGCTGGTCAACAAACAGTGGCCCACCTCGTTTCATGAGGACAAACAGGTGACAGTCGCCCTGAGAGGAGAGCTCTTCAGCCCGCCTCAGAAAGCCAGGATGCACACGTACATGACGTCTGCTCTGACTGCTGCCAGAGCAGGAAGCCAGCTGGGGATGGAGGCAGTGGGGGCGGTGCTGGTCGACCCAGTGATGGAGAGGATCATCGCAGTGGGTCATGACTGCAGAGGTGACCATCCTCTTCATCACGCCGTCATGGTCTGCGTTGACCTGGTGGCTCGGAGTCAGGGAGGTGGATGTGACTCTTTTGACAGATATCCCGGCTGCAGCTTTCAGAAGCTTCCTGATGCAGAAGCGAGTCCTCAGCCGTACATATGCACCGGGTATGACCTCTATGTGACCCGGGAGCCTTGTGTCATGTGTGCCATGGCGCTGGTTCACTCCCGGATAGGTCGCGTCTTCTACGGGGCCACGTCTGCTGACGGCGCCTTCGGCACCAAATATAAAATCCACTCGCAGAAAGATTTGAACCATCGCTTTGAGGTTTATAAAGGAGTGTTGGGGAAGCAGTGTGAGGAACTGAACTGTGTGGACCAACACATTAAAAGCAAGAGTTCACAGGACAGTAGATGATTGTTAGTGGACTTGGGAAATTCTGAGTTTTAGTTGCTACAGGTGACATGTTTTATACAAGCTTTTTTTTTTAAAATAGGGCTTTTAATCATGTGATTGTTGAGATGAAAACCAAAACAAAGTTTCTTACAGTGTTTGACGCTGATATTAACTGTTTGACTTACAGGGGCTTGTTTGAAGGATTAAAGAGAAAGTCAGTGACAAAATAAGCACAATAAAAACATGAATTTGTTGGAGTCAGAAGAAAGAAGTGCTCTTCATTTTTGCAGCAGATTTGAATCTGGTCATTGTCAGACTAGTTTAATGTATGCCAATGTGTCTGCTGCAGGAGAGGAAAGCACTTCACCTACAGACGATGTTATAAAGATACACTAACTTTTCATCTTAAGTTTCTCAGGAGAGTTTTACCTGTGTAAGTTCATGCTGGAAGTCGGCTAACATGTTGCTCATTTTCTTTAGAAACTTATTTTAACGAATTTAAAGTCTCAAGAGAACTTGTGTTTCTAATTTCTAAAGTTGTCTGAACTTTTGAGGTACATTATTTTAGGAGCTTTCATTTCCTTGATAAATGTTTACAACCTTGATTAACAATACTCATTTTATTCTTGTGCAATTTGTTGTAATGCTCCTTTATTGCAGCTGTTATCCTGTGTGTGAATTCAGCACCAGGTTCAGACAGGTGTTAAAGCCTTTCCTGATAAGCCCCGGGTTGTGTTACTTCACAGGTCAAAGGTTTGCCGTTCGCCACAGCTGAACTTTCTCCCGTCCATTCACATCATGAGAGCAGCTCGGATCAAAGCGGGGTTGTAAAATATGTTTAATATCAATACGCTGACTAAAGCAAGCGTTAAATTCCCTCACAATCTGAGAAAATCCCCGACGTAACTGACCTCTCCTTTGTGGGAAATGCACAAATCCCATAATCATTAGCAACGAAGCAATGGAGCAATTAATGAGTGATGAAACGTTGTGAGGGCACAAACATTTTAATAAGATTAAGTACAAGACTTCTCAGGAGAACTTTGAGCTATGGCCAAACAAAGCAGGACTCGCTGCCTTGATGATAGCAAAAAGTCAAAAACTGAAGAGAGCAGCTACATGAAAGTAAGTTTTATCGACCTCCCTCAGTAAACACTGAACCTGACAACAGAAAACTTCTCTTTTCTACATACAGGACAAAACATTCACAAAAACAAAACTGTACAAAGAAAAATGCCTGCCCTTTTCTGATTGAGTTACAAATGAAATGATTCACATACCAAGGAAATCATGCAAATAAGGAGGACTCCACTCTTCACTCAGCATGAATAAGTTCGACACCCATTACAAAATGAGAGTGTACCGATAAACAACAGGCTCCGACCCTCAGGAAGTAAACATCTTTGAAAAATACATCTGGGAACATCTTTGTGGTTAGAAACGGACTCACACTCACAGTTAGTGTTGCCATGTGAATTGAGGGCAAAGACAGACAAAAATAAACTCAACCAAAGAGCCTCGCTGGTTCCCCGGGCCAGCCCGGGTCAGCGCCGGCCAAAATTACATTATTAAATATTCACATACGTTAGTAATGGCATCCTGTCATCTACAAACCTGTTTATTTTTTTTTTTACATTTCACCTTAAACCTGATAAATCTAAACAGTGACGTTTACACAAACTGTACGACTTAGTACACACATCGGCGGCACACACTACACAGGAATTAACTTGTGTTGCTATGAGGCACAGCAGCATTTACAATAACTTAATACTTGTTGATGCCGAAGAGTCTGACGCCGTGTAGCTGCGGCAGCTTGGGGATGAGGACGCTCAGCAGCGAGGCCGTGTTTATGACGAAGTGTGTCGTGTCGTACTTTGTGTAGAAACTTGCGAGGAAGTATCTGTGGAGCAAAAGAAGAAGGGGCTCACTCATAAAAATAAAAGACATATAACTCCTTTCATACAAGATATATGCGTTAAGATAAAACAACAAGTGTTTGTATACAAATATGAGTGTAAAGACAGAATCAAACGATATTTAGGACATACAGAATGATTGGTGAGATGGTGAAAAACTTTCGAGATGACGTGAACTGCACGCCGTAGTCCAGCTGCTCCCAGTGTGTAAGAAGTCTGGCTTTTCCCTGGTCGGGGGTCTCGAATGGCGTTCCCTTCACTGCGTGCATAAAGACATACATTCCCTGTGGAGACACAAACAGTCAGTAGTTCAGTAAATACAGCCTGTAGAGCACAAAGCCATAACAGACAGATACAATAAAGTAACCAGCCTTCATAAAAACTCAAGCTTTTCATGATGTTTACAGTGTACAGAAGGTATTTAAGAAGTTAAACCATTTCTTGTTTTCGTTGCAGTTCATAAAGCCTCTGGCTGAAGTACAGAAGTCTGTTTACTTTCCTCTTTTCTCACAAATTAGTGAGAATTAAACTCAATAACCTTGTTGCTGAAGGAGTTCTTGTATCTTTGTTAAAGGAGTGGTTTTCAAACTTTTTGAGTCATGACCGCTTGAAAAATTAGGTTCATGTTCAGGCCTGCCTCACATTCACTGGGACTTTTAACTTACAACAACCTGAGAGTAACAGAACAGACAAAGTCCTCATGAATACTGCTTCTTCTTTTTATTCTGAAAAAGGCACATTTGCCTTGATTTACTGATAGTCCCATGACCTCTTGTTGACTGTTTTTGTTAACATTTATGTCCACCGTTCTTATAATGTTCCAAAAAGAGTCACAAAATGAAAAATGCCACTCTCCAAAACAGACTCAACCCAATGTAATGGGCAATGTAACGTAAAAACTTTTCCCAAGACCAACAAAAGTTTATTTTTAGAGTTTATTTTTATCTCCACGACCACCTGGCGACCCCTGGAAAGTAACTCGAGACCAACTTGGGAGTCCTGATCCGCAGGCTGAGAACCAACGAGTAAAAGAGTGTTTAAGTTAGAAAGAGTAGAAGCAGAAGAACACAAACAACACATCTCCCGCCTGGTGCTGGTTGATAAATACATCTTCAAGAGCCAAAAAGAAAAAAGGGACAGGATGATGCAGATTTATTGGCAAGAAAGCTAACTTGGGAATGTCCAATTACACAAACTCGTGAATTCAGCTTTAAATGGAAAACCTGCATTACAGACCGAGGAGTAATAAAAGCTTGAACGCTGACATGTGGCTAAGTCATAATCAGCACACTGCTGCTGTATTGTGTGGAAAACAATAGGCTATAGTTGACCCCAGTCGTTACTGTTAATAGCCTTCCGTATTGGCCGTGATAAACAATCCCTGTTAACTACACCATGTCGTCACACACATGTTCCTTTATTTGAGGCCAGCCATGTTAACAATGAAAGGTCAGTTTTGTGAAAATTATCATAATGGGCCACGTGTCAGGCTGCCAGGAGGACGGGCTCCCCAAAAATAGAGCAAATCCTAACAAGAACAGACAAGTCAGGAGGCAGCAGACAGTCTAACTGAGAAACGTGTATTTGGAGGTTGATGTGACGATGATCTGATAATAATCTGATGACCTAGTTTGCAGGTTTGGTCTGGTGGTGGTGGTGGTGAGCAGCAGAAGAGACAGTGTGAGATATAACTTACAAAGTTGTGTATGACATTAGTGAGCGTCCACACCACCGGCACGCTGAAGAAGGGTATGCTCAAGAGCACAATGTGAAGTATTCCAACACCGAGAGCGTAGGTCAGCCAGATGCCTCGACTGTTCATGACCCGAGTGTTTGGGTTCACCTCACTGTGTGCCACACCCACATTCATTCTGGTCTGTGGACAGAAGACACAAACATATATATTTACTCAACAATTTACACTTTCTCTTTTGCACTGTACTTATTTTTTTCCTTTCCTTTCTTATCAACTATTCCTCAAAAGGTTATAAAATAATAACAGCAAGTTGACACATGCACCGCTGTAGTGTCACCTCCCCCAGAAGTAAATTAAGTTAGATGTTGTTGTGAAAATGGTGTCTGAACATCTCTCGTCTCCATGTTGATGACACGGTCACCGTTTTTAGAAATGATGATGAAAAAAAGCTTTACTATGTCTGGTAATCGGTTTGAACAACCTAGAATTTCATAACTGTGCTATAAAACATCTATAAAATAGTAGACAACGACAGGATTGTCATTTTTGGGTTCACCTTTCCTTTGAGTACAAACTTTTCCTTTGAGTCTGTATATTTATTCATACACAGGTGTCTGATCGGTACTCTGCATCGACCGATTTCAGGTAAAGGGAAGAAAATAATGGTGTCATAACATTTGTACTTTCCTTGCTGTTGACACGATCAACGCTTTTAAAGATGATGATAAATGGTTAAGATGGCTATAAAATGGTGAAGTTAATGCCAGATGTAATTTAGCAGTTGCCACCCAGCAGCGTACAAATATATGTATGACGATAATAACAAATGAAGTTTTACTCTTAAAAGTTAAAAGTCTTCAACTTCTCTTTTAAAAACACATGCTTGCCTCGATTGCCTTTTTTTAAAAAACATTTTTTTATGTTTTTGTTTAAAAAACAAACAAACATAACCATAACAATGTATGTGTAGACAACTTAGCAGGAGACAACAATGTATTTAAATATAATTTATTGTATGTGTTGACACGGATCTCACTAAAACCTTATACTTTTTTCGAGGTTTGTTTTACACCCCCCAGTCATGCTTATTACTATATTATAAAACATCTATAAAATGGTTAGTTTTCGGCTTTAAATAATTAAAAAATGTCAAATACACTTTGCATGTATCGACATGCGACCTGCAGAGGAGTGCAGAAGCGCCTCATGCAAAGCAAAATCTCACTACACACGTTCAGTTGAAGCACTTTGCTCTCCCTGCAAGTCTAAATAAGATAACAACCAAATATCTTGTGCAATCTTGAACTTTGGCCTCTGGAGCTGCCATGCTGGATTAAAGACCAGAGTTTACGTTGAGATCATTAAAGACACATTCACAAACTAGACCAACATTTTGACACCTAAAACATGCATGTCTTCAACATGAGTTTGACCTAATTTCACGTCTCAGTCGGATTACTACATGAGCCTTTTCATCCAGCCAAAAAACTGTCCACAATGACTCCAGTGTGACATGAAGATATCTGCTGCATTTGGGATGCTGTTGCTCATGTCAGTTACCAGATAAGAGGTTTAAAGTTGATGCAAGATAACGGAACTGATAACAACACCAATTACATGTAGACAGTGAGTATCTGCAACCTCAGGAATGATTGAGAGGAGTTAAAACAGTATTTGAAGTTAAAGTTAAACAAACCTCATATGGGCTTTGGTGCTCAAACCACTGTCACTGGCTTAGGCTAGTTGCTGACTACTTTTCGTAGCTACACAGCCGCTAAAACACCTTTAGATAAACAATTCGAGACATGAACTGATGATACTCATTACTGACCTAATGTGAACCCATGTTATTCATCATTTAATATCCATCTCGCACTGATAAGTAGGTGTGTAACGTAAACATCCAGAGGACATGTTTTCGTTTCCAGTACATAACCCAGACCAAAGCACCACTATTCTACACCAAGTTCTTCAGCGTCATCGCGTAAATAAGAAACAGCACGCAGCGCTATGTGGTTAAAATGGACCCTTTAACACTCACACAGCCAGCAGTGTACACTTACAGGTAGTAGCGAGCAGTGGAGGTATTTATAGAAACAAACAGCTACGGAGAGAAATGGTTTATCTCCTTGTTGATGTGTGCAGTCAGCGCGGACAGCACGTCGTAGACTGACCCGAGCGGAAGTAGACGTGGTTTCAAGACATTTAACGGGGGTATTTACTGCCCTCGACTTGTCTTCTCAGGCTCTATCCCGCCCCCATTAAATTCCACGAAATTAACGCTCATGTCAAGGTTTCGATTACACGCATTCAAAGTTAGAGAGTTATAGCTTAACCGTGTTGGTTTTTGGTACGTCAAGCATGGCGAAAAATCGGTTTCTGCGTACCTGCTAGTCCAAAATCAGGGTGGAAAAGCGGGAGGCAGTTTTTTCAGCCCGCCCTCGTGCCACTTCTAACCAATCAGCGTGCAGCAAAGGGGGCGGGAATCAGGCTGTTTCCGGCATGTTGGCTCGTGTGTGTTGTTTATGAAAATTAATGTGGAGCCGCTGTCAGAAGGACCCGCGAAAGTGAGTGGAAACTATCTTATGTTGTAGTTTATCGACGTTCATATTCCGGTTAACGTGAGTTTGTAATGTCGCCATTAAGTTGGGTTTTTGATTGTAAGCTAACGACTCGATGTAGCTACGATAAGTTGCAAGACAGCTAGCTAACGTGAAGCGAGCCTACTGTAAATGGCTTTATTTATATGTTCACTGTGTGGGTTATATTTTATATTTAGTTGATTCAGACTAAATTTCATACGATATCTTGACTGTTTCGTCTCGCAGTGAACTGACATGTGTTGCTCTCTAGCTACAAATTTGATAGGAACTTATCAGGTGACAATCAGGTGTCATTATTGTAGTTATGTGGTGATTAACGCTAGTTTATTCTGTGTGAGACTTAACTTGGATGTTCCCATTTGTCAGATGTTGATATTATTGCTATAATCAGCAGCAATAAATCTCTAGTTTTGACTCGGAAGCACTTTTTTTTCCATCAAGGTTAATTAAAGGTGCAATATGCAAGAATTGGCCAATAGACGGCAGCATATCACCAGAGTAACTGCTAACTGCTTCTACCTGTAACTGCCTGTAGCATGTTAGCTCAGTTAGCTGTGTAGCTAGTGGTCCAGACTGCGAGCTCAGAGCATGGGGAAGTACTGGTGTTGTGTGCACTGCCAGAACCAGAACTTTGAACCCATTCTGTTGATAATTTTAGTGAAGTCCTGAAAATGTTCAACCGAAATTCTTACATATTGCACCTTTTAATGCCAGTTTGATTTCTTTTGGTGTTTGAGTCAATTTGACTTTTGAATGTCTGGATCCATCTCAAAACTTAAACAATAACAATGAGAATAACAAAAACACGAGGCTCACGCTCCTAAAACTGAAGTTGATGCCAGATGTAATTGGCAGATGCCAGTCAGCATCCCTACGTGATGCTGTTGTTGTGACCAAAGTACCAAATTAAAATCTGCCCTTTCTTCAACAGGTAACTTAAATCATGAAGCAGCTGCCTCCAGACACGGTGCGGCTGCTGTCCAGCTCCCAGGTCATCACCTCCGTGGTGAACGTTGTGAAAGAATTGATGGAAAATTCTCTGGATGCCGGAGCTTCAAGCATCGACATAAAACTGGTACAGTGACTAAATTAGAGACTTTTGAACAAGGAGAAATGTATTTATGTGGAAATTATGAATGAAAAGTGGACCTGTCCACAGGATTTGCATTTGTAGGTTTAATTGTAAAGGTGGTGACTCCTTCTATGTTTGTACAAGTACCTTTAGTGAAACCAATCTGAGTGTTTGAAGTTATCCCTCTGACCTTTTAGACCACCGAAGAAAACCCCACCTATTGCACAAACAATCATTATTATAAATGTTATTTTTCATTGCAGGAGAACTACGGTTTGGACCGGATCGAAGTGCGCGATAACGGCCATGGAATCAAAGCTGCAGACACTCCTGTGATGGCCGTGAGACATTTCACTTCAAAGATCTGCAGCCACGAGGACCTGGAGCGGCTGGAGACGTACGGCTTCAGAGGAGAGGCGCTGGGCTCCATCTGCGCTGTGGCCGAGGTGAGTATCTATTAAACTGATCTATAGTATAGTTGTATACATTTGCTGAACTCATGAATGGAAAAGAAATTAATCTCACTCATGCATACATTTATGATATGAAATCTACTTCCTGGTATAGTAGATGTCTTATTGATCTGTGTCTGTGTGATCTTCAGGTGTCTGTCATCACAAAGACAAAGGAGGATGACATCAGCACGCATTACACACTTAACTTCACAGGAGGGATTGTTTCTCAGAAGCCGTCTCACTTGGGTCAAGGTGAGGCAAACCTCACTGAAGTGTCTGTTTTCATGTTGGCTATACTCACGGCAGGATTTTAGTGGTTTTTATCATTTGTTTGTTTGAAGGTGGTTGTTTCATTTCTTGGTTTTTTAAATTAATTTCAAATTAAATTAATTTGCTGATGAACAAGTCTTAATAGGGATCTCATAAAACTCTTGATGATACAGGAAGTATTTGTGTTTATTGTGAAGAGTTTCAGAATAACTCTCACCTTGACCGCTAAAATTCAACCCCATGGTGTCCAAGTAGACGTATTCCTGAGTCCTCTAACCTTGTTGTAGGAAAAGTGAATATTACATCAAAAGCTGTTGCACATCTCTCCGACTGTGTTTTTCAGGCACAACAGTGAGCGTACTGAAGCTCTTCAAGAATCTCCCAGTCAGACGGCAGTACTACTCCTCTACCAAGAAGTGTAAGGAGGAAGTGAAGAAAGTGCAGGACCTGCTGACGGCCTACGCCATCATAAAACCTGACCTGAGGCTCACGCTCGTTCACAACAAGGTCAGTAACTTCTCCTCCTTGTTTAGATCTAACTTAGTTTAGACAAATCTGAAGGTAGTGCCAGATATGTTATAACTATCATCAATGGTGACTGATGAAATGTTAAATTTGGTCAAAAGTTAAAATCACTATAAAGGCTGTTTGTGTTCTAATATCCAGTCATCAGGCAGTAATATCCTTGTTTTTTAAAGTGACATCATTTCCTTGCAGTAAAATGTCAGTTATATTGGAGTTTTTACTGTGTGAAAAAACATCCACAATGTCCTTTGTGCAATAGAAATAACGTTTTATCTACTAGTCCTGCTTTGATTGTTTTGGATTTACTGAACATAGAGATTGAAAGCAGAGAAGTGATTCAGCTTCATGAGGGGTGTGAGAGGTTTCTCAGACAGAATTCAAGCTGAAAAATACATTCAATACATTTCTTTCATGTTCGTAGTGAAGTTTTTGATACTAGGAAAAATATTTATATGGATTTTAGTTTCTCTGCTCGTCCTGTTTGTGCTCCTCCGCTCACATCAACCACAAGGTGTCCTCATTAGTCTTCGAATGACTGAACCTACAACACTGATGCAAATCGCCCTTCGGTTTGTGTTAATATGCCATGTATTTGCAGTATAGTGATATACTTGTGGCAGCCTTGATTGACACGTGTAAAGCACATGTAAGGCTACACGTTGTAAGATTAATGCGTAAATACTGGAGCTTCATCTCGAGCTTAGAGGGAAAAAAGGGAGAACTGATTTCATGAAGTTCATCTGTCCTCAACATTTTTATACTGCTCCTGCTACATCTGGATTTACCAATGCTAATATTAATAATAATACATTATTATTATTATTATTATAAAGCACTTTCTCAAATATTAACTCCTCTGGATGATTATTGTAACAGCAATCATAAAGTGCAAAGAGAAAAATTAACTGGAGATAAAAGGTAAATTAGTACTCCGATTTTTGTTTTCAAATATATTTTTATTGAACAGTAACACATGATTATAATATATTGTACCAAAGGAAATTAACATTAAACATTTTTTATCAATAAATCAATAAATGACTACATGGAGACAGTGTTAACAACAGAACAAAGGGAAGGAAGGAAAACCTACAAAGAGCCTGGACATCTCGTCTTCATCACTGTTTCTAATTTTCACACATTTGATAATGTGAAATACTCCAAAACTTTAAAATGTATAAATGTGAAATGTTTATTGTGGACGGCTTCCTTGACAGTCGGGTTTGTGTTTGTGCCTCGTTTCTGTCAGGAGCTCGTCAGGTAAATAATTCATCAAACACCTTCATGAAGACAGTAATTATCTGCAGCCTCCTGTTGTTTTGTTGTCAGCGCTAACGCGACTTATGAAATCGCTACGTGTGACGGAAAATATTAATTAGAAACACAGAGACTGAGCAAGGACAGACTGACCCACCTGACAGAAGAAGGCTCCTGTGCAGGTTAGTTGCTTTTTATATAAAAAAAATCTTAAGTCAGAATTTATCTGTAACTATTGAGGACAAAACACAAGTTGGAGGACTTTTGATTAATGTGCATGTGGTTAAGAAAGAAATACTCCAAAATCCACACGGGACGACATTCAGCTGCTGAAGAGCACTTTTAAATATCTAGTTGTTGTAGCAGAAATTCATCAGAGTTTTTAACTGATTACAAAAACACGAGTGATGACAATATTAATAACCTCACCTGTATTTGTTGTGGTTGCAGCGAACAGTCACTTCAGTTTCTGATTCATTAAATCTTTTTATTTTTGTTCTCTTCACCGTTCAGTCTATACAGCCTCAGAAACTTGTGAGAAGCTGAACGTGACACATGAAACAGCTTGTTTTGTCCGACTCCTGCTCCAAAACTCAAACATAATGAATTAATGACATAAAACAGGACAGCAGCACTAGTTATTAAGCAGACTTGAAACTAAAATTCTAACCTTTGAGATGATGTCATGAATGAAAGACGATTCAGCTGCGACTTAAAGGTCTCCTGTTCCTCAGAGAGTTTCAGATGAAGTGAAATCTGCTGTCAACAAAAATGTTTGTATCAATAAATATGAAGGAACGTATGTGTGTAATATCAAGGTAATCTGAAACCGTTAATCACATTCTTCAATAACTGAATCTTATTTTGAATCTTGCTGAAACGTGGCACTTTGCATTTATTGTGCAATATGAACTGTGACGACTAACTCACAAAATAAAATTTAGCAAATAACATTTATTGAAAACAATATTCAGTGTAACAAAAAGGCTTCAGGAAACATCCCTGATTATTACAACAACATTTACAAAGTATATGTATACATTTGATAAGTGTGCTCTCAGTAGAGTGTATACCTCCGCCCTGCAGAAATTCAACATCAAATAAAACATGTTTGAATCCACTCAATGACTCGGTGAGAAATAAATTCCTGAATCCGTCCCTTTAATCGGATCCACACCAAAAGTTAATGGGGTCTATTCTGGGCCGAGACACATCCTCCATCCAAGATTCATGGAAATCCGTTCTGTAGTTTTTGTGTAATCCTGCTGACAAACAAATAAACAAAAAACACAGGTGAAAACAAAAAGTGAAGTTCAACAGAATAGTATTTTTTCTGCAGACTATTTTCTGACTTGTTGACTCATCGCACGTGTCCCGAGGAAAAATCAGTGTGTCTTCTGGAACTGTACAGTTGATAGGTGACCCTAAATCTACAATATGTTGTCTTCAACAAATAAAATGTTTGACTCGCTGCCAAACAAGAGCGTTTAATGTGAGTGCATTATCATTACAACTACTCACAGTCACTCTACAAACAAGTGGGACTATTTTGCAGCTGCAGTCTCTGATTTGGTGTGAATGTTCAGAAACAAATGGAAACAGTCAAATAATGCCTCGATTGTTGAGGTCATCGGCAAAGAAGCTTAATATAATATAACCAACACACATAGCAAAGCAATGCATCGTATTAAACAATGACCAGATTCACTGACTTTATTTTGAAAAGATTTATCACCAGTTATCGTTGTTTTTGTCGGAGTTTCACTGAAGTTGCATGTTTTTGGTTTATATAACAAATAAACTCACTAATCGTGTTTTTTAGCAGTTTTTTTTTTAGACCTGTTATGTTTGCTTACTTTTTATCAGCCGTCTCCTCGGCTGCACAGTAAAAACTGCAGTTATTTCAGATTGTTACATTACATAACATTAGATTAATCGGCCGTGGAATTATTTAGCAATTAGACATTTCCATCCGTCATGCTCGTTCCCACCACAGCTAACTGTCAGGTGCCCCAAACACAAATATGGCTGACTGTGAACTGTGATTTGGCTGATTATGACGCCTGAGTAAGTTGCTGAACACAGCTGCGGACTTAACCCCAGATTCAGTTTCAGGCTGCAGCCAGTTTGTACACAGAAGTGTATAGGTGCTGAGGGTCACGGAGGGGCCACTCGAACGCTATATAACTTTCATAGAAATGGAGGTTGTCAGGGGAGGGTAGTGAACCCTTTTTTGTACAATCAGCACTCAGTTGCCCCTATCCTTTATCTCCAACTCTGCTATTCGGCCTGTGTCGTGTTTCACAGCTTCTTCAGGAACTGTTTACAGGAGTGATCCGTTTACATGTGCCAAATTGCGTATTTAATAGCAGAGACATGCCCTGCAACGGGAGTGCATGCTTTTAGAAATCAACACCCGGGAGATATATTCACCGGTGGACACAAACTACAAGCCCACACACGGGTGTCAACATATTTTGTTCCTAAAATGTTTTCTGATCTGACATGATCCCAAAATGATGTAGATTAATTTTTAGGACCATAATCACAAGTTAAGTTACTAGATGTACCATTAAAAACAGAAAAAAAAATCACAGCAGAAACTAAATGTTTTTGGATCAGTGTTGTCATTGCAAAAGTCCCTCAAATGTGATATTGTTTTTAGCACATTTTCACGACAACTTGTTCCAGAAACTCAGTTGTTGTTGATATAAAATACTGTTGTATAACCATTCATTTGGCACCAACTACTGTCCAATATCTTTGATATTTAAAACGTAAGTTTTGAACATTAAACGGGCACAATGCAGTTTTTGGAGAAGAAATTCAAACTTGGAATATTAAATGGATAAGCATACAAACTCAGAAATATTAATATTGTCCATGTCTGAATAAACAAGCTGTTCTCAGAGGAATGTAAGGTCCCTGTTTGAGGTAAAACGATATAAAAGTGTGTTTATTTATTTAGTTTGTGTCTGTGAAGATCTTTTCTCCTCTGATTTGAAATTTCTCCCCTAACACTACGTCGTGCACCTTTTACATCTGCAGTTTGAATCTCTTCGCAGAAATAAAATATAAGACCTCCAGTTACGTTGGCGCCTCCGTGGCCCAGTTACTATCTTGACAGGTGTTTATGCAGTGCGA
Organism: Diplodus puntazzo; assembly: GCA_963678695.2. NCBI lineage: Eukaryota > Metazoa > Chordata > Actinopteri > Spariformes > Sparidae > Diplodus > Diplodus puntazzo. The sequence continues at coordinate 30,267,983 of OZ023164.1, read as the reverse complement.
TTCGCCTGATGTGGACTCATGGAAGTTGACTGGTGTCATATTGTTGCAGGTGGTGGTTTGGCAGAAGGCCAAGGTGGCCGATCACAGAAGTGCCCTCATTGCTACGCTGGGGCCCAGCGCCGTTGCCAACCTGCTCCCCTGCCACCATCACCAGGAGCAACCAGAGGTTAGTTAAGGGGAAAAATGCAGAATGAGAGCGAAATGGAGCAATTCTGCAGAATCATGACTTTTAAGAGTTTGCTTGTTGCAGATTTCTTCTTTGGGTATGTGCATGAGTAAAATAATACTAGGTAATGCTGTTTGTATAGCTTCCATTTTCAGGCTTCTGGTTTCATGATCAGCTGTTATTTTTATTGTTCCGCACGGACCGTTAATCAGCTGGACAAAGTCACCTTTGAACATCTTGAACGATGCAGAGACCGCGTGGAGTGCAGTGCACTCTGACGGATGAACATCGCGGCCACATATCACGGCTGAGCTGGCACAGCTACACCTCCCGCCTCGTGCACACACCTTGCACTCTGTGCTCTCAAACTGTGGCTCTCATGTCCCTCTGCCCTTCATTATGGAGCCATTCTGGCAGCTGATCACACACGTGCAGCCTTAATAAAGCTCATTGTCACACAGTCCATCCTGAAGCAGCATTTCATTCAGTCTCATTATCAGAACAGATTCAAATCAAACAGTTAATCTGAAATATTTGCAAAATCACAGAGCGCCTTGTTGGCCCGATGCTAACAAGCACATACAATACAACTACCTTGATTCAACTCCAGCTGTCGACCCTTCTTGCATGTCTCTCTTCCCATTTCCTGTCTGCTTCCTTAACTTTCACAGTACAATAACGGCAAAAATGTGCCCCCAAAATATCTTTCAGAAATACAATACATCCAATTATTGTCGAAATTGCAATGTGGCCAAGTGCAGCATGTAAATCACTCTTGCTGCAACTTTTCTTTGCAGCACCAGTGATTGACTGATCAGGCCCGATACAGCACTTCCTATTCAAACAATATTTTTATACTCATGCATTCACAAACACGCTCACACCAAATGCGCAGCCATCGCATGGAATTTGGTGTTCAGTGTCTTGCCCAAGGACACTTTGACATACAATCTGGATCCAGGGAGTGAGCCACCGACCTTCTGATTAGTGGAGGAGTAGAGATCGACCTATACTGGAGTTTTGGGGGCTGATGCCAATATAAGGAAGTAAAAAAAATTCAGATATTGATATTTACTGGCCGATGTACTGACTTTTAAACCACTTTTTGCAATCATCCCTCGAATGTGTTTATTAACCACTGGTGACAGAAATGTGTAACCAAGACAAGATATTTTAATCTTAATTGACAAAATTAAATAAAAGTGATAGACTTTGCTGGAAATTAAATCATTTTAAATCATTCCAAGCCTCTTTTTCTGTGCTATAATCTCTAAAGGGGAAGTTTTCATATCGCCACATATGCTGATACTGATGTGTCTCTGCCAATATCAGCTGATCATACCAGTTTAGCTCTAATTCATAGGTTCTCCAGATGTCAGAGGACTCTTCTTACAGTTAAAAGTGAAAATGAAATGCAAAAATGATCATTTCCACCAAATTTGTTACTCATATCGCTGTTGCAAAGTCTGACAAAATTGTATTTTTTCATATCTTTCAGCCTCTTGTGACATGTGGTTTAAAATAATGATTTTTTTGTTGTTTTTTTGTCTCACGAATGTTTCTGCACATTCTCTTTTCTCTTGGACCTTTGTGACCCTTTTGCTAAAAGCCTGAAAAATAAAAAACGGACACAGACAACATGCTTGAACTCGCACAAGAACTTCATGACGACGACTCAGTGACGCAGTTGATCTGTTTTCTTAAGGTCTAATTTGAGCTGTCAATGTTATATTAAATGCCAAGTTAAGATGGATCCTTTCTGCAGAGCAAATGAGAGCCTGCACGTTATACTTGACCGTGAGCTAATCACCTCATCATGAACGCCTGGTCTGAAGCCAGCGAATGTGGTCAGTTGGTGGCTGGCCAACTATTTCTCTTGCCCTTTTCTCTTGAGTTCTTTCCTGATGAAGAGTGAGTGCTTTTTGTTAGCTAAGCTTTGCGGTGCTGATCGTAATTGAATTACTGTCGAGCGGTAACTTTCTGCTTGGTCACGGTAGGTGTCATGTGGCTCGTACCTGCTGCCAGGCTCCCAACTAATTTAGTCTGACAGATATGGAGCAGCCCTTTTCACCCCGTTTCTCTCTCATTTTCCTCTTTGTTGTTGTTATTTTGCTGCAGCACTTTGGTGCCCACTTATGAGAACAACCTTTCACCTTTTCCTCTGACTCCCTGTAGCAATGAAAGAGAACTTTTCTCCTCTTTGTCCCCAAGACCAAAGCTTAGTGATCAAGGGAACCAGGTTGACAATTTCACCGGGGCCTCGCTCGGGGAGAGTTGTGAGAGCTGTTCCTCTGCAGAACAAAATGTGACACTCGTTTTTGGCAGCATGACTACAAATAGCTGCGGCCCTTTGGGGCCAGAGGTGCCATTCGTGCTCTCATAAAGTGACCCTAATGAGCAGAAATAGAGAGAAGCATATGTGCCCCGACCTGAAACCGCAGTTCATTTATTAACTTCATTGGCGTGCGTTGCTGCTAATAATGAGCCCGAGGCCATGTGGAAAAAAGAAAAGAAAAGCGGAGCTATTCCGCTTGCAATCTGTAGAACATTAATAGCTTTCCATAATTTCTTACAAGCTTACAGTTTTAAGGGCAATTGTTCAGTTTTATGCCGAGTCATCAATTTCAGCTCATGAGAACTGCCTCTGGTGGGATTCTAGGTGAAAGGTCATCATGTATGATGCACATTTTACCAGCTGGTTGGGCGTGCTCATGGTGGAGGCTGCATATGCAAACACAAACTCAAACATCTCCCTGTCTTTCTTGATTGTTTCATAATTTACAGTGAAAAGAAGTTTTAATATTAAGACATGAACAATGTGAATGAGTTGTTCACTGATACTCCTCATTACGCTGCGTATGTACAGTCAGTACGCTGTGACCGGTGCCTGTTTGTGCACAACCAGAACTAATGGCTCTGTTCCCAGCTGTGCAGCTGTCAGTGGAGTGGATCAACCGTGCCATCCTAATTGAAAATGTAATGATCGTAAAGTTTATGTAATGTCAGCCAGCTGCTGAGCATGTCAGTTTGAGAAATGTTTGCAAAAGCATGAAGGTCTCGTTTCAGGAACCCCACTTCCAAATTCAGTCCATTATTACGACTCAGGATACATGGCATATGTTGGGCGCTCCCATCAGGGGCCTGGACCCGGATCTGAGCGACCCAATTCCAGTTTGTTTGATTAGTGCACGAGTCCTTGAAAAGGGGGTCTAGAGTACGTTTGTTGTTTACTTGGGTGCAGTTCGCATCAGTTGTTTACTTCCTCTTCTGTGTGTATACGGACAGACCACAAACCAACTAATGTACACACGCAAATGTACCCGGGTAAAGAACGACATCACTGATTTGAAAGGTGAAATTGTAAAAAGCCAATTTAATTGACGAGTGTAGCATCTACACACTCTTAAATTTGTGTTGCGATCTGCCAATAAAGAAGAAGAAGAAGAAGAAGAAGAAGAAGACAGGCTCCAGTTATGAACTCCATATCATTCATCCCTAATTACGACCTTTACTTGTTATGTAGTGTCATTTTAAGTTAATTTATATTTGATTTTGTTTGTTTTTCAGATTGTTTTAGAGGGCTTTTTTCCAAAACCTGGAGCGGGGCATTCCTCCACAGAGCTCATCGAGGGACCCTGAGCTTTGAATAATCAGGGGGGTTGGAGATGCGAGTATTCATCACACATCCGGCCCCGGCCCACCATATAAGAGCAGCATTACAAACGGGGGGGGAGGGGGTTATGGTTTGGTATGGGGTGTGGGGGGGGGGGGGGGGGGGAAGGGGGAGGATGGGGGGGGGTTGGAGGGGAGGGGGGGGATAGGGTATATAGAGGGTAGAGTTCATTTCTAATGTGTATACGTCCATGCTGCATGGTGGTGATGTACAGAGAAATTCATGGTGGGTTGGGTGGGGGGTACATCTGAGTGACATGTTTAATGTTTTTGATAATTATTCGAGTGGTTATGTCCGGTGGGGACACAATAAATTGTTGCGGTCATAAATGGGGGGGGGGTTTGGAGGGGATAATGATAGGGGAGGAATGGGGGGGGGGTGGGGGGGGTGTAAGGGAAATGATGAGGGGAAGGATTATAGTATTTAAATTAAGAGAGTGATGACCGCATCCCAAATGTCCGAACAGTCTTTGAGCGTCAACACTTAAGTACACCGCGCTCACGTATCGCCTCACGCTACTCCGCCCGAAACCGACTTATCCCCCCTCAGCTCAATGGGGGGTATACAGGAGCTATATCACATACCTCTTCAGTAGTCGACGATACATCAGTCCGGACAAACGGCCAGTCAGAGACCATCTAGTTCTTAACTACATCAAGGACAAGGTAGCTTTATAACCGTAGCCGGGATAGATGTTGACTGGAAAAATTAAATTGACCTGTTTAGAACGTCAAGTTTTGGTACATTTTAGGAGGGCTTGTCCTGACCGGCAACCTTACAAGTCGCGAGGACTCTTCTTCCTGTAGTTCTCGTCTCTCGCTACGGCCCAATCATCGGACCCTCGGTGGTGACTCCGCCAGCTGAGAAGCAGCTCGTCCATGAGAAGTGTCTCCTCCGCCATCAATGTCCTCGTAACAGACATGATGCTTCACAACACGTAGACCACAGTAAGAAGTGTTTACAGAAGGTCGTACTAAGCACCTGCGTATCACAACATTATCAACGACCCTCGACAAGATGGCCCTGCTAACAATCAGGTACTGGCACACAGCATAAGACACTAGATGGGCCCCCGCACCCAGCTGACCCTTCCACCAACCAAATACAAGTCTCGTCTTCTATAGCAGAAGGACTGGATAGTCACACCATATCTGATCGCCAGCCACCTACCAAAGCCAGCGCCAAACTCTGAGTCCTTAGTTTTTCTAACATCTATTGATTGATCAGATCCAGCACGAAACAGCCTTCAGTCACAAACAAAAATCTCCCGCGAGAGCAAACTCACGGAGAACATAATCCGTTTCAAGGGGCACAAGAACGACACCCACGAACAAAAGCACCAGGTTAAATCAGCACTCGAGTCGACTGAGACGAGGGACAGAGACACCTGGAACACGACCCGTATAAGAGACCCTTCATGCCCTGTCAGTAATTCCCACCGCAACCCTCAAAGAGACAATCATCCATGACTACCGAGATGAAGGTCCAAGAGAAGTCCAGACAGCATCGCATACAAACAAAAGAAGACTCAAAAACGCCATACACAGACCCGAGCAGGCAAGACTGCTCCTGACGGCCTTACCACGACCTAGAAAATTCAGTATCAAGCGCCGAGAGCAACAGTAACGAGCATAGAGTGGCATACACCTGCTGCTCATCAGCCGCACGCCCCCATGCCTTCGACGAAGGAGAGCCAAGCCGAGGTCACTGACAGCCGGGAGACCATCACCAGCCCAAGCCTAGCGCATTGCAATATCAGCGAACGACACGTTCCATCTGAAGAGAGTGGAAAAATCTGAGGGAGGAAGACCCGGCCTCACAGAGTGAGCTATACCGAATCCAGAACCTCTACACCTTTCAAGACATCCAAGATCTGTTCGTCCACTCTACCCGATGCGTTCTCTTTTCGGGTCAAGGGCAGGGAGAGCGGTGAAGTCTGACTGATCAGTCACGCATGTCGAAAGCGATCAGGAATTTTGACCTCTGCATATGCAACGGCTGTAAGCATTGTCATATATTCACCTAGACCATACACATGCAATGCTAACTACTAGACTCGAAGAAACGCCCGCACTTCAGGTACATGAGTTTATCTATCACTAAGCACCATGGATGCAACAAGGTAACTCGACAATGAATAGTCAAATTGCACACTCATCACTATGATTCCAAAGAATGCCATGCCAATCAAATCCATCCGTCTGACGTTAACTTCATCCTTGTCTCAAACGTAACATCACATTTGCGCAAATCATTGACGTTTAGAGGACGCTCGAACAAGGAAAGTCTAGAAATAGATGTTTAAGAGTTGATAGATCATATGACTGACACATGATCTGAACCCTAATTACTCACAATTCTCTATTAACCAAGTCATCGACTAATAATTCTGGAATTCATCTGATTAGAAATCCCAAGAAAATGTAATCTCTAAATGATTCCAGTTCAACAGCGAGTCCTTTGATCACATGTTAAAGTCTCACCTACACACATACGTTCACAATCCGCAAGACCGGAGTGACACATAGATCTTCGCGCCTAGTTCATGGACCAGATTTAGAGCGCTAAGTACCAAGATGGAGGTAATGAGTGTTTGTGTATGACCCCTGCTCCCCCCCTCACCAGTCAAAGGATTTACCTGATGAAGGTAAGACGGCATCGAGCTAATACTTTTAAACAACACTCACCCAACACAAGAAACCACAACTCAAGTGCCACCCATATGCATGACCAATTAGAAACTGAATGCAATTTTCGAGATGCGTAAACACATAACCAACTACGTTTAAAAATGTGCTGATACTTAACCCAACAGGTCAAAGAGAGCTCACAATAGCACCCACAGGCCATACAAGATCCACCATTAGCCCCCCCACACGTTACTAATAAGTGCCTCTACATTTTCCAAATTGCATCAGAACCAATGTGAAATAAACGAAGTGAGGTAAATCAGTCACATAGTCATTAGTACCTAAAGTGGTCCAAAATCACTCCGACACGTCATAGTCTCCAGCCATAGCATCATGGAATAACTCCATTATTACTGCGGCTAAAGGCAACTCAACACAATTATAATGTTAAGATGTACTGCGCTAACCAAATATATAAAAGTACCAACCTTGCCCAAGTTTGGATAAGATAGTCAATCATGCCAAACGATAGATACATATACGAGGCAGCAACTTCACCCTCTACAACTAAACGTGAGTATAAGAGACGCAGTGTATGAGAAATAGACATCTGGCCTACCCTCGTAACCTGTCACAATAAATAAAAAGATCCGTTGCCGACAGAGACGACCTTGGCTGACCTACTTCCAACGCCGCCAACTACAGTTAAGTGGCAACACGTGTGGGGGGGGGGGGGGGGGGGGGGGGGGGGGCCAACACTTCTCCAGGATTTCACGAGTTATACCAACAAAAGTATACCACAGACTGAGCCCAAGACTTATTGAATAAATGGGGTCATGAAGAAGTCGATAACTAGCCACCCTCAAAATACGCTATAACACACTGAAAGATACCCTATAGGTAAACATGAGTTGGCAATAACTACTGTTAATCTGCTGATGACCAAGCAAGCCACCACTGCTATACGTCCACCTAACTTAAATAAATATAATGCTACCATACTCACATCACAAAGTACCCGGCAACCTCTGTAGTCTAACAACTCTTATTTTAACGTAACAATACTACTCCGATGATATGTTTACGTCAGGACAAAACAACGCGCCAGCTCTGAGGCATCACAGACCAAAACATTATACCAGACCCTAAGATAACCCCATCCACAACGTGAGCATTTTACATTGTCGAATTTTGAGGTGTGAGCAAATCTTAAAAAAACATTTTGAAATCAACAGTAATTTCAGTTGCGTGATAGCAGCTACCATCAACCAATGATTCGAAAAACCGCAATCTAAAAGGGTACCTCGCAAAAGTCAATTTAGATGATCTTCACACCACACCTTCCAAACATACAACAGTCCTGCGAGAATGACCAGATAGAATGTACTCAACAATCATGCGTTCAAAGTTCCAAACGACAGACACATCTCTACAATATTCCCATAATGCAACACTCTGACAGTGGCATCTTAATCGATATCAGAACAACACTATTCTGCCGCAAACCAAACCCTCACGCCACAACTTCATACACCTCTCTCAATATCTAGCAAACCTTCTAAGATTCAAGTCTCACTAACTGAAAACCTAAAATAACCCTGGTGACTATCTCAGGGTCATTTCTCACATCACAAATTCTTTCTTTCTTTAATCTGCTGAAAATAAATTGATGTAAAAATAATCACAATTAATCCAGGCTAGCTCTTGGCACATCCTCTCATGGATACCCACCCCCCGAAGTGTGATATTCATTTTACTCTGCTCACTCTTGATAAAACTGGCAATCTCTAATTAAAGCACGTATTTTGCTCAAATTAACCCACAAAACTACTAAAGTAATACCCAATTTGATCATCGAAATTTTAAACTAACTCAAATCTTATAACTCAAAGCTTAGTGCAAATCAAACAAGGAGACGGTGTAGTAACCAAGAATCGCAAAGATAAACAAAATTCTTGCGAATCCAAACATCTTAAGTCTAAGCAAGAACCAACTATATACGGTTCTATGCAGCCTTATTTTCTGCGTTACTCCAATAAAGGAAATAGCCGTAGATTGATGCTACACATTCACGTGGCACTTCACACTACGTCATCCCGCAAGCTCCACATGCACAAAAAAAAAACAAAAATAAGACCCACTTCGACACCAAAAGACTGATTTCTTTTGATTTTTGAAGCTGACAAGCCCCGAATGCTGAAATACTACTCCTCACCGCAAAATCACCGATATACAGGAAGGATTTTTGGCAATAATCCCTCAAATGTGTTCATTCAAACCAACCCACTTGATGCACAGAGACCGATCATATTTTACAGTTAAACCCAATGGAACTTACCACGTCCAACACTACTCGTGAACTCTGAAAACTAAGTCAATTCATTGGGAATTATAATATCTATAAAAATTGGTCCTGAGGGTCTAATCTTCACATGCATATAGAATATCTAAAAAGAATACGCGATATATTCTGTGATAAGCCAACTGAATAGATCATCGGCGCTCCAGTGTTTGAACTTTTTACCCACTTGCCTGGCCGGGAAAGTAATTCTAGATTTATAAGCCACATTGTTTTTTACTTTTCAACGACTGCCACTGTGACTCTGAAAGTCTTCGGTTGTTCTCTGGCGGTATGAAGTAAGGCAAAAAAACACCTGGATCACCACGACCAACAGGACCAAGACTGGCCTCTTGCAGAAGGCCCCACAGACATATCACACCGAGTACACGCACCACAGGGCCAGAAACAGTGCAAAGCCTACTCGCTGTCCAACCAAGCTCTGGAACCAGCTCTTCAATCCCCATCGCACAAAGCAACCACGAAAGAACCCAGAGTGCACGGAGCGCAAACTGCACCACAGCTGACCGGAAGCAAAACTCCCTATGAACAGACAGACGATCCAGCATTGCCCCTCCCATTGCAAGCGGGCCTTCCTTCCCAGGCTAGACAGCATCCAGCGCCTTCATACCAGAGGAACAAGCGCAGTGCAACGGGCGATCCATCGATCTGTAAAACACGAAGGCTGACCTCACCTCAGAGCGCCTATAGGGTCACCTTTACTCACATGCTGTCAAAGAAGCTCATCAAGTTGTTAAACCACTTTAACAAGAGTGGCACGAGAACAGCTGCATTAGCTCATTCAAGCCACGCCAACTCTAAAAGATCCAAAATCAACCAACCTAACATAACAGTCCGATTCCAGCAGTGAGTCTGCAGAACCCTAAACAGTTAACAGATGGGTAACGTATCACTCATGTCTCACCAGAAAAAAATGACATTTGTTTTCTTTAGTGAAAAACATAAGGCCACACCACAAGATCAATGCCCATCACACAGCCCACTCGCATCACCACTAATTTCTTCTTCAGCATACCTAAAGCAACACTCCCTTCCCAACGTGCTTTAAGCCCTCAGCGCTGTGTCTCCATACTCAACTGCTCTCGAAAAGATCACACTAATGTTGTGTTTTCAAAACACTCCATACACCATCCATGATCTCGAATAGTTTCTAGCAACGTCCTTACTAGGGGGGGACTCGAATAAATGGGGATTGTGGGCAACACGACAGAACTCCACTCCCCAACCTCAAACACATGGAAGAAGCAAAGTCGAAAGACAGCCCACTGAGCCGGAAGGGGGCCCACATTCTAGCTCCGATCCCAGACCTCGTGAGCTAAATAAGGTTATCCTCAAATCACAAATATCTCACTCCACGAGTAACACCTCTGGAAATACAACCAATTACGCGCTCGATAAGCACGCACCAACTATCGTCCGGCAGCCTAATAATGCTCAAAAACCCTGGCATGCTAAACATCAAATGAGACACCCATAAGCACTCATGCTAGACAGGAATCAACTACTACAAAAACCTATTCTGGAGAACAAGGCTTTCTATTTTGTGAGTCACAGCTGTTTAAAGGTTCTCAGGGAATGTGCTAACGGTGTTTAGTTAAAACCTCAACATGTTAAGAGCTGTTTTTTTAATACATATAATGTCACACGTTAGACCAGCTACATTAGACAATGATCAAACCACTATCAGTCCCACAGACCTCAAAACTCGGATCTATGCCCCACGACAAAATAATATTCTTGCTATCGGAATTACGTCCTCGCTACGACACAACGCAATAAAACCACAAACCTATAACGTATCGCCGTGATCCTCACTCAAGAAACTGTTTCGTCACTCGGCATGAGGAAATAAAGAAAGTTTGTACACATATTACAGAGACTTGATATTTCTATTTAATTTTAAAATCATTTTTACTCTAATAAATCGATCATCAGACAACTTTAATTATGACAATTGACATGATATTAGAAGTATGCATTGTGGGTATTGAGCACCATGAATGGAATAAAAGAGTGCAAATGATGTCAAGTTCCTGACTGTATTCTATTATGATCATAGATACTACTGAATGTATCACAGCTAGTCTCACTAACCAATCCACGACCGAGATACCCTAACAGATCGATTCACAACGAGAGTGATCCCTATCCCTATGTAATACAAACTTGTGTCTTACGCAACATTACCTCCACAAATTCATGAACCCAAACAAACATGGGCCCCAACTGAAAGCTCGAACATCACACTAACATGGGGTAGTAATTTATTAGATGCCATGCAAGCTTCCCTCTGGAGCCAACCAAAAAGGCTATTATACACACTGACTCTATGCTCTGACTCACTCATATGAAATAGAACTACAAATACCTTAACGCCGCTGTATCAAACAACTATTCAATTGTGTACAATTGGTCACCCCACGGAATTAATCCGTTCTAATCAACTCAGTCTACATAGGTACACACATCATCCAGAGTCTTGTGACCAGGAATACAACATAAGGGATTTCAATGAGCTGCATCTACAGCAAAAGTCGATGTAAATTTTCTCTAAACTTTCAACAGACTTGTTCTACCAGGATCATTCTACCTTCACTCCTGACCTTTTTACACCTACCTTAGTCACTATATTCACTCTACTGTGATCATGACCAAATCATTGTTAGTTAAAGGTTAATAGGTAAAACAATTCAATCCATCAGATATTGATACTGAAGGTCAGCGCCCTACATAATCGCATCAAGACAAATAAATAGTGATTTTGACTTTCTTGGTTGTTGAGTATGTTTTATGTCGCATTTAAAGTGACTATTTAAACGTGTTGAATCATCCCATCTGAATGAATCAACTACTTTGTGGTGACCATGAAAGTTTAGCCCTCCTTTTTTTTTTAATCGTTCTTTTTTATTTTTCTTCCTTTTTTAAATAAATTTTTCATTCGCCTTTATTCGCGGGGGGGGGGGGGGGGGGGCTGTGTTGTTCTTAATTTATATATATTAATTCCTAATTTTTACATATATTTTTCATATATGACTCGAGTAGTTAAAATGTCCAGCTTATAGAAGAACACTAGCTAACAGTAAAATAAGATGAACGCGTTTTTTTATATGAGATCACTCTTTGTCGTTACTAATATTGCTACAGTTCATAGATTTAACATGATTGTTACGGATCACAAGTAGTAGTATTTACACACCTTATAATAACAAAGAACAAATAAACAACGCCCAAACCCAAAGATAAACTATCGAATCATTTCTATAGTAATTCCCCCATTGGCCTCTCGTTGGTCTTCGCAAAGGTCAATAAACGTGTCCTGTGAAAGATGTTCGGTTTTGCGTTTTTGTTAGCTAAAAAAAGGAAAAACGTTCCACACTCAGTTAGACAATGGGTTTCATCTCGTGCCCGTCAGAGTGGTCACTCACAGTTGGTTAACGTACCCAGCTGTGCAGGTGATGAGAATCGGGTTGCCTTTAAAGTAAATATCGCAATGGAATTTATCATTATGGCACTGCAGCCTACGGACTGTGGTGTGGCCAATCAGTGGACGGAAGTTAGCGCACATTCGTGATGGTATTTTCGTTGCACAATCTTTGCTGGCATATCGTCTGTTTTTGTTAGCGATTGATTCAACATGTGATATACTGTTTGTGTTTATTATAGACTGTGATACTGCACAGAGACATCCTATAGATTTTTAACATTTTACAATAAAAAAACCAAAATATGCTGTATAAGGAATTAAATATCTCTGCTATTACATATAAGGGCACAATCTTTTTCTGTCATTTGTTTCGTTCTCAACCATCATTTATACTGTCTTATATTATATGCAGTCTCACACAGTAACAATCTATAATTAAACCAAGGCACAGGAAAACTATTTATACGTGGTGAACACTTTCAATAACTGTCTACTAAGTCCTGCTCCTCCAGCGGTTTATATTTGTTATTTCTTGATTAGTCATTTTCAGCCTACCAACATCGTGTATGCAGAAATAAAATTTGTTCAATCTATTTACGCAAGTATTTCCACATCACGAAATGAATTGAAGCTTATCAATTCTTACCACCTACAAAGAACAACTTCCTGATTCCAGTCTGCGGGTGCTTCTATTAGTCAATTTAACACTTGCCATCTTGCAAATTGCCATTCGCTTAGTTTGACTTTGGCATGAGTCGCCCCGTAAACACAATATGTTATTTATTAGTTTCTTATCCAATCATGGAGAAACTAGTAAGTAAACGCGTACTGAGTAATTATTAATCCCTTTGTTATTCTGCTCTGTTTGGCAGACCGTCACAAGTCAGCCGAGATGAACATTCTGGAAGTGACGGGTCAATCGGCGTAGACCATACGTGCCATTTCTGGTCGAGCGAATGAGGACCTCAGGGAGATCCTCAGCGCTGCAGTTACTCTGCTACAGAAAGGCCAACGACCGTCTAAAAGAAGAAGTGACCGGCCACTATAAAGTGCACAAAACTATTCATACAAAAGTGAAGCAGAATCGCTCACCACGAAGATTTTAAGGAAGGTTAATTTGTAAAACAATGTGTGCTTACAGTTACTATTTAGTTGCATAAGTATTTAAGAAAACATGAGCCGAAACAGCAAATGCTGAAGATTCAACAGCTGCTATGTGATACTGGTTGCAGAGATAGAGTACTGAAGCTTACGCACAGCTAACCAGCGAATAGCCCGTCTCATGATAACGATGTTTGTATGCCAACAAGAGAGCGAACAGTATCGAAAGAACCTATTATTGGTTTCGAATATGGCAAGATTAATTTATTACACAGAAGACTTATAAGAGACGTCATACCCCAAAAAAAACTTACACAAAATACGTCAAGAAAAGGACAAATATTTTTTAACAACTTGATATTTCTTACTCTGACAGAAAATAGATTAACAAACTGTACCAGTTCTATAGAAATAGTATTCTAGTCTCTTGCCAGAACCGGACCTCGATTGCAATTAAAATTAAACCTCACGTTAGCATCCAAAAAACACAGACTTAAATACATCATCACAAACTGACATAATAATTTGTATACCACTTTTCTTTAATTCTACGTCAGATAACCGATAAACACTTCATGATTATTCGTCAGGAAGATAAAGAATACTTGTAACAATATTCTAAGAGCCGCTCTATGTGCTACATCTCTCTGCCCTAGTTCTTGACTGATGTCTGACTAACATCTCCCTCCATCCTATGCTGCTAAGTCACATCTCATAGTCGCTACTGTCAATGAAAACATCAATGATATCTATTTCCATTCCAGAGGTATTATAGTAGTCGGGGTCATAGCACTGTAAAATCAGGGCTCCTCTAACTGGTACACTCAAGAGTGGTCTCACACTCAAAGCGTATTATTGAGACCGATGAGGACAAGTCCAGCAGCGTTATGCGTGCACTTCTGCTATAGTTTTGTTGACTCACATTCATAATACTGGTTCATTTCTCTAGAAATTACAATATCTTTGGTTGTTTTGATACTTAAAATTAAAATAAGCTCATCTTACACAGGGGAAAGCGTGCCGACATTCTGCCACACAGTTCCAGTTCGCACCACGTCAAAATCTTATCCCCGGTGGAAGACGTGGACAGGAAACTCATGCTCAGGATGGAACAACAAACGAGTAGACCAAGGCACTTTGAGTGAGAATCAAAGTGACTGCAAATCTCACAGGACGGAGCAACACCACATGATTTCCTCCAACCACTTTACCCTAACCGCGTCTATCCTTCAACATGGCAACAGGAAGCATGAAGCTCTGCTGGAAAGAGCTGAGGCCATATTATGAAAGCTATAAAGACGTAGATACTTTCATAGAAGAAATCCTACAGCAGTGCAACAATCTGTCTTGTTTAAAAGCGAGCTGAATTATTCTAGATGTAAGCAGACCTGGCAATGGTTCATCTTTTGATCTAATGATTTTCAACTTCATGATACAAACACAAGGCAAAAAAAAATAAGAGATATTTTTTCACATTTGTTTGCCGGGTAACGACTACATTTATCAATTACTAGCATCAATGTTAGCTATGAGTAGAGTACAATATTCCTTCCAGGCTATATGAAGCAGAGGTTGGATCGGGTTACTATAAGATACAAATTTGATGTTATCATGTACTTACACATGCTTAAGAGTATTTCAAGTTTTAGCGACTCAGCCCGGCCCTACTACAAAGTTTATATTCTATGACTACCCACCGCAAAATCTCAGTAGGCGATAAAAAAAAAAGTTAAGTTTACTCTAATTATTATGCTACTTTATTGTTTACTATCAAATAAACAACCTTCCACATAATAAATTAGCCGTATTGTCGTTTGCCAATCGCCGAAAAGACGTGTTAGAATCACAAAGCGGTATATCCATATGTAGTCAAATATTGTGTCAATGATAATAGCACACGTCAGTAGATAGCAAACTCCGTAGCACAGGCCAAAACTCAACAGTCACGACCTTAATAATTCACCATTGTAAATTCTTATTTCCGATAAAAACATCCATTGCAATTCAAATAAAAAAAACAGTCTCGGAACTTCCAGATGTTCGTTGGATTTATATTCTGGAACTCCATATAAATCAAAAGGATAAGTCTGAGGTTCTAAAATCTGGGCGAGACCCGCCATCCTGTCCAAAGTTTCGAGGAAATCCTGTTCAGACTGAAAATTGTCCCTTTTTTGTGTAATATCATTTCCTAGCCCCACAAAACCAATCGCGACAAAACAGACCACGTGTGAAAAATATAAAAGCGGGGGGAGGGGGGGGGGGGGGGGGGGGGGGGGGGGGGGGGGGGGGGGGGGGGGGGGGGGGGGGCGCCTCTTAACAAGTCGTATACAACAGTCAAGGCCCTCAATAAAAATTGTCACAAAAGTACCACCAGTAAACGTCCATATGCATACACAATCAATTAATAATATATACGAAAGCGTTTGACACTGCAAGGTTCAGAACTTCATCCATTGCATCTACCCTTCTTGCTCACTAATATAGTCTATGGCAACAACACACATTATAATACTGGTTCAGAAATTATCATCAAAATTTAAAGCACTTGGAGCAATTAACAAACAGGCCATGTATCAACATGCAGAGACTGACCTAACCGAACTAACTAAGAATAATAACATCAAGAGCCAACACGCGCCCAACGATTGAAATATATCCATAAGTACCCACAAAAGTATCACTAACTAAACCCAGAGGCCTCATTGTTAGGCACCATTGAGAAATGATAATTGCCTAAAACCGACGCAGATGATGTACAGTCTGTGCTCACAGCAACTACCCATAACTATTCCTCTATTCCACTCCATTAAGTGGCCAGCTGCATCCGGCTTCTTACGTACATAATGAGCATGAATTTAGAGTGTAATATAAATAGTTCATACAGCCCTGAGGCTGCATTAAATGCTTCAGAGAAGTTTCACTGTTAGATTTCAACCAACATAAGATTTATGCAAATAATCTCTGAACCACTAAGTCGCTACCTTTACGTAGCCGCTCCCACACTATCATCCTTAAAAGACAGTACGATCTAGTTAATATACAAGCGTAACACATCGTTCCTCAAAGCCCCTACAGTATGTTCCGGCTCCGACGGTAGACCATGCCAAAATACGCTATTGTGCGATTTTCCGGCACCAGGGAAATAAACAGACATTCCAGTACTTTAAGACCTCTTATAATAAAAAATGATAAATAGAAAAAAAAGCAGATAGAGAGGAGAGACACCAATAGTTCGTTGACAGATGATCTAAATGTATATCCCAGAGCTTTAAAAAAAAAATCCGATTCACGCCTATCGTTTATTTTCAGTCATCTTCAAACAGAGATATTATGCCTAAGTTTGTAGCACATATCAACACAGGAGAATTAATTTGGAGAAATATACAGTTTTATCATTTGCAGGAACGCATGACTGTATCTGATTATGCATCAACAAAGGTCTTGCAGCACTGGATGTACGTATTATTACCACGCTGAGGTTTTTCACATGCATGCGCTAGTTCACTACTGGAACACTGAAATATCCACGTCTCGCCACGGAAAGAAGTGCCAAATGCTAGATACAAGTTGGGAATGCATAACTTACAATGATATACTTATCAAATTAGGAACTTGGTGATACAGTACAAACCCAAAAACAGCACATGTCTTTTGCATTTTACTTGAGGCTTCTCATTGACATTGACGATAAAACGACACGGCACAGACTAAGTGAGCTTCAAGCAATGTGCAAAGAGCCACGAGGCCACAACAGCTCTTCAAAAGAGCTGCAATGGGAGGGATAAATGCCAGCAGAGGACGCCCCGTGATCCTCCATTTTCACACCCTCGTCTCCCCCCAATCATCGCTATCCTGCGCCTCGCAAATCTATGATCCTACGCAGGACTTCTTGTTTCTGAAAGCTCCATCACTGCTTGTGATATGATCACCGCGGCTTATGCTCGTAGTCCAGAAATCGCGTATCGCGGCAGCAAGAATCTACTCTGTACCTGTGCTAGCCACAATATCGGCACCGCAAGGGGCATCAAGTCCTAGAGTACAGTGAGAGGATTAACAACATGAATGAATCTCATCTTTTGATCAGTGAATAGACCACACTAAGTTCTTACAACGCGTATCAGCGGACATCCGGTCTCGTATATTGGCCAACTCCCCCCCTCCAGCTGTCTATTTTAAAACCACCTTGTTAGTCCACCTCCTTTTTGACATTTCTTCACTCTTGCAAATACGAATTAAGAGGTATATTACAGAAGATTAACTAAAACTCGTCTACAACGACACGAGGGTGGAAAAAAAGAAGAAAGTTTATTTGCAACGGATGCCAAATATGCCAGAATATCTGAAAACAAAAGCTCAAGAATACAAGAATACTCATGTCACATATTACCGACCTGTCAATCAAGATAGTTTGCTGTTTCTCCCAGATTACATCAGCTCCTACGAAAAAGAACCAACCCAATGCGCAAGGTTAAAAGCCACTGCTTTTCTTCCAAAACGGTGTATTTTCATGCCAGACAGGCGCAATTCATTTACCATCCCAAACCATCAACTTAAAACAACCATGAAGACAAAGTTGTACCAATTATAACCATGAAAGTCACGCAACTCAAACATAAATGACAATAACATATATTTACACACTCCTTTTTCCCGCCCTCTTAATCTTTTGGAAAGCTTGGAAAATGAAAATAACCTCAAACAAGGGAGTGTGGACCTTTGCCTAGTGCCATGGATACAAGCAACACCTATGTTAATCTTTAGAAAGTGTGAAAAATACATTAACAGCAACCGATAAAGTTCATTGCTCCTACCTCGAAATTAGCATTGACATACTCAACTCTAATAATATACTCAATGTTCTACAGTTTAAAATAAAAAGAAGAGACTTTTAGTCTTGTTTTAATATAGAAGAGTACGTTGACAAAATCAATCAATGCATTCGCCAAGTCACTGTACAAGGATGAATTCATCCTAGACCAAAAGTCTTTGCAAGTCTATAACCTGTAGCAAAGCTCAATATTTTCTAATCCACCAACTACATCCCCAAAACCCGCTTTAACGACTGTAAGTACCATACCAGTAGCACACGATAGCGATACGATATTCACTCAGCGAGTATTATAGCCAAGGCTACTTTACCAAGCTACATGCGAACTATTAAGACTACGAAAGCTGAGACATGGATGCACTCATCCATATTTACAAACCACAAGGACTACTCCAATTGTGGACCATTTCAGCTCCTGAACCATAATCCATGGCTTCTCTTGTACTCTCAAACCAATCGTGACCAAATAACTATAATTAAACCAACAGTTCCCTATAATTTCACTGCACTATAGTAACCATCAATCACCACCAAAAATCAAGCGCAACACAAGTCATTGACAGACATGGCTGACTAAGCTATGACAAAGTCTAGAAATGGGAGCACGCGAATTAGCAAGACACATGACATTCGAGCTCCTAGACGATACTACAGCATTTGAAGTCAAGGTCTCATCCAAACCAACTAACCATTCCCATATGGACCAGCACCAAACTCTCGCGCAGACTACTCAAGCACAGTACCTCCAAGATCTCATCCTAATCTCACCTACTTTTTAGACAACATCTTACATCAATCAAGACTCGCACTGGATATACCGGGCGTCCGTGTCACACCGTGTTCAACAAGAAGGAGTCATCTAACAACCGCTACAACAAATCAAGTCCTTGTAACAAAGGTTAACCGTGCAAATCCTCACTTCCCATAGCTCATTTATCACCCTAAATATCATTGACTGCAACATAAAGCTGAATCGAACTTATCCTCTACAACCCTAGACGCGATCAACGAATTCACACCTGCACATACTTACGATACAATCCTAGTGTGACTATTCTCTGATGACCATAACCTAAACCAATAACCACTACACCAGAAAAACCTAAATCAATGGTAAGTGTTTCATTTACCAATGTATCTATGAAAGCGCCAAGGAACATGGATTTTTAATATGCTTTTCCAATATCTGTCCATAAAGATGATTAACCCCTTACACGTATCCTGCTTGCAGCCGTTGTTAAATTTGTCTAAGCCTATCGTCTTTCAGTCTCAAACGAACCATACATGCACTACCCACGTAGAACGCTAATCATATTGTAGTAAACTTCAAGATTCTCCCTCACATGTACACTACCACATTCACAGAGCACACAAGTGATCATCTGAAAGGCAGCAACACAATTGAAACACTAGTCACTTTTTTTCTAATAAACCTCATTCCTAGAATTGAGGAACTTCTCACTCTTCGTAAATAAAATATCTCTAGATCATAAGACACTGTTTGTTATTATAATACTAGTATATATAGACTAAGGTTGTAAACGCTACAAAGATCATCTATCACCCACGCAACAATAGCCTATTATAGCTCAGAGTAACTAAATATTTATTCTACAAAAGCCACATTTCCTGTCATAACTACATTCTCTGTACAAAACATCACTGATCACAAGATTAATCAACAAGTATACATAGACTGCGAGTTATAAAGATTATGTAGCTACAACGTCGGCGCTGATGAAGTTAACCGAGACATATGTGACAGTTTACTACAGTAGATACATCCACCGTCGTTCACACCATCCCCCGCAACCACCTGCGATAAGATTGTTTAATAACAGGTCCCCAAAATGCACACACACAACGAGTCTCCATTATATAACCAAACGTAACGCTCACACCAACAGCCCCCCATATTCTATCGATTGTAAGCACAAGCGTCTACGCACATCTTTATAAATACATCAAAAATTTCCTGTGCGCACATCCTTAACTCATAACAGTTATCCATCATTAATTCGTGTCCTAGGCACACAAAAACCATAGACTAAACCAATACTCCAGTTCGGTTGAAAATCTCGGCCACGCAATCCATTTATAGTCAGACATCGAAAATCAATTTAAAACAGTCAAAGACTTTGAGACAAGTAAACCGGATTTGCAAAAATGTGATTTGATTTCTGGGTTTTAGGACGACGGGCTCTAGAAAACAAGTTGTAATGAAATATTTACAATCTTTTATTTCAATCCACACCTAATTTATGGTGAGATCCTGATTTTGCTTAAAAATGTCTGACTCCAGACCAGACTGGGACGAAACTGAACCACACTGTAAAAATGTGAGCATACAAACAGAAACAATAACCGAACATCAGCTACAGCGCAGCACAGACTTGGGTGAGTTCGTCACTCACTATAAAAAAAAGCTTTAAATTATGTAAATTCCTCTTAAATAAAACAGCTGTTCGAGAATAATTTAATCAGATTGCAAACAAATCTGTCAGCAGACCCGAACGCTCGCCATCAACACTCCACTTCACAGAAGGACTTAATCAAGCGTCTCAAACCTGTTAACCAAACCGCGGTCCATATGGGACCAACTATAAAATCTCTGCTGCATCTAAGTTTTTGTTTTTCAGCTGGTAATTGGTGGTGGTGCCGTGCTGTGACTGTGCACTTTTCTGCCAACCACAGAAGAGCCACTTAGTTCTTTTTATGGGCTTCAGGCTCACACTAATGTGATGGGTGTTAAAAAGCCACAGGTCCTCAACTGTTGGAGAATTTACAGCCACACTACATTCAATTTCACGGGTCAAGGGCATCCACAACGGGGCCATCAAGTCTGCTCTTATTTAATTTTTAATCACTTGTCAACAATTCCCACAGCAAGGTTTGAAATTATGTACGAAGACGTGTTTCTCAGAGGGGTAAATTTTAGGTAATTAAAGAAAAGAGGAGGAACCGCTCGAGGAATATCTGCTTTCAAGGAATATCTGCGTAAAGCCCTTTAACGTCATGTGATGTTTTCAATAAAAAAACCTAGAAATAAACACTCAATTTTTCAAAATAAATATGCAACAAACATATTTGAACATTTCCTTAAGGTTGGATTTCTTTCCATATCGATAAATTTCAAGGCTGCGCTCAGACAGTCTCCAGAAAGTCCTGCTTGCAGCATGAATGTCACTCAACTGAGCTTCTTGTAAAATTAATTGTGCAGAGTAATCTGTAAAAATGTACCATAAATGTTATTTCTGAGATGTCAAAATCTATCCAGGCCTCTTGACACATACCTGATACTACTCTACATCCGTCTGTGTTAAGAGTAAGGCGTATCATCGGGAGACAGGAGGTTTCCATAATCTGCCCTCCATCGGTCTCCTCGGAGGAACATCTACTCTTCATCACTGTCAACCCTCCGTCCCCGGAGAGACAATGCTTCGCTGTCTTGGACCTTGGATGGCTTCGGGCCACGTTTTTCGCTCGTCACCAAACCCCTCCTCGCAAACAAACACTGACAGTGAGGAATTTTGTAAACATATCTGGAGTGAACACCAAATTTGTCCCGTCTCCAGACTTCCAGTAGCTTTACAAAGCCATTAATCATACGATAGGTTCCCAGAGGTGACTGTCAGTTTTGGGGATAGGAATAGTGATTCCTCATCCCTAAGTGAAAAAGCAAGCGGAGTGCAGACGGAAAGGATAAATCACTCGGGAAGTGAAGACAGGTAGCATTCAGCAGCTGGCCATCTGGCCCTTATCGTGTCCCAGACTGGCTGATTTTATTGCTTTTCATTGCTTTCCGTAGACCCAAGAGGGACTTTCGCAAGCAACCTGTCAATCTGGCCAGAGGTGATCATCCTCTGCTGGTTGTTTAAGTGATTACAATGTGCATCTTGAACATCAGGCCTTAAAATTGTGTATTTCTGATGCAACTTTTAATAAACTACTCAACAGATTTACGTTAAATCTGGTGTTTGTCCGAATGGTTTCTTCCTGGATCTAATGATCTACCAACAGTCTATAACGTAAAGATGCTGTGATGCACTTTGAGGAAAAATTACCAATTTGAATGAGAAAGGATTCTTGTTTAAATCAATATTGTCTTCAAAACCTCATGGCATGAGCAGCACATAAGGAACCAATAATAACCAATGATGTGGGTGAGGTTTCAGCAACGTCTTCCCAAATTACAAACACTCCCGTAATACGTCTTTTTCAGTGTTACTCTGTTGTGTGTGCGATATCTGTGGTGTAAGGCGACATCCTCATTCTCAATCCCACCTACGAAGCTCTCTGATGGGACTTTAAGTCTGATAAAACATTGTGTAGTTGTGAATGAAAAGAGACAAATCATTTTTTTATCCTGTTTGAATCAAACATCTGATGTTCGTCAATTTAAAAGATAATTTTCCAAGTCAGTAAATTCTCAGTTTGTCGTAAAACAAAGTAAGACATCATCTAGTTTTTGTCTCGCTCAACACACGTCACCAACACCAACATGGCCACCAACATATCACAGAAAAGTTGCTAAAAAAGATGAAAATCACAATAAATCTGTTCATATTGACGACTTCAGTTCTGTGAAAGGAGAGTCGATCAGTTCTGTGAGCTTCTGATATTCAGGAGCAGCTCTGAAATGTTTAAGTTACAGGTTTTGGTGAACATTCAACGAGACAACGAGACTGTTGGCTGTGTTGTCTTTATAATTACGCAATTTCACCGTCTTATATTTCATAATTTTGATGACAAACTGAGACTTTATTGACTCGTCATACAGTTCAAACAGGATAAGAATGATTCAGCTCTCTTCTTTGACTATCGGACAAATTTTTTCTGATATAAGGTCCCACTGAGATGAGATGATCTATCGGTAAAACCCCCGACCTTCTCGATGACTGAATGTTTCTGAGTGGTGGGCAGTGATGCAGAGGCATATTAAGAGCAGAAGTATGCGATAATCCCTGATTTTTTGAGGAATAGAAGCTTAAGTTTTGAATCTCCGTTCTGATTAAAGTGGTCGTCACAACCCAAGACAACAGGTTGTCAGTTTTCCTTTGTGCAGTAAAATAATTCCAGTACATCGTCGCTGTGAGCACTGCTACGATTTATTTCGTGTTATCATCCAAACCTGTGCACACATTTGTTTTAGGCCTGTCGTGGTTTGACAACTTGATCTGTCATCACTCTTAAACCGTGTTCTCGTCGAGGAAGACCTTTTGCCACTGAGCGATCTGTCAGCAGAAACACTTCTCCAGATGGTGTGTGTCGCACATCTGTTTAAGGGTCCAGATGTTTTTTGGATGCACGTGGCAAAAAACCTCTTTTTCACTCCCCACTCGTCGTCCCTTCACCACATCCAGGACAGAGCATCCCCCCTCCTCCGTCCAGATGTTGTGGGGGAATCTTTAGGTCGCTTTAAAGACAAATTACATTTATACAATGGCTGCTGTGCGATACTGGAAATGTAGAGTGGAAGACAATTATCGCTTTAGTCTCTGGATGGTTTACATGACATGGAGCAGAATAATCCTTAAAAAAGATTTTACTAAGGTACGTTTTCAAGTTCAGCTCCTCGCCATCTATAAATCCCACATTCCTCGAAAGGCCTCTAGAGGTGATGGCTCTCTTGAAAAGCTGCTATCATCTGTCAGGTGTCTTGACCTGCAGACGTTAACCTTCCCTAGAGACCCGTTACACCGTCTTAAAATAAGCATGGGTCTGGTGTCTCTTGTATTCTGCTTACTCACAGAAATATGTAGATTAATGTGCGTTAGATAGTTCAGTCGGTCGTTCGGTTTCCTTACCTTTCGTCTAGGATCTCCATGAGTTTGACATTTTAAATTTATGGTCAAATGTTAAATTTTAGAAGTTTCTGGTTCCCAGAGGATAAATTGTGATGACTTTGGTTATCCACCAAGTTAAGAGTATCAGCAGACATGTTGACAACTCAGTTTTTAGGATCTACTTGCTCTGTGAGATAGACAGGTGTCAAGGTCTGAAGGTCTCAAGATCCAAATTCTTGCAACTGGTGGTTTAAAAACAACAATGGCGACTTGTGGATGAGTGTTGTGGAACTTGGGCGAGAATGAACACGAATGATTGCTTGTGTTTAGCTCTTCTCTCAACTCGGTTTGAGTCTGCTGGTTGCAATCTCCTTTTTCATTGGGTTCATTGATCTGACTGGTTAAAGTCAGATGTCAATTGGCCAACTCTCCAGATGGTTCCTTGGAACAAACCATATGCCGCGTTACATTACGGTACGAATGCAGCGTCTGAAATGTGCCTGTTCGTAGACAAACGGCAGGCACATTGTTTGGCCTTCGGTCTGCAGCTTTTTCAAGAAACGTTTCATTTTTATCATCATGTTAACATTTCTACAATACGTGTCTCGTCACATTCAGATTGCACGTATACGAGGCTGCCAAGCGAGAGTCGAGTGTTCAAGACCGCCATTCAGTATTTGTGAGCGTGAAACCACTCAACCATGTTTTAAATAAGATTTCCAGCCATGTTTGTGTCAACAAGACCGACACTGAGACAGCTTCCAAACGAGACGCTGCTGTCGGACACAGCATTTTAACATTCGTAAAAGGGAGACTCTGTGTTTACGTCATTGATGCTCGATGTCCAGTCTTACATATTGCATCTTTTTTAAGGACTTCTTGGTCTCTAGCTCAGTTTGGACACAATCCGTCAAAAGATATTTAATAAACCTTACAAGAAATAATGTCCTGGTTACTCTGGATAACTGCTCATTTATTCTTGGAGAGAATAAATCTCGTTGATAAATGTTGACGGTGCAGTTTCTAGAAAGAGACGTAGCAAAGTTTTTATAAATGGTTATTTTTTTATGCCTTTAGCAGCACAAATCTATAATCCTGTGAAAATGAAACCAGAACTATAGTAAGATGACGTGATATCCAAGTCCAAACGTGCGATTTACTTCCCCCTTAGTATCAAATAGCCGGAATCAATTTTCATGTTATTAATCAGCTTTATCACGGATGATTTAGTGACCATTCATTAATGAGGACTTGAAGAGAAATGCAGATTCTATCCATTCAGACTCTATTAACTTTACACAACAGGAAACCTGTCCAATAACGGGGTCTCCAGCTGCCTTGGACTACTCCTTTACCCCCTAACATCCTTCTTCCCGTTCTCACTCTCACTTCCTCACCTGTCAGAGGTGGAATGTCGCTGGCGGATGCAGTCCTCCAGGGTCCGACTCTTTGACAGATGCAGCGATGCTCAGTCGAAATAAACGTTTCCAGCTCCTGATCGCAAACAGCAGCAATTAGCGCAGGAGAGAACCGAATGAAATGATGCACCCGGGCACGATAAACCTCTCCGGATCAGAACAGCTCACACTGGTGCAAGGCTGCAGGAACAATGCTCATCAAGTGCATGTTTTATTTTGGTTCTTTCTCCGCATATCTGTCGTGATTCCTACCTAAAGAAGCAGAAATATACTTCAAACTATTTACTAACTATTTAATATCAACTTGTGTAAAATGGAAACTTTGGTGCTGGAAAAGTTATGAAGCACATTTAACTGACATTTATACACGATACCTGGGAGCAATGATATTTTCATGCTCTTCAATTGCTAATTTTTAAGACGTGCGTCATGAGTAATAATGCGAAAGTAAACTTCTGGAAACTGTTGGAGAGTATTAGACTAATAAAAGGTTTGTGCCCGTGTCAAACTGCAGATGGAAACAGTGCCCTGCGTTGCAGGAGCTCATGTGAGGATGGAGATTAAAGATTACAAATTGATTCTGTCCTCATGTTGAATTTGGTACTTAACCTTTACTTTTCCTTGTTAACAGATCTTTCCAGACACTTAATCACCCGACACCAGCGAAACAGAGCAGGGTGGAATCCAAAAAAGCTTCCCCTCCGCAGGGGAAATGCACTTCTGTGGATCCACTCATCCCGGAGTCTGCTCTCTGCTGTGGCCGATCGTCGTGGCAGCTTTCCAGCTCTCAGCAGGAAAGGAAGTGGCTCTCGGGGGCAGTGCTCAATTCGCCCTCTACTGGGCGGAAGTCAAGCCTCAATGAGGCCGTCAGTCGGATAGGTCATGCTGTCAGAGCGCACCAGAGTTCACATCCTCTCATTAGACTGCAATACTTTCAACATCCCTTCGCTGGGAAGAAGCAAAGTCTGGGAAGTCGAAGCGCGATCACGATTAAAAAAAAAACGGGTTTATGGTGATGTGATTGTGCAGGTGTACTCAGGTAGACGGAGAGTGAGTGTTGTCGTTACCGTCCACACACTCACAGATTGTCTTCAGCAAACTGATAGTTATCAGCTGCTGACTGCTGAAGTGGGGCTGCGTTGGTCAGCCTCTGGTTGTGATGCTTAAACAATCAGCTTTGGATGTGTTCCAGTCTGCAGAATGAGTCTGATTACCTTGAAAAACATCAGTATTCGTTACCATTTTCAAAACTTCAAGACTTTAACATGACGAGACACAACTTTTCTCTTCTTGGCTCGCAGCAGAGAACAGCAGGAACACTAGTAGATATTTAATATCACACTTTGTAAAAACTGATTTGTGTGTCGACTCAGAATCTTTGTATGGACATTTTAATGTTTCTGACAAAATTACTCTGAAGCCACTCAAGAAATGAAGCCTTGTTCTTATGAGGAAGGTGTTTTATAGTTGCAGTGGCCTCTTTAAAAAGTGTTGCAGATGTGTGATTTCATATTGTGATAATTCACAAATTCAATGCAAGAAGATATCGCGTCCTCAGATATTTCTGGAATTCACTTGCAGTCTGTAATCGGACTTGCAACCTAAAAGTGCTTTAAAAATGAAATCAAGGACGGCACTCGTTGTGGGACCAGTTTTGCTGATTGTGGTTGTCTGTAATTACCTCACCTGTGGAGATTGATTGTGAAGTTGTCAGAATTCATGCTGATGAAGGGCGTCTTGCCCAAAACATCCATGTGAGAGTTGATTTTTGAGTCTCTTTCCCAACTTTTGACGCTTTGGGATCGTCGGTCAGGTCGGTCGCCAACCCAAAACGTCACTAATGATGAAAGAAGGATTCAGAACCCAGTATTCTAGTTTTATTTTATGAACCCAAGTTTGCTTTCAATGCCTCGAACCTCAGATTTATAGAAAATGAGCGTCCTTGATTAGAAACACATTCTGAATGTGACGCAGGAACAAACTACTCAAAGAAACAGAACTCAACAAACAAGCTAGAAACTTTATTTGTTAAAACAAGTATATAGAGTTGCTGTATTACATCATTGTATCTTGTCTAGATTGTGTTTTTTTTTTAATACATTTACCAACAGTGGTTTAGAAAGGCAACTCCTAATGGAAACAATGGCATATGTATACAATACAAATTAGCAAACATATCAAAATCAGTTTTTACAACTTTTTGTAGCAACCAATTCTTTCTATTGGTGTGCCATAGTGCAAACTGTGTTGTTTGTAAGACAGAGTCTTAAGCATGATCTCAACATTCATACATCTCGACAATCCGTTTCCTCTGTCTTAAACACATTTTTTTTTTTCATTTGTAGGCTGCATTCATTGTGCCTTCAGTTCAAGTCCTTCTGTCCAGTAATGTGAATTTACAATCAGAATAATTCAAGTGTATCGGGCAGGTCAGGCTGTTTGTTTTTGTTTTGTTGGATAGTGATGATTGTGACTGAGCGAGGACGCTCCTCCGTCGGGTATGTTGTTGCGTGGATGTATGGCGAGAGTATATGAAGACCTGTCAGGACCTAAAGTGGTGCTACTTCACCCTGGTGGAACATGATCGACCGGCACGTTGAAAACCTGAACCCTGAAGTTCTCGGTATCGTTGATGGAAGAACTAAATGAGATGTTAAGCTCATCTGATGCTGGAAGGAGTTTCCAAATTGGTTTATGTAGTAATTTCTGGTTAGGAATTAGGGTTTTGATCGTTTCATCGACTCCTACGTTGTCCTAAAAACATGTTCTACCAGTGTGAAGTAACACTCTCAAGAGTCCCCCAGCTGTGTTTTTCCCAAGCCCTTTCAAAAAGTCCATGAGGATTCCTGGTTTCACTCTTAAAAACATAACTTGAACAAATGATTATCACAAACACATAGCTTAGCAGAAAAAAGTGTAATAGCTTGCATGTCGGCTACGATCGGAGATGGCGTACGAGTATAATCTGTCGGCGTGTTTGGTATAAATGGACAGAGCGCAGAACACCGAGACGACGAAGGATGAGAAAAGTTTTCTGGATAATAATTTCTATCTACATTCACTCCCAAGGTCCGGCATGTGTGTGTGTGTGTTTGTGTGTTTATGTGTTTGTGTGTGTGTGTGTGTTCCTGCATCCATCTGACTTCAAGCTAAGATTTCACAGGAGGAAAGAAAAAGGTGAGAGCTGTGCCGGATGTGAAAGCAGCGCTGCCCTGCGGGAAGGTCGGGCTTGATTGTGGCCTCTACTCTGGTTTCTATTGCACTGTGTTGCTGCAGGAGAAGCACTGGAACTGGTGGATCGGTTGTGTCAAAAAGTCTGAAAACTGGAGGCCCGGACGGAGCCGTCCGACCTCGCCGAGATCTCCCTCCCGACTCAAGAGCATCCACAACGGTCTACCACCATGGAGGGGATCTTGCCGTAGATGATCTGCTCCTTTCGGTTAAAGTAGAGCATGTTGATGGGCGACATCTTGGTGGGGGTACAGCAGGGGCCCGCGGACCCTCTGGGGTTGGCTTTGTTCACCAGGTGGGTGTGCGGGTACTTCTGCAAGTGCATGTACTCACACTCCCCGGAGCAATAGTTGGCCTTGTAGCGCTTTGGGGCAATAATCCAGTCCCAGCCAAAGTCTTCGAAGTCCACCGTGAGCGGGTAGCGGCAGCACCGGGACTCTGGAGAGTTCTCGTCACAGTCCAGGCCCGAGTCTCTCCGGACACGCTTGGGCCCCTCTGAGATCTTCACCTCCATGAACGGTTGCTGCAACGACAGAACGGTGTGTGAATACTTCGGTTTTGGACGACACAACCCCAGCCTTACGTCTTTTCGACCTTTGGCAGCCGGTTTTCAAACACGGCATGATAATATTATGAAACTTTTTGAGTTTTGAAGAAATTGAATCATGTGACGGTTGGTTAACCACCGCCATGTCGGTATTCTAATTGCCCCAGAGCCCGGTGCCAGCATCTGAGCCGTGCGATAAGTGTTTGTCATTGATAGCAGCGAGAGTGTGTTCGTGTGTGTGTGTGTGTGTGTGTGTGTGTGTGTGCAGGCAATTACTCTGATTTGCACAGTCACACAGAATACTTTAAGGAATGTGGGGCAGGTGAACTTTTATGTAATCCAGCAATAAGATTTGAGGTTATTGTGGACCGGGCGTTTGTCCAAATGCAGGTGTGCGCCTACATGGAGTCTGTGTTGATTAACTGCTTTCAGAAAGTCTTAAGTCTTGATTCGCTTCTCCAGCAGGGAGACGCAGGAATGTTTAACCGCCTGCTGACTCTGCAAAGCCTCTCTGCACTACAAGCTGAAGTGAAAGCCTCAGAAAACAGACTCCAACATGTTTTTCTTATAAGACCTGGACTTACAGAAATAATTGTCTTGCAAGGATGCTTCAGTTATACTCATCATTATGCACTTCTGTAGGTTTACTGATGGGATAAAATGCCCGTTATCACTTCTAGTATGTTCATTTTAGTGTGAATGAAGTCTCAGCTCACCAATCCGTCCTCTCCAGGCTCCGCGGAGGTCACGGCCAAGTCATTCCCCCTCGAATCGAAGGCGTTAATCTGGATGCCCCAGTTGGTCTCCGGCTGCCGCAGCCACACGCTCAACACTTGTTTGACGTCTATACTTTGCCAAGAGCCGACCCCGGCGTTCACGTCGATCTTCAGGGAGCGGATGTGTATGTGCCCGTTCCCGTCCGCGACCGGCATCAGGCGGGAGATCTGCAGAAACACCGTGGTCGCCTCGTCCGTCGCGCGCAGATACACCCAGAGCTGCGCCCGCACGATTCGATTGGCTTGAATCTTTTGAGTGAAGGAGAAAAAGCAGCAACTCGGCTCCCCATCCACCTGGACGACGGGCTCAGCTGCAGAACGAGAGAGAGAGAGAAAACTATTGAACATGTGCGATTGAAATTTACAGCCCGACATAAAAATCCCTGACACGAAACCTCACGATCCGTGTGCGTAATCACCACACAGTCTGAGAAAATACACCACTAATAAACTGTTTTAAATCTCTATAATGTTCCTATATCCACACTGGTAATATTAAAACCCGGTGAGGCTGCATGTTGTCAGAATAAAGCCTGTTTATAGCGTCCCCTCCCCGTGCGCTCTACCGTGCGTAAAAGCCCATTTTGGAGACGTCTACGCGCTTCCACTTTTATCAGTCAAACAAAGCTAAATAAAAAACTCACGTTCAGTGGCCATCATCATAATCGTCTCTGTGATGGCGTGCTCATCGTCCTCCTCCATAACCACATCCCTGTTGTCGTCTCCCAGCACGTCGTACTGGTCGAGAAGCTGCTGCAGCGGCGGCGCTTTGGGCAGGAGCTGCTTCACGATGTCCCGGCTGATATTTGGAGCCTCTTTCATTCGCAGTTTGCTCAGAATCTGAGACTTTATGGCGTTTAATCGCATGGTTTTGATCTGCTGCCGGACCTCGCAGGTTGCGCACAGCTCCGTGTCTTCTGGGCTGGTGGCGGAGGGCTGCTGCTGCTGCTGCTGCTGCTGCGTGTCTTGTTCGCTCAAAACTACTGGACCCAAAACAATCATCAAGCTAAGATAGAGCACAATCTGAGACGGATGCATTGTCTCTAAGGTGTGAAAGTTTGATTTTAAGAAGAAAAAGATCCGTTGGGTTGTGCTGGACGTGACGCGCGGCTGGACTGGGTTTGGATTAAAGTCCCACACTGACAGGCATCATACTTTATTAGCGCGCACCTTTTTATACTCCAACTTTAGCCTCTTTTGTGTCGTCAAAAACTATGATTGGCTGGACAGGCAACAATGAATTTTAACCGACTGACATGAAAACTTTTTTTCGTTGTCAAACCATACAGGGATGGAGGCTGTGAGCGTGTGCTGAGCGCGTCCACAGATGGACAAATTCACTTTTCTTGCAGTCATTGCGCAACGAGCGCAGTGGCGCACGGCGGACCGTCTGTTACATGTAACATGCTGATGAACCTCAAGTTATATGAGCCGAATCAAAACACAACAGCCTGTTTACTGAACACTGGGAAAGACATGAATACAGGCGAGGTTTTGTCTTACTGGAGCTGCATGTGAATACACGAGTTTTGAAAAGAATGCGCTTTAAAATAAACAGCTTTTCTTTTATGTGGTTTTAACTGCGCGCTCGATGAGACAATCAAACATTACTGTTGTGTGATGGCAGGTAATGTCAGAGGATGTATTCGAACTGAACTGTGAATTTCATCTGTGAGGAAAAATAAGAAATAAATGTTTAATCCTGCAAAAGTCAAGTCTGTGTTCTCTTCTGGTTATCGGTTCGTACCAACTAAACCATTGAATTACATTGTTTTGCGCACAGGAATAAACAATAATAAGTAATAAATAAATGCATAAATAGGAAAAGGTAAAGAAAATTCCTTAATCCAGAGCTTCAGATCTCCTGTTGGTGACAGCTGGTGGCTCGTGAGAAGGTGGTGCCATCGTGTGGCGGCCTGACGTCACTCACACCAGGACAGCAGTGAAAGTACAGATGTCATATTAAAGTATTACTTCTGTATCTGATCTGATCCAGTTGCCAGTAAAATGAATACATTTAGATATTACAGTGTAATAACACTCAACACCAAACGCTCAAGTAAAAGTACAGTTACCTCGAGATGAAGTCGAGTTGTTCTTGGTAAACAAGTACTCCACAAATAAACCACTAATTATTACTCTAATCAGATCTGAATATGTCCCTGGGCCTGTCTGGTAGATGTCTATCTTACTTTGTTTTTTTAATTTAATTTGCACATAGATTAAAAATTAAAACAAATATCAGATGTGTCAGGAGAGGTCAAGAAGTCATCAGGCTGATATGATGAACCAGGACCAGCTGAGCTCCTGTAGAGTCACATGACAGGATGATTAAATATTTTTAAATGTTTTATAGCATATTTTGTTAATATTGCTGATTTAATCATTTCCACTTCTCCCTGTTCATTTTAATGTCTTTATTTTAGCTTTTCTATTACACTTACAGTATTGTAATATTGTTGGATATTGTTTTTTTTTGTTTGTTTTTTTTTTACATTTGTTTTTAACTTCCATTTTACATACTTAACATTTGTTATTTTCATTTAAGAAACAATTTATTTGTAGTTGACTTTTCTGCACTTTTGGACATTTCATATTAAAATACTCATTTAGAGTAAATTCATTGTCTGCTGGTTTGTTGTTTCCAGCTCACCAGTGAGTTGTGATAATGGGAGTGTTAGATGCACAATGGACATATATGCATGCATATATATATATATATATATATATATATATATATATATATATTATATATATATATATATATAACCAACAACTGAAATTATGTTTTATGTAATCAGCAACCACAATTTTACCAACACCATGTGTTTATCTCATGAGCTGATTATGTGACCTCATGTTTTCTTCCTTTACTTAAGTAACAATTTGAATTTTAAGACTTGTACATTATCAAATGGAGTGTGTAACACTTGTTACTTTTGTTACTTTTACTCAAGTATAATTTTTCTCCCTTTTTTATTTACAAATCAATCAAACTTTATTCATACAGCATCTTTCATTCAAATCAAATTGCAACACAAAGTGCTTTACAAGCAATTGAGAATTAAAATATGCTATAAAAACATGTTTAGAGTATAAATGCACATAAATTGCAATAAAAAGTTAAAGTAATGCAAAGATAAAAACAAGCAAAAAATTGTGATAAAATAAAATATTGCACGTAAAATGCTATTTTAGAGGTTCATGAAATATAATAATAATAATAATAATAATAATAATAATAAGAAGAAGAAGAAGAAGAAGAAGAAAAATAAATACAAATCTATATAAAATATTGTAAAAATAATTTAGGGCTGTGATAGAAACAAAATAAATTAAAATAAGTATAAACATTAAAACCATAAAGATGACAAGACATAAAAGCCAGACTTAATAGATTTTTTTAATATAGTTTATATTAAACCTATAAAAACAGGTTTAGAGTATAAATGCACAATGCAAATTGCAATAAAAAGAAAAGTTAAAATAATAGAAATATCAAAACAAGCAAAAAAGTGATGATAAAATAAAATATTGCATGTAACATTTTATTTTAGAGGTTCATAAAATATAATAAAATAATAATAATAATCATAAAAATAAATAGATAAATAAAAATCTATATAAAATATAGTGAAAATTAGGGTTATGATATAAAAATACAAATAAAAATAAGTTTAAACCTTAAGACCATACAAATTATAAGACATAAAATTCAGATGTAATAGATTTTTTTTTTAAAAGTTTATGTTTGAAAGCGTTTAATAAAAACATGCTACAGACACAAACACATAAATAAATCAACAATCTGATCTGATTATTTTCCGCTGCAGTGCGTCGGTGTCGCCACCAGATGGCGGTGTTGCAGCAGCCCGCAGCGCCGCCGTCAGTGCGCAGCGGCCGGACTCTCTCTCCTCTGAGCGCCGCTGCAGCTCGATTATCGCCGGCGGCGCGTCGTCGCTCTGAAGTCAGCGCAGAACCTCCGACGCGCTCCCTGCTGAGCAGCTTCACTCGGTGCTGACCGACGTGACGGCAACACCGGCTGAGCTCGTCGGCTCCGGCAGCCTCTCGTCTCCCTCCTCAGAGATGATCTAACAATCAGGTGCGGAGCTTATTCATCCTGCAGACACTGAAACCAGCAGCAGCAACTTGGGAGATTACATTTTGTTTCTTTGCAAGCATCAGGAGTCAAGTTCACATCGCTCGGATGCTGCTGGAGAGGAGGGCAGAGGATCCGGCGCGACACCACATGATGTCGGGATTATTATTTACTTGAACGACCTTGATGGTGATTCCTTCCTGACGCTGGATGGTGGTTGTTTTTTTTTTCTTTTTTTGGTGGAATGGAGAGAAACCTGACGCTTTCTCCACACTCTGATGAAAGTATGTTGATCCCTCTGTTGACATGTTAATCTCGTGTTGCTCGTGAGCAGGTTTTGCACAAAAGCTCCTCCACAATAATTATTAAGATTTAATCTCAGTGTGTGTTTGTTTTGCCAGCTAATGGATGCTCGCACAGTTTGGTGCACAGCAACACATTAATTTAAGCTCATTAACATAGAAATCAGATCCGGTGACTGCTCACACTCCTGCATGCTTCCCTCCTCCCCCCTCCACAAAAAATGTTGTTTTTTTACTCACAGGGAGACTCCCCTTCTCTGCATAAATCATTCATGGCCTGGTGTTGTGCAGCTTTCTTGAATGAAGCACATGTTTTTCTGTGAGCAGAGGCCTTGTATAGTCCTGGAAGAGGAGCTGTCACTGTGAATCAGGCTGCAGAGGCTCGGTTAGTGGAACAGATGGGAGACACGGGCTTACAACAAAACAGCATCAGCGCACTCGAGCTAGAGACGGACGTCCCCGTGTCATGCAGGACAAAATAGGCCGAGGGATTGAGTCATAAAACACTGGGAGGGAGGTGGCGGGAGGGGTTTGGTGAGTAACACATTTGATGTGCAAGAGGAGCGGAGCGTGTTTGAAGATGACCCTGCAGAGCCGGAGGTGAGGCCTCGACCCGGGTCAAGTGCTCGCCACGGTCACGGTGAAAAATCCCTCTCCTCGTTGCCGCCATCTGGTATTTGTAGGCAGCATCTGATTGATAAATCACTGAAATCCTCCCTCTGTGCTTCTCTCCACAGTTGAGGAAAGGATGAGTTCTGGTCGGCGAGGAAGCCGAACTGACCGATTCAGCGCTGCAAGAACCGCACAGGGATGGGCCTCCTAGCTGGTCGCCCTCTGAATCGCCACCCTCGACTCTGCAATACTGACCGTCGCACGTGTTGGCACCCAGACATGGATGAGAGCGGGAGTGGATGACAGGAGCACAGAGAGAAGTCGAGGGGGAAGCGAAGAGCTGCTTCTGGGTCTGGAATTAAGATGAAAAGTTAGAAATCTAACCAAAGACTCTCGCTGTCACCGCACATTCATCCTCCAGAGCATGGGGTGTGTTAAATCCAAGAAGAGCGACCCTACCGGCCAAAATGCGAACTCTACGGAGAAGATGGAAGGTAAGGTCAAGGGGTCGAGAGGCGAGAAGGCCTATTTGGTTCAGTCAGAGGTGGGCTCTCCGGAGAACTCCCCGCAGGTCAACCCGGTGCTGCTGGAGTACGCCCAGAAGCTCTCCGAGGAGATCGTGGTGCGGGCCGTGCAGCAGTGGGTGGAGGTAGACCGCCGCTACAGCGACATCCCCTACATCGAATGTGACGTGCCATGACACGGGGGACGAGGGTGTCGCAGCGGAAAGCCCGAGAGCTGAGACTGCCTTGACCTTGACACTTCTACATGTGATTAAACAAGGATGGAAGTCTCAAACACCTTCACTCAGAATCCTTCCGGCATCTACGTGCTGTGAGCGGGAATATGAATGAGCTGTCAGTAATTCAGTTTCGACCTACTTTTGGATTGGATTATACTTGGATTGAGCCTAAAAAAACCCTCCTCCAAAGCAACCAAAGCACCCTGATCCCGTCCACGTTTCTGTGATTATCTGCATCAAAGCCGCAACCTCGCTGAAGCAGAAAGTCTTCAGTTGGATATCATCTTTCTCAGACCTTATTTGTCCCCTCTTGCAGTTCGTGTTGGCTCTCTGTGGCGGGACTTGTTACGCAAAGCGAGAAATCCTATCAGATATTGCCGGGAATCATAACGGTCCTGCCAGTGAAAGTCTACCCGATCCATTGATGCTGTCCCAGGGCCAAGATTCCTTCCTCGTACGGAGGAAGTTATTAATAGATCCCTTCTTTTGGTGAAGGCTCACACTAGTGTCATCAGGTCAGAAACACACCCAGCTGTCCGGCTCCTTCTGGTCTGACAAAAGGCTCCTCGGGCTGAAGTTCTCCGTTAATGGCGTCCCTGGAGATCCTGTGGCTGAGCCGCAATGAGGAGCATCTTCCCCAGCTCTGCTTATCTCACTGCCATTAGGCAGCCTCGACCGCAGCCCTCCATCCAGCAGGCAGGGTCCTCAAAATGGGTCCAGGAAATCACAAATTGTGTGTTTCCTGCACTCCAGGATATTTAAACACACAAGTCACAGTTTGGTGACTTCATCAGATCCCAGATCAGTCGCCAGAATAAATGTTGAAAGTGTACATTTCTGCAAATCACGGATATGTTAAAACTTTACACTACTTTATGTTGCATCTTTATGTTTCTTTAAGTTCATTACAGTCTTTAGGTTTTTTGCCACAAAAATGGCCAAAGCGTCCTTAAAAACATCCAGTGGTTTCACACTTACAGTCATTGAAACACTTGTCGGTCAGTGGTTTCTCGCTTGGCAGCTGCCTGGACATTGTGTCAAAAGTATTTGGTTTTGTTTCCAATAAATAGAAAAAATAGATGTCAATCATTTCCCAACATCTCATCAGACATGTCCTGTTTTGTTGCCAAAAACACGGCTGTTGTATTTTCCGACGTCTCGTTTAAAATGTCCAGTGGTTTCATGCTTACAAATGATGAAACACTGTGTCAAACAGCCTTTGTTGCCACAGACACTGTAAGAATATTTCCTGAAAATAACAAAAACAAAAACATCCTTTAAAAATATCCAGTGGCTTCACGCTTATACATGTGCAAATGCTGTGATGAACAGTGGTCTCTCACGCTTACAAATATTAGAACATTATCTCGAACAGCGGTCTCTGGCTTGGCAGCTTTGTTGACATCTTACTAAAATATCCACTCTTGTTGTCGCAAACATGGCTGGAAAATGATCCGACGTCTTCTTAAAGCTATCCAGTGGTTTCACGCTTAAACATGTGAAAACGGCATCTTGACCAGTGGTGTCTGGCTTGGCAGACGACTCAACATCTCATAAAAATATCCAGTTTTGCTGCCACGAACACAGAAGGAATACGTCTCGAAGTCTCGCTAAAAGTACCACCCAGCTGTCACGCCAAAAATGTCAAAAATGATGATTCATGTGTGAAACGTACGTATTTGAAACATATCCGTGATTTTTACAGAAATGTAGTATGTCAACATTTAATTCCGGTGACTGTTTGGCATCACAGGGGACTCTGGTCTCTCGCAGGGCATGAGAACGGATTGACACACTTTTCAAAAAGGATTTATTCTGTCAACAGAACTGTTGTTCAAAACAAACAAACATTTGGTTCTGGTTAAAAATGTTGTAGGCCTAGTTTGTTTTTTTTATTAGTTGTTGTTGTCAAAAATGTGTCATTGTACGACGTCTGACTGAGACATACTGCCATCTGCCCCTACAGAGGACAACAGCATGAATATGCAAACCTGTAAACCCATGACATTTCAATCCAGTGTATGTTTGACTTCTTGAACTCGTGTGGTGCTGATCCAATGATGCATACCAGGGGACAGAGTAGATATATTTGGAATAGAGGTTCACAACCTGCCAAAGTCCTTAATGAATGTTTCTACGGGCCCAACACAGTTTAGGTGACTTGTTTTATACTGGTGACGACTCATACGAGAGGCGACGTGACACAGGTCTGGTTTTCGTTCACTGGACAGTGAAAGACGGAGTGTAGCTTGTACACAGGAACTCTTAACTGATGTCACTGGGATTTACCCCAAATTCACATCGCTAGCTTTGTCTCTACTGATGACGAGGACACTTAAACTGCCACACAACTATTTGCAGTGACAATAGCTTTTAATAGTGTTGCATTTAATGAATTAAAAAACATAACAGCAACAGTAAGAATACTTAAAACATGCTGATAAGCCATATAAAACAGTGGCAGGGTGTTCCCTCCACTTGCCTTCTCACCAGGTCTTCTCTTGTAACAGTGAAACTGTTTCAGTCTGGATTTAAAGCTGCCCGTCGTACCGGGTCGTGGACCCAGCACGGACGCAGTAAATTTAGAAAAGTCCTTGTTAAACGCACAATATGTCCTGTCGGCCACGAGGTGGTCTCTCAAACAAAACAAGAAAAGCAAACGATGTCATGGTGCGTTTCATTGCTAGTCGGAAATCTGAGCTTTCCAAACTTCAAATCTAAGAGTGCTTCAGTGGATTTGCTCTGAAAAAAAATGGACACTCGCTGGAAACGGTTGTTTGAAAAGCGAGTCTGCAAACGTCACAGCAACTACTGCCGCTGATGTGTCAGTTGATTACAGGAGTCGTCTATTGAGGACACACCTGAAGTTGTATTTTGTTTCACAAACAAACACAATACAAAGTAAAAATTGACCACTTGGATCTCACCCGAGTCTCCGACTTTTCCCCGACTGCAGTGGAACGCATCATAAAATGCTTGACATGTGAAGTAGTGTGGAATCATGGGAGTTGTTGTCTTCATTGTTTAAAAAAACAAAACACCATTGCCAATGAAAATCTAAGCGTTGACAAACGAGGTAATGTCATTGTCACACTGGCCGACTTCCTTCCTCACTCTCCGACGAATCATCTGATGTTGACCTGGAAGGTGTAGACAGGTGAAGTCAAGCTGCTTCTGGTGAACCACCACGAGACCTTATTTCAGAAAAAAGAAAGTATGAATGGCAGTGAATTGTGAGGGACAAATTTATTTTAAAGGTGCAACATGTAAGACTGTTTAGTTCAAAACATTCAAAAAGGAACTTCAGTAATCAACAGAATGTGGAGAACTAACTGTTGAAGTTAGCATGCTAACCGACTAGCCCCCAAATATAGTTTGGCAGTAAACAACATCAAAACTCCCCCGATGCTAATACAACCGCTAACAGCACGATTACCTGAGCTCACCTGCTAACAGCAGCTACAGTTAGCAGCTGTTAGCGGTTACTCAGGTGATGTGCTGCCGCCTGTTTGTTCGGAGTTTGATTACGACAGATGCTCAATTCTTACATATTGCGCCTTTTTAATGGTTATTTCAAAGCCTCTGTTTACAAGCTGCAGTGTTTAGGTGAGTTGGAATACTCTGTGTGCTATTAAAAGCATCACATTAAAAACACAAGTTGCACTAATCTCTTTCCCTCCGAACATGTTGTGGACAACCCCTAAAAGATTAGAGCGATGACGCCGTACTCCTGATTCTTAATCTGACGCCGTTTGTTTTTGCTACAGATGAAACGATAAATGTCACTGCTGGGATTTAAAAATGAAAAAAAACCTTGAAGGGCCTGTTTCAATAGCACAAGAAAGAACTGAGTGTGACAAGAATGTGATAGTTTGATCAGTTCATGCAATTAAAGGTGCACATTTTTCTTTACAGTTGCTGGAGGATGATTTTATTTTACGTGTTGATTTCAATGACCGGTTGATGGAAATCTATGTTTCTTATTTTTGGGCCATACATTAAAGATGTTGCCATAACAGCTGATGTCTAATCACTGAGAAACGTTTCTTTTGGTGTCTTCTGTGTTCACAAACTCACAACAGATGATTAAACATCAGGTCGTCTGAAAGTAAAGAGTTAAAAATCTGATCCAGTGTGACGTCCTCATCTGAACATCTGTGTCTTCCACTGAAAGGCTGCCAGTGTTTCCTTATGGACTTTTTAAAGGTCACCCATTTTGAATTATATGAAAGCAGCAGGTGTTTGGACAGAGATGAGAGATGCTGCTTCATTGGCTGAACTCAACCAACTCACTCTCTGTGATCATTAAAAAAAGGGAAAGATTCCCTGAGGTGTGAAGTTTTGGAAGGTTATTTTGCCCTTTTGATAAAACTAATGATCGTTTTCATTATCAACTCTGTGTAAAACTATTGAACACTGAAGAGAATCCTTTGCAAAAACCAAACAAGTCTATGAGGTAAAACATTAATAAATTGTCTTTGTGATGTTTCAAATTGAATATATGTCAAAAAAAGATTGGCAAATTATGATACTATACATTCTTGGAGTTCCAACTTTTGGAATCAGGTTTTTATTTACTAGTTTTGTCAATAAAATATTAAAAAAAGTTAAAAATGTCTGTTGAACAATCACAAACAGGTTCAAAATCAGGATTTTGTCGAGTACATCAATGAAAAAGCATCAAATCTCCTGGAATCTGTAAATGTTTGACATTTTTGCTTGAAAAAACAATTGATTATCACTTATAGTAAGTAATATTAATTGATTATTTGTTGCAGCCCTTATTTGAATCAGTTGTTGAAAGATTATTCAGCAGCAGGAACAATAGTAACAACTGAACCTGTCAGTCTTTAGTTCCCTATTTAAACATGTACTTGAGCAGCAAGACAAGCAACAAATGACCGAAATGTCGGATTTTTAGAAAAATATATAACTATTATTTTATTTTATCGAAGTCTCAAAAAGCTTATTTTAAAAAAAGGACATTTCCCTAAAACACTGACTCGATGCATTTTAATAACACACCAAATTTCGTATAATGCTTGAAAATGTGCATTAACGTAATTTAAGCAGTTTTCTCAACATGAAAGAAATACTTTGTATTGAATGCTAAACTTTATGTTGAACTTATGAAATTCCTGAGCTACGACAGGTAAATGGCAGCAGATGAGTTTTGGATCCGTGTTTTATTCTGGTGCAGTCGACTTTAATGTAAAGTCGGACCTCATCTTATGATTATTTTCACGATTAGTCCTTTAATTGTTGAAAAATTATGAAAAATAACCAAACATTCAAAACTCCAAGACTCGAAAAGCAGCAAATCTTCACATTTAAGAAGCTGGAACCAGCAAATGTTTGACATTTGTGTTTGAAAAACTACTAAAATGATTAAACGCTTATTATTAAATAAGTTATTGATCATTTCCTCTGATCGATTAATGGTTTCAGCTCTGTCTG
The DNA here is from genome assembly GCA_963678695.2 of Diplodus puntazzo. Classification (NCBI taxonomy): domain Eukaryota; kingdom Metazoa; phylum Chordata; class Actinopteri; order Spariformes; family Sparidae; genus Diplodus; species Diplodus puntazzo. The sequence goes on along the minus strand of OZ023164.1, from coordinate 30,226,832 downwards.
CTGCCAAATTAATGAAAAATAGGCTCTGAAAAGCAGCTTTTATGAGACGATACATGTTGATCTTTGAATATTTCATCATAAAATATCCTTTCGCACAATAATCCATTTAACTTGTGAAGTGATGATGCCAATAAATCAGATCCATTACTGAAACATTTCATCATCACTGTCTCACAGCAGCCTCTTCGTGTCACTGAAGTCCACTCAGGTGCTTATCGACACATTAGCGGCTCATACAGACTCGACAATATTTATTTTAAACGCCCGTCAAACAGGACAGGAGGATGTGCTGCGTCCTGTACGAGAGGGGTAAAAAGTTCAGCATCATAAAATCCAAACAAAAGGACCTTTAGAGGCGACTGCTGGCCGGCGTTTGTTTGAAGAGTAAATGGAAGCCATAAAGTTTTTTTTTTATATCAGCGACGTGGAGCGAAACACTCAGACTGTGTTCTCAGTGTTTCTGCCTACAGTTTGTGGGAGTTCATCCTGTCTGAAGGCTGCCGGAGCCTCAGACTGATGAAGAGGACGCACGGTTTACACAAGGCTACTGGTGAAACGAGACTGAGCCAGACTGTGGATGTGAGGCAGGAAGAGAAAACACTAAAAGAGACAAAGAGAAGGTGTTTTCATCCTGTAGATCAGAGGTTCCTGATAGATCAAGTAAAGTCACCCTTCACTGATACCAGCTGGCATGTTTTAGGTTTTAACGTTAGCTTTTCACTGCTACAGATTAAATTTACGTGTTTTTTTTTGCTAATGAGCTAATGGTCGAGCTAACCAGGGTGATGCTAACTTCCTGTTTAGCCTCCAAAAATACATCATCGCTGCACGTCTCTGTTAGCTACCACTTAGTTGTTACTTTAAAGCAGCTACAAGCAAGTTTCATTGTGTGTTGATTCTGGCGCCCCCTGTGGACAAAAACAGGATGACAAACACCGCCTCTCACTAAAGATCTTGATCTACCTGAGGCTGTGAAAGATAAACATTTTTTTCTTTTTTGAACTGAGCGTAAAATGTTTTTAGAACTTTTTCTCACATTAATTTTTTTTTTTTTTTATGTGAGAAACCAAATAGAGAAAGTTTTTCTCTATGTTTCAGGAGATATTTTTTTCCATTTGAGAAACCGAGTGAAAAAAGTCTTTTGGGAGATTTTTCTCACGATTCTGCTGAAAAAAAATCCTTAAAAGCTTTCAGGAGAAAATTCTCCCAAAAAGTGTTTTTTTTTAAATTTTATTTTAAGTGCTGAGTGTTTCACTTGGTTTCTCAACTGAAAAAAATTCTTCCCTGAAAGTTTTTAAGGATTTTTTAAAAAAAATATATAAACATGTTCATTGTTGTTCATGAAAAAAAATTTTTTTAGAAGAATTACTTTTTTCATGTGTGAAAAAGTGAAAAGGTTTTTTAGGAGATCTCTTTTCAATTTGAGAAAACCGAGTGAAAAAAGTTTTTTAGGTTTTTTTTCCATTTGTCAAACCAAGTGAAATACGTTTTTAATATGACAGCAGGGAAACAAAGTAAACCTTGTTTTAGTGTCGCTCATACATGTAGGTTAGCGTGCACGTAGCCACAGCTAACAGATTTGTTGCTCTGTAACAGCAATTTTGTTGAACTAAAGTTGAAGTTGTCATCATTCTCTAGTAATGTTTTGATTTTTGGGGAAATCTATATTATAGTATATTATAATAAGTATACAAAAATAGCCAAATTTCTCACTGATGGTCTTGTTTGTTTATGTAGGTCACATCGAGGCATCAGGATTCAACTGAGAATTTTAAAACCAGTTAAAAACTTTGTAGTCGCAAAGTTTTTCAACGATTTTTAATTTTCTTGTTATCCATAGACTTCTCTGCTTCTCATCAGTATTTCATCATGTGATTGTGATCATTTGCTTGATCAATCATTTGTAACGTACAAGTATAAACGTCTGGGCGAAACAGACCTGCTCACAACCCAACATGCAAATAAAATGTTAACTTTCCAGACTTCGTATCTCAGCGGCAGTTTGGTGCTTTCATGCTGATAACAAAGGCTCCTTCATAAAAAGCCTGTTCCCGTTTTTACAAGGACACTTTACAGTCAAGTCATAAAAGTTCCTGCCCTCAATAACTGAAGATCTTTTTTATACACAAGCAGCTTCCTCACAAGAACACACGACATTTAGTGTTAGCTCTCTTTATTGCTCTCTGTTCCAGCATGGATGTCTAATCAGACTGTATGTCTCATCAATAATGCAGATATTGATTTTTTGGGGAGGTGATATGAGTCCCACACACATTTCAAACAGCTGAAAATACATTTGTTTTCTAAAATGCAAAGAAAGTAACAGTCGTGTAAATGCACTCAGGACACAGAGACATCGTTAAATCTGTCACATTTCTTGGGAGAGTCACAGAATATCAACATTTCTATCTAAAATTACAGATTTCACTGAAACCGGAAAAACACAGAGTACGGAAATGAAGAAATGGAGATGATACATGATGTGAATTAGAACAAGTGGCCACACAGCAGAAATACAAATGAATTAGATCAATGTCACATCAACTAACACCAACAGGAAACGTAATAAAGCACTCAGTGGTGAGCTCCTCCTCCTCCTCCTCCTCCTCCTCCTCCTCCTCCTCCTCCTCCTCCTCCTCCTCATGTCCTCGTGTTACTGCTGCAGATCCCTTAAATTAAAAAAAGACTCCGCTGCACCGCAGAGCAAGTTTACTCTAAGCATTTCTCATGTGTGACACACAGGGCGTCTGTTAGCTACTTGTTCTGTTACTATTTTGGATTTCTGGCCATGAGCATGAATCAGATTCTCCTCCTCGGCTGCAGAGGAGCAGCCTGGATGTTTCCTCTAAAATGTCATTGAATTATGAAGTATATGATCCATGTTTGTCATAAAATAACACTCTCTCTCATCCTCAGCGCCGCAGTCCTCTCACATACCATAAAGGGATGTGAGGACGTGAAGCTCGGCGAAGGCTTTATCGGTGTGTGTTTGAAGGCGAGAAGCTGTCGGACTTCAGAGAGTCAGATCTTTGTCTCCCAGCGAGGAGAAGCACTGATCCACCATCTGATCAGAAACCTCCTCCAGAGTGGACGGGCTCCACTTCGGACTCTGATCCTTGTCGACCAGCACTGGAAATACACAGAAAGACAGGACAAAGAGAAAGAAATATGAGTGAACTGCTCCTTTAGTTTCTCATTCCCACCATGTTCCACTTCTATCTCCATGTTCTGCAGTGACTTACCGGCTCTTACGCCCTCATAGAAGTCGCAGCCTCTCTGCAAAACAACAGAAACAGTCCCATAAGAAAACAACAAATATGGTTACTACAAGAGTTAAATGTCCTGAAATGAAGCTGACAGATGTCGATAATTTCTCTGTTAGTTGTGCGTCTGTTGGTTTTGTTACCATGCAGGCCTGGCTCAGTTGATACTCCATCACCAACACCTCTGCCAGGCTCAGAGTCGCGCCTTCCTTCAGCTGCCTGTAGGTGATTTTCAGGGAGGTGGGCGACATCTTTGACAGAGTCTGGAAGAGGAAGCACAGGGAGGTGAAGTGTCAAACCTTCAGTCGTACGTGTGGTGATGTGTTCGCTTTCATCACATCAACACTGCAGAAGACGATATATGAAACGATAGCCAAGCATCAAGACTCAATAATAAAATGTAATTTATGACTTTTATAGGCTAAATTTTTGCGGCATAATGTGGTTGAATATTATTTTAGGTCCACATGATTCAGTTAACGTTTTAATAAAGTATGTCACATCCATATTGCAATGAATTGTGGGTAATTAAGCCGGGGAAGTCCAGTGAATCTGCACCCCGGGTGAACTCGCAAGTGAAATTGTGAAGTTTGCTTGAGGACCCTTTCGGCCTGGATGGATTGTGGGTCTGAGCAGCTCTCAGCACTCACAGACTCTTCGTGAACGTGTCCGCAAAGTGAGCCTTTCCATATAAAAGACTTTGACAAGATGGTGACAGATGGACAGAAAGAAGAATTATGGAAAATATGGAAAAAACAGACACAAAGTGTAGATCGTGTAGGACAAAGACGTCTATGAATAGTTAATGAAATGGGGAGGACTTGTGTAGTAAATATTTGATGCCTGAGCCGACCACCCACTGGCTTTAATTCTGATTATTCAGGATCCTGAACATAATGAACCCTAACTCTAACCCTGAAATCTCACAGTGGGGGATTCTGGTCCGGCCAACGAAATACAACACGAAGAATAACCCCATTAAGTGCTTGAACTGGGGTAACTACTAATTACTGACAAACACTGCTAAAGCCAAATAACGGCCTGGCTCCTCTCCAGCACCGTCAGTGGGATTTATCTGATGGTGGAGCACAGAGCGGACTGGTGGATCCGCCTTTGTGCTGATAGATTTCTGCTACGATTACTTAGAGAATAAACAAATTATCTTTCAATCATCAAACCTCAGCCTGTTTGTTGGCGAACTCTGAGCCGTCGGCCTTCAGGTTCTGCACGATGCCCTCCACACTGCTGGAGCTGAACAGCCTGAGGGGAGAGAAAGTTCAACATGGACTCAGTTCCCTTTTATTTGCGTCTGATATTCTATATTTCTCTTATGACGACAAAACAAACAATGTATTTTACTTCAAAAGCCTGATATATATTACAACTCTGTGCCACAGAGCTCCACTGTTGGTCCAGAGACTATTAAAAAACATCAACGAGCCCCAAATCCACGGCTAAAAATAGATGAAAACAAACAATCTACTGAACTCGTGTCTGAGTAACACCTGCTGAAACCGCGAAGCGCTCAGCTGTTTTAGATAAAAGTACTCATCAGCTTTTGAAGGTTAACATCAGAAAGACAAACACGCTGTCGGTTTTGGTCTTTTCGTGGCATTTGTTGGCAGTAATGAACTATAGAGTAACAGACAAGAGGAAGAATTGGAGAATTTTCAAGGCTTACCTGTCAATATCAGATATGTGCTTCTCCAAAACAAAAGGCTTCTCAGAGTCCAGACTGCTCTGTGGACAGAACCAGAATCATCAGCATGGGCGTAGACATGAAAACAGATTTCTGAAGGGCAGCTTGCTGATTGTATATTGTATAATAACACTGTTTTGTATATTGTAGGATTAACTATAGGCCTTGTCCTAATGCTGATGTTGTCTTACTGTTTACATGTGTAGAAGTTCTCACCTGGTTCTGGAAGGAATCCAGCACTTTGGAGACGTCTTCAACAGAAGGAGACTTCAAGTCCACCAGCTCCTTCTCCAGGTCTGATATCTATTCAAGCAGAAGGCTCAGCATTAAAACTCACCACTGACACAAAGTACTTGTAGAATCAATAGTCTGCATCATTCAAAAGTCGTCCTTGATTCAGTCTTTTATAATTTGAAAAATGATGCAGGCAAATCCTTGGCCGACTTCTTCCTCGTTTACGTGCAGGCTTAACTAATCGGGCAGCACTTAAGCTGCCCAGAAACAAAATGTTTGCATTTTATGTTTCTGCAAACCACTGACACATTTAGAGTTATGTGTCATATCATGTTCAGATCACATGCGTATGAGCTGACTGTCATGTCGGGGTGTAGATGGAATGGTGGACAGCTCACGGCTGCCACCATTTTTCAAGACGGTGTTTCAACAAGACACAGGGACATTTTCCAGCCGTGTTTGTGGTGGAAAAACTAGGTATTTCGAGCCAAGATGTGTCTTTTCCTGACATCAACCAAGGATATAAGTACGGCGTTGTCATGACATTAAATCAAAATTTGACCAGAAAGAAAGTGTCAACATATCCACAGTTTGCAGAAACATAAATTGAGTTTTCAACATGACCTCTCCAGCCTTGTTATTTGGTCAAACGCTGCTGTGGAATTTGTACAAATAAACTTTATCCACCCCGCTGCTCGTCTGTCCTCAGAATCAAGGTTACAGTCTTAAAACAAACTGTGCCGCCCACTGTTCTGACCCGACGCCAACAGCAAGACAAACACAACCTGCCACTGGACCAGCCGGTGTAGGTTGGCACTTTAAAACAAGAGCGAGGCAACCGGTGACTCAGCATCCGGCTCTCCACTGGAGCTTCAACCTCAATTGAATCCTCCCCCCGCCTGCCGCCGCCGCCGCCATGCTCCTATACTGCATCATCACTCACACTCACACTGTGCATGGGCAGTAAAGTGGTTTAGATAATGAATTGAAAGCAATATATTGAAAAGTTCCAGGTTGATTGTCTGTCGTAATGCATGAAATCGGTTTCCTGTTCCAGATAAAAGCATTTTTTTTCATTCATAACCCAGCAAAATGAAAAAAACAACATATAATCGAGTGCGTTTTTTTTTTTCTTATGTTACCTTCTTTGACTCTACAAAGTGAGTGGCCACTCCAGCTCTCTGCACGTCACGACCCTTCAGACGGAAGCCCGTCAAGGCCAGAAACAGGCCCAACTTCCCCCGCAGCCTCGGCAGAAAATAACCTCCGCCCACATCAGGGAAAAGACCTGTCAAAACAAAACACAACATGTTCTTGTAACTTTTCAATACACATGCTCTTCATGAAGCAACTCAACCATCTGTCACCGTTCAACCTGTCAAAATAAAAACATCAACTGATTTTATATCGTCCAATACAAATCAAAACCTATTTAGAGCAGCATATTGTAGCATTGTTTGCCTGAATGTAAATCAGAACTGCACCATTAACAACAACTAACAGTTAAAAAAATTGATTGCTGGAACACTATGAAAAGGTAAACATGCGGCTTAGGAGCATTTTCGATTATAAAAGCTTTTCGTCACAATCCACAGCTTTAATCTGTACAGAATTAATTCTGTATTTTCAATAATGTTTCCATCTGATTTCAATGTTTTCTGACAGCAAATGAGATTCCAGTGGTCACAGTTGGTTTTCTGACAGCGTTTGTATCGTGACATGAGGCGAGGGAGGGACGAGAGACGGATTAGAAGAGTTGACCTGAATCACGGCTGCAAATGTAATATCATAAATGCGGCAGATTATGGCTGTTGTTCAGAATGGTAGGAGGGCCGGGTTAAATCTGGTAATCCCGCCGCAGAAGGGCTTGACGTTAACACGTGAGTGGATGGAGGGTAACGAGTGTGTTAGTGTGTCAGTGAGAGAGGAGTGTGATAGAAGTGTGTGTAGTCATGAAGTTTAGAGACACAGCTCGGAGTTTATAACTATAAACACGGAATGCATTTTTTTAAATTCTCAGAGACAGGTGTAAAGATGAGGTGGAGACAGGTCTCTGTAAAGATGTGATGGAGACAGGTCTCTATAGAGATGTGATTAAGACAGGTCTGTGTAAAGATGAGGTGGAGACAGGTCCCTATAGAGATGTGATGAAGACAGGTCTCTGTACAGATGTGGTGGAGACAGGTCTCTGTAAAGATGTGGTGGAGACAGGTCTCTGTGAAGATGTGGTGGAGACAGGTCTCTGTAAAGATGTGATGGAGACAGGTCTCTATAGAGATGTGATTAAGACAGGTCTGTGTAAAGATGAGGTGGAGACAGGTCTCTGTAAAGATGTGGTGGAGACAGGTCTCTGTAAAGATGTGGTGGAGACAGGTCTGTGTAAAGATGAGGTGGAGACAGGTCTCTGTAAAGATGTGGTGGAGACAGGTCTCTGTAAAGATGTGATGGAGACAGGTCTCTGTAAAGATGAGTTGGAGACAGGTCTGTGTAAAGATGAGGTGGAGACAGGTCTGTGTAAAGATGAGGTGGAGACAGGTCTCTGTAAAGATGAGGTGGAGACAGGTCTGTGTAAAGATGAGGTGGAGACAGGTCTCTGTAAAGATGAGGTGGAGACAGGTCTCTGTAAAGATGAGGTGGAGACAGGTCTGTGTAAAGATGAGGTGGAGACAGGTCTCTGTAAAGATGAGGTGGAGACAGGTCTCTGTGAAGATGAGGTGAAGACAGGTCTCTGTAAAGATGAGGTGGAGACAGGTCTCTGTAAAGATGAGGTGGAGACAGGTCTCTGTAAAGATGAGGTGGAGACAGGTCTCTGTAAAGATGAGGTGGAGACAGGTCTCTGTAAAGATGAGGTGGAGACAGGTCTCTGTAGAGATGAGTTGGAGACAGGTCTCCGTAAAGACGACGTGGAGACAGGTCTCTGTAAAGATGAGGTGGAGACAGGTCTCTGTAAAGATGAGGTGGAGACAGGTCTCTGTAAAGATGAGGTGGAGACAAGTCTCTGTAGAGATGAGGTGGAGACAGGTCTCTGTAAAGATGAGGTGGACGTGGCTCTCCATAAATATGTAGTGCAGACAGGTCTGTTGTTAGGGGCTATTTTCAGCCACGGATGACTATTTGGTGCTCTAGGGAAATTTAAAGCAGCAGCAAAAGTGTGGCTCATTGGTATGTTTTGAATAGTTTAGATTCACAAATAATACTTCTTCAAGGATCAATTCATTGTTTTTTCTTCAAGGCTGAACATCTTTCCCCTGAATATTCCCTCGAACAATTTTTACATTTCTAATCAAGTCTTATTGCTTCACTGATGAGTCTGATAATTGTGCACATTTCCTTATGGGCTCGCCCACTCGTCTTTAGCCCCGTCTGTGCAGCATGATTACTGAATTATAGTGCCATTGGAAGTGGTGGTGGTGGGGGAGTGGTGGAAGGGAGGCCATTAATAAATTATAGCCAGGGTCCCCTAAAGGGCGAGGGAAGCCCTGATCACATGATGGGGTTAGGGGCGGACAAAGGACGAGCCGTTTTCCATTAGTCCATTCATCCATTATGAGAGGATTTGTAAAATGCAGGAAGACAATAATAATAATGAGGCGTAACATGACAGAGAACACAGGATCAACTATGTTTGAATATCAACAACAAGTGTACTTTATCCTAGATTTTGAAATATGTGAATCAGTAAAAACATTTATTTTTGTCTACCATGTTTCTGATTATATGTCAGTCAGCAAAAGCGCCAAACAGATCTTATGCCAAGTTTCCAAGTTGTTGTTCTTCTGACTCGAGGGTCGTTCACGTGAATGTTCCCAGCCGGGAATTCATATTTTTTTGTATTTTATTGGAATTTTACTGACGATTACAAAAAGGTCCATTCCTGATGAACTGCAGTCTTGTTTCTGTGACGCATTGTGTCCACAGCTGCTTCTTTCCACTTGTCATCGATTAGCTTCGCTGGGGAGGTTGTTAAATACACACCACGCAAAGTTCTACACCCATCTGTGCCTCCACCCGCCCCAACCAGATGAAATAACTGATGCGGTGACCCTCATCTGGCTTTCCACTCCATAAAGCCCAAACTAAAGTTCTGAAACATGGAGGATGTTGTCGTGATGTCATGAGGGCACACCTGCCTCCAACATCAGGCCTGTTACATCACGCTTTATAAAATCTTGTTTCTTATTAATGACGTCAACACTGTGTTGCAAAACTAAATCATGACGACCTTCTGGCAACAAATGAAGATTAACTTATGTTATATAACATGCAGATAGGACTGACTTAATTTAAGATGCTAATTTAAATGACACCTTTAAGTTCCTGCAGACCAACACGAGCGTCTTCACCTGATCAGGTCTTATTTATAAAACAGACTTACTGTCAGTTTAAATCTCAAGTTAGACTTAAGCAGAAAAGCATGTATAAGTAGTTATTTATACAACTTTACTCTGACGTGGAAAATGATCTTATCTCTCTGAAAAGTTTAGACTTCAGCTTTTAACTTTCTCATGTGTTGTCTGGCTTCAATCTCCTCAACCATCGCTGTGAGCTCATCTTCCACAAAGTTTAATTTACTCTTTTGGTCTTTGACTACTCCTGAGGAAACTTTAAACGCAGGTTACATCAAATTTAAGTTTTATCAGTTGAGATTTATATCACAGGTGTGTAAGTTAGAAATGCAAACCTCAGGCTCTGTTTAAATCACAGTTTTCCTTTTTGTTTTAACAAAGTCCTGCGTTCACATGAAAACTTTGAAAATATCCTCGTGCACACAGATCCACAAATTGGATGTGTGTATTGTTTGAAGTGTGCTTTCGTTCTGAAACTGTTGCTCTTTTAAATGTCCTCTATCTTAATTCGAGGCTGAGTAACGCACAAAGAATTCCAATAAACTCTATTTTATTCTAATTCACATGTGTTTAAAACACAGTCGTGTCATCAAAGATTGAAATGGAATTGCGTATTCCCGGTTAACACAACGGTAAAGGTGGCGTTTTCAAAAGATTACACTCTGAAAACGCTGTTGTTGTGTGAACGAAGCGGCCGAAATGCACGAAAAGTGTTCTGTTTTTTATTTTATAAAAACCATCGCTGTCGTGTACACACAGTAAAGAACCTGCTTTAACCAGGTCTGTTACGCTCATCATGTTTTAAGAATCAAACATAAGCACTCCGTCTGGAACGATCTTCATCCCAAGTTCATTTCTTATAAATGAGGCTCCTGCTGCCTGTATTTACAGGAGGTCACCTGACTTGATGCACCAATTTGATTTCTCCATCCAGCTCACATGCACAATCACTGGCCAAAATACAATTTCACTGTATTCACGACTTTTCCAGCACATGAAACTATAATGCTGCCATGGCTCAGTGGGAAAAAAATCCAGTTCCACAATGTGATTGTAGTTACAGTGAACTCAGCGCAGGAGAGAGGCTCTTGAGATGACTGAACCACAGGATCGAGGCTAAAATAAGCATGTGGGACTCTCAGAGCAGCTGCAATCTCTGTGAAAAACGCTGTGCCCTCGTGGAAGTGGGCCAGCGTGGAGTCCAAGTTTCTGATTGTGGAGGACGGCGTGCTGATAATGGTGGAGCAGAGAGAGGCTTTAGAGGAAACAATGGTGACAAAGTGAGATCACAGCAGAGGATTAACAAAGACCTCCTGCCGTCGAGTTTTAAAAGACAACGAGCGGTTCCTCTTTTATTCATGAGCGTTAATAGTGAGACTGAACAGGTTTTATGAGCAACTACAGGACAACACGAGGATGTATGTGCGTGGAACAGAGGAAAGAAAGCATGCAGACACACCCTGACAGACACGCATACTGTCCAGAACATCAATCTTGTCTTATAGCCAATCATCAGTCGGGGGGAATCTAATTGCCGTCCCATTTCCTCCCACTCTTCCTCGTGGCCTCGCCTTTAAACAAAACCCCACACAACAGTCGAGTGGCTCAGCCCTTTTCCTTCTGCCTCACTCATTCCCTCACCGCTGACAACATAATCTTCATCCTCGCGCTGCTGCAGACATCAGAGAGTCAGGTTTGACCCCACAGTAAAACATCAGCTGAAGATTTATGATGGAGCCTCCAGAATAAACCCGGCGTGTGCGTTTGTGTATCGAATAGAGGATGACGCGAGTGTCCTTGGAAGTCTGATAGTGTGAGGTGAGTGAGTGCGCACAGTCAATTTATCAGAGGATGAACCGAGAATCACCGCAGCTGCAGAAACAACACATCAACTATCTGCACATAATAACAGCTTTTCACCTGATTCCATCCCAAATATAATAACAACGATTATAAACTGTCGCACTCTTTCGAAGACATCACTTTGGGCTCTCTTTTATAATCTTTTTAATTAATGTTTTTGGACTAAGAGGTTAATTGTGACAGTAATTAACAGCTAAATCGATGATGAAATTAATCATGACTCTGTACAGTGAGGCTCAAACACTCACCTGTAGGAACAAGAAGAAAACACATTTAACTTTAATATACAACTGTGATAAACCATCTGGATTCCAGTGACAACAAGCTCGTTTATGCCATAAACTCGGCTGTAATTTGTTAGTTGTTGGGAGATTTGTTATTAATCTGCTCAGCGCCCGAGGAGAAGGCCATCTGTCTGCGAGAGTCAATTAGCTAAAGAGCAAAACTATAGCTTAGCGCTCCGCCAACAGCCAATTCACACTGGAGGAACTGGCTCAGACAGGAAGCCACCGAGACAAGTTCCTCATGAAGCAGCATCGTCAGTTCTGGTGGTATCACATTATGTAAATCATCCGCAGGGTAATTAAAAACCCACATGAAACACTGATCCCGTCTCTCCCCGCTGTTTGATTTGTTTTGAAATAAGCGATCCTGCGGGAGATATGCAGCTTCTCAAAGGATTAACAGTACGTCAGGAGGCCGATATAACAATAATAAATCATCACAGTTATATTAATCCAGATCAGAATGTGGAAAATGTGCGCAAAGTCAAATGTGAAATACAGAAATCAAACTTATTTAGGTGCAAAACACCTTAAATAATTGATTTTGTTTGTTTTTTTTGTTCGTTATTCTGTCACATGTTATTAATTTGGACAAAAACCTCAATATTATTACATCAAGATGACAGTGAAAGTTAATTAAAATGTCTTAGAACTGAGTCTCCAGACTCTACGAATCACAAGACACAAAGTTCACATGTCTGCTGGGTATTTTTAGCCACACTAGCAGCTCCCAGGACGATAAAGTCACTCGGTCGATTTCAGCCCTCTGGTCTAGACTGTGACATCTATGCAGATATTGGGCCGCCATTACATTTGTGGTCCCCAGAGAGCGAGTCCTGCTTACTTTGGACTTTGATGATAAATGACTTGGACACGCTCAGAATTTCTGGTTTACAGTGAAAATGTCTCACCGGCTTTTGGACGGATTGCCGTGAGATCAAGTTGAGATATTCATGTTTCCCACAGGAGGAGTTCCAGTAAGTTTTCGTCTGCCTCCATCATCAGATCAGAAACTGTTTGGTTTATTTCTAAATATATACAAACTAAAGACATCAACATCAACATCAGCCTGAGACGGCGATCATAGTAAACATTACTAAACATCAACATTAATGATCGTCATTTACCAACTTCATCTTATCCCTCAGATTTAACGTGAACGGAGATCGATTATTTAAATATTCTGTGATTGATGATGGTTCCTGTTTTCAATGCTGACAGACGCCCGATGATGTTATTCTACAAATCCATCAAGAACAAGTTATCTTTCTCTCTTTCTTTCCTTCTTTCTTTCTCTTTCCTTACTCTCTTTGATCCTGCTTCCGTTCTCTTTTCTTCTTATTGTTCTTTCTTTTTCTTTCTTTCTTTTCTGCTCCCTTTCTTCTGTCTTCTTATCATTCTTCCTCTCTTTCTTTCTTTCCTGCTATCTTTCTCTTTCTTCCTTTCTTTCATTGCTCTCTGCCTCTCTTCCTTACCTGCTTTTCTTTCTTTCTTTCTTCCTCTCTTTCTTTCTTTCTTCCTCTCTTTTTTTCTTTCTTTCTTTCTTCCTCTCTTCCTCTCTTCTTTCTTTCTTGCCTTCTCCCTCTTTCTTCCTCTCTTCCTTTCCTGCTTTTCTTTCTTTCTTTCTTTCTTTCTTTCTTTCTTTCTTTCTTTCTTTCTTTCTTCTTTCTTTCTTCCTTCCTTCTCTCTGCTCTCTGCCCCTCTTCCTTTCTTTCTTCTTCTTCTTTCTTTCTGCCTTGTTGTAGAAAGTCCTCTTTACAAATTAAATGTAATTTTGTTGGAAGGTTTTGCACAAATAAGTTAATGTTGTGCACATGTAGAACAAAATGTTGCACAACGGTTCAACCAAACTGACGACTGAACACATCTGGGATAATCAGGATCAGCTTCCTGTTTGAAGTGCACAATAACGCCTGTATCGAGCTTGAATTAATGTAAGTGTTGCTTTAACAAAACTATTCCTAAAGCTTTAAAATAGACGTGAAGGTCAGTCTTGTGTTATTTCAGCTGAACAGAGTTTGAACTGACAAATCACAGTTTAAATCTATTTAAATAACCACTGAGCCGACTGCAGGTACTGCTGCGGTTCAGTGATGATCAGGGGTCATTTTACTGGACTGGAAAACAAATGAAGGATATTTCAGGGGAAAAAAGGTTGCAACAGTTTTCTATCCTGTGTGACGGGACACTGTGGGAACATCAACTATCAATTATTAAGCTATTTTAAATGTGAATTATGTGCATTGGTGTCTGTTTTTGTTATGCATCTTTAAATAAAAGGACGAATCAGAGGAATACTAAGTCAAACCATCCTCTCATCCAGTGAGAATCTCAGGTTTGCAAACATGAGCTGCAACAGTTTGATAGTTTTCATTTCTTATGTGTAACAAGCGTCTCTTAATTAAATTATAATGTGTCTCTTGGGTCGCACGACTTAGCATTTTATTTCAGTGTTGACTAAGCTTTAGCTGCTTTGTCAAGCACGATTTGTTTTATTCTGCTTGTGCATATTGACTTTAACTGTCTTAAAGTGTATTTACTGTGTTTTCTGTTTGTTTTCATGCTTCCACCCTGCTGCAAAAAGGATTACCTCTTGTGTGACAGGGATCTGAACTGAACATCTGTTAGTGGGCTTAAAACTGTGAGCTTCTTATTAGTTTTTATCTGAACAGGAAATGTGATGTCCAACGATGAGACACGACTCTTTCATTGTGTGTTGTTTGATTGATGGTCACTTGGACATTACCCTCAGGTTCTTAATTTTTGGAACTCAAATCTTAAAATCGAGTTATTTTGATCACCACAGGCACGACGTTGGTTTCCATGTTACCACACTGGTCATGTTAGCAGTTCATCTGTCCTTCAGTTTATTTCTCTCCCAGCCTCGCGTCTATGAATGCATATGAAGTGGATCCAGCTGCAACTGAAATCAAACCTCCTACATAATTAATGGTCTAAGATACCAGCTCACACTAAATGTGGGCCAACCAGTGTCCCTCCTCCTCCTCCTCCTCGTCCTCCCCTCCTCACCATGGAGGAAACTAGTAGAGCCGGACAGTCTTACCGATGGCGGTCTCCGGCATGGCGAACAGCGTCTTCTCCGTGGCCACTCGAAAGCGTCCGTGGACTGACAGTCCGACGCCCTGCAGGTGGAGGAGAAGGAAGAAAAACTAAATAAATAAATAAATCAATGATATGATGAAGAGAGAATACACAGCGGGGGGAACAACAGGGACGGACAAATCATTAATAACCGTCACCTCTACAGAGAGAAGCTGACCTGGAGTTTAAAAGAAACGCTGACTGGAAAAAAAAAAAAGTAAACCAGGCCATTCCTGAGAGAGAGTGTGTAGAGTGTGTGTGTGTGTGTGTGCGTGTGTGTGCAAATATGTGTGTGTGTGAGTGTGTGTGTGTGAGATTTACGCTGGTGATGGTTCCCAGCAGGCAGAGAGGTGAAGGCTAATGAGCAATGTTAGCCAGAGGTCATCTCGAGCAAAGTAGGATTCTACGTGTGTGTGTGTGTGTGTGTGTGAGTGTGTGTGTGTGTGTGTAAGGTTACCATGGAAACAACATCCTCGGCTCATATGCATAAAACAATGTAGACACACAGACAGGTGTATTGTGCTGCCTGACAGGTGAAGGACCATGTAGTTCACTAATGAATCGCACAATTTTAAAGAATTATTAAAACTTTAACGATAATTTTTGGGGTGAAAACGTCTCGTCGATGAGTGATTCTGAATGTGGCGACTGAGGACTGATGTGTGAATTAGCAGATAATGTTTTTCTGAAGTTAGTTTTGAGGTACTGGTTGTTGTTGATGTGATCTGTAGAAATGTTCTTATTATCTAGCTAACGTTACCTTTCGCTATTCTGTTGAGATGAGTTGTAGGTTTGTATTACAGATAAGACGGCAAAACTTTTGGGTTAATATGGTGTCTGATGATGCTAACTGTTGAACAGTAACCCACGCTACAAAAGACCCATTTGTTAATTTAAACAGTCATCACACACTCTACTCGTTTAATAAAAATCACACTCTCATTTGCATTTTTTCATATCAGTCCTGATAATAACGAACAAATATTAATCAATTTTCAGGATTTTAACCCTTTAAATGCCAGTTTTCTTACATGATGCCAATGTTTTTTAAATAAAAAAAATATGTATGCATGTGCATTAATACAGCCAAAAACGATTCAAAAAGTAAAAACTCTTAAAAAGGATCAACAGTTTTAAAATAGTTGCTTCTCTCGCTGGTCGTCACACCTAAACCACGCCTGCAGCTGCCAGCTGTTTCACCTGTTCTTTCTAAACTTAATGCTTAAAGCTAATCGTCTATTGTCTGTAGCTTCATACTTATTACGGCAAAATAATGAAAATGATAAGAAATAAGGCATTTTTCCTGATAGACCACAATCATAAAGAGACATGTAACACCTCAGATGTAGCAAAAGGTCACTTGAAAGAATGAGTTTCAAACCAAAAAGATTCACGTTTTGTTAAAGTTTCCCAGAGAAGAAAGTAAAAGAAATCTACGAGGCTTCTTGACACAAAGCAGACACGTGAACTCGTTACAGCAAACGAACCGCGAGCCTCCAGCTGAGGTGGATGTGAAGCCTCAGGGATTCACCTGACGACCTCCACCAGTCGTTCATCACCTCCCGTCAGTCTGACATATTGGATTTTTCTCTGACCAGTAAACGACCCTGCTCCGAGCTACAACACATTCCCCCCGTGAGTGAGTGATGACTTAATTAATGACACATCTTCCACAATACTGAAGGTCAGTGAAGTAATCAGATTACTCACAGGACAGAATTTATCCTCCGTTTTTAATCTGGAGCTGAATAAAGTATCCAATCCTGTGTGTGATATTATTCTATTTTGACGACACCCACATTATAAATGTGTCTATTATTGATTAATCCTACGTTTTGTCACCGTTTCATCTGCTGGATGTTACAGTCGAACATCTCTTATCCTTCACGTCCTCTTGTCTCTTGTTATCAGGATGAAGGACGGTTACAAACACATAATTGTTATTATCTGTGACAAAAACTGTGAGATAAGCTTGTTTTTTTAAATGGTGTACAGGCTTTAGCAGGGAAACAATTGCCAAAGACTCAAACTAAAGACAATTCCTGTACATTTTAAATATATTTTAGTTTGTTTTCTAAGTCCTAAGTGTAGTTTTGATTCTTACTTTATTCAACTAAAATGTTGTGGTCGAGAACAAACTACAAGAAGACCAAAGAAAGCCACTGAAACTTTTCTTGATGTAAAAGATGTTTCATCTTTTCTCTCAACTGACTTCTGTAAGATTTGATTCACCAACAGGCTCCTGCTGTTGTTAACTGTCCTGAAGTGAATGTGTTCCTGTACTTTGTTGCTGTCTTGAATTAAAAGCATTAGCGTTGATGACTCAACTGATGTACTTAAATTAAAAAGTAGTTTGGTGTTTAATGCTCGATGTTCCTCTGAACAGACACACACGCAACGCAGGACTCTCACAGCTAACATGCTCTCCTCGTGTTTCATCACATTGTTGTTCACAATATTGTTTTATCACGGGACAAATAGTGGAGGTTACTGCGTCCATCTGGATTTTAACAGCATCGTTTCTTTTTGTCGCCAGCCAGCGACAGTAAATATAGTAACAGCATGAAAACACGCGCTCCAGCACTGGCTAAGTAATCGATAGACATCTAAAAAACATATAAAATCCCTTTTAAAGCCAGAAACATCCAATGAAGATGAAACAGATGTGACATGTTAGTCTGGAGCCTTGTGCTGATCTTTTCCAAACAGTTTATGGCGGCGCCTGTTCAGATTGTTCTGTGAAACAAACCATCTGGTGCAGCAACAAAGTCTGGGACAAACTCAACCGCTTTCAACGACGATTATCTGAGCAATAAAATACACATCTTCTTCCATGTTGTTTCCACATTACGGCTTAAAAGTTCATTAACACACCAAAGTCAGAAAAATGACTTCCCAAGACTGGAAATGGGAACATTAGCGGAGCGTGTGAACACGGGGTTGAACTTTTATAGAAAGATTAAAGTCGAAGCTTGAAAGCGAAGCACCTGTTGGTGTTCTCACTGATTCTCTGGTACTGATTAACATCCTTATCAACCTCAAAACACATGCAGGATATCAAACTGACTTCATTTCGTATGGAGCAGTAAAACAAATATCTTAATGCCCGTTATGAGCCAAGATTAAACTTTATTGTAGCGGCAGCAACAGAGTTTAGACTTCAATCAGCGGGACGGATGAAAGTAGGACACAAGAAACGATAAAACAGCTCAACTGATATGAAAGATATGAAGATAGAAAACAAATGTAGGTATTGTGTGGTAATGTAGACATGACGCAGACTATTACAACAGATACTCGTGTATACAGTAAAGCGTGAATCGCTGCCAACAAACTACTAGTGATGTTCCTCTCAGGGAGTTCAGAGCCAGGGAGCAGTGGTTTTCCTTCAGGCTGTGTGACAAATGACCACAAGGGATTTAAAAATATCTGATCACTGGAGACTAAACAGACTTCTGCCAAGAGTGGAGCTGCTCTTCGTAAAGAACCAGATCCCAAATACAAGAAACTTAAGAGGCAAACAAAGAGACGGACTGGGACTTCTGTTAGCTCGGGACATGAAGGATATGATGACTCTGCCTTGGCAACACGTCAGAACTGAGGCAGAGAGTGAAGACAGAGTTCAGTTTCTCACAACTCGGGCTCGTTTTAGACGATGGAAAGAGGGAAGTTATTCATTTTTATTACAACAACCCAGCAACGATTCAGTTTTTTTCTGAATTTGAGGGCGGTAATTCAGTTTTAAACGAGTTGAAACAAGACCAACACAAGATTGGGAAAGTTGTGGAACACCTGATTGAAACAGGGTCATTGGTAACAGGTGATAGTTGGCTCAGAGGTTCACAAGCAACACTGATTGTATAAAGGAGATTACTACATGGGCTCAGGAACAATTCCCTTGCAAATTATTGCACTTTGTTTTAATAAAAATGCATGAAAAGGTGGATTTTAGTTCATTGTTATTATGATATTAACCCTGCAGCACACTGTGTTTTCTCTGGGTTTGTGGGAGACTTTCAGGTGTTTGACAGAGGGTGAAAGATCCTCCACAAGAATTTATAATTTGTCATAATTTTGAATCCCTATAATGTCTGATGAAAAAGAATTATGTTTGTCATTCATTCACTAGCAGTAATCTGTGTAACAATGATGTGTCTGTAATAAAAATAACTTCAACAAATGAAATGTTATCATTTTAAAGACAACATTCAATTTATTTTATCAT
This sequence comes from Diplodus puntazzo, assembly GCA_963678695.2. Lineage (NCBI taxonomy): Eukaryota > Metazoa > Chordata > Actinopteri > Spariformes > Sparidae > Diplodus > Diplodus puntazzo. The sequence continues at coordinate 30,207,816 of OZ023164.1, read as the reverse complement.
TAAACAACCAGGATTGTGTAACAAATGGTAGCTTTCTTTGTGCTTCTCACAAAAACACAACTGATTGAATAATAAGTATTTTTCTTGATTTTAAAGAGTTTTATTGAAATGTATTTAGATGCCGACGGTAATAAAAACATAATATTTCTGTTTTTAGCGGCTTCTTCGTGAGTTAAACGTCACCAGATCAACTCAAGAGTCGAGTCCATCAGATCAGACATGTCTTTAATAACAGAGAGGACGCGGAAGTGTGGATGCTTTTATTTTTAGAAAGCAGAGATTTACAGCTAAATGTTTAAAGAAGAGAGGGACGACAGATACAGACACGCTGCTGGATACATTTTCCTGAAAGCTGTCGAGATTTTGTTTTGGAAGGAAACAAATGAATCGCTGCTCGACTAAAATCACAAAGACTTTATGCATTTCTCCATTATCTAAAAACATTGTCAGTAAACCTCGGAAAACATCTAATATCTTAGAAACACATGAGATTTTGCACTGATTGGGAAGCTAAAGATAAAAGCTAATGATGGCTGAATTCCATTTAGCTGCTTCAGTTCATCTAGTTGATTAATACTGGACATTTCAGAGTTTCTAAGAGTTCCTCTTGTCTTCATCTATTATTAGAAACTGAATGAGTCATGTAAAATGGAGCGCACTTGAAAGATGAGATAAACGAACCTTGCACATTTGAGCAGACATTTCCTCCAATATGTATAAATAACAACCTGAAAACAACGAGAGAAAGACAACGACGGTCATAAACTGGATCGTTCAGTGATCATTGGATGCACCCAGACGAACGAGGGGGCGTTCAATCTCTCATTACACGAGTTTCACCATAAAAGTACTGGAACATTGTTTCGTGCTGGCGTGGCACCATCGAGCACCATATAAGAGCAAGTCTCCACGCGCTGCTGTAAACAATGGAAATGTGCAAAAGTGTGCAGACGAGCGTGTTTATAGCTTCTGCTTACAAACAGAAAAAGGCTGCAGAATTTACAACCTGGCTGGGAAAGTTTACACAGGCTGAGAAGAATATGGAGGGCTCATTACGATATTTAGTTTACCGGATATAAAGCAAATATTGATAGAACAGGTGGGGTGAAATCCATTAAACTGACGTAGAGTAATGGCATTACTTTCCCACTGCACCACCTCTGCTCTCCCTGATGAGCTTTTGGATACGCAGGAAAAATCAAGTTTTGCAAAATCAGAAATTACTAATACCACTGTGTACGTGTGTTTTAACACATCTGGGTACAATCAACCCAATCAGCCAGAACAAATCTTGGTAATTTACATTCCTGCAAACCACAGATGTGTTCAATCCTATGTTAAAACTTTATTCTTCTCATTTTTATGTTGCGACACTGCTGTGGTTTAGGCACAAAAAACACTTGGTTTACATGGTTTTGTCTCCACAAACATGGCTGCAAACTGTCCAGATGTCTTGTCAAAAAATATTCAAATTTGTTGCCACGAACTCACCTGGAAAATGTAAAGTCGTCTCACTAAACATATCCTGTTCTCGGTTCCAAATTATCCCAACATTTCGTCAAAAATATTTGTATTTGTTGCCACAAAAACAACTGTAAGATGCCCCTGTATCTCATTAAAAATATCGACTTTCCATCGACAAATTGTCCTTAATTCTCGTCACAAATATCTTTTTTTCTGGGGCAAAAAACTCAGTTAGAAAATGTCCAGACGTCTTGTTACAAATATCTGGTTTTCGCCGTAAATTGTCCTGAATTCTTGTAGAAAATATCGGGTTTTATTGCCACAAATGCTACAGCCTGTAGTGTGATGTGGCACATACTGTAGAAATGTTAAGATAATACGTATGAGACCTGAAAATTTAACATATACTTGATTTGCAGAAACGCAGAATGCCGACATTTTATCTTGTCGGCTTGACAGGGACAAAGTAGAAGCCTTCCAGTAGTGTGAAGAGACACGAGTGATGGATAATGGGAACGAACACTTAAAGAGAAAGTGACGTCACAGCTGCAGCTACTTTCCACATCACTCTTGCACAAAGTATTCACTTTCAAAACAAGCGCTGCAAAGACTCTGAAAGATGAGAGCGTTAATGTAGGGATGAGAATCTGCCCTGAGCTCAGTTTGGCTCTCGCTCTTGTCTTCTCATTAGACTGATGTTGTGAACATTAGCAAACAAGAGCTCTGTTCTCCGGAGGGACAGAGATTACAGTCATCCAGCTCTGGACGGATACCCATCAGCTGAGCGGCGGACGCTACTCCACCCTCATCGCAAACAGACTTTAAAAACATTGTGTCGTGAATATGAGGAGGCTACTGTGTGCCTGTGTAAATGTTTGAGGAAAGTGCCGAAGAGAAAGAGGGACAGAATCTGCTGAAAAGCAGAGCACAACAGACACGGATTAAAAACTCTTCAGCATTCCCAGACCTTAATTCTAGGGATTTTAAACTTGGACGGCAATGAATGATGTGCGTGAGATGAGATCTGACTGATGTAAGAGAGGCAAACAGACAGTATGTGTGTGTCTGTGTGTTCTCTGACCTGCTCATGACATGCTTTTTCCTCTCTGGTGGTTTGTTATCACCAACGCAAGAATAGTTGCTCCGATGTGGGAGTTCTGCCCCGAGCCCAGAGCAGATCCAGGAACAGGGGCTCTGGTCGCTCTCGGACTTTGCCATATATAGAACGAGCCTGTTTTCAAGCCACTACACACACATCAAACAGCAAAACACCCTGAGGATGGTTTGTGTCAACATTAGTGTCCTCACTGTGCTGACGTGACAGATAACAGAGTGTACTTCAGCCGTAAATCCACAGAAAAACACAAGCAGAAGACAAAGATTAGCCGAGCGGTGATAAGCAGCGCAAATGACCCAACAAACATCGCAGCTTTTACTGTTGTCCTCTGGGACGAAGAGCGGAAGTGACTCGCGGTGCAGCACATGGTGCACACATCACATCCATTACCCTGCATTGTTTTTTGGGCAGTTTTGTTCTGACACATAAATTATAGCATCCGCCTCTCTTGGAAAGGAAGAGTGGGGGTGTCGTTATCATCACGGCTGTCAAAACATCAGCGGAAAAAACAAGCAATCAAGATGATTTTTAGAATTCCCCAGTGTGAAATGTTTACTACGTTGAAAACGCCGACAGGCAGAGGCTGCGTTTTTTTAGGTTTGCTTTCATTTTTCTGTACTGCTTCAACACTTCGACACAGCAGTGCCTCAAAGTTTGACCCTCCTTTTCGGTCGTGGTTGTGGACTATTGATCGTTAAACTCTCGCACGTCAGACTGCTTTGAAGGTCTATGTGATAACGTGGGATCACATCAGTGGTTTCACAGCACTGATGGCTTTGTCATTGTAAGACTATCACATCTGGATTCGTAAAGATCAAAAGACAACTTTCATTTTCGTCTACAAATCTGAAAAAAATTACTTGGATGGATTTTCGTTTTGGACACCTGTATTTACCGTAAAATCTCTTTGTGTAAAAGTGTTGTGATGGGAATGTGATCAGGTGGAGTTGCTTACGGGACAGAAACACACATAAAAAACAAGACTTCACCTGCTTTTATGGAGATCTTTAGAGATTTAAGGACTGTTGAACATCTCGATGGTTGAAAGGCTCGAAGCAACAAAGATGAGCGAAACCAGAATCCAACCAAAAATGAAAAATATTGTTCCCAGGACACAACACAGGTGCATCAGAATTCAGAATAATAGTGCATCACTAGAACCTGAGACTCTCTCAGCATGTTTTGTTCTTCTTTGTGCTCGATGTCGGCAAAACACAGAACAATATCGGAGCAAACTGCTTTCATTTCATTGTTCTGTCAGCTCATCTCATCTCACATTACTCCTGATCCCCTCCACTTTAAAGAAGTGAACAGTCGGAGTGCAAGAAAATCATGAATGAAACAACTCTCTTCCTGTTCAAATCCAATTATAGTAGCTTTGATCTGGGTGACAGCGCGTCGGCTTCAAAGACTCGACATCCCGTCCAAAATAACTCGAACACATTTGCATGAAGTATAAAAAGCAGCAGCGCACAGAGAGTACGAATACATACATGTGAACTTAGTTTGGGGTATTCCTCGCCCTCTCCTAATAACACGGCTAAAATCATTCCAAATAAAGACAGACACACATCTTCAACATGCAGAGATGTCAGCAGAACCAGAGAGTATGCTGCTCCCTAATGGCCGCTGTTTGAACAGTGAGGTTTAATGTGGTGCAGAAGGACTTGTTGTGTCTTCACACATCTCTGCACCACAGACACACACACACACACACACACAGATGTGATGACTAATGACGGAGTAGACGCCGGGGGCGGCTGTGAGCGACCTCAGTGACACCTCGGGGGTAAAAATCACTGTCAAGGTCACGACATGGAAAAAAGATCTGACTCATCCAAACACGAAAGGTCTTCTCTGACTAATTAACTTAAAAAATCTGAATAAATTACAGACATGTGGGATCAAAGTCAGTCCTGATAAGTGAGTATTGGTGCAGCTCTGTCTGAATTAAGCCTCATCGTGACGCTCATGTGGGACCGATTCAAATTCTAACCATCCATGACACCTGGAGGGAAAAACCAGTGGACGCAACAATGCTTTGTCACTTTACATTTCATCCAATCAGAGGCCACCTTGCCACTGGCAGCAGGTAACAGTGGCAGACAGCTCACTACTGACACCTACAGGAAAATCAGACACCTCATAGGTATAGATTTTTAACTAAAAAAAAGAAACAAACTGTGATAAAACAGCCGTAAAATGAGGCCTTTTAATGCCTCACAATATGCAAATATCCAGAGAGACTTTAATACAATAAAATTAAATGTACTCACCCCTCCCATCGTTATTCCATCAATAAGGGCGATATATGGTTTCCTGCACACTCCTTAAAAGATTTAAAAAAAACGTGTAAAAATGAGACTGACGTTAAACATGCAAACTGATTAAACGGAGGCCTGGCTGTTTTTCTACATTTATAAAACTCACCAATAGCGTTGTTGAGAATGTATTCCTCACGGAAGAAGTCTTCTGCAAGAGAGTCTCCGACTTTCCCCGCTTCTGTGACCGCTGAGAGGAAAAAACAATGAATGAAGCAACAAGTTTCAGTCACATGTTGAAAACCTTGTTTTCTTTCCATCAAGATGGTTTGAAGAAGGGTGAAAACCAAAACAACAGTTTTTTTTAAACTAGTGTGTCGATGTGCCTATCGACACGGTTGGGAGGGTTACTTTAAAAACGTACTCCAATATAGTTATTAATTAAGCTTGTTACTTGTTAAAAATGCATTAAAGTAATGTAACTTTTGTTCCAAATGTAGCTGCAACTACAATATCACTTGGACCTGGTTCAAATGATACTCGGTTAATAGGAACTACTGTGACTGTTTGTCATAGTCATTTGCAAATTATGCCTGTACGTATAAAAGTGCGGACAGACTGGATATTGATGATGGCTGTTTCAGTTCTCAGAGCCGCACCGCTGCTGTATATAATGTGTGGGGGGACTAAGAGGTGATGTGGCAACACGACGAACCTTGTTAAGCAGCTGAGAGTTAATCACAGTACAGAATATGAAGAGGTTATGCAGCCGCAGTCTGAGGAATAGGAGAGGAAGGATGTTTGCTAGAGCACGAAAGACTTTAATCTCCTTCGGTACTGGCAAGTATTATTCCGATGTATAAAAAGAGAGCGTGACAAGGTAAATTTTGCAAAGGTATTGGTATCGTGCTGGTGCTAGAGATACCAGCCCAAGTTTTCCTCGTATCAGTTTGGAAAGGAAATCTGCATTATTGTACATAACATTTATCACCGGTTAATTATCCTTTGGGGAAACTGTCGGTTACCTCTGTGACCAGAATGCTTCCACATGAGAGGCACAAACTGAAGCTACACAGACTCCAGTGATTGAACCTGCAAGGCTGCTGCTCACCTCTGATGTCTCCACCTGCACAAAAAGCTTTGCCACCTGCTCCTTTGATGATCACAAGGTCAGTCTCTTTGTCATTTTCCCATTTCTGGAATCACAAAAGAAGGAAACCATCATCAAAAACACATCTTATTTTAATTTAATGTCTCATTGAGCTGAGATACATTTTGGACTACTTTTTGGGAAAGTTTAGTCATTCAAGAAACACAACCTTCCAAAACATCTAAACTTTATGATGAGACCTTGAACACAACATCGTCAGAACCTGTGATGCACTGGACGACTTTCCTCATTTAAAGAGGGAGGTCTGTGAAAATGTGGCCTTCAGAGGACTAAAGTTGTCCCACTTTAATCATTTAATTGTTCAAAAAAGGAAAAATAATTGCCCACTATGATGGTAACTGATTCTTCATTTCTGTTATTTCTAAAGCAAAAATGTCAAACATTTGCTGCTTTTTAAAGTAAATGAAGCAATTTGAAGACGTCACTTTGACTTCGGGGGAAATTGTGTTGAGCATTTTTGCTGTTTTTTTGACTTGACAATTAATCATGAAAATAATTGTTAACTGCAACCCTACAGAGGACTAAAGTCTTGCAGGCAAACTGAGCCAGTGAGAGGCACACAGTGGATGTTTGGGTGTTTAAAACCACAAATGATACAAAAGTTGTGTTCTTCACATTCCAGCAAAAGAAGGCAATTTGTATTTGATGGCAGGGACGATTGCATTATCAAAAATATTTCAATGTGTGTATTCTTACTGCAAGTGTAATACAAAAGTGTGTATAAGAGAAAATCTGTCCCACTTTCAATAGCATAATGTCCTTGAAGGTGTCAAAATAAGTGAGCTACTTGCAGCCACTTACGTAACACAAAGCTGTAATAATTGACACTTGACACAGTCGAGGCCTTGACATTTGCCCAAGTTGAAGTTTGCATGAAGCAAGATTTCCACATACCTTGAGTTGAGGGTAAATCTGTCGGATCATGGTCATGTTGAGAGCATTCAGAACTTTGGGTCTGTTCATAGTTATAACACCTGCCTTGCCCACTTTCTCCAGAAGAACCTCTGGTTCCACCTGACTCGACATCTGATCCAAAATACAGACAACCGGACAATTTTGTGATTAACTAGACTGCAGAAAACTTTAGCATTTTTTTGAAAATACTATATATATTTTTTTTTTCTGCCATAAAATATCTGTAACATACGTTGTGTAAATTTCCCAGTATTTATTTGTTTGTGCCATTTCCATTGTCTGTATTCAGTGTTTGTTCTTCTTCCCTCAACGTGCTAATTGTTGGCTTGTCTCACTTATTAATTATGTCAAAAACAGAAGAAAGAGTAAAATAATTGATAGTGTAAAGCAGTCAAACAAGACTAGACTAAAACAATGACTGTGATTTTGTTGCTCTGTTCTGTACATGCGTCATCTATTGCATGCATGTCTATCCTGGGAGAGGGATCTCTCTTCATGAGGTTTTTTTTTTCACCTTTTTTTCCTGTTAAAAGGTTATTTTTTCTCCAAATGGAAAGTTTTTCCTCACTTGAAACAAGGTTCTGAGGAATGAGGATGTCGCTCTCTGTAAAACCTACTGAGGCAATGTGACTGTGATTTGGGGCATTGTAAAGAAAATGTATTTGATTTGATTTGAAAGACTAAAACAGCAACTTACTGAACAGAGGACACATTTCACACACACATCAAATCATAACAAACAACAATACAAAGCAGTCTGCATGATGTCATAGTCAGGTAGACAGCATACATCTCTGGGCCATCCAGAGAGTCGATGGGCTTCTGTTTCCACGTTACCACGATGATTCCAGAATCAACAATACAGTAAAATGTGTTGTGTGTCAAGGTTGATGGAGCACAATGTGAACAATATATCTATAAACTTTACTACTAGTTGCTACTTGTTAAAACACATTAACGTTATCAATACGGGCCCACTTTTAATTCTCCTGCAAGTATTTGTTTGTCAGGATTAACACGAGAGTCTCATACAAAAAAAAGGCATGTTAGTAAACAAAAACACAAGGTTTTGTTGTGCAATTTAATCAGCTATAGAAAAATGATATTATTTTGTCTCAGCAATCCTCACTAACTACAGTACAGGACATTATGTAAGGAAGGATATGTCAGAGTTTTTGCTCACCATGTGGCCCTGAATTCGCTGCAGTCTGCAGATGGACCTCAGTCTGGATGAAAAATAAAGAAAAACAGTGGTAAAATACATTTTTAAATCAAACTACACAAGCTGGACTCGTTGCATCTGGACACATTTTATCTGACAGACAGAATTAATTAACTCTTAAGTTAAATCGAGTTCAAATCAACACAATTTGACCCCAACACTCCCTTTAATGCACACATCCACAGATACAGCAGCTAGCATCACAGTGGCTTATCTTAACTTGATATTAGCATGTCTGACATTTTATAACAAGCTTCTTAATGGCAGCAAACACGAGAGAGTCAGGACGACAAACACGTAATTAAAGTTTACAGAAACACCGTCGGTCTCCACATACCTGAACGCAGACGTTAAAACGGTTAGAGACATTATTTTATTTGACTTTCAGGTAGAGCTGCTTCCCTTGCTCTCTCCCCTGTAGTTTACTTCCTGGAAGGAGCACCGAGCTGTCTCTGATTGGTCAAAGCGGTGACGCCACGGTGGGCGTACGCACCAATAAGGGAGAGTCAGTTCGCGCTGTGTTTGCGCCACACTGCCACCTGCGGAAAGAAGCGGTACTGCACACAGGTATTTTTATTATAACATAACGTTTATTTGTATTTCTGTCCAGTTATTTATAGTTTTTACTATAAATCATTCAATATTATATCTTGTATGTAACTATCGTATGTTATACTATGATTTAATCACACTATACAATAATTTGTCATGTTATATTGCTGAAGACATTTTTCTTTAACACATTATATCTGACTTTCCATATTATACTGTACTATGGTATGCTATATTTTGCTAACATGGTATACAGTTTTATTCCATTGTATTGTATAGAACATTTTTATTTTATTTTCTATGTATATATATATATATATTTTTTACAATAAAATTAACATGAAGTATCATTGCCTTATATTACATATTATTAACCAAAGTAAAATTGCTGTTTCAAAGATGTAATTGTATGTGTCTGTTGTTCATTAGGCCTATGCATTTTAAACATTCCTCCACTGATTCTTAAGACTTCTGTAAAACCACGTCCCACTAAGACAAGTGCTAAATGAATGAACATTTTCTTGTTTAAAATCATCATGGTTGACAATCTGCATAACATTTTTGCATAATGTTTGTTTATAATTCCATATGGTACCTATATTATATGTCAACCCAGCACCCTCAAGCATCAGCTGTCCCAAAACAATAAAATGACATTTCAATTTGATAAAAACCTGAAAAAAACTAAAAGCTGTGAATTTTCATCAATATTTATTCTTATTTTGCGATGAGCGACAAGGTCACACAAACTCTTTTGTGTTTGCTAACTTTTTCAATATTTATTAATACATTGACTTGCTCTGTTATATCATTTGGAGATTATATGGAGAACTTAAACTGCCAATATCAAAAATAAGAAAATTAATTTAAAAATGATGCATCTGATAAGTAAATATTATTATAAATGTACCAAAAATAAGAATCAATGTCAGTATTTTTAATGAATTTCCAAAATATGACCTTGATAGTTCTGTTTTAATTAAAATTTAATTTCTAAAACAAATTGTAAAGAACGACACAGAGCTAATGTTTGTGCAAAGAAGATCATGGATCGACAAAATCGGAACAAAAAACTCCTGCACACTGTCCTCTTCACTTGCAATCAGGAATCATCAGATTCTTTTTTATAATCTTTATAAAAGATCTGCGCATGGAAAAAAGTAACATTGACCCTCAGAGACTGGTGAAATCGTTGTGTAACAGGTTGGATATGAATGTGAACATGTTTGATTACACAGGCTATCAAAATAAGATTACGGGTGTGATGCACCGCTGTGACCGAGGTGTGGCGGAGCAAATGTGATCAGGCGACCTTTCCTGGACAAATAAAGAACACTCCCCAGTTACATTAGAGCCAAAGTAACAAACGAGTGGATAGTTCCAGGAGCACAGACATGAGACACTGAACTGTGAATTTATTAGCATTAAACATGCACAGAAAACAGTTTAATGTTTTTCTCACAAACACAATTATGGATACAATAATGTCTCTTATTGTACACCAACGTCATGAAATGTTAAGAAAAGCTTTTTCTACATTATGACATGGCTGATTTAGGATCATTATCAACCATCTATATGTATTAAAACAACTATGTTTCTAAGAATATATGCGAAGAAACATTTAGGCAGAACTATATTGATTATAATACATGTTAGGATAAGAGGATGAAGTTTTCCAGGTGCCAACTTGAGTTCTTGAGGAGTCTTCATCTAGTCAGAGTCGCTGCTGCAGGAGCTGCTGGAGGACTAAACCAAGAATAAACACAAACAAACATGTCAAATATTAAATTCAATCATCTACAAAACAGATGTGAAGCTTGAACTATGTGGTGAACCAAAACTGCCAAAACCAGAATTAAAAAAGGGATAAATAAATGGATAAATAAATGACTAAAAGAATAAAAAAAATGATGATAAAGATTTGTCATGAGTTGCTGATATTAAATCAATAACTAAGCCTTTCATTGATATGAATTTGTATCACAGTTTCAGTGTTTGGATTCTGAATAACCTTTCTGGAGCTAATAAAACAAACGACTCTCACCCCGTGACACTTCTTGTCTTTCTTATGGCACTTTGCATGCTTGTGACCATGCTTGTGCTTGTGCTTGTGCCCATGTCCATGGCTCTCTCCATGGCACTGTCCGTGTCCATGTCCGTGTCCGTGTCCGTGTCCATGCCCATGGCCCTGTCCATGGCATTGTCCATGTCCAGGTCCGTGTCCCGGTCCATGTCCAGGTCCGTGTCCCGGTCCATGGCCAGGCCCGTGTCCGGGGCCACAACCAGGACCAGGTCCGTATCCGTGGGGCTGAGGAGGAGGGTAGTGGGGTGGGGGGGCAGTGCCTGGAGGACAGTTAGGGTATCCTCCTGGCATCTGCTGAGGATGTTGAGGGTAACCAGGAGGGTACTGGTTTCCTAAACATGAGGAGAAAAGAGAAATAAAATCAAGCATGTAATCCACATTAACCATATTTTATGACCTTAGAAGCACCTTTAAAGGTCTTTTAAAGGTCCTTGTGTTGTTTCAATGTATTGCATTTGTCTTGACAGTTGGAATTGTTTGTTTTCTGTGCTATTCTTAAAACAATCAGCTCACTTAAACTCCACAAAAGATGTTTTGTATCTCAATAAAGTAGAAATAATGTGAAATAAAATGATTGTCAGTAGTTGTGTTATTTACCTTGGTTGTGTCCGTACATCTTTAAAACTTCAGATGAAACTACAGGTTCTGAGAGAGGAAAAAAAAAAATCAAATCAACACACATTTAAATAATTTCATATTTTAGAGTGAGTCTTTAGCAGGAAGGTGTAAAAGGTGAACTTACCGGGTGCTGGAGAGCAGATCCACAGACGCAGCTGCTGGCGCCTGCTGATCCTTTTTATGTGCAGTCCACTTCACATGATCAGGGGGCAGAACCTCCTCGACTCCCACCAGAACATTGTTGCTACGTGACATAAATAGGTGTGTGTGTATAATCGTTAACATACGGTCAATATGAATGAGGGACCAGCCTAAGATATGAAAAGACACACACCCAAACACAAACCTGTGAAAACTTTTCTGTTTAGAAATCTGCTTCACAACTTATCCTTTGGTCGATGTTTTGATTATTTGCAGTCTCATTAAACTTGAACTGCTGAAAATGAAAACAGTGTATTTTTGATAATTTCAATCCTTGATAAGTTGACTGAACATACATATCTGTAATCAGCACTTCTAAAATTATTGATATGTGGGCGGCTCTTATCGGACAGAACACTCCTAAAGAGGCCATAAACTAAATGATTTAATGTTACAGCGTAATTACACAGATTAAAAGTAGATTATCTTCCAAAAGGTCAAAACAATTAATTTTTTTTAAATTGTTGAATCCAACTGGATATTGCTGTTTTGGAAACATATTGAATATTTTATTTTGTTGTTTTATGCTGCTTTGTATTTGTGACAATTTTGACCTGTTTTCATTGTTGATGCAGAAAATGGGAGAGAAATTAATTGACAAGCTGTTCTCAGAGGAAAGTAAGGTCCCAGAATACTGGATGAAGCTAGAAAGGTGGCAGGGTCCGCCACATATAAACAAAGTATGTTTGAAATTGTGTAATTGTTGTCCTTTAAGGTCAGTTTGTTTATTCTGTTTGTTATATATATATATATATATATATATATATATATATATATATATATATACAAAAAGCAAATATAAAGCAACATATGGAAATATTTTTTTCTTGTTTTATTGATACTGTTGGATTTTAAATTGTTGTTAATGTGTTTTTACTGTTGTTGAAGACTACAGACGACTCTGTAGAAATCACTGTGGATCCACACAAAGAACAAAGAATTCAGTGACCCAAACTGCTCACTACACGTCATTTTTTATCAGCTGCCAAACACAAAACTCGCCTGACTGGGGTTGGACCAACATGTTTGATAGTTTCGGTCCATAGAAGGCGGTGCAGAACAACCAGCTGCTGCCCTTTACACAGTTTACTAAGCTCTTAATTCCAGTTTACATTTGCATGAAAATGCAGCAGGATATTCTGCCGAACTCTGGCCCTAAAAAGAGAAGATTTTGTAATCCATGTGTCAGTGATTTAAAATATGAACAATACCAAAAATAGCATGAAGGAAACATCCACAGTTTCTAAAATCTGTTTCCAAAAGAATGATCACTGCTGGGGAGTGGCAGGGTGTGTGCGCTGAACAAAGGTCTTACTACAACACTCCTTGGGTAAATAAAGACAATATAACACACAGTGTAATAAACGACTGAGGTCAAATCAAGAGGAAAATAAAGACGCAAGACGTTGTAGAGTTTATTTTTTTTTTATGATCACAAGATTATGATGAGTGTCTCATAAATCAAATCATATGTCAGACAGAGGGACTGTGTGTTAGTTATTTTACTTAAAAAAATGGTTTAAAAAAAAAGGTTTCCAGGTGGCATCTTGTCTTGTCTCTCTTCCCGTCCAGACGTCTTCATCTAGTCAGAGTCGCTGCTGCAGGAGCTGCTGGAGGACTACAGCAGAAACAAACCAACAGGTAGTTATGGCAACATGTCAGCAAACAACTGGCTTCACATATCCAGCACGCAGAGCAACATTCATATATTCATTGGGATGTCGTGTCTGTACAGCTGACAAATGACCGCTTTAAAGTATTTACTCTAAGTGACTCTAAGATTTCACTTTACATTTATTGATGATTCAACTGGATCTTACCCCGTGACACTGCCGGCCTTTCTTATGACAATGGCCATGCATGTGACCATGACCGTGCCTGTGGCCACGATGACCATGTCCATGTCCGTGAGGACCATGATGTCCATGTCCAGGACCAGGTCCACACCCATGCCCAGGCCCTGGTCCATAGCCTCCACCCCCTCCACAAGGTGGGGGTGGGGGATAGGCTGGACCACAGGGCGGAGGAGGGCAGGGTTGTGGTGGGCGAGGTCCTGGGGGACATTGAGGGTATTGTCCTGGTTGTGGTGGGCGAGGTCCTGGGGGACATGGAGGGTATTGTCCTGGTTGTGGTGGGCGAGGTCCTGGGGGACATGGAGGGTATTGTCCTGGTTGTGGTGGGCGAGGTCCTGGGGGACATGGAGGGTATTGTCCTGGTTGTGGTGGGCGAGGTCCTGGGGGACATGGAGGGTATTGTCCTGGTTGTGGTGGGCGAGGTCCTGGGGGACATGGAGGGTATTGTCCTGGTTGTGGTGGGCGAGGTCCTGGGGGACATTGAGGGTATTGTCCTGGTTGAGGATGACAGCCAGAGGGATACTGGTTTCCTGGTCAGACAAAAGGGTGGCACTCATCATTTTCTTTCTTATTGTTTATACACTTGATGTCAACTCTTGCTCCTTTATATCAAATGAGGACAGTTTGACATGAAGGCGAAGAACAGGCTTTTAATTACTGTGAAAACGTGTATTGCTGCCATGCCATAAAAAACAGAAATGGATCAGTAACACAACATAACGTCAAATATATTGAAAGACGTGAAACTTGTTGTTATGACGTTATGTTTTCTCTTATAACAAGATTTTTTGGGGGTTATTATATTATCAAGATGTATTATGGAATAAAAACTCAAACCAAGAAACTTCTTGTTTTAATAATATACAATTAACCTCGTCAGTGTTGTTTCACATTATTATGTGATAACTTACACTGTTATAACAAAAAGTTCTTGTTATAACAGTATATTATGTATCTTAACGTAATAAAAGTTCAACGTTGTAACAAGATGCATTGTATATTATTACAACAGGAAAAGCTTCTTGTTACAAAAAATATAAGTTACCACGTTATGAAACTCTTTAAAATGAGATGTTTAACATTATAAAGTGATTAATAGTATATTGTTATGAAAAAGCTTATTGTTAAAACAAGTCATCATCTTATGCTGTGATATATTTTATCACGATATAATGTTTCATGTTACAAAAATAAGTTCTCACATCATAACGAGAAACATTTTCTGTATTAATAACAAGATAAGTTGCATGTTATTATAACAAGAAGTTAAGTGTTAAAACAAGTTATCACGTCATGCTGTCAACTTTTATAACAATATTTTTTAGATTAATGTTTCTACAATAAGTTTTCGTGCTATAACATAAAACATTTCATGCTATAACAAAAAGTAATCTGGTATTGCAGGAAAAGTTTCTTGTTTCAGAAAAATACAAGTTATCACATTATAACGTTAAAGGTTTTTAGATGTATTAACAATGAGCTAACATGAAATAATGCGAAAATGTTCCATGTTATAACAAGATAAATGGTATATTGTTATACCAAAAGTGTATTGTAAAAACAAGTTATCACGTTGTGCTTTGAAACATTTATTACAATATAATGTTTTATGTTAAAATAAGTCGTAATGTTAAAATGTGAGATGTTTGAAGATATAAAAAGATAAATATACACTGTTGTAGAAGGAAAAGCTTCTTGTTATAATGTGAAAATGTCTGCATGACACAGAAATGCAGAAATCTCATGTCAGAATGTGAAAAAGATCTTGTTATAACAATTAACTTCTCGTATTATAATTTGATAACGAGTAACTGACAGTTACAACAACTTGAGATTTATTTACCTCTGTTTCCCCCGAACATTTTAGAATTTCAGATCCAAACCCTGAAATGAAAGAAGCGACTGAATATTTCTCACAAATCGTCTCGTAACGTGAAAAAAACTACAACAAATCTTTCCACAAAGAAAGCATCTTTAGTCAGCTGTGGAGAACTGTACTGCTGTAACAAAAGTGTGTTTTTTGAATGTTAGAAAACAGACAGCAGAGGTCAGAAGTATTACGTCTTGTGTAGTAGCAAATTGTGATAAATACAAACGTGGTGACAGACAGATAAAGAGAGTTAACAAAGGAAACACAACATGATCAATCTATCAATACACACACATATTTTATGGTTATTATGCCCAGATGGCTGCTCGTGAACTTACTGAGTGCTGCAGTAGAGATCCACAGACGCATCAATGAACTGTCTCTGCTTTTATACAGTATGAAGCCACACCTCAGCACAGCCTGAAACATGACTGACTTCGGTGCCATCTAGTGGCAGAATCAACACCAACACTGTTTCTTAATGTGGTGTTTCAATCTACAGTGACTTCAACACGAGTGTTTTTTGTTATCACTTCATCTATTTATTAGATTAGGGTTTTATTCAAGGACATACAACCAGTGAAAACTTTGGAGTTTACATGTTTTGGACCAAGAACATACAGGCTTATTAAGTCACAAAAAACGTTTGTAGGTCATGTGAGATTCTGGTGAAGGAGGATAAACATCCTGGTTCTTTCAAGGAGTTGTCATCTAATCAGAGTCACTGCTAGATGAGGAGGAGGAGCTGCTCGATGAGCAGGAGCTGCTGGAGTACTACAAGCAGGATGAAGACAAACAGAAAAAGTCAATGAGTGATGACAGACGATGATTCAATCCTTGACAAAAGAGACAGAATGATTATGACCCCTATTAATAAATGTTATGTTTTTGATCAGAGTACAGAGAGTTTTGTAAGAGTCACTGATTCACTTCTGGTGTAGAGACACTAAAGCTCCATCAGATAAGAGTATTTATAACAAAGATATCCAGATGTGAGTGTGTTTAAACAGAATATGCCGATCTCAATTAAAGAATAAGCAAACAAGTTTTACTACAGCCGGCTAGTTCTCGTAGAGAGATTCAAGTCAGACCATCAGGAGGAGTAAACACCTGGCTTATTATCTGATTCTGCTCTGATTCGAAGCAGGAGAGCTCGGAGATCACTTCTTAACAATTTGGATTAAAAAGTAGATTAATCCTCACTCCTGTTTATCACCCTGACTGCAGCAGTGATGACTCTCTTTAGTTATTCTGGTTATAGGGGCAGGAATCCAAATGAAAAGTACTGTTTGTAGATTTCTCTTTGGCTTGAACATTGTGGAAAGCATCTGGGACGATGTAAGTGCACGACTCAACAAAATGTACGTCACAAAGTTGCTTTTAGACGTGCATGAAGAAATCCTACGTATCATGTCTGTGACTGTGTGGAACTGCATTTGTATTCACCGCTAATAAATAACCTTTAACATCGATGGCAGAGTATTTCTGTGATCAGTTCTCATTTGTTTGGACTGCACAAACATTTGTGCATATTGTTTCTCTGAATTCTGAACAAAATCAACATTCATTTGTGAATGAACTGAACACTATTGGCTCTTACCCCGTGACTTTCCTTATCCTTCTTGTGACACTTGCGATGCTTGTGGCCACACCTGTGCCTGTGTTTGTTCTTGCCCCCGGGTCCATCTTTCTTTCCTTGTCCACGACAGCCACCATGTCCATGTCCATGTTTATGTTTAGGTTTATGTCCATGGCCATGTTTATGTCCATGGCCATGTTTATGTCTATGGCCTCCACCACAACGACGTTCTGTAATTAGCCATAAATCAACAATTAGCATATGCGAATATCAAATATGTAATACATATTCAATATATTTGAAAGAACAAAGTGAGCACGAACCAAAAGCAAGTGTGTTACTTACCGTCGTCGGACATTTCGAAAATCCTGAACTGAAGGAAAAAAAACACTTGAGCAAATAAATCTTTTACATGAGACTAAATGGTTACAGTTCATAAGAACCATCACTTAATAAATTGTAATTGCACATAGTTACTTTACTGTTAACGATTAATAAAATGCTTTATAAACCATATTGTTAAGTTTTATTAACATCAGTTAAACGTCATTGTCCTTCCAAATGATTATCATCATTATTATCATACACATAAGGTGCAACTTTGTAATAAACTATCTTTTAAGAAATGGTTAAGAAATAAAAATACACATGAAAAACATCTTTACAAAATATTTAGGATTAGGAAAATACAGGTGTAAGACAATCCAAGGTGTGATGTGCACAACAATGCGGTATTAGAGGTGAACTTACCTTGTCTGGAAAAGAGAAAATCCAGTGATGCAGCTCTCACCTGCTGCTCCTTTTATATAAAGGTACACCTGAACCTGAAGCAGCTAATCGGGGGAAAAATCTGCACTATGTGAGTCGTGTTTCATGTAACCCTAGATTCAGTGTTTGTTTTTACCTCTGCACAGCATGTTTGACACACCTCTTTGTTCGTTTGAAACCTTCATCGTGAACTGTCTGTTGTTGAGCAGGTTCACATGCACCAGTCGCTTATTTGTGAGTTTTTCAGTGATCTTATTGTTGACAATTAGAACAGAATTGTACAGATTCCCTTTGAATGTTTTAACAGTGACTCTTTTTCTTAACAACAAAAGCTAATAGATATACATTAAAGCTATGTGATTTAAAAAATACTTGTCAAGTCTTTCAGGAAGTCTTGACTTTGGTACATTTTTGGGAAATTCATCTCCTGAGTTCAGGGAGTCAACTCAGAAATGTGAAGACAAGTATTTAAGGACTGAAGCCTTGAATCTTCAAGTCTTAAGGGAGTCAACACATAAATGTCAAACCTTTAGGACTCAAGCAAGAGTCTTAAGATTAGTATTTCGGGATTCAAGTCTTTTGTTTGGTCAAATCTTTAGGAAGTGAAGTCTCAGATATCAAGTCAAGTCTTCAGGGATTCAAGGATTGGGTTTGGTCAAATACTTTGGGAGTTAGGACTCAATTATCATGTCTTAAAGGATTCAAGTCCTGGGTTAGGTCAAGTCTTTGGGGGAGTCAACAGTCGGGTTCAGTAGAATATTAGGAGAGTCAAGTCTTGTCAGGTCTCAAGTACAGGCTTCAGGAATCATGTCTCAATTTTCAAGTCAAGCTCAAGTCATGTTCTGGGAGCTCAAGTCTCAAATTCTCATGTTTTAACTGACAACAAATAGAATGAAACAAAATCTAATCTTACAGGTTTCTTGTTGTGGGTGAGTTCACTACAGAGCCTCCACCCTCCTGGTGTGGGAGGAGAGACAAGTTTTCTTATCAGCATCTGGTCATGCATAAGACTTGAAACAATCAAAACCAGTTTTGTCTTCGAACATCTTGTAGGCCCACTGTGTGCATTTGCAGTCACCTGTTTCTGCTCCTCTGCCACACAAATAAACACTCTTGTGTTTACTCGACACTCCCATGATGTTTGACGACAGCTGTATGTTCACTGCACATCGCTAACATTCACAAACTGCCGATTTTATCTTTAAATCAATGAAACATTCCCCATGAAAACACTTTGAAAACACCCTTCAACAACTCACGTCTGTCAGAGACACAGTCGTCAAAGTACAAAGACATAGAAGCTTTGGTAACTAATAAATTAGGTCATAAATATTGGTAGAGACCTCTGCTTCATATACAGTTCAGACTGTGACAATCCATATGTTTTTGTCTTTGCAGAGATAACACATTGGACACATTCTTAAAGGTGACAGAAGTAGATTAATGACAGAAAGGTTGAAAGGTTGAATCCTCCCTGCTTCAAGTCCATTCAATTTCAATTTAAGTGTACTTTTTCCAATAATGTGCAGCCCAAGTGTCAATTCCTCTATTTATGAGTAAAATATTGCAGGTTTGTAGATCTTGCACAAGTCAAGTTGCTCCTCCAGAGCTGTGGTGTTGAATAATGGCCAGAACAACTTTTGCAATATACTATGACGTGACAGGGCATTTAACCTCTAACCTTTTCCATACCAAATGTCTTAACTTCCCCATTTTATCCTGTTTGACATTTGTGCGTCAAACGTTATTGTTTGAATTCTGAATTTTCAGAATTGATCTTTGGCCACCAAATCAATTGTACCATATTTGAAGTTCCCCCACTGCATTTCTGAGATATCGTATTCATGAGATTGGGCTGCCAATGATCTCGACTTATGGTAACCTAAATCTAATCAATTCATCCTTCAATCCAAGTGAACATTTGAACCAAATTTGAAGAAATCGGGTCAAAACATAACGCCTCTGGATACACTGTTGCCAGCTCAGAGGCATAAAAATAAAAACATACAAAATTATAATATAAATAGTTGTTTATGCTGTTTGTTGTGAAGTAAAAGGCTCTGTGATATTTAATTTAAGGGATTTGATGATATCAAGCAACTTCAGATGTCGCCTGAACAGACCTGAGCCACGCGACCTTCCCCATTCTGCTTCTTTCAGCCTAGCAACTGTAAAACTAACACAAACACTTGTTGCTGATTGCTATCGTACGTGCAGCAGGAGGTGGTGCTGAAAAACATGTCTGCTCTGTCAACGCTCTCACTCTGATAAAGGTTGAAACAACATGTGACATCACTGCTCACAGACCCGACTGTTCAGCGGTGGTTAACACGGGCAATATTTCACATTGTCGCACGAGAAATAAAATTTAGTCTCATCAATACAAATAATACCCCCGACTGATCAGTATTCTGTCTTGAGGAATTCGATTCTAAATACAATATTTTTTTTTTCTTATGTCCACAAACCAATATAAAGTAAATTCATTGAAGACACACAGAGTTAAGATAATAGAAAAATTCTTTATTCTAAATGGAAATGATGAGGAAGGAGCACGAATATAAGGCAACGTGGACATGAATGCTTTTGTACACTTTCTAAACCAGCCCACATTAACTGGGCGTCTTCGATAGCAGCAGATTATCACAACAGATTTTTAAGGAGCAGCTCTGACGGATGAGTGGTCCTGGAATGCCAACATGGAAAGTTATTCAAAGAATTAAACGTGTTACTTTATCTGAGGCTGTTGTTTGTTTAAGTCGTAGGCGTTTTGATTCATTCATTCCCGGCAGTCTGATGAATTGTGACCTGTAAAAGGTCGTCACAGCTTCACCTTCCCAGCCAGCGGACTGCTGGGGTAAAGACTAGAGAAGCGGCCAAGGGCCCAGACTGGAAAGACGTTTCTGTAGGAGGTGTAGCTGATAGCGCAGCTCTTGTTGAACACACCAGCAATATTCTCCTGGGGAGAGAGAAGAATCACATATTAAAATTCACATTTGGGAAATTATCCTTGTTGTAGTTTTAGAGTTGCTAATGACTGATAGCAAGGGGAGAGAATCACCTGTGGCCAGTCTCCATTGGGCAGCTGCCTGTCAATCAGCAGCTGTGCTCCTCTTTCAATGGCCCGTTCGTCTGGATGTCTGGGTGATACAAGAGGGGATTTAATCACATTTGAATATCTGATTTGGCAAAACTTGTTGGACTTGGTGGATAAATGTTAAAGCGTTGCTTTACCTGACAGCCATGAGGCCTAGCAAAGCCCAGCAGGTGTTGTGGATCTGAGATGTGTCGCTCTGGACGTAGCACCGCTGCTCGCACGACTCGAAGTCCTCCCCCCAGCCTCCGTCTGACATCTGCCGGTCCAACAGGAACTGACAAGCTTTCTGCACCTCCACACACGCATCCCTGGAAACAGAGGGCACAGCAGCGTGATTAAGTCTGTAGGCTGGGAGTTCACGAAAGTCCTGTGTGGCTTGTTGTGCTTGTTGTGGGTCAAAAATCATGTTCATGGTTTGATGTTAAATTTCCATGATCAGTGTTTGGAACTCTTACTCATCCTTGTAGATGTGACCCATACAAGCGAAGGCTTCAAGGCCAAACCATATTCCATATGTGAAGCACACTCCCCAGGACCTGAGCATGAGCAGAATTTGATTAGTCGCATAACGCGTGACCTGTTCATGAGGTAGGATATCAGGTAGTACAACAGCAGCTGTAGTCTCACCCTTCCCAGGAGCCATCAGACCTCTGCACCTTCCTGCAGTATTCCAGTCCTTCTTTTAGAGTGCAGCTGAAAAGTAACAACAAATAACAACCTTCACTTTTGACTCCAGAGTTTCAAATATTCCCTTTGACAAAAAAAAAGTCAGTCAAAAGTCATTAAACAAAAACAGAATGGCAACAAATGACCTACATAAATGTGTTAAAGGCATTTTAGTTTGAAATAGCTTTGTCATGGGTTGTGCGTGTTTCACTAATAAAGGGGAATTCTGAACTTGGGTCGTATATTTACATGTTTTTGTGTGCAAGTTTTGGAATCGGTCCAGTACATCGACTCAGCATCCAGCCTTCACATGATTGCAATGGTTGCAACATAATGGAGATAAACCTTTTTGTAAAAATATAAGATTCTAAACTGTAACCAAAAACACAAGTCTTGCTCTGAAATCTCAAGTGGTGAGTTGTTGCAGGAAGATGAGGACAGAAAGAGTTTGAGAGAAGAGTTTGTAAGTTACTCTTCATTTATTAGACCTATTTTTTTTTTAATCTGGGGTTTCTGTTCCTCATTGATATTACATTGCAGTTTTGTTGTGGCTGCAAACTGAGGCGATCTACTGGACTGATTCCAAAACTTCATTAATACACCAAATGATGTAAATGTACTGCCCAGGTTTACAAATACAGGAATTCCCTTTTAAAGCTACACATTTGAGTGTAGTGTACCTTATCTCCTCAGCACGGTGTTGAGGGTAGACCTTCTGGAAGTGCCTCAGAGCCTGCATCACTGCTGAGGTACACTCCACATAGGTATAATCTATCATGATGTCACCTAAACAGAGACAGACGGAGAGAGACGGAGGGCACAAAGTGTTACTAATCAACATCACATTTCACAACATGTACTACATCCTCTTTCAAACACAGCAACTCCGTGTTTTAGGCTCTTTGCCCTTTTCAATTATAAAGACCTTGATATTGCAACATTTTCCAGACGTTGTAAAAGGAAATGAAAATGTCAGATCTTAATTTGTCTCCTTGTTTCCCTTTTTCCTATGTGCAGGTTGAGTAACACTCAGGGTCCCCACGGTGAACTGGGCTCTTTCACACGCCTGAAGGTTAAATCAAGCGGCAACTTGCAGGATGCAGAAGTTACGAAATGGACATCTCTGTAATACCAACTAATCAATCCTGTGACAGAATGATCAAGACTGAACACATCTGGCCATGACGTACATTAACTGGGCAATGATACCTACCGAACACCTCAGACGGGTTGAGCAGCTCCAAGAGTTTCCCTCCTCTTTTAGTTTCATATGTGGCAAATCCACCGTCAGAGTTTTTCATGCTCAGCAGCTACAAGGAGGAGATAGAAACTTGTCAGGTGTACTCCAAGTCTCAAGAAGCCCTGAGATCCCAAAGTGATTTGAAAAAACATTTTTCACACCTCACACAGTCGATTAAGTGCACCAACTACAACTACAGATGGGGTGTGTGCTAACACTTTTAGCTTAGAACCTACAGTGAAGATTTTGGGTGTAAATAATCAATACGGGATCTTGGGGCTTTTAGAGACTTGGATTACACTGGGTGAGCTGTACGAAGCTATTTTATGTTTCTTTGTTGGCTGTTTTTTAATGTTTGAAGCAAGTCTCCATCTGCTCCAGTTGTTTAAAAGAATGCTGCAAAGCCGTTTTGCTGTGAAGCTCCAGAAATGTTTTATGGATGATGAAACTTCACAGATTTTCCAACAGCATGATGGTGAATAGATTTCATTACCTTTGCAAAGACTCAAGCTTGCTGTTTCCTTCCGTTTTCAGTCTTTGCACTAAGCTAAGCTAACTCGTACTTGGCTGTAGCTTCATAGATAAAAGCAGATATAAGAGTGATATCAATCTCCTTGTCTAATTCTTGAAAAGATATTTCCCAAAGTGTAAAACTGTTCCGTTAGACCAGACTGTCATCAAAATATAACCTCTGAAGCTTCATGACCACAATAAACTTTAATTCATGTAAGTATGAAGCTTTCTTTTATCCGTCACATTTTTCTCACCACATTGACGGCATCATAAAGGCGCTCTGAGGTGACAGACTGGTCGATGGAGGGACAGAGCTCCTGCAGCAGCATCACTGACTTCAGGCCCTCAGCTGTGCAGTCAGCCACGATCCAACCGCAGTCACGGGTACTGAAGGGGAAGCCTCCCTGGAAAGAAACAAAACGCAGGCGTCAACAAAAGAATGCATGAATACATACAGGCCAGCAAGCGAAGAAATGTTCTTTTGTGTGTTCGAAAGTGGCTCTTGTGTCATAGAGGTGGCACCTTGTTCATCTGTCTGTAGTACTTCTGGTACTCGGGAGGATTCTCAGGTATCTGTTAAAGTGGAACAACCAGTCAGGCATAAGATTTCCCTTTCAGGAAAGCAGCTTATATTACACTGTTTTGATTGTATTACACTTAAACGTCTGACTGAAGCTAAATACTAAATAACATGTAGCTGGTGGTACCTGTGTGATGGTGAGAAACTGATGGGCATCTTTGAGGCACTGGGCCAGCCTGGGGTTATCCTGGGCTCCTGCCTGAAAGACCCCAACCAACAACATGTTATGATCATCTACCTGATACTGTTATATTAGGATTACATGCCAACCACAGTGTTAAAACAACAGATTTGCTCATCACATCCTGTAAGTAAGGCTTAAGAAGTAGGAATGACTCTCTGGCCTCATTTTAAGAACTCATCTTAAGGAAGTTACTGATTCTGAGAGCCTTATATCCACAGGCAGGTCGTAAAATCACAGGTTAAATGCATCACAAATATCAAAGTCTTACAGCAAAGACATGAGATCATGAGCATCAATACAGATCTTGTTTCTGATGCTAAAACTCAGGGTTAGGGTTGGATAAGGCTGAGCTACAGTAAGAAAAAGCAGCAGCTTGATTACTACATCTTTATAATATGTGATTGTTGCCGTTTTGTATTATCAACACTGAAAACATGAGTGCCAATTTTTGCATTACCTCAAGGAAAGCCTGCACAGCAAAGCAAGTATCCCACAGTTGAGATCCATTGGTCCCCTGTGCACAACAAAAAGTGTGGACAAACACTCAGATTGTGAATTAAAGCTGAGGTGAATGCGTAGCTTGAAAATGAAAGATTTGGAATCAGCAAGTACAAAAGTATACTTAGTTTTAAGTTTCTACTCAGAGCTTCTTCTTAAACATGAGCATTTAGGTTCAGACAACATTGTGCACTGTCACCCAGAATACAAAGGGGAGCAGCGAACAAATCCTCACCTGCATTTTCATGCCATCTAATCCCAACCTGAAAAACAAACAACCTACTGTTAGATTATCAGTTAAGTAACACTTGCCAAATGTCATTGAATGATTTATTATCGCTGAATAAACAATTTTGAGTCATTTTTTATCAGAAGATCCAGCACAAAGAGTTTCTTTCTCCAACACCCAAATATGACCAGTGATGCAACAGAAGTTCGTTTTGTTAATTATTTCTTAGAGACCAGCTGACTGACCAGAGGTAGTCGGGGATCCTGGACACATGCTTCTGAAAGATCGGTGAGGAAGGACCGTCCACATACCAGCGAACCAGCATGTTGATGGTCTTGGAGATCTGAGGAGAAAGTCCTAGAACTTCATGTTCACATCCTCTATTTCTTTTACAGAGTCAGTTTAAATAAGATGTTTTTCACAGTTGATTCAATATGTATTCTGTATTTGTGATATCTGTTTATATATTACCGGTCCAATGCTGATACATTTAGTGAAGCTGTCGTCAGCCTGGATGTGTTCATACAGTTCTTTGACAGCCTTTCCTCTCAGCGTGGTGCTGTGGTGGGCTTCGTACACGTTTAACACCACTGCAGGGGAACAGGAACAGAGTCACAGGGTCAAGAGTGATTCACAGAGCAACTTTAAGGGAAACCCCTACTTCACTTCTTCTTATCATTGCAGAAAAACATCTTGTAGTCAAGGAAAGTGTTTTTTTCCCCCATTTATTACCTCACACTTGAGTTCAGCAAAACATTTGTGTGTCATCAGCTTTACCGTTGAAAGTGCTGAATCACCGTTACACACTGTTAACAGTTATTGTAACCAGCCTGAACATGCTGCCTGTTCCACCACTACATGCTTCTGTAGGTTTATAAACATGTGCACAGTGTGTTGTACATACTCAGAAGTGGGAAGTAATAAAGCAAAAAAACTTTGTTACTGTATTTATGTAGATATTGTCTTTACTTTTATTCCCTACGTTTGAGCACGGCTACCTGAACTTTCACCTCCTCACTCATTATCTTAGTTTGAATGCATTTGAGGCGTGTTAGTGTCTCGTATCTGCAGAGATCCTGCAGCCCTCTGCCTGGATTTTCTTATTTTCTCTCTTTGTTGCTGCTCGGGACGCTTTACCAACCCAATATGTGGCTATTTGACATCCTGGGAATGAGACTCAACAATCAACTATCTTGAATCATATAAATATGCTGTGAGCTTCAGTTAGCTTTGCACAGAAATGTCCAGTAGAAATGTCCATCAGAGTGATACTTTTTACTTTACTAGTATATTTCAGTGCCTGTACTTTTACTTTTACTTGATTAAAGAATTAGTACATCTACTGGAGTAAAGAATGTGTGTACTTTTGCCACCTCTGTGCGTACTTACTGTAGGCGATGGAGAGCAGTGTGCTGTGAGGTGTGTACATGTCACATGCTGCCACATTGTTCCTCTGAGCAGGCCAGTTAATGGTGGAATAGTCCTGGACATAAAGCTCCTGAAAACAAAGAGCAACACTTATGATGCATACATCAATGCATGATGATGTATATATATAAATATATGTATTCATATGATATCTATGGCATTTTCTTTGGTCTTGTATATTTTAAGATCGAAAGAAAAGCTGGTTCACATCTTTTTCCAGTGCAAGACTGTCAAAATAAAAGACAAGCTGCTACATTGTGCCGCTCCTCCAGCATAGTGTAAAGGTGGATCACAGAAAAGGAAAATTCCATCCTGTACACTCCTACACTGATGTACAAGGAACGAGGGATCACAGAATGGCTTGACGAGTAAGAAAATTATATGAATCAAATGCTATGGCCTTCACAATCAAAAGAGTTATGACTTGAATCTAAGCAAATACGGAGCACTGAAGCTGTTCATGTTTCCCAGCTCCTTATGAAGCCTTATGTTTTCCTGTTAATTTGTTAACCACCTGTAAAGTGTCAGTCTGTGATGTTAAAAATGATATCTTCCAGCTTTCCTTTTGAGAAAAAGTACTTTACTTTTAACTTATTTGACCGATGATGACTTTTAAAACCCCCACATTTTCCAAACCTGCTGCATTCGTACACAGCAGCAGGAAGTTGCTCCAATACAAACATCTTCAGAGTGGAAGAAGTAGTATGACTGAAGGAAGAAGCTCTTGCACAATAACGCTACAAGTGTGGCTTTATATAGTCAGTATGAGTATGGCGCCCCCTGGTGATGTGATGTGGTTTCAGCACCTCTCTGAGGCTCAGGATTAGAGAGTCCTCATCCGCAGCCAGTCTGACAGCATAACAGTAACTCATGGGGAGGTAAACCTGCCGACAGTGACACCACAGGGTGGAGGGGTGGGCCGGCATCCAGGTGGGGAACAGCCTGGGACAGACACAATTATAAACATAAACCCTGAACTGATACAGAAGAAAA
Source organism: Diplodus puntazzo (assembly GCA_963678695.2). Lineage (NCBI taxonomy): Eukaryota > Metazoa > Chordata > Actinopteri > Spariformes > Sparidae > Diplodus > Diplodus puntazzo. The sequence goes on along the minus strand of OZ023164.1, from coordinate 30,180,711 downwards.
CAATGTTCGCACTGATAAAAACATTTGATGATGAAAACAGCTAATTAATCTCTGTGTCACCAACTGACAAACATAAACAAGAGTTATTCAGTCTGTTCTAAACACTTCGTATCTGGTCGATGCAATAAAAAAAGATCATTTATAATTTTCGGCATGCGATTAAAACATGAGTGAGGGTAGATGGGAAGATATTGTGATGTTGGAACATCCAACCTACCACATCTCTGGCAGCAGCGTGTTCATTCCCTCCCAGCTGTAGACATTTAAAATGGCCAACCAGAATTTACCCCACGAGGGAATCCCCACAGCTCCGCCTGCATAACAAAAAAAGAACACAGACAGCTTTAATATGAAGCTATTACCACTATTAATTAACATGGTTATTACTAAAAACATGCGCTATACCTCAGATTTAATTCAAAGGAAATGTGCCTTTAGCAGCATATAGCCCCTGAATAAAATCTGTTTTTGACGATGATAAGTAATTGTGATCGACTGCAGATTTATTCATAAGTTATGTTGCGTGTTTATGGATCATTTCAAACTTCTAACCTTTGCTGTGGAGGTTGTTTCTGGCTCGAACCAGGTCTGGATCATCAGGCTCAACTCCTAGAATCCTTAATGAGGTGTAACTCAGCGCTGTACCGAAGACGGTCGACTTGTCTTCAATATGTCTGATGAAAAACAAAAAGGCATCCATGATGCTGCCATTATTAGTATTACAGACAGTCTGACCCTGTATGTTTCCTGTTCTGCCCGTTAGAGTCTCCCAACTCAGGAGTATACATAAAACATGAAATCATGGTATGCATGAATAACAAAAGTTAAAATGCTGCTGACTTACAGTCCCCAGCCTCCATCTGGCAGCTGAACAGAGCGCAGGTATCTCACCATCTCCTTCTTCCAGGCCTCGGGTAGAGGAATCTTTGCCACATGACATGTAATCAGGAGACCTGAACCACAGAAATGGACACCAACACAGTGACATTAAAATATATAGAAACACATGCACAGGAACACTGGTGTCAGGACAACGATGGCTGCTGCAGATTACGTGGAGGTGGATGAACTCGCTTCACCTGGGAGCAGGAAGAGAGGTCCACCGTAGTCTCCTGCCCAGTGACCGTCCTCGGCCTGCAGGTGGCTGTAGAAGTGCATCCCTTTCAGAGCTGCATCTACAGCCGTGTGAGCAGCCGGGGAGCCAGACACAAACTTACTCTGTGGAGAAAACTGATGATTAGAAATGGACACCGGACAGATGTTACACACTTCAGGGCAGCCACTGTTGTCAGCATTAATCGAAAAGAATAATTGTTTGTATTCTATCTGCTACAGTTTTTGTACAAAGGAATGAGTGATGCTTCTCAAACTTATTGACATAACAAAAGATGAAAATAAGTGATACGGAGAGACCAGAGAGCCTAATTTCACCTTCATGAAGAACAAAAAAACATTTAAAGTTAAAGATTTAAAGCGTACTGTGTCCAATCCTAGAGAATGAGCTTCCAGCATTGTCTGCTCTCTGTCCAGGGTGTCCTGATCCTCCACATAGCGCCACGTCTGCCTGCCCTCGTCATTAGTCAGTCTCCAGCGGCTCAGGTCTGTGGCTGGATCGCTCTTGTAAGGCCCCCCTCGCCTCCGCAGGTGCCTGACAGATACAGCAAATATGTTAATGTCGGATCATCTGTTTGTATTGCTGGATTCTATAACTTATCTGTTAGGTCATAGTATATGTAGATTTCATGCATATTGCATACATTTTGGACAAAAGCGGTACGATGTGTTGTAAAGATTGTTTCTAGCGCGTTGAGGTTTTTATCGCACAGGCATTAAATATAACTTTATAAAAATGGCAGTCTTTCTGACGATGGTCTGGTTTGCTGTTACAAGTCATTTATGGGGCGGCTGTGGCTCAGAGGTGCAGCCTGCGTCTTCTTATTGGAAGGCTGTAGGTTCGATTCCCCTGGTGGTCTGCATGCTGAAGTGTCTTTGGGCAAGATACTGAACCCCACACTGCTCCTGATGCATGGCAGCCACAGCCAGTGAATGTATATATGAGTTACTGTAATTCGCTTTGGACAAAAGTGTCTGATAAATGTAAATGTATAGTCAGTAGAGGAATCACAAGACTGTTTCATAAACACTGAAAAGTTCCTCATACACACACAAAAAAAAAACAGTGACATCATGTAAACAAACTGGTATATAAAGGGCTAAAATCCTGAAAATGAGTTAAGTTAACATTTGGTTCGGTTTTATCAGAACCGACGTTGATGAAAAATATAACCCAGTGAAAGTTGAAAATAATATTAATAAACATTAGTTAAATGCTTTTTTTTATCAGTTGCACGAGTGTTAATGTAAATTAAAGACCTGCAGCTCCATAATATTTTATTATGACAATATTTGGTCTGAGGTAAAGTGAAGAAGATAGTAAAAATAGTATTTTGAATTAGAAAAATTCAAGTAACTATGCTACATTTCACTATTTTATATGACAGAAACTTTTCCCCACCTGACAGAATGAACCTGACTCACTGTAGCTAGCATACATGTTGACTCAAACTTTAGACGGAAACGTAATGAACATACGTCGTTTAAACTACATAATAAGTTGTAGTTTTGGCGACATTAACCCTTAAATAAAACAAAATACTCACGTTCCCTCAGTCATATCTGTAATTGACAGCTACAGCGTTGAATCCTCCGCTGAACCACATCGATCGTTTTCTTTTCAGCCTCTCTAACGTCTCTGCCCCTTTTTGTTCTTATCATGGGAGTTGTAGTTCTTTAACGAGAGAACGTTCAGTGTTCCGTTGCACCTCACACTGCATTTCCCAGCAGACCTCGCGGTGCCGTCCGAGTAGTTCTCCACATGGAGAGACATGAGCAGAGTGCCGGCTGTCCAATCACAAACGAGCTGGGCGGAGAAAGAGGCGGGTCTGTAGTGAGGTCAACCAATGAGAGCGCGACTAGGACAAACACTACACATGTGCTCATTGATTAAGATGATCCAGTGGCTGTAAACTGCTGAATAATAACTGGGTTAAATGGGAGATTTGTGTACCAAATTACACTTTTATTCAAAATTAAGCAGTTTGACTTCATTCTAATTACGTATATATGTATTTCTACACATTTATTGAATGATTGTCTATTAGAAAGACGTTTTTTCTGTTTATGTGTGTGTTTTTGTTATTTTAAATTATGTTAATACTCATTTAAAATGTTCATTTTCTATAAATATTCTAAAGATTTTTTTTAACACAGTTGGAAAATCAACCATTATATCAAGTCTGTGGAAAAAAGACACACATTAGTTTATTATACTAAGACATTTTCGATTTATACATGCAAAATTAATGGCACAACATTAAATCAAGAGCAAAAATCGAAATCTTTGTACAAACCAAGACCATAAATCACAACAAAACAATAAGTCAGACACTGTTGCAATCAGTGTATCTGAGTGAACCACATGTAACTCATTTTGCAAGTCATCTGTCTGTCAGAAACATACTGTGATGACTTGCATTTTCTCCAGGTGGTGCTCTTGTGTTTGTGTTTCTTCAGCCATGGTGGCTTTTGCTGGCCATGGTAATAAGGAACAGGAATCATCGTCAATACATTGAAAGATGCAACCTCCCAAGAAGTCAGTTTCAATGATTGAAAAAGCAAAAATGGCCGATTGATTATCTAAATGATCATATAATCTTTATCATGTGTTTTTGATCAGTTGATCAGCTGTGGAAAAAGCAAAAATGACTGACACAAGTTTGCAGAGTCCAAAGTACTTTCTGCAGATTTCTTCAGCAAGAAATCCAAATATGTTCCATCAGCAACAATATAAAACGAGTTGGCACCAGCAAATGTTTTGCATTTTTGCTGCACAAATGAGTTAAATGTTTAAATGATTGTGAATTAAGTTATTTAATAATTTATTAATAGCCTATAACAAAACACTTGAACTTTAATCTGACTTGTATTTTTGATAAATAAATATTTAATAAATGTATTTAAACTCCAAAAGTTGCTCCTGATACTCATTTAATACTGTATCTTATAGTTAAAGACTTTTACTCAAGTACTATTCGTAAGTGTGACTTCTTTTTTTTCTTCAGAAAAGTAATATTTTAGCATTACTACTTTTACTGAAGTACTAAATAAAACCATATCTTGATTTAAGCTGGGGGCTAAAAATAAAGGACAATAAAAGTCCACAAAAAAAAGAAAATGTTTCAGGGACGCTAATGAAATTATATAAAATATGTTGCCAATATACTGTAAATTAGACAAAGATTAATCCATCTATAACTATAGATAAATGTAATTTTTGTCCATGAACTGACTTAGTGATGGATTAGTAGTATTGTTGATCATAATGACAGTTCATGTGTTTTCTAAACAATAACAAAAAAATAATTTCATAATTAAATCATAATGCTAGTTGGAGCTCAGTTCACTGTGAGGAGTCTCAGTGTTGCTCAACAAACATTCAAAGGTTGGGAAACTTTTCTGTTTGTACTCTGGATGTGTAGCAATGTTATGGTCATTTCAATAGAAAAAGTTTACTCACCCTGTAGCTTCATGTTTCCCTGGTACTGTAAAAAGGGGATGCAGTGTGTGTTGTGTAATGTGATGTTTGATATTAAGACTGTGTAACCTCCGACTCCCTAAACACTTTACTAAACGTCAGACTTAAATTCTTGACAACTTGATTTGGCATTAGAGACAAAAAAAGTTCACTGAACTTGAGATCCATGAAAATTGATGTCCTAACGACATGATGTTTGACTTGACTCCTTGATAACTTAAATTTAGCCCCAAATTTGGAGACTTTACCCTCCAAACTTGACATGAGACTTCAATCCAAAGGACCTGACTTCAAAGACTTGACTTCCTACAGACCTGACCAAACCTGAGACTAAACTCCCAAAGACTTGAACTTGAACTTTAGACTTTAGACTAGTGAGCGAGTGTGAACACTCCAAAATGTTACAAAATATATATATATGTTTTTAAAATTATTTGTGAACACAGGTAAGCAGTACTAAGCTTTTTAGAAGGTTGAAAATATAATGTTAAGTCAACAAAAACAAAGAAGTTGATGAAGAAGAAGGCGAAGAAGAATGTAAAATAAAACGTTCTGCATTTTGTGTTACATCAGAGAAATCGACACATTCACACTCACACACTTGTGTTTCCACGTGTCCAATGTGTGGAAACAACGAAAGCGGACTGACTTTAAGATTAAGCCAGTTTGATCGTACGAAACAAGAATTGTGGAGGTGTCATCCTGCTTTGACATTAATGCATGAGTCATCATAATCTAATGTTATGTATTATAATAAAACAACAGTCTGCATGGTGTTGCAAATTAAAGCAGATTTTCCTGATTATCCTGACACGTTTTCAATGTAGGACTGTAACTTGTAACAGAGTATTTTCACAGAGCAGTATTAGTACTTTTACTTAAGTAAAGGATGAGTACTTCCTCCTCTACTGCCTGTCCGCCCTGTTTCTTTCTATAAATGTCGAACTCGTTCACTGTTGTGTCTGTTGATCTGCTCTCCAGCACTCTAGTAAGTTCACTTGTAGCTTTCTGTCCAAAATTATGTGATTAGGTGAAATTGTATAACATTTTATGTTTTGTGTTTTTCGGTACTTTTCTCCTTTTCTTTTGTTAAGATGTTGTTTGTTTGTTTTTTTCAGGTTTGGATCTGATCTGAACATCTAAAAATGTACAGGTTTCCAGGTAAATAATTTACCTGTAACCGTCTTTGTTCATTCTCAGTCTTTTCACTCGAACCAAATACCTACGCTTGTCCTTTTTGTGAAAGTTTCTTAATTTCACTTTGAGTAGCAAAAACTAATGTCAGGTTTGGACTAACTGAAAGCGAAAATTGTGTGTCCCAACCCTTTTTGTTTGACTAGGAACGTCAGGAGGAGAATACGGAGGAGGATCCCCAGAAGTATACGTACCAGGATGTATACCCCCTCCTCTACCATGGATATCCCCTTCCCCTCCTCCAATGCCTTGGGGGTCCCAAGGGTGAGATCCAGTTGATTTATTGATAAATGGGGGGTGGCAACAGCTCAGTCCCTAGGTACTTGACTTGGGGACTTGAAGGCCGGTTCAAGTCCCACCCGGACCAAATAAAATGTATGATGTAGACTAGTAGTTGGATAATGCTTATTCACATCCTGGGCATTGCCCTTGAGCAAGGTACTGACCCCTAACACTGCTTGTTGGGCGCCGTAGCATGTGTGGCAGCCCCTTCACTCATCTCCTCTATACGCTGCATGTGTGCGCCTGTGTGTGTGTAATGTGAGTGGAAAAAAGAACTTATAAACATTATATATATAAAAAATGCAAATCCTTGGTACCTTTTAAAGTTAAAGCAGTCCAACAGTTCACTGACAATCAGTAATAGTTACATTAAAGTGGTATCGATTCCACTTATGCAGTAAATAAAACTGGTAACACTCAGCACTCAACACTTTATAAGATACACCTTGCCAAAACTAAACTTTAAAAAAGGCACAATGGACATATCTTTAGGAAATGAAATGTCAATATTTGTCTCTGCAGACATCCTCCAACAGCTCCTGCAGCATCGACTCTGATGAGGTGAAGACTTCTGGATGGGAAAAGAAACAAAACCAATTTCCACTGGGACACCTTCATCCTGCTTTCTTTTAAAATACCAATCAGTTTATTTAGCCACCTAATTTTAAATGTGTTTCGTGTGACATATTGTATGTTTGAAATGTAAGACGCTTATCATATTTGATCTCTTGTGATTAACAACTACTTCCTCTTTAAATAAAATCTCTCTTTGTTCTGTTTTTATTTGACCTCATTGCCAATTTCTTTTGCTAATCAATCGAACCCAAAAATTGTTTGCTGGGTTCATCGTCCCAAGAATGACTCTTTTACATCAGAGTGCATTCAACATAATTGGGGTGGCCAGCTTCCAATTCAACAAAACTTCAAATCTCCAGACTCTATAAAGATGTGAAGGTCTTTTTCTCTGCTACGTCATCACCGTGACAGCTAATTAATCGAGCAAAAGCACGTTTCAGAAAAGTGCATTATGAAAATATACATCAGTCGCAGCTCTGAACTTTATGTCTTTAATTATATTGGAACATATCATCTACTTTTTGAATTTAACATCCGTTGATCAATGAAGAAAAGAAAACCTTTTAAAATGGTAGCAATGTGCCTGTCTTAAAACCAAAGAAAAAGAAATACGTCATCACACATAGGGTCCATGAAGTCCACCAGATAACACAACACAAATATGATAACAGCTCAGATTGCTACACAACACAAAGACATTTATTAAAAACATGCACGCCGTGTCGTTTCAATCGAACCGAGAGTCCACACCAGTAGCTATTACACATTTGGATGTGAGACTGAGTAGAAGACAGCGAAAAACAGAGGAGTTAGCATATCAAAGCTAAGAAGGTGTTTCTTGATTTGTATCTAGATACATGGGATTCAATACGATTCAAGGACGACACATTTTCAGTAGGGGATGATTCAGTTTAAAGTCTTCCAATTTGAGACTCGATAGAAAATTGGCATGGGTACATTTTGGGTTGGTAAAGCGTCCCCAGCAGCAACAAAGTGAGAAAATAGAAAATCCAGGCGGTGGGCTGCAGGGTCTCTGCAGGTATGAGACACTAACACACCTTTTCTCTCATTCCAGTCTCCCTCTCTGTCTGTTTCCGTCTTGTTACGTCTGTCGTGAATGATATACACCCTACTCTCTGTCACCTACAATAAATCTCAAACGATGATAAAACACTGCTGACGGAGCAATGTGGGCGTAGAACAGGGAATAATTTTGGGCATCCCAGTTGCTGTCATTGAATATGCCTGCAAACCAGAGATATATTGACTGTCTACGTTTGATTCGTATCATTACAACATTTCCACGAGACAGGAGTGATGTTGTCCAGGTGACATCTGTATGAGCTGACTTTTTCATTTGAAGGATGAGGGGTTGGAGGGTGGCGAGACACGATATGGCTTCCAAGCAGCAGCCAGACTTGCAGCTGTCTTTGAAAAACCAGTTGACAACACTGGTGACAAGATCTGTTTTAACCCAAACCGTGATCTTTTCCAGTCCAAACCTTTTTGTAGACTGGACCTAGACTGTACCAGACATTAGCCGCAGAGTTGCCACCACTAAATAAAAAAAATTAGGCATGTCCCTGTATATCTGATGCAGGGTGTTTTATGTAAGGGTCAGCAGAAGTGAATTCCTCTAGTCTAAAAGGTTCTACGTTCACCACTCCCCAGACCTCTTTTACTCAACAGCATCATGCACATATTTGCTGAATTAGGATCTTAGTATTACTTAACCTGCAACATGAAAAAAGGAAACAGGGAGCCGGATATTAACGTTACCGTCTGTCTCCTTTCAACATTCAAACCGTCTGAAACTTGTCATCTGGATGTGTTGCAATGTTATCGTCATTTCAGTGGAAAAGGGCAGAGAACCCGATGCCATCATAGCGCCCTTGTTTTTTTGTGTTGTGAAATTTAGATAGGAGAACAGTGTGTTTTTAAAAATTAAGTCAATCAGATAAAATGTTTGTCAACTCATTATAAAACACTTGTCCCGGTTGAGCCAAAAGCAAATTCAAAGCTGTTGTTGAACCAGTTGGTGTCAATGCATGGTTTTGGGTTCTTTTGTAAAGGTTACAGTCTGAATTCCATTTCTTAAACAGACTAAATTGTTTACACATTTTTAAATGCAAACTTAAGTGTGTAGATGAACTTTAACAGTCCCTATAAGCTGTAAAGCACAATGGGTCGACATCACATAGTCTTCAAATTTTTCACACATTTTAATAATCAACTATCCAGGCACCTGGCAAAAAAATCCATTTTGCGACCTCAACACAAAAGGGCATCCACCTCAGCTTCACGCAAAAACAACGGTCAACAACAGCTGCTTAGGTCTAATTCTAGCCTATAAAATGGCATAAAATGATGCAAATGTTCATATTTTCAAAGATTAGAGGGCATATCATTCAGAGGCTTAAGTGTAAGTGGCTCAGGAGAGACGGGAAAGAAGAGTGAGTGGGTTTTCTTACTTCACAATCACTCATTGGCTGTTGTAGGCCACAGGACAGGCATACAAGCTCCTAACTTGTTAAATGAACTGTAAATAAATAGGTCTTGGTTTGGCAGCCTTTTTAGGCAACTTGCAGTGGCAATTTAATTGCATTTTGGGTTAAAATAGTGGAGTTGTTGATAAGAAAAAAGCATGAAAAAGCATGCGCTATCACAGTTCAATGCTATTTGGTCGCCATTTACTCACGGAATACTTTTTTCATACTAAACAGTTTTCTGAAAACGATCCACTGCACATGTAGGAATAAAAGAAGACAGCTTTTGTCGGAATTTGTTACACCACTGAAACACCACAGACACTTCGATTAATTGGTTATATGACTGCAGTTTTAAAAACCTGGGGCCTTCATTACCCACAATGCAACTAAACAACTAACTGACATCACTTGAGGCAGTTTATCAGATTACATGCAGCTTCCTCTGAATCCACAAAAGGCTTTATACTACTTTCCTTCACATATGCAGCAGAACTCCCCAAGACCTTTAACAGTAAACACTTAAATGTGTAAAACTGGTGAAGTTACCCTTTAATGTATTTTGCGTTGGTTTGCATCCAGCCAAATATCAGACACAGATGGAAATTCAAGCAATTTAGACAAACAATTCCTCACAAGACATGATGCTGATCAATTTCTGAATTCTCACAAACCAAACAATCGATTCATAAAGAAAATACTAAGCAGATGAATTGATAATGAAAATAATAATTAGTTGCAATCCTTTACAAAATATTTTATAAAGAGCACCATCTCACCCATCTGCAACATAAAAATCCTGCTTTTACATTAATGCATAAATACATTTGAACTTTTTGTACTTTAACTCTATTTTCAAAATCATACTTTCATATTCTTTCAATGCAGGACTTTTTTGTGTCTTATTAGTACTTTTACTTGAGTAAGGGATCTGAGTACTTCCTCCTTCACTGCCTGTCCGCCCCGTGGCTTCCTATAAAAGCAGAGCCAGTTCACTGCTGTGTCAGTGAATCTGCACTCCAGCACTTAGTAAGTTCACCAACTGGTTTTCTACATTTAACAAAACACACTGTCTACAGTGGACTGCAAATGCTTTCTTTCTCCATAATTTAGCACTTTGGTTTTTAAAACTGCTTAACTCATTTTTATTGAAAAAGTTATTTTGTTTCTCATGTAAAAACAGGATTTATGTGTAATCAAGTGGCTTCTTTCATTTCAGAGTTCACATATGTTCGGAGATTCTGCAATGTTCGGCTTTAACATCACCAACAGAGGTAAAGAAATCACTTGTTGTAACTGTCTTTTGTTAATTTTCAAATCTTTGTCACTTATACTAAAACACTATGCAACCTGTCTTTTGAAATTTAATTATCAAAAATGTATATCATGTTTTATACAAACCACAAAAGAAAAACATGAGCCTCATCTCTTTTGTTTAACTAGGTCACCAGTATAATCCCTTTGGCTGTTATCCTCAGACAGTGCAAGGAGGATATCCTCACTGTCCACCATGGATGGAACAACACAAACCCTCTTATACACAGTCCTGTTGTCCACCTGTTTGCGGTCCTGCTGTAGCCCCATCTTTTGGATGGAATAGACAAGGACCTAATTGGGGGTATGGATGGACCTTTTGTCCTTGGTTTGGTGGTAGTGGATGGATTGGTGGCAGTGGACAGACTGGTGGTAGTGGAATCTTTAATGGTAGTGGACAGACTGGTGGCAGTGGAATCTTTAATGGCAGTGGACAGACTGGTGGCAGTGGAATCTTTGATGGTAGTGGACAGACCGGTGGCAGTGGAATCTTTGGTGGTAGTGGACAGACCGGTGGCAGTGGAATCTTTGGTGGTAGTGGACAGACTGGTGGCAGTGGAATCTTTAATGGCAGTGGACAGACTGGTGGCAGTGGAATCTTTGGTGGCAGTGTACAGACTGGTGGCAGTGGAATCTTTGATGGTAGTGGACAGACTGGTGGCAGTGGAATCTTTGGTGGTAATAGACAGACTGGTGGCAGTGGAATCTTTGATGGTCGTGGACAGACTGGTGGCAGTGGACAGACTGGTGGAAGTGGAATCTTTGATGGTCGTGGACAGATTGGTGGCAGTGGACAGACTGGTGGAAGTGGAATCTTTGATGGTAGTGGACAGACTGGTGGCAGTGGACAGACTGGTGGAAGTGGAATCTTTGGTGGTAGTGGACAGACCGGTGGCAGTGGAATCTTTGGTGGTAGTGGACAGACCGGTGGCAGTGGAATCTTTGGTGGTAGTGGGCAGACCGGTGGCAGTGGACAGACTGGTGGAAGTGGACAGTTTGGTGGCAGTGGACAGACTGGTGGTAGTGGACACTTTGGTGGTAGTGGACAGATTGGTGGCAGTGGACAGATTGGTGGAAGTGGACACTTTGGTGGTAGTGGACAGAGTGGTGGCAGTGGACAGTTCGGTGGCAGTGGACCAACTGGTGGTAGTGGATATTTTAGTGGTTATGGGCAGACTGGTGGCGTTGGCCCCTTTGGTTGCATTGGCCCCTTTGGTAGCGTTGGCCTCTTTGGTGGCATTGGCCCCTTCGGTGGCTTTGGATACTATGGTGGCTGTGGACAGACTGGTGGCAGTGAATACTTTGGTGGCAGTGGACAGACTGGTGGCAGTGGATACTTTGGTGGCAGTGGACAGACTGGTGGCAGTGGATACTTTGGTGGCAGTGGACAGATTGGGGGCAGTGGACAGACTGGTGGCAGTGGATACTTTGGTGGCAGTGGACAGACTGGGGGCAGTGGACAGACTGGTGGCAGTGGACAGACTGGGGGCAGTGGACAGACTGGTGGCAGTGGACAGACTGGGGGCAGTGGACAGACTGGTGGCAGCAGACAGACGGGTGAAAGCGAACAGACTGGTGGCAGCAGACAGACTGGTGAAAGCGAACAGACTGGTGAAAGCGAACAGACTGGTGACAGTGGAAAGATTGGAGGCAGTGAAGAGACTGGTGGCACTGGAAAGCTCAGTGGCCATGACCAGCGTGGTGGCAGCGGACCTGCTGATGAAATTAAACAGGAAGATAAACCAAAATACAAGCACAAGCACAAGCTCGGCCACAAGCACACCAAGTGTCACAAGCAGGGGACGGAGTGCAGCGGGGTAAGATTCAACAGTGTTGAATTCATTGACAATACAGAGAAACATAAAGCATTTTTACATTTTACTCAGCTATACATTTATCTGACTTCTACTGGCTGATTAAGATTTTAGCAAGTATTTTAAGAGCTTCTAAAAAGCGTTGTTACAGCAAATGAATCGAACCAACAGTGTGTAAAAATACAGCTGAAACGATCAGTCATTAATCCCTTAGTCAACTGACAGAAAATTAATTGGCAAATGTTTGTTTTTTTTTGTTAAACTTTTAAGTAAGTTACATAATTCCAGTTTCACAAATGTGAAGATTTTCAGCCTCTCCTTGTGCAAATTTGAATAATTGAATACTTAGATGTGATGAACAGTGTGACTTATCAACATTGTCAGGAAATGTCCCAGAAATATATCATTAAAATGTCAAAAATAACCACCAGATGGAACTGTTGACAGGAGCACGGTGCTCAGCAAGAAATTTTCATGTCATGTATTTTAAGCCTGAAATATCACTTCCTTTTAAAGTTTATAACATCTATCTATTCAGTGATTCACCCATCTACCAAAATCCATTTGCATTAAAATATTTTTAAATGCTTCTTACAGAGGATACTAGTATGTGTACTCACTTGACAGCTCTAGTCATAACTGACTGACTGTTTTTTTCTGTCATGTTCATATTCTCTGTAGTCCTCCAGCAGCCCCTGCTCCAGTGACTCTGATGTATGAGGACTCCTTAGCAGAAGAAGGACGAGGAGGAGGAGGAGGAAGTTACAACCTAGAAATCTTCATCCTCGACTCAAGAATCACATATGACCTAGAAGAGTTCTTTGTAACTCAAAAGCATGTATATTCTTAGTCCAAAACATAGAAAACTTTGAGTTTTCACTGACTGTACGGCCTCGACTGAAATACTTGTATAATAAATGAAGTATAGACAGAGATGGTTTGGGTCACTGTGTTGGGTCGGGTTTGGGTGTGATATTGGCACAGTCTCAGCGTCGATAACACCAGTAGATGGTGCCAAGATATTTTAAAAATATTTGGAGTGTAAGAGACACATATAGACACTTAGAGTGGATGGTATCAATGATTAATTCTGACAGAAAACAAAACCAGACAATGTCAACCTATATGCTAGGACTTAGTCCAGTCCAATATGGTTGTTTATATGCTGCCACATTGTAACAAAAACCTAAATATAAATAATCATTAACTGTAACAAATTTTGTTAATGTTAATGTTAATTTTGTTTTATGAATAATTTTAATGTTTAATTGATTGTTAAACTTAATTACAATGAGATCAAATAAAAAAGAGAATAAAGAGACAAGGCACTGTTACTTAAATGATGAGCAATTTAATGTTGTTAATTACAAGGGAACAATTATAATCACTGTGTTATTCATCAAAAGCATAGTATGTTTCACAGAAAACATGTTTTAAAAGGTAGATGGTTAAATTAATTGATTATTTTCATTAAAAGAAGCAGGATGAAAGTGTCCGGAGAAAAATGGTATTGTTTCTCCTCCCATGCAGACATCTTTTTTTGTTCAGAAGCGCTGCTGCAGGAGCTGCTGAAGAATGACAACAGAGACAAACAATGATATTTAATTCAATAAAAACATGTAATTAAGTCTATCAATTAAATTTCACCAAAAACTGAACACTATAACCTTCATCAAGGGAGGATTCATGGCAGGGCTCTTCTATTAGACTGCATTAACTTTAGCTGGTGGATCTAATAAACTGACAACTTAATGTACTGCCTGATTGGAAAAAGAAATAAATGTAAAAAGAGAACAGAATAAACTGTTTCAAATGGTATTTTACTAGCTAACTAGTTTGATTTATCACATACATGAAATTAATGAGACTTAAATGTAACTCTTACCGATTGTCAGTGGAACGACGCTCAGTATTTACTTTGGTACAATACACATTCAGTGATTTGCATTGTACATATATCGATAAATCAACTGGATCTTACCTTTACTACTCAGGAGGACCCTGGTGATATCAACACCCCCAACCCCTTGGTCCTCCAGGATTTCCTCCAGGCATTGACCCTCCAGGCATTCCTCCTGGCATTGGTCCTGGGTATGGCCACGGGTATCCGTATGTTCCTTGATGTCCTAGTCAAACATAAGGGGGATCATTGTTTTCTCTTTTTCTTTGCACAAAATTGAAAATTCAGTGAAGAACATTTGACAAAAAGGGTCAAGATGGAGTTTCAGTGAAAACGGATGAAATAACAAAAGACAGTTACAACAACAACCTTTTTTTTTACCGTAGTTAGAGATGTTTTGGCCGAACATGTTTGAATTTCAGATCAGTTCCAAACCCTGAAACGACAGATTCAAACAACACCCATATTCATATGAGAAAAATAAGAACATACCTGTGTTGTAACACTCACAAAATGCAGAACCTTGGATTCTGAGGCGCTTAGTGCACAGAGGTCACCAACTTTCTGCAGAGACAGACCTCCAACCTTCATGTGGCCTTCAGATTAGCTCAAGAACACTGCGTAGAGAGCTTCATGGAATGGGTTTCCATGGCCGAGCAGCTGCATCCAAGACATACATCAGCAAGTGCAATGTAAAGCTTTGGCTGCAGTGGTGTGAAGCACGCCGCCATTGGAGCAATGGAGAGGCGTTCTCTGGAGTGACCAATCGCGCTTCTCCATCTGGTAATCTGATGGACGAGTCTGGGTTGCCAGGAGAAGGGTACTTGTTTGTTGGAGGGGGGATTATGGTGTGGGGTTGGTTTTCAGGAGCTGGGCTTCGTCTCCTTAGCTACAGTGAAAGGAACTCTGAAAGCTTCAGCATACTGAGAGAAGTTGGACAATTCCATGCTCCCAACTTCGTGGAAACAGTTTGGGGATGGCCCCTTCCTGTTCCAACATGACTGTGCATCAGTGCACAGGGCAAGGTCCATAAAGACATGGATGAGAGAGTTTGGTGTGGATGAACTTGACTGGCCTGCACAGAGTCCTGAACTCAACCTATAGAACACCTTTGGGATGAATTAGAGCGGAAACTGAGAGCCAGGCCTTCCCGTCCGACATCAGTGTGTGACCTCACAAATGCACTTCTGGAAGAATGGTCAAAAATTCCCATAAACACTCCTAAACTTGTAGAAAGCCTTCCCAGAAGAGTTGAAGCTGTTATAGAATAAAGCTGTTAAAAACTGTTATGGAATAAAAGCCTGGAGCTTTGTTGAGTTGGTGCAGGGTGCTGATGAACAATGTTATGCTCTGCCACCTCTGTCACTCTGATAAAGGTTAAAACATCATGGGACATCAATGATTTTTTTGAGAGGAATCATTGTCCTAAATAAAAAAATTGCTTAAGCAAAAACCAATGATATACATTTATTGAAGAAACACCCACTCAGAATTATAGAATATAATTGTTTCTAGGTGTAAATGTTTAGGAACGAGTTGAGATTTTAAGATCCTGATTAAAATTCTTTTACATATTTCATAAAACTTATAAAACACATTATCTCTGGCACCTTGGATATTGGTTGATTATCATACAGCTTTAAGGCACCTTCTTGAAGTGCCTCAGATCCTGCATTGCTACTCAGGTTACAGGTTTAATCTGTCATAATGTCAGCTGTTGTTGGGTTAAGAGTCAAGTAGACAAGAAATTGCATAGTCTTAATATTAAACATCACATTTCACAATAAACACAGCATCCTCTTTTTACAGTACCAGGGAAGACTGTGTTATAAGCCTCTCTCCCCTTTTCTGTTGAAATGACCATAACATTGCTACATATCCAGAGTGAAAAGGGGAAAGTGTACCACCCTCTGAATGTTGAAAGGAGGCAGATATGTCACGTTAATATTTGTTCCCCTTTTTCATATTTACAGGTTGAGTAACAACGAGTCCTAACAATGACCTGAACTTCTTTACAAGTCTCTAGATTAAATCAGGTAACAACTTGAATGATGTTTTAAATATTAAATTAGTTTTTGTTTCATCACATTTTTTTATTTGCATAGTCCAAAAAAAAAAAAGCGTTAACTCACTCTATTGTTCCGTCTTTTCACCGCAGTATACATACACATAAACAGCATCTTGTTATTTTTGTCATTAATACTGACAATTCATCATAGCCACAATTCACATACAAAAAGGTTTATCTATAAATACATACATTTATAATAAGCATATATTACAAGGTAACAATTTTGTGTATAGAACTGCTGAGTTTTGGGTCACTTAGATATCTTTTTCTATCAAAATACCATTAAATTCATCAAAGATATAATAAGACATTAATAATGTGTGAAATGTCACATGACTTTTATCTGGAAATGGCTGATTTTTAATGGTATGTCTACACATCTATACAGAATACCATTTTCAGCAACTATCACCCCAATGGTCCAATGGCACATTGTAATAGATAATCCAGGTATGTCACTTTAAAATCTGATTAATCATTAGAAAACCTTGAAAACAGTTGATTAACTGATTAAAGAAGCATCAGTTGGCTCAATCGATATAACCGTGATATGTGAAATAAATATTTAATGTATATTGCCAACAAGCTAGGACAAGGACATACATTTTGTTTTGCCAATGATGTAAAAATAATACAGAAAATACAGACATGACTTTCTTTGATGATGAACAGAAAGCGATTTAATGGTGTTAATCACAAGGGAACAGTTTTGAACAGTCACATTCATTTAAACAGTACAGTCACACAAAAACATGCCTTGAAATTCAGGTGATCAGATCAACTGATTATTTTCATTAAAGGAAGCATGATGAAGGTTTCCAGGTGGAAACCGGTGTTGTTTCTCCACCCATTTAAACATCTTTGTCTCGTCAAGGTGGCTGCTGCAGGAGCTGCTGGAGGGTAACAGCCGAGACAAACATTGACACTCAGTTACTAAAAACATGTCAATTAGTCTGTTAATAAAGTGTTAAAACATTTATACTTTTCTTTAAAAACTGAGGACATTTCTATGGAGCCAGAATGGTGACTTTAAAATTTGGCATCCCAAAAAAGAATTGGCATTGAAAACAAAACCAGTACTGATAAAGGAAACATTGGCATTGAAACATTGGTATTGAAAACAGTTGGATTGGCATTGAAACAAGTATTGGCACTGAAAAAAGAAACTAATTAAAATAATTAAAATCTGAAAATCTTATCATTTTATTTTATTTGAATTTTTCCACCGTTCTGGCTCCATAATTTTCTTACTGACCCCAATAATAATATCTCTAACGCCATTAGTTAGTGTACAGCATGTTATAAAGTAAAGTAAATAAGTCACCTTCTTACAGCTGAACATATATGGCAGTGAAGTGCATTTTATGGGTATTGACGTTATATATTGTGTTGCCTACCAAACACAAAGTAAGATGGTGGAAGGCCAAGATCCTTTTTAAAAGACTTCAGAAGTTGGAATTACTTTCTGACAGGTTCACATGGGTAGGAAGGACATCTAAAACGATGAAAACAATTTTCTATTGGGATATTGTACATCGAAGAAAGTATGTGGTGTCCCTCAGGGCTCATTATTGTGTCAAATGAAATCAATCTTATTTATGAAGCCCAAAATCACAATCACATTGCCTCAGTGGACTTTACAATCTGTACAGTGAATGACATCCTCTGTTCTTAGACTCTCAATTTGAGTGTTGAGCAATTTCCCATGATAAAAAAAACCTTTAACGAGGGGAAAAAATGATAGAAGAAACCTCAGGAAAAGGCTCAGAATAGTCAGAATACACCACACCACTGTGTGAGATCGTTCATTTAGTTTCTCGGCAATTTTTTGCATGGGATAGCCTTCATTTCTAAGAAAAAGAATGGAAATATATTTTTTTCTTTTTCAAACAGTTTGTTGGGCTTTGTATTGCCTTTATTTGCCAAGACAGCTTGAAGAGTTGACAGGAAAGTCGGATCACAGAGGGGATAACATGCAGCAAAGGGGAAACAGGTCGGAATCAACCCCTCCACCAAAATTCTAGTTGTACATACTCTTATTTATTATGATCACTCATTTTTAATTTTCTTATAATTTCATAATATTGTAACATTTCTTTTCTAACCCTAACCCTAACCCAGATTCCATTTGGGGATTAATGACAATAAAGACACAGAGCATTGACTTTTTTTCATGATGAACACAAAGCAGTTTAATGTTGTAAATCACAAGGTAACAATTATGTCTAATTCTTAAAAAGCACAGTATGTTGCACAAGACACAAGATTTTAAAGTTAGATGGTTAAATTAACTGATTATTTTCATTAAAAGAAGCAGGATGAAAGTGTCCAGAGAAAAATGGTTTCTCCTCCCATTCAGACATCTTTATCTGTTCAGAGGCGCTGCTGCAGGAGCTGCTGGAGAATGACAACAGAGACAAACAATGATATTCAATTCACTAAAAACATGTAATTTAGTCTATTAATTAACTTTCAACAAAAACTTAACATTATAACCTTAATTAAGAAAGGATTCATGGCAGGGCTCTTCTATTAGACTGCATTAGCTTTAACTGGTGGATCTGATAAACTGACAACTTAATGTACTGTCTGACTGGAAAAAGAAATACATGTAAAAAGAGAACAGAATACACTGTTTCAAATGATGTTTTACTAGATAACTAGTTTGATTTTTCGCATATGTGAAATTAATGAGACTTAAATGTAACTGTTAAAAATTGTCAGTGGAACGACGCTGAGTATTTACTTTGGTACAATACACATTCAATGATTTGCATTGAACATTTATCGATAAATCAACTGGATCTTACCTTTACTACTCAGGACCCTTGTGACATCAACACTCCCATTCTATTGTCAATCCTGGCATTGGTCCTACAGGCATTGGCCATCCTGGCATTGGTCCTACAGGCATTGGCCATCCTGGCATTGGTCCTACAGGCATTGGCCATCCTGGCATTGGCCCTCCTGGCATCAGTCCTACAGGCATTGGCCCTCCTGGCATCAGTCCTACAGGCATTGGCCATCCTGGCATTGGCCCTCCAGGCATTGGTCCTACAGGCATTGGCCATCCTGGCATTGGTCCTCCAGGCATTGGTCCGCCAGGCATTGGCCATCCTGGCATTGGTCCTACAGGCATTGGTCCTACAGGCATTGGCCCTCCTGGCATTGGCCCTCCTGGCATTGGCCCTCCAGGCATTGGTCCTCCAGGCATTGGCCCTCCTGGCATTGGTCCTCCAGGCATTGGTCCTCCAGGCATTGGCCCTCCTGGCATTGGCCCTCCAGGCATTGGTCCTCCAGGCATTGGTCCTCCAGGCATTGGCCCTCCGGGCATTGGTCCTCCAGGCATTGGCCCTCCAGGCATTGGTCCTCCAGGCATTGGCCTTCCAGGCTTTGGCCCTCCTGGCGTTGGTCCTCCAGGCGTTGCCCCTCCAGACGTTGTCCCTCCAGGTCCTGGGGTTGGCCACTGGTATCCATATGTTCCTTGATGTCCTAGTCAAACATAAGGGGGATCATCGTTTTCTCTTTTTCTTTGTACAAACTTGAAAATTCAGTTAAGAACATTTGACAAAAAGGGTCAGGATGGAGTTTCAGTAACAGTGAAAACTGATGAAATAACAAAAGACAGTTACAACAAGGGCCTTTTTTACCGTAGTTAGAGACGTTAGTGCCAAACATGTTTGAATTTTAGATCAGATCCAAACCCTGAAACGACAGATGCAAACAACACCCATATTCATATGAGAAAAATAAGAACACATTATTATACATATGCAGATTTATGCAGTTGTATTACATACAATGCTACAGAAAGCATCTTCAGTTCACTGTGGAAAAGACAACGTATTTGTTAAATATTAGAAAACAGGCAATGAAGGTCAGAAGTATTACATTTTGCAATTACATCATATCATGATGCGAAGAGATCTATTAGTATACCTACTGAGTGCTGGTCAGATGGTGCTAATCAACTGGCACAGCAGTGAAGCAGCTCTGCTTTTATAGGAAGCCACAGGGAGGACAGGCAGTGGAGGAGAAAGTAATCACATCCTTTATTTAAGTAAAAATACCAGTACAACTCCGTAAAAATACTCTGTTACAAGTCAAACTTACATACATTGAACATGTATGTAATTATAATCAGGAAAATGTACTTTAAGTATTAAAAGTAGAAGTACTACAGGTGTTGTCCAATCAGTTGTGCAATCCTGAAAATGTATATAGAAAATAAAAACTAATATAATTTAAGTACTTTGTAGGAACAGCAGCAATTCTTTACATTTGTTATGCTGGATAGATACAACATGACAAATGATTATCAAAATATTTAAAATAGCCAATTAATTTTCTGACCAAAAGTGTAATTTTCCTCAGTTGTGTCCAAACATGTCTAAACCTTATTCCTCTGCAAGCAAGCAAAAGTCTCTATTATTGTATAATGACACTGAGATCGCTAACTTTGATCGAATAACTTTTGATATGAAATATTGATATATACTGAATTTTCGATACTTTTGAAGTTTATTGAAAAAGATCCAAAATGCTTCTCAAATATCTCTTCATTTCCCTCAGCCTGTGATGATGTATCATAAACCAAAACAGGCAAAAACTCAAACATATTCAGTTTTATTAACTTATTTGGGGGGGCATTTTCGGGCAATTCACTGTTTCTCACGTCTATTTGCTGCCAGTAGGAGTTTAGTGTTGGGAGTATGAATGTGTCGATACCTGTGTTGTAACACTCGCAAAATGCAGAACCCTGTATTTCTTCTTCTTCTTGTTTTTATTTCTCAAACTTCAAAAACCATTAAAGTCAAAATATGTAAGAATTTTATTTCAAAAACCACTGAAATTTAGGGATGTCCCGATCAGGTTTTTTTTCACCCCAATCCCGATCCGAGTCCTTTAATATTTAGTATCTAGTGATACCGAGTCCAGATCCGATACTGATCCTTAACTCATATTTTCCTTGATAATAGAGCTGCATTAAGAAAAAAGTACCTGCATCCAAGCTGTTCCTTAATAGGTTTTTTATTTTGTTGAAACAAAGTATATACTTTCATATGGCTCTTTCTTATTCTGCATATGCTGTTGCAACATTGGCCTCCACCTTCCTTGTGGTAGCAGGTGACACTGTGACAGCAGACTCTCATGTACAGCCAGTTGAAGTGTGTGAGACACAGCCCACGCTTGTTACCTCCATATCATCCATTGCTCTTTTCATATTTCTTACGTTGTCACGTAAAAATGACGTGGACGCGTTACTTTTCTATTTCACACGCATTCAACATCACCTCGATTGTCTCTTTTACATGCTTAGCTGTATGAGACCCACCAAACTAGTGCGCATACTGGCACGTGAAGAGGTGACTCCAGGATGCTGACCTTTTAGGCAGACTAGCATCGAAAAAAAAACATCTTTATTTACCAATAGATATAACCGTGATATCTGAGATAATTATTTTGTATACATTGTCAACAAGCTAGGTCAAGGAAATACATTTTGCTTTTAAGAACTATTTAATATTGGGGTGCCGCTTAGCTTAGCTGGTAGAGCGGGCGTCCCATGTACAAAGGCTTTGTCCTCACTGCAGCGGCTCTGGGTTCGAATCCCGGCCTGGGGCCCTTTGCTGCATGTCACTCTCCCTCTCTCTCATTCTGTTTCTCTTGAGCTGTACCATCTGTAAAGGGCAAAGAATATACTGAAAAAAAGGGATTATTTAATATTTTTTTGAAGAGAACATTTTTGCCAATGATGTAAATATAAACAGTACAGACACGACTTGCTTTGATAATGAACAGAAAGAGGTTTAATGGTATTAATCACAAGGGATTAATACCATTAAAGGAAGGAAGCATGATGAAGGTTTCTAGGTGGAAACTGGTGTTGTTTCTCCTCCCGTTTAGACGTCGTTGTCTCGTCAAGGTGGTTGCTGCAGGCGCTGCTGGAGGGCAACAGCAGAGACAAACATTGACACTCAGTCATTAAAAACATGTCATTTAGTCTGTTAATAAAGTGTTAAAGCATTTATACTTTTCTTTAAAAAATTAGGACATTTTCTCACTGACCCAAATAATAATATCTGTAACGCCACTATTTTGTGAACTGCATGTTATAAAGTAAAATAAATAAGTCACCTTCTTACAGTTGAACTTATATGGCAGTGAAGGTCATTTTATGGGTATTGACGTTATATATTGTGTTGCCTACCAAACACAAAGAAAGATGATGAAAGGGCAACATCCTTTCTGAAAGACTTGAGAAGTTGGAATTACTTTCTGACAGATTCACATGGGTAAGAAGGACCGTCACATCTCATCTAAAACGATAAAAACAATTTTCTCTTGGGATATTGTACATCGAGGAAAGTATGTGCTATATCTCAGGGCTCATTATTGTGTCAAATGAAATCAATCTTATTTATAAAGACCAAAATCACGATCACATTGCCTCAGTGGGTTTAACAATCTGTACAGTGAACGACATCCTCTGTTCTTAGACCCTCAATTTGAGTGATGAGCAATTT
The DNA here is from genome assembly GCA_963678695.2 of Diplodus puntazzo. NCBI lineage: Eukaryota > Metazoa > Chordata > Actinopteri > Spariformes > Sparidae > Diplodus > Diplodus puntazzo. The sequence goes on along the minus strand of OZ023164.1, from coordinate 30,157,953 downwards.
CACATAATTAAAAAAAACCTTTGAATGGGGGGAAAAAAATACAAGAGAACTCAGGAAAAGGAACAGAATAGTTATTATTCAAACATTTTGTTAGGCTTTTTGTTGCCTTTATTTGCCAAGACAGCTTGAAGAGTTGACAAGAAAGTCGGATCACAGAGGGGATAACATGCAGCAATGGGGAAACAGGTCGGAATCAACCCCTCCACCAAATCTCTAATTGTGAATCCTCTTATTTATTATGTTCACTACTTTTTTGTTTTCTTATAATTTCATTATACTGTGACATTTCTATTCTGGACAGAACAACTCTAATGTAACCCAGATTCCATTTGGGGGTTAATGAAAATAAAGAGACAGAGCATTGATGTTTTTATGATGAGCAAAAAGCAGTTTAATGTTGTTAATCACAAGGGAACAATTATAATCACTGTGTAATTCATCAAAAGCATAGTATGTTGCACAAGACAAAAGACTTAAAAATTAGATAGTTAAATTAGCTGATTATTTTCATTAAAAGAGGCAGGATGAAAGTGTCCGGAGGAAAATGGTATTGTTTCTCCTCCCATGCAGACATCTTTTTCTGTTCAGAAGCGCTGCTGCAGGAGCTGCTGGAGAATGACAACAGAGACAAACAATGATATTTAATTTACTAAAAACATGTCATTTAGTCTATTAATAACACTTCACCAAAAACTACTGAACTATAACTTTCATCAAGGGAGGATTCATGGCAGGGCTCTTCTATTAGACTGCATTAGCTTTAGCTGGTGGATCTAATAAACTGACAACTTAATGTACTGCCTGACAGAATAAACTGTTTCAAATGATATTTTACTAGCTAACTAGTTTGATTTTTCATATATGTGAAATTAATGAGACTTAAATGTAACTGTTGCGAATTGTGAGTGGAACGACGCTCAGTATTTGCTTTGGTACAATACACATTCAATTATTTGCATTGTACATTTATCGATAAATCAACTGGATCTTACCTTTACCGCTCAGGACCCTGGTGACATCAAGACCCCCAACCCCTTGGTCCTCCAGGCATTCCTTGTGGCATTCCTTGTGGCATTCCCTGTGGCATTCCTCCAGGCATTCCTTGTGGCATTCCTCCTGGCATTCCTCCAGGCATTCCTCCAGGCATTCCTCCTGGCATTCCTCCAGGCATTGGTCCATACATTAGTCCTTGGTATGGCGCCGAGTATCCCCACGTTCCTTGATATCCTAGTCAAACATAAGGGGGATCATTGTTTTCTTTTTTTCTTTGCACAAAATTGAAAATTCAGTGAAGAACATTTGACAAAAAGGGTCAGGATGGAGTTTCAGTGAAAACTGATGAAATAACAAAAGACAGTTACAACAACTGCCTTTTTTTTTACCGGTGTTAGAGACGTTTTGGCCGAACATGGTTGAATTTCAGATCAGATCCAAACCCTGAAACGACAGATGCAAACAACACCCTTATTCATATGAGAAAAATAAGAACATATTATTACACGTATACAGATTTATGCAGTTGTTTAACATAAAACGCTACAGAAAGCATCTTCAGTTCACTGTGGAAAAGACAGCATATTTGTTAAATATTAGAAAACAGGCAATGCAGGTCTGAAGTATTACATTTTACAATTACATCATATAATGATGCCAAGAGACCTACTAGTGAACTTACTGAGTGCTGGAGTGCAGATCAACTGGCACAGCAGTGAAGCAGCTCTGCTTTTATAGGAAGCCACGGGGCGGACAGGCAGTGGAGGAGGAAGTAATCACATCCTTTACTTAAGTAAAAGTACCAGTACACCTCTGTAAAAATACTCTGTTACAAGTCAGACGCCTGCAATTAACATGTATGAGAGTATAATCAGGAAAATGTACTTAAAGTATTAAAAGTAAAAGTACTCCATGTGTTGTCCAACCAATTGTGCAAAGCTGATTACATAAACAATGAAAAATGCTTTTTAAAAATTGTTTAAATAACAAATTAATTTTCGGACAGTTTATACACCAAAACTGTTTATTGCCTTGGTTGTGTCTAAACACCTTTAAAATGTTATTCCTCAAGTACTACATGTGTTGTCCAACCAATTGTGCAAACCTGAAAATGTACCTTAAAAAAATAGAATTTAAATACTTTATAGGAACAGCAGCAGTTCTTCATATTTGTTAAGCTGGATAGATACAAAATGACAAATGATTATCAAAATATTTAAAATAGCCAATAAAATTTCTGACCAAAATGTTATTTTCCTCGGTTGTGTCCAAACATTTCAAAACCTTTTTCCTCTGCAACCAAGTAAAAGTCTCTATTAGTGTTATAATGACACTGAGATTTCCAACTTTGATAAAATAACTTTTGATATAAAATATTGATATAAACTGAATTTTCGATACTTTTGAAGTTAATTGAAAAAGACCCAAAATACTTTTCAAACATCTCCATTTCTCTCAGCCTGTGATAATGTATCATAAACCAAAACAGGCAAAAATTCAAACATATTTAGTTTATTTAAAGGTGCTATTGGTAAGAAAAGCATTTCAACTACTTATACGCTTGAATATCAATACATTAAACAATTGGAGATATGAACATAAGTGTCGGTGTCACCTACATGAACCTGTATCATTTACTTGAACTGTTGTGAGTCCTGACTCTGACTTGAACTCTGATGATCTTTCACTGTTTCTCAAGTCTATTTGCTGCCAGTGGGAGTATAGTGTTGGGAGTATGAATGTGTCGATACCTGTGTTGTAACACTCGCAAAATGCAGAACCTTTTATTTCTTCTTCTTCTTCTTCTTCTTCTTGTTTTTATTTCTCAAACTTCAGAAACCTTTTAAGTCAAAATATGTAAATAATTTTATTTCAAAAATCACCAAAACTATATACAGAATGTGAATAACAGTTCTGATATTCTGCTGCCCATATATTGCTTTGCAAAGATACATTATATTGCCAAAAGTATTCACTCAACCATCCAAATAATTGAAATCAGGTGTTCCAATCACTTCCATGGCCACAGGTGTATAAAAGTAAGCACCTAGGCATGCAGACTGTTTCTACAAACACTTGTAAAAGAATGGGTCGCTCTCAGGAGCTCAGTGTATTCCAGCGTGGTACTGTGATAGGATGCCACCTGTGCAACAAGTCCAGTAATGAAATTTCCTCACTCCTAAATATTCCACAGTCAATCACTACAGACCTCCAAACTTCATGTGGCTTTCAGATTAGCTCAAGAACAGTGCGTAAAGAGTTTCATGGAATGGATTTCCATGGCCGAGCAGCTGCATCCAAGACATACATCAGCAAGTGCAATGCACACCGCCATTGGACTCGAGAGCAGTGAAGACGTGTTCTCGGGAGTGACGAATCACGCTTCTCCATCTGGCAATCTGATGGATGAGTCTGGGTTTGGCGGTTGCCAGGAGAACGGTACTTGTCTGACTGCATTGTGCCAAGTGTGAAGTTTGGTGGAGGGGGATTATGGTGTGGGGTTGTTTTTCAGGAGCTGGGCTTGGCCCTTTAGTTCCAGTGAGAGGAACTCTAAATGCTTCAGCATACCAAGAGATGTTGGACAATTCCATATTCCCAACTTCGTGGAAACAGTTTGGGGATGGCTCCCTCCTGTTCCAACATGACTGTGCACCAGTGCACAAAGCAAGGTCCATAAAGACATGGATGAGAGAGTTTGGTGTGGATGAACTTGACTGGCCTGCACAGAGTCCTGACCTCAACCCGATAGAACACTTTAGGGATGAATTAGAGCGGAAACTGAGAGCCAGGCCTTCCTGTCCAATCTAGGTGTGTGACCTCACAAATGTGCTTTTGAAAGAATGGTCAAAAATTCCCATAAACACACTACTAAACCTTGTGGAAAGCCTTCCCAGAAGAGTTGAAGCTGTCGTAGCTGCAAAGGGTGGACCAACGTCATATTAAACCCTATGGATTAAGAATGGGGTGTCACTTAAGTTCATATACAAGTCAAGGCAGGTGAGCAAATACTTTTGGCAATATAGTGTGTATAATTAAGTAAGCATGCTAACCAGCTAGCCCCAAAATGTAAAAACCAACACCACATCTCAATTATTCAATGAGTTTATTCAAGTCTTTTTGAAGTCTTTGTAAAGTGAGGTCTCAAGTCAAGCATTTGCAGTCAACTTTCAATCGGGAGTCTATCATCTTTAAACATTTCTTAGGACCAGACCTTTAACTCCACTTCAAACATTCAGGCGTTTAAGAGACAGAATTAGTGGACAATGGAATAAAAGCCTGGAGCTTTGTTGAGTTGGTGCAGCGTGCTGATGAACAATGTTATGCTCTGCCAACTCTGTCACCCTGATAAAGGTTAAAACATCATAGGACATCAATAATTTTTTTGAGAGGAATCATTGTCCTAAACAAAAAAATTGCTTAACCAAAAACCAATAATATACATTTATTGAAGAAACATCCACTCAGAATTACAGAATATAATTGTTTCTAGGTGTAAATGTTTAGGAAGGAGTTGAGATTTTAATATTTGGGTTAAAATTCTTTTACATATTTTATAAAACTTATAAAACACATTATCTCGGGCACCTTGGATATTAGCTGATTATCATACAGTTTTAAGGCACCTTCTTGAAGTGCCTCAGATTCTGCATTGCTACTCAGGTTACAGGTTTAATCTGCCATAATGTCAGCTGTCGTTGGGTTAAGAGTCAAGTAGACAGAGATTGCACAGTCTTAATATTAAACATCAGATTTCACAATAAACACAGCATCCTCTTTTTACAGTACCAGGGAAGCACTGTGTTATAAGCCTCTCTCCCCTTTTCTATTGAAATGACCATAACATTGCTACATATCCAGAGTGAAAAGGGGAAAGTTTACCACCCTCTGAATGTCGAAAGGAGGCAGAAATGTCACGTTAATATTTGTTCCCCTTTTTCATATTTGCAGGTTGAGTAACAATGATTCCTAACAATGACCTGAACTTCTTTACAAGTCTCTAGATTAAATCAGGTAACAACTTGAACCACAGTATACATATACATATTGAGCATCGTGTCATTTTTGTCATAAATACTGACAATTCATCATAGCCACAATTCACATACAAAAATGTTTATCTATAAATAAATACATTTATCAACGTATCTATAGAGATAGCTGTGATATTGTGAGGTAACTATTTTGTGTATAGAACTGCTGAGTTTTTGGTCACTTAGAAATCTTTTTCTATAAGAATATCATTAAATTCATCAAAGATATAATAAGACATTAATAATGTGTGAAATGTCACATGACTTTTATCTGGAAATGGCTGATTTTTAATGGTATGTCTACACATCTATACAGAATACCATTTTAAGCAACCATCACCCCAATGGCCCAATGGCACACTGTAACAGCTAATCCAAGTATGTCACTTTAAAATCTGATTAATCATTAGAAAACCTTGAAAACAGTTGATTAACTGATTAAAGAAGCACCAGCTGGCCTTCTTTTGGCTAGCTGAGCATGTGGAGCATCAGCAAGTGTGGATTTAAACTGTAGTCTCAAAATGGACGGAAAAAAAGAAATTTCTTATTTACCAATAGATATAACTGTGATATGTGAGATAAATATTTAAATGTATATTGTCAAAAACCTAGGATACGGACATACATTTTGTTTTTAAGAATTATTTAATATTTAATCAATGAGAACATTTTTGCCAGTGATGTAAAAATAAACAGTACAAACATGACTTGCTTTGATGATGAACAGAAAGAGGTTTAATGGTGTTAATCACAAGGGAACAATGTTGAACAGTCATATTCATTTAAAGAGTACAGTCACACAAAAACATGCTTTGAAATTTAGGTGATCAGATCAACTGATTATTTCATTAAAGGAAGCATGATGAAGGTTTCCAGGTGGAAACCGGTGTTGTTTCTCCACCCATTTAAACATCTTTGTCTCGTCAAGGTGGCTGCTGCAGGAGCTGCTGGAGGGTAACAGCTGAGACAAACATTGACACTCAGTTACTAAAAACATGTCAATTAGTCTGTTAATAAAATGTTAAAACATGCATAGTTTTCTTTAAAAAATTAGGACATTTTCTCACTGACCCAAATAATAATATCTCTAACACCGCTATTTTGAGTACATGTTATAAAGTAAAAGTCACCTTCTTACAGCTGAACTTATATGGCAGTGAAGGGCATTTTATGGGTATTGACGTTATATATTGTGTTGCCTACCAAACACAAAGTAAGATGGTGAAAGGGCAACATCCTTCCTGAAAGACTTGAGAAGTTGGAATTACTTTCTGACAGATTCACATGGGTAAGAAGGACCGTCACATCTCATCTAAAAAGATGAAAACAATTTTCTATTGGGATATTGTACATCGAGAAAAGTATGTGGTATATCTCAGGGCTCATTACTGTGTCAAATGAAATCAATCTTATTTATAAAGACCAAAATCACGATCACATTGCCTCAGTGGGTTTAACAATCTGTACAGTGAACGACATCCTCTATTCTTGGACCCTCAATTTGAGTGATGAACAATTTCACATGATAAAAAAAAACCTTTATCGGGGGAAAAAAACGTAGCAAACCTCAGGAAAAGGCACAGAATAGTCAGAATACACTACACCATTGTGTGAGATTGTTTATTTTGTTTCTTGGCATTTTTTTGGATAGGATAGCCTTTATTTCTAAGAAAAAGAATAGAAATATATATTTTTTCTTTTTCAAATATTTTGTTAGGCTTTTTGTTGCCCTTATTTGCCAAGACAGCTTGAAGAGTTGACAGGAAAGTTGGATCACAGAGGGGATAACATGCAGCAAAGGGGAAACAGGTCGGAATCAACCCCTCCACCATATCTCTAATTGTGCATACTCTTATTTATTATGTTCACTAATTCTTTATTTTCTTATAATTTCATGACATTGTGACATTTATATTCTGGACAGAGCATTCCATTTGGGGATTAATGACAATAAAGAGACAGAGCATTGATGGGTTTTTTTTTTATAATGAACAGAAAGCAGTTTAATGTTGTTAATCACAAGGGAAGAATTATGTCCAATTCATCAAAAGCATAGTATGTTGCACAGGACACAATATTTAAAAGGTAGATGGTTAAATTAGCTGATTATTTTCATTAAAAGAAGCAGGATGAAAGTGTCCGGAGGAAAATGGTATTGTTTCTCCTCCCATGCAGACATCTTTATCTGTTCAGAGGCGCTGCTGCAGGAACTGCTGGAGAATGACAACAGAGACAAACAATGATATTTAATTTACTAAAAACATGTCATTTAGTCTGTTAATAACATTTCACCAAAAACTGAACACTATAACCTTCATCAAGGGAGGATTCATGTCAGGGCTCTTCTATTAGACTGCATTTACTTTAGCTGGTGGATCTAATAAACTGACAATTTAATATACTGCCTGACTGGAAAAGAAATAAATGTAAACAGAGAACAGAATAAATTGTTTCAAATGATATTTTACTAGCTAACTCGTTAGATTTTTCACATACGAGAAATTAATGAGACTTAAATGTAACTCTTACCGATTGCCATTGATACAACGCTCAGTATTTACTTTGGTACAATACACGTTCAGTGATTTGCATTGTGTATTTATCGATAAATCAACTGGATCTTACCTTTACTGCTCAGGATCCTGGTGACATCAACACCCCGGATCCATTAGTCCTCAAGGCATTGGCCATCCTGGCATTGGTCCTCCAGGCATTGACCATCCTGGCATTGGTCCTACAGGCATTGGCCCTCCTGGCATTGGCCATCCTGGCATTGGCCCTCCTGGTATTGGCCATCCTGGCATTGGTCCTACAGGCACTGGCCCTCCTGGCATTGGCCATCCTGGCATTGGCCCTCCTGGCATTGGTCCTACAGGCATTGGCCATCCTGGTATTGGTCCTCCAGGCATTGGCCCTCCAGGCATTGGCCCTCCAGGCATTGGCCCTCCAGGCATTGGCCATCCTGGCATTGGTCCTCCAGGCATTGGCCCTCCTGGCATTGGCCCTCCAGGCATTGGCCCTCCAGGCATTGGTCCTCCTGGCATTGGCCCTCCAGGCACTGGCCCTCCTGGCACTGGTCCTCCAGGCGTTGGCCCCCCAGGCGTTGGTCCTCCTGGCGTTGGTCCTCCAGGCATTGGCCATCCTGGCATTGGTCCTCCAGGCATTGGCCCTCCTGGCATTGGTCCTCCTGGCATTGGCCCTCCAGGCACTGGCCCTCCTGGCATTGGTCCTCCTGGCGTTGGTCCTCCAGGCGTTGGCCCCCCAGGCGTTGGTCCTCCTGGCGTTGGTCCTCCAGGCGTTGGCCCCCCAGGCGTTGGTCCTCCAGGCGTTGGTCCTCCAGGCGTTGGCCCTCCAGGCCTTGGCCCTCCAGGCGTTGGCCCTCCTGGCGTTGGCCCTCCTGGCGTTGGTCCTCCAGGCATTGCCCCTCCAGACGTTGTCCCTCCGGGTCCTTGGGTTGGCCACGGGTTTCCGTATGTTCCTTGATGTCCTAGTCAAACATAAGGGGGATCATCGTTTTCTCTTTTTCTTTGTACAAAATTGAAAATTCAATGAAGAACATTTGACAAATAGGGTCAGGATGGAGTTTCAGTAACAGTGAAAACTGATGAAATGACAAAAGACAGTTACAACAACAGTCTTTTTTACCCCAGTTGGTGATGTTAGTGCCGAACATTTTTTAATTTCAGATTGGATCCAAACCCTGAAACGACAGATGCAAACAACACCCATATTTATATGAGAAAAGCAAGAACATTACACATATGCAGATTTATGCAGTTGTATAACATAAATCGCTACAATGTGTCGAAAGAAAGCATCTTCAGTTCACTGTAGAAAAGACAGCATATTTGTTATCATATAATTATACCAAGAGATCTACTAGTGAACCTACTGAGTGCTGGAGTGCAAATCCACTGACACAGCAGTGAAGCAGCTCTGCTTTTATAGGAAGCCACGGGGCAGACAGGCAGTGGAGGAGGAAGTAATCATATCCTTTACTTAAGTAAAAGTACTATTACAACTCTGTAAAAATACTCTGTTACAAGTCTAACTCCTGCATTGAACATGTATGTAAGTATAATCAGGAAAATGTACTTTAAGTATTAAAAGTAAAAGTACTACAGGTGTTCTCCAGTCAGTTGTGCAAACCTGAAAATGTATACAAAAAATAAAAAATAATAAAATTTAAGTTCTTTGTAGGAACAGCAGCAATCTTTACATTTGTTAAGCTGGATAGATACAAAAAAACAAGTAATTATCAAAATATTTAAAATAGCCAATTCATTTTCTGACCAAAAGTGTAATTTTCCTCAGTTGATCCAAACATTTCAAAACCGTATTCCTCTGCAAGCAAGCAAAAGTCTCCTATTAGCGTTATAATGACACTGAGATTTCTAACTTTTATAGACTGTTATGAATTTTCCATACTTTTGAAGTTTATTGAAAAAGATCCAAAATACTTTTCAAATATCTCTTCATTTCTCTGGGGGGAATTCCCCCACCCAAATATGTTACTGTTCCGCCCCTTTCCTCTGCCCTCACCTGCCTGCAGTCCAGCCGTTTGGTTCCAAACTTTATATTTTATTAATCTGTTTATTAATCGATTTATTTAAGCCGTCAAAACGTAGATAGTAATTTAGGCTACACACTAACTTATTAACTCATGGAGTACACAGCCTTCTTAATCTATGTATATATTTATTCTGACCTACTTTTTTGTATCTGCCACGATGGCTTGTATTCTGTATCTATATGTCTGGAGCATTGTTGTCACTGTTATGTGTCTCTGTCGATGTTGTAAATGCTGTCTGTGTGTGTTAGCAGCCAATTCTTCTTAACTGCAACCAAATCTACCCTTGGGTACAAATAAAGTTACCTTACCTTACCTTACCTTACGTTACCTTAAGTCACTATACAGTGAGGATTAGATTTAAAAAATAACAAGAACAAAATAATCGGAAAAACAGTGTTGATCATTTGCATACAGTCACGTTTGGGTTGGTAGTATGCTCATTGGTCAGGTGTTGACCTGTTGACCTATGACCTGAAGGCTTGACGACATCAAGTTGACACTGTCCTTACGTCAAAATAAGCAAGCACGGAGCTCACAATGAGCCAACTTAGCCAACGAACATTTGCTAAACATATAAATGGATATCAGAAAGTGGTTACATGGTGGTGCTGCTGCTTCTGCAAGGCCTCCTTTGGCTCTGCCGGCGAGAGAAGAGGGAGCAAGTGCACCCAGAGCCGCCATTTCTGAAGAGCAGGAGCTTGCAGCTAATGTTAGCCGTGACAGCAGCAACCATGGCAACCATGCAGCTGCGGCTAGCGGGAGTGCTAGCTGCTGAAGACAAACCACTAGCCCCATTCACACAGGAGAAGACGCATAAATTGCGGAGCGGCAGTTCGCAGAGCGAAGCATCTCAGCCTTAAAGACAAACTGCTGGGAATTCACACAGGAAGCCGGCGCTGCGCCTCCTAAACAGGCGTGATGGATTACGCCATGATGATGACGTCGGTGTGTTTTCAAGGCGTTTCCCTGGTGTCCCCCCTGTCAATCTGACTCCCACTGTTGCCGTGATTTATTTTCATCACAAACACTTGTTGAGTTTTTTGCCAGTGTTTTTCAGGCAGAAATGTGACGAGGAGTTGGCAGGACGGACACTTCTCCACGTATATCTGTGGTATTTTTTTCCTCATATAAGTTGCCAAAGACAGTTACAGTTACTACGTTAGTTTTGTTTGGTCATATAACGTTGCTTTGTGGGACACACTGGTTCGGTTCTCCAATAAGAAGGCCCTGATACTACCTCCAGAGGCGTATCAGTGCCGGAGCGAAATTTCACCCCTCGCCGCCTCTGAGAGATTCACATTAAGATGGAGGCGGGGAATTGGCGTACTAAAGCCTCATCCAAACGCCAGTGTGTGGCTATTGATGATCTCGGGACTTAACAGCCTAATTAAGTTGTTTTACAACATTACCCAGCCAGCATTGTCAGTGCGAGGAAGCATTCATTTGTCTCTACTTGGTACCACAACCGTGACTGACTTGAATACAGCGTCAAAGCAGAAGCAGCATTTTGCTTTTGTTGTCAGCAGTTTAGCACCCAACAGATTCAGTAGTTTGAGAACTGGATCATAGATTCAGCGAGCGCAACTCACAGCTGACTGGTGAGCTTTCTGTACTAAATCCAGAGAGCACCGCATTCCTTGATGTCAGTGCTGTGAAGCACATTATGGACCTGTCATGAGTGAATGTTGTTGAGTGCCATTTGGTGCCTTCACTGCAATGTGCGGGAATGCATTCTCTACCTTGAGAAATGTGTTTTCGGACCATAGACGCGCAATGTTTCACATAAGAAAGGCCTAGTTGGTTCAGCTGGCCTTTGGGACAGACTTGACCCGAAGATGCACCACCGAGTGGAAAGACACCGTTCTTCGAAAGTTTACTGGCCACACTCGCCGAATACAGCTCTTCCAAAAGTAAGCCGTGCTTTTAATGTACCTTATTTTGTCCGCTGTGGCATACTTGTTTATAACACTTAAAGCTGAACGGGTTTTGTCCTGTCTGTATTAATGCTGCATCTGGGAGTTGTTGAGTAGCAGAAAGTGACCACCTGCAGTCACTGAATGCCCCCCGGTTACATGTGCTTTGACGCCGACTCTGAGCATATTCACTACTTATACACTCGAATATCAATAAATTGATCAATATGAACATAAGTGTTGGTGTCACCGACTTGAACTGACTTGAACTCTGATGATCTTTCACTGTTTCTCATGTCTGTTTGCTGCCAGTGGGAGTATAGTGTTGGGTGTATGAATGTGTCGATACCTGTGTTGTAACACTCGCAAAATGCAGAACCTTGTATTTCTTCTTCTTCTTGTTTTTATTTCTCAAACTTCAGAAACCATTAAAGTCAAAATATGTAAGAATTTTATCTCAAAAAACACTAAAAATTAGGGATGTCCCAATCAGGTTTTTTTTTTACCCCAATCGCGATCCGAGTCCTTTAATATTTAGTATCTGCCAATACTGCCAATAATAATAAAGAGGCGACTCCAGGATGCTGACCTTCTAGGCAGACTAGCATCGAAAATAACATCTTTATTTACAAATATAGATATAACCGTGATATCTGAGATAACTATTTTGTGTATATTGTCAACAAGCTAGGACAAGGAAATATATTTTGCTTTTAAGAACTATTTAATATTGGGGTGCCGCTTGGCTTAGCTGGTAGAGCGGGCGTCCCATGTACAGAGGCTTTGTCCTCACTGCAGCGGCTCTGGGTTTGAATCCCGGCCTGGGGCCCTTTGCTGCATGTCACTCTCCCTCTCTCTCATCCTGTTTCTCTTGAGCCGTACTATCTGTAAAGAGCAAAGAATATACTAAAAAAAAAAGATTATTTAATATTTTTTTTATGAGAACATTTTTGCCAATGATGTAAATATAAACAGTACAGACATGACTTGCTTTAATAATGAACAGAAAGAGGTTTAATGGTAATAATCACAAGGGATTAATACCATTAAAGTAAGGAAGCATGATGAAGGTTTCTAGGTAGAAACCGGTGTTGTTTCTCCTCCCGTTTAGACGTCTTTGTCTTGTTAAGGTGGCTGCTGCAGGAGCTGCTGGAGGGCAACAGCAGAGACAAACATTGACACTCAGTCACTGAAAACACGTCATTTAGTCTGTTAATAAAGTGTTAAAAAGTGTTATTTATACTTTTCTATAAAAAATGAGAACATCTTCTCACTGACCCAAATAGTATCTCTAACGCCACTATTTTGTGTACTGCATGTTATAAAGTAAAGTAAATAAGTCACCTTGTTACAGCTGAACTTATATGGCAGTGAAGGGCATTTTATGGGTATTGACGTTATATATTGTGTTGCCTACCAAACACAAAGTAAGATTGTGAAAGGGCAACATCCTTTCTGAGAGACTTGAGAAGTTGGAATTAATTTCTGACAGATTCACATGGGTAAGAAGGACCATCACATCTCATCTAAAACGAACAATTTTTTATTGGGATATTGTACATCGAGGAAAGTATGTGGTAGATCTCAGGGCTCATTATTGTGTCAAATGAAATCAATCTTATTTATAAAGACCAAAATCACAATCACATTGCCTCAGTGGGTTTAACAATCTCTACAGTGAACAACATCCTCTGTTTTTAGACCCTCAATTTGAGTGATGAGCAATTTCACATAATTAAAAAAAAGCCTTTGAACGGGGGGAAAAAAATACAAGAGACTTCAGGAAAAGGCACAGATTAGTTATTATTCAAACATTTTGTTAGACTTTTTGTTGCCTTTATTTGCCAAGACAGCTTGAAGAGTTGACAGGAAAGTCGGATCACAGAGGGGATAACATGCAGCAAAGGGGAAACAGGTTGGAATCAACCCCTCTACCAAATCTGTAATTCTGCATACTCTTATTTATTATGTTCACTACTTTTTTATTTTCTTATAATTTCATTATACTGTGACATTTCTATTCTGGACAGAGCAACTCTAATGTAACCCAGACTCCATTTGGGGATTAATGAAAATAAAGAGACAGAGCATTGATGTTTTTATGATGAGCAAAAAGCAGTTTAATGTTGTTAATCACAAGGGAACAATTATAATCACTGTGTAATTCATCAAAAGCATAGTATGTTGGACAAGACAAAAGATTTAAAAGTTAGAAGGTTAAATCATCTGATTATTTTCATTAAAAGAGGCAGGATGAAAGTGTCCGGAGGAAAATGGTATTGTTTCTCCTCCCATGCAGACATCTTTTTTTGTTCAGAAGCGCTGCTGCAGGAGCTGCTGGAGAATGACAACAGAGACAAACAATGATATTTAATTTACTAAAAACATGTCATTTAGTCTATTAATAACACTTCACCAAAAACTACTGAACTATAACTTTCATCAAGGGAGGATTCATGGCAGGGCTCTTCTATTAGACTGCATTAGCTTTAGCTGGTGGATCTAATAAACTGACAACTTAATGTACTACCTGACTGGAAAATAAATAAATGTAAAAAGAGAATAGAATAAACTGTTTCAAATGATGTTTTAGTAGCTAACTAATTAGATTTTTCACATACGTGAAATTAATGAGACTTAAATGTAACTCTTACCGATTGTCAGTGGAAAGACGCTCAGTATTTACTTTGGTACAATACACATTCAATGATTTGCATTGTACATTTAGCGATAAATCAACTGGATCTTACCTTTACTGCTCAGGACCCTGGTGACATTAACACCCCCAACCCCTTGGTCCTCCAGGCATTCCTTGTGGCATTCCTTGTGGCATTCCTTGTGGCATTCCTCCTGGCATTCCTCCAGGCATTCCTCCAGGCATTCCTCCAGGCATTCCCCCAGGCATTCCCCCAGGCATTCCTCCAGGCATTCCTCCAGTCCTTCCTCCATACATTGGTCCTTGGTATGGCGATGAGTATCCGTATGTTCCTTGATATCCTAGTCAAACATAAGGGGGATCATTGTTTTCTTTTTTTCTTTGTACAAATTTGAAAATTCAGTGAAGAACATTTGACAAAAAGGGTCAGGATGGAGTTTCAGTAACAGTGAAAACCGATGAAATAACAAAAGACAGTTAAAACAACCGCCTTTTTTTTTTACCGGTGTTAGAGACGTTTTGGCCGAACATGGTTGAATTTCAGATAAGATCCAAACCCTGAAACGACAGATGCAAACAACACCCATATTCATATGAGAAAAATAAGAACATATACACGTATACAGATTTATGCAGTTGTATAACATAAAACGCTACAGAAAGCATCTTTAGTTCACTGTGGAAAAGAAAGCGTATTTGTTAAATATTAGAAAACAGGCAATGCCGGTCTGAAGTATTACATTTTGCAATTACATCAGATAATGATGCCAAGAGACCTACTAGTGAACTTACTGAGTGCTGGAGTGCAGATCAATTGACACAGCAGTGAAGCAGCTCTGCTTTTATAGGAAGCCACGGGGCGGACAGGCAGTGGAGGAGGAAGTAATCACATCCTTTACTTAAGTAAAAGTACCAGTACACCTCTGTAAAAATACTCTGTTACAAGTCAGACGCCTGCAATTAACATGTATGAGAGTATAATCAGGAAAATGTACTTAAAGTATTAAAAGCAAAAGTACTCCATGTGTTGTCCAACCAATTGTGCAAAGCTGATTACATAAACAATGAAAAATGCTTGTCAAAAATTGTTTAAATAACAAATTAATTTTCGGACAGTCTATACACCAAAACTGTTTATTGCCTTGGTTGTGTCTAAACACCTTTAAAATGTTATTCCTGAAGTACTACATGTGTTGTCCAACCAATTGTGCAAATCTGAAAATGTACCTTAAAAAAAATAGAATTTAAATACTTTATAGGAACAGCAGCAGTTCTTTACATTTGTTAAGCTGGATAGATACAAAATGACAAATGATTATCAAAATATTTAAAATAGCCAATAAAATTTCTGACCAAAATGTTATTTTCCTCGGTTGTGTCCAAACATTTCAAAACCTTTTTCCTCTGCAAGCAAACAAACGTCTCCATTAGTGTTATAATGACACTGAGATTTCCAACTTTGATAAAATAACTTTTGATATAAAATATTGATACATACTTAATTTTCAATACTTTTGAAGTTTATTGAAAAACATCCAAAATACTTTTCAAACATCTCTTCATTTCTTTCAGCCTGTGATGATGTATCATAAACCAAAACAGGCAAAAACTCAAACATGTTACAGTTTACTCAAAGGTGCTATTGGTAAGAAAAGCATATTCACTACTTATACGCTTGAATATCAATAAATTAAACAATTGGAGATATGAACATAAGTGTCGGTGTCACCGACTTGAACTTATATCATTTACTTGAACTGTTGTGAGTCCTGACTCTGACTTGAACTCTGATGATCTTTCACTGTTTCTAAAGTCTATTTGCTGCCAGTGGGAGTATAGTTTTGGGAGTATGAATGTGTCGATGCCTGTGTTGTAACACTCGCAAAATGCAGAACCTTTTATTTCTTCTTCTTCTTCTTGTTTTTGTTTCTTCTGCTGCTACTATTGACTGACTGTCTTTGCACTATTACAATTACAATTGTAACTTGCTGCTCAAAACATCTACACTGTAAACTTATTGATGTCTTTTTTTTTGGTGAATGTCCTCATCCACTGTGCACTTTACTTTTTTCACTTTTATTCACTGTCCGTCTCTATTTGTTGTGCACTATCTTTATTAGTTGTGTACTTTACTGTTTTAATGAGTGCTAAGTATGTCCTGTCTTGTCTTCACCGTGGAATTGTTAGAAACGTAATTTCGATTCCTTTGTATGTCTAGTATTTTTATTTCAAAAATCACTAAAATTATAAACAGAATGTGAATAACAGTTCTGAAACTCTGATGCCGACGTATTGCTTTGCAAAGATACATAATAAAGTGAGCATGCTAACTGGTTAGCCGCGAGCCATAAACGCCAACACCACATCTGAAGTCTTCACTGAGTTTTTTCAAGTCTTTTTGGAGTCAAGTCTTTTTCAAGTGAGGTCTCAGGCCAATCATTTGCAGTCAACTTTCAATTGGGAGTCTATCATCTTAAAACATTTCTTAGGACCAGACCTTTATCTCCACTTCAAACATTCAGGCGTTTAAGAGACAGAATTAGTGGACAATGGAATAAAAGCCTGGAGCTTTGTTGAGTTGGTGCAGGGTGCTGATGAACAATGTTATACTCTGCCAACTCTGTCACCCTGATAAAGGTTAAAACATCATGGGACATGAATGATTTTTTTGAGAGGAATCATTTTTCTAAATAAAAAAATTGCTTAACCAAAAACCAATAATATACATTTATTGAAGAAACATCCACTTAGAATTATACAATATCATTTTTTCTTGGTGTAAATGTTTAGGAAGGAGTTGAGATTTTAAGATTTGGGTTAAAATTCTTTTACACATTTTATGAAACTTATAAAACACATTAACTTGGATATTAGTAGATTATCATAACAGTTTTAAGACGCCTTCTTGAAGTGCCTCAGATCCTGCATTGCTACTCAGGTTACAGGTTTAATCTTTCATAATGTCAGCTGTTGTTGGGTTAAGAGTCAAGTAGACAAGAAATTCCATAGTCTTAATATTAAACATCAGATTTCACAATAAACACAGCATCCTCTTTTTACAGTACCAGGGAAGCACTGTGTTATAAGCCTCTCTCCCCTTTTCTATTGAAATGACCATAACATTGCTCCATATCCAGAGTGAAAAGGGGAAAGTTTACCACCCTCTGAATGTTGAAAGGAGACAGAAATGTCACGTTAATATTTGTTCCCCTTTTTCATATTTGCAGGTTGAGTAACAATGAGAGTCCTCGCAATGAACTTAGCTCCTTAAGAAAGCTGTACATTAAATGCCCCGTTATTCTACGTACTGTACATCGATCAGGCATTACATTATGACCACTGACGAGGTGAAGTGAATAACACTTATTATCTCGCTATCATGACACCTCTGGGTCGGTGGGATATATTAGGCAGCAAGTGAACATGTTGTCCTCAAAGTTGATGTGTTAGAAGCAGGAAGAATGGGCAAGCTAAGGATTTGAGCGAGTTTGACAAGCATCAAATTGTGATGGCTAGACGACCGGGTCAGAGCATCTCCAAAACTGCAGCTCTCGTGGGGTGTTACCGGCCTGCAGCAGTCCAAGGAAGGAACAATGGTGAACCGGTGACAGGTTCATGGGCGGCCAAGGCTCATTGATGCACGTGGGGAGCGAAGGCTGGCCCGTGTGGTCCGCTCCAACAGACGAGCTACCGTTGCTCAAATTGCTGAAGAAGTTAATGCTGGCTCTGATAGAAAGGTGTGAGAATACACGGTGCATCACAGTTTGTTGCGTATGGGGCTGCATAGCTGCAGACGAGTCAGGGTGCCCATGCTGAGCCCTGTCCACTGCCAAAACAAGTCAGATCCACCTCCCAGCTTACAGGACTTATAGGATCTACTGTTAACATCTTGGTGCCAGATACCACAGCACACCTTCAGAGGTCTAGGGGAGTCCATGCCTTGACAGGTCAGGGCTGTTTGGCAGCAAAAGAGGGACCAACACAATATTAGGCAGGTGGTCATAAATCATATTCTTTTAAAATATAATTGGTTGCTCTTTCTATATCTTATGATTATTAAATGATAATGAATGTTTTGTGATACTAAGAAATCTACTTGGTAATCCAGCTGATTATGGAAAGCCTTTTTGTTTTTGTCATGAAATAATTGTACATCTAACACCACTATTTTGTGTACTGCGTGTTATAAAAAGTAAGTCACCTTCTTACAGCTGAACATATGTGATACAATAATTAGATGTGGACCCAAACGCAGACACACATCTGCAGGATAGGGGGGAAAACAAAAGCGAGCTTTATTTTAACAAGAAAAACAAAACAAAACAAAGTGCAAAGAAAAAGGCAAAGTTCAAACGTAGGGCTGCAACGATTCCTCGAGTAACTCGAATAAATCGATTACAAATAATGATCGAGGCAAAATCTCTGCCTCGAGACTTCGTTTAATTCCTATCACCCACGTTATGTGGCCCGCTTAGCTCAGGGACCATGTTTCCACACGGACTGTTACTGCAGACACACACCACTACATTAGCATTAGCGCAATGGCGGAGAGCCAAGAAGCTGTCCGCAAAAGTCAGAGAATGTCCAAAGTTTGTGATCATTTCACACTTAAAAAAGAAGATAACAAAGTGCAACGTGTCTACTGCAAAGCAGAACTGATGCACCACAACAACACCTCAGCAATGACTCAACATCTGAACCGAAAGCATCCAGTTAACACCAGCTCACCAAGCCTCGCCGACTCAAGCTAGCGTAAACATTAATGTTAGCTAATTTAACGGAGCCTACCATCGCTAGTTAGAGCGTATGGTATATTAGACTACTCGAGTAATCGATGGAATAATCGGTAGAATACTCGATTCTAAAAATACTTGATAGCTGCAGCCCTATTCAAATCACAAGAGAAAAGCAAAAGCAAAATCCAAGACATATCAATAGGGGAGACACAGGAGGGGAGACTGATGAAAACACTACAGAACATCATGAAGAGACGGACAGAGGCTGACAGACGATGGAACGAACAGACTGGGAGTGCAGGGAAAACAAAGACTAACTACACAGACACACTAGCGAGGGGATCAGGAACAGGTGAGGTGAGTGAGGAGGGAAAAGGACAGGTGAGGTAACAAAGGGAAAAACACAGAGAGGGAGAAACACACAGGAGAACTGAAGAAGAGACACACAAGGGCATAATATCAAAATCAAAACTCAACCAGAAAACACAGAATTATGACAATATGGCAGTGAAGTACATTTTATGGGTATTGATGTTATATATTGTGTTGGCTTGCCAAACACAAAATAAGATGACGGAAGGGCAAGATCCTATTTATTTAGGAATTATTTTCTGACAGGTTTATATGGGTAAGAAGGACTGTCAAATCTCATCTAAAACGACAACAGTTTTCTATTGGGATATTGTACATGAAAAGAAGATAGAAGAAACCTCAGGAAAAGGCACAGAATAGCCAGAATACTCCACACCATTGTGTGAGATCTTTAATTTCGTTTCTTGGCAATTTCTTGCCTGAGATTTCTAAGAAAAACAATAGAAATATATATTTTCAAATATTTTGTTAGGCTTTGTATTGCCTTAATTTGCAAGACAGCTTGAAGAGTTGACAGAAAAGCTGGATGAGAGAGGGACATGACATGCAGCACAGGTTGGTTTCAACCCCTTCACCAAATCTCTAATTGTGCATACTCTTATTTATTATGTTCTCTAATTTTTAATTTTCTTATAATTTCATTATACTGTGACTTTTCTATTCAGGACGGAGCAACTCTAATGTAACCCAGATTCCATTTGGATGACAATAAAGAGACGGAGCAATGACTTTTTTATGATGAACAGAAAGCAGTTTAATGTTGTAAATCACAAAGGACAAATTATGTCTAATTCATCAAGTGCATAGCATGTTGCACGAAAAAAAAAAAAAAGAATTTAAAGTTTAGGTGATCCAACAAAATGATTATTTGTATTAAAGGAAGCAGGATGAAGGTTTCCAGGCGGCAGCTGGTCTTGTTTCCTTTTCCATCCAGACATGTTCATCTCATCAGAGGCGCTGCTGCACGAGCTGCTGGAGGACAACAGCAGAAACAAATATCATCTTGTTGTTTACTAAATACTTGTCAATTTTCCTATTAACAACGTTTCTACAGTGTAATAGTTTTAGCTGTCTAACTAAGGTTTACCTAAACTGACAACTGGGAAGGGAAATCAATGAGGCATAAATGTAACTGTCACTGATTGTCAGTGGAGTGTTGGGCTGTAATTTGCTTTGGTACCAAAAAGAGACTCAATGACTTGAACTTTACATTTTTAATAAATCAACTGGATCTTACCCTTGCTGCTCAGGATCCTAACACGGTCGGCACCAAACAGGAAGGCATTGAGCTTGGGGCTGAGGAATGTATGAACCATAGGCCTGAGGAACGCATGGATTAAAGGGCTGAATACGTGGAACAGATTGAATGATGTCTGACACAAAGTTCAGAATGTCGGGTACGATGTTGGGTTGAGGTTGGGGTGGGAAAGGTTGGGGTTGGGGTTGGGGTTGGTAAGGTTGGGGTTGGGGTGGGCAAGGTTGGGGTTGGGGTTGGCAAGGATCTGGTCCACGTCCTGGGTTTCCTCCTGGCATTCCTCTTGGGTACCCTCCTCCATATGACCCTTGGGTTCCTAGTCAAACAAAAGGTGTAGAGCTCATCATTTGTCTTTTTCTCTGTAAAAACCTGATGTCAGTTTTCTCATTTAAATTCAGTGAAGTAGGTTTTGAAGAAAAGGACGAAGATTTGGTTTTAGTAAAAGTGGAAAACGATTAGGAACACAGTTACACTGAGTGACTTCTTTACCGTAGTTAGCGACGTTCTGGCCGAACATTTTGAAATTTTAGATCAGATCCAAAGCCTGTAATGAAAGAAGCAAAACGAACAAACACCTTGTTAACATGAGAAACATATTTTTACACAAATGCAGATTTAAGCAGTTGCTTGACATAAAATGCTATATTGTGTAGAATCTATACAGCATCTGCAGTCCGCTGTAGAAAAGATAGCATTTTTGAAAACAGGTAGCACAGGTCAGAAGCATTACATCATGCAATTGTGATAAATATATCATAAAGCCAGGTACCACATTAAGACATCAGTTGGATATGTCTTACTGATAAAAACAGTTAATCAAGGAAATACAAGCTGATCAACATATCAGTACACATACATTTTATGGTTTCAATGTCCAGAGATCTACTAGTGAACTTACTGAGTGCTGGAGTGCAGATCCACAGACACAGCAGTAATCGGCTCTGCTTTTATAGACAGCCAGGGGGGCGGACAGGCAGTGGAAGAGGAAGTAGACCCTTTTCTTAAGTAGAAGTTCTAATACCACTCTGTAAAAAATACCCTGTTACAAGTAAAAGTCCTGCATTGAAAATATGCTTAAAGTATTAAAAGTAAAAGTACTCCATGCAGAAAAGTGTTACTCTTATACTATTATTTATGATATCATGAGATTGATATTATTCATGCATCAATGTAAAAGGAGGATTTAAATGCTTTAGTTGGTTGAGGTTGCACTTATATTAAACTGTTTTACAAATAACTTATTACTTGTTATTTTTTTTATTGTTTTTTTTTTCTAGTATAAACTGTATGTTTTGTAAAAAATCATAAAATGCTAAGAAATGTCGTTTCAGTTACCCAGAGCCCAAAGTGACACCTTCACCATGCATAATGCAAACTTTATTCCCCTGGAGCAAAAGTTCTTACACACAATAGGTAAACAAACAAAAAGCAGTATAAGGTGCGTTCAGTCGTTTTCTGTGCATGTTTGTAAAAAAAACATACACGAACAATTAAATACCTCTTCATTTCTCCCTGAGATGATGTATCCAAAAACTTGTTTTCTACAACCAACACACTCTAACACTCAAAGACATTCAGTTAACTTAAGATGTCAAATCCTAATGCCAGCTTTTATTTTTTGCTTTGAAAAATTGCTATAAAATGTATTCAAAATCTCTCAGAACTTTTATCTACTGGTCACCCAAGTAGTTTCAGGTCAGACACTGTAAAGAAGATTTTGATTCTTTATTTTTCTTAAATGTGGAGATGGTAATCAAGATGTAACCATAATTAATAAGTGTGTGTAAACATCAGGTATAGAACTTCTGCACTTGAAAATCAATGGAACAGTTTTAAACAATTTTAGTTGTGGACAGATAGTTTCACTGACTTGAACTTCAATATTAATCTCTTGAACTTTGACTTTTCACTGTTTCCACACATTTCTGCTGGTGAGACCACAGTGTGGGAGTATGAGTGTGTCGATACCTGTGTTGTAACGCTCATAAAATGCAGAACTTTCTATTTCTTCTTCTTCTTCTTTGTATTTATCAAAGTTGAGAAACCAGCTGTTTCTAACTCTCAGCACGTCAAATACAGTATGACAGCCTGGTCAGTGGCCCTTAGCCCTGAAGTTTGCTGCTTTAGGTGTGTACTGGGGGAATGTTGGTGTTGTTTAGTATCAGACTCTCATCTCTTGAGGGGTAAAGTGGCTCAGGGCTCGCTGGTTAACCCTCTGAAGTCCAGGGTATAATTGGCCGTTTTTGACTATTTTTGATTTTATATTTCACCTTAAAAACTATTTACCTTGCCTTGTTTGGTGTCATTTTTTTCAGCACAACCTCACATGTGTGACTGTACAGTTATTTTTTCATTTTGACATACTGTATTCACACAATGGACATAAATCCGAGTAGGAAAAAGTTCAGTTTCTTTACTGTGAAAAAACGTTTTTACCATTTCTTCCTGCACCAAACACGCACCAAACGTGATGGCAATATTCGTGAAAAAGTGTGGCGTGCATTATTTATCGTTAGTCCGGTTTTACTTGGCCTATCAACACAATTTAAAAACTGGTACATAGTTTGAAGGCCGCATCTATACATGAGTTGAAACCAAGACTCACTGAGGCCGTATCTTACTGTCACATCATCTTAAATTGTTCACATGATTTGGACGGCCGGCAAGTCTGTCAGCCTCAGAGGGTTAACATGCTAACTTTACCTGTTAGACACAAAACTTATTTGTCTTATGATGACATATGGTTAAACTGTTATTTCTTAACACCCTGTCAATAATTACATTACATTTTTCAATGTTTTCTTACATATTGCACACTTTAAGAGTCTCAGCTAAGCCTTTGATGATGATCTCAAATTACAATCTTTGAGTCTCAATCAAGCGTCTGATGAGTCAAATTCAGTCAAGTCTTTCAGAGATCAAACCTTGCCTCTCAAGTCAAGACTTTGAAGAGTTTATTCAAGTCTTTTTGGAGTCAAGACTCACATTTCAAGTCAAGAAATCAGTCATAATGTCAGCTGTTGTTGGGTTGAGAGTCAAGGAGACAGAGATGCACAGTCTCAATAATAAACATCACATTTCACAATACAAACAGCATCCTCTTTTTACAGTACCAGGGACACAAGATGCTATCACGTTCTCTCCCCTTTTTCTACAGAAATGACCATAACATTGCTACATATCCAGATTAAAAAAGAAAAAGTTTCTCAATATTAAAAGGAGAAAGAAACATTGTTATTTGCCGGTTGAATAACACTGAGGAGGACTGGAGGAACTGTTTCTCAAAGCAGGTGGGGACAATCTCCTGTGAGAGTGATGTAATAAAAATATAAGTTAGAATATCAGCGGATTGGCATGTTTTCAGTACACGGTCAGGGTTGTTATCAGGACCGGCAACTTCACATATTTTCACTCTCACATCTTGTGTGGATATTGACAGTGGCCAGTCCTCTGGCCGATGTTGCTCATTAAGCAACACAACCTCACATATGATGGGGGCGCTCCTGATTTTGTGACCCGTGTTTTTTAATGCCACATATCTTTAGTGCTGTTTGGTGCTTTAGTTTGACTCAACCTTGAGAATCTTATATGTGATTGTCTGCCTAACTGAACGAAACAGGTGGATGCAAATCTTGGCAAGTTTAGTTTCTTTTTAGACTATTTATGTTAAGCACTTCTATTTGCTCATATTTTGTGCTTTCCAGAGTGGGACAAGATCGCTTTCCCACCCCTTCACTTTCTTTTGTATTTGTAGGTTGAGTGACACTGTGAGTCCTCACAGGGAATTTAAACTCTTTTACAATGCTGGTAAATTAACATATACCAGAGTGATGCTTGAGTTAAACAAGAAATCTGTCCACTGACTAAAAAGAATAAAGAGATGATTTGCTTTGATAATGAACAGAAAGCAGTTTAATGCTGTTAATCACAAGAGAACAATTTGGATGTAATTCATTAAAGCACACAGAGTGTCACACAAAACACATGCTTCAAAAGCGAGGTGGTCAAATGAACTGATCATCATTAAAGGAAGCAGGATGAAGATTTTGAGCTGGTCATCTGTCTTGTTTCTCCTCCCATTCAGATGTCTTCATCTCATCAGAGGCGCTGCTGCAGGAGCTGTTTGAGGATGACAGCAGAGTCAAATATTACCAAAGACATGTCAATAAGTCTATTAATTAAGTTTTTTGTTAAGCTGAACATTATAACCTTCATGTAGTGAGGACATTGCAGAACTTTTGTGTTAGTTTTAGCTCTTGTATCAAACAAACTGGCAACTGAGTGTACTGCCTGGTTAAAAAAAAACTAAGATTATCAATAATTAGTTCTTTTAAGAATTTGTTTTGTGAATAAACTTTTTCTGCTTGTATTTTACTAACAATTGATAATCACTGGATTGTTGAACAGTATTTACTTTAGTAAATAAGAATGGGATGATTTGGACTTTACATTTATAAATAAATTGACTGGCTCTCACCATTGCTGTTCAGGATCTTAACAAGGTGACAGCCAAACCCAATCAGGCCCATTCACTACTCCACAAATTCTGGTTGCAGGAGGGCTGGGTTGGGCAGGCCATGGGACACCTCCTGGGTTTCCTCCCGGGTTTCCTCCTGGGATCCCTCCTTGGTTTCCTTGTGGGTTTCCTCCTGGGATTCGCCCAGGGACTCCTCCCAGGGTTCCCCCCGGGACTCCTCCTGGGGTTCCACCTGGGACTACCCCTGGGTAAAAACCGGGGGTTCCCCCCGGGACTCCTCCCGGGGTTCCACCCGGGGCTCCTCCAGGGGCTCCTCCCGGGGCTCCTCCCGGGGTTCCACCCGGGACTACCCCTGGGTAGAAAGCGGGGGTTCCCCCCGGGACTCCTCCTGGGGTTCCACCCGGGACTACCCCTGGGTAGAAACCAGGGGTTCCTCCCGGGGTTCCACCCGGGGCTCCTCCCGGGGTTCCACCCGGGACTACCCCTGGGTAGAAAGCGGGGGTTCCCCCCGGGACTCCTCCCGGGGTTCCACCCGGGACTACCCCTGGGTAGAAACCGGGGGTTCCTCCCAGGGTTCCAGTCGGGGTTCCAGCCGGGGTTCCACCTGGGACTACCACTGGGTAGAAAGCGGGGTTTCCCCCCGGGACTCCTCCCGGGGTTCCAGCCGGGGTTCCAGCCGGGGTTCCACCCGGGACTGCCCCTGGGTAGAAACCGGGGGTTCCCCCTGGGACTCCTCCTGGGATTCCTCCCGGGTTTCCTGCCGGCATTCCAACTGGGTTTCCTCCCAGTGTTCCTCCAGGGTTTCCTCCTGGGTATCCTCCTGGGGTTCCTCCTGGCATTGGCTGAGGTTTACAAACAAGGGCATACTGGATTCCTAGTCAAACAAAAGCAGTAGGGTTAATCATCTCCTATTTCGGATTGTATTGTCTTGATTCCAGTTGTTGTTTCTCAAGAGTTAAAAGAATGTTCGACAGTAAGAACGAGTATGGATTTTAAAAGTGACGAAAATACTAAGAATGAACAAAAGACAGCAACAAGTGAGTTGTTACCCATGTTCCTGACATTACTGCCGAACATCCCAGGGTTTCCTCCTGGGCTTCCCCCTTGGATGTTATAGCCGAACATTAATAGAATTTCTGATCAGATCTAAACCCTGAAATGAAAGAAGTGCATACAAAGGCCTTTGTTCATAGGGTTAGGGTTAGGTTTACAAAATGTTTACAAAATGCCAATTTAAGCAGTTTTAACACACACACACACACACACACACACACACACACACACACACACACACACACTTACCTTATGGTTATTATGCCCAAGAAGCTTCTACTAGTGCAGCCACAGACTGCAGCGAACTGGCTCTGCCTTTATAGGAAGACACGAGGCAGCAGTGGAGAGGAAGTACTCAGAGTGTTAACTGTTTTGTTTATGTCCAAATCTGTGTTTTTATGTCTATGCCAGTCATCAGTTCTTGTCCGTGTCCACATCCACTGACATGCAGGGGGCCGACATCAGGAGGGGAACCGAACCAGCATCCTTTCAATAACAAGACGCAGGCTCTACCCCTGAGCTACTGCCACCCCAATGTATGTGTCCAAATTTCCATGTTTCTGTCCATTTCCATGTCCATGTCTGTTTCCGTTTCCGTGTCAGTGTCTGTAAGGCCAATTTTTATTGCTTCTTTAAACAGCACAACATTTTTCAGCTATGCTAGCATAATTCTGTGTGCCATTGGACCACAGGAGTTATGGTCCTCTGTAGACATATGTAGATATTCCAATCAAATCTGCCATTTCCAGCTAAAAATAGTAATTTGTACACACTGTATATTCTCTTTTAATCCTATTATTCTTTTATGCTATTTTTATTTATTCCTGTTTGATATTTAATACTGCACTGACCAGAGAAGCACTGCAATTTCATTGTATACTTGATGTGAAATGACAATAAAGTTTCTATTCTAATTTACCCCATTAATAATATGTACGCTGAATTTCTGATAAATTATATGTACATATAGCTATATGTTGCCATGATGCATACACATTTTACATTTTATTTATATTGTTATATGTTTCTGGTTACTATCTTATCTAGTTTGTATTTTATTATATAACCCAGTTATCCAGGGATAGATAAAATATTTCTGATTTTGTTTATGTTTAAAAAAGAAAAGGAGACAATAAGAGACAGGGCATTGTAGAGATAGCTTGCTTTATGAATGAACAGAGAGTAGTTTAATGTTGTAAATCAAAAGGGAACAATCATGATGACTGTGTAACACCTCAAAAGCTTACAGTCTGTTACATGAAAAACATGCTTCAATATTTGGGTGATCAGATTGATTTATTTTATGAAAAAAAGCACGACGAAGGTTTCCAGATGGCAACTTGTTTTGTTTCTCTTCTTATCAGGACATGGTCATCTAGTCTGGGTCGTGGCTGCAGGAGCGGTATCATACAGAACATGATTTGCTAATAATCTGAAACTGTACCATAAAAATATAAAAAATATAAAATTTTAAACTCAATCTCTTCGACATCACGTGGAGGTCGGGGATGGTGCTGAAGCAGTGGCAAACAGGTGTGGTGGTCCCTCTCTAAGATGGTGGACCAGAGGGTGTGTGCCAATTACAGAGGTATCACACTACTCAGCCTTCCTGGGAAAGTCTACTCCAAGGTGCTGGAAAGGAGGGTCTGGCCGATTGTCGAACCGCAGATTGAAGAGGAACAATGTGGATTCCGTCCTGGTCGTGGAACAACGGACCAGCTCTTTGCTCTTGCAGGGATCGTGGAGGGGGCTCGGGAGTACAATCTCCCAGTCCACATGTGTTTTGTGGATCTTGAGAAGGCGTACGACCGGGTCCCCAGTGATGTTCTGTGGGAGGTGCTGTGGGAGTATTGGGTGAGGGGGTCCCTTCTGAGGGACATCCAATCCCTATATGCTCAAAGCGAGAGCTGCGTGTGTGTAATCGGAAGTAAGTCGGACTTGTTCAAAGTGTGTGTTGGCCACCGCCAGGGCTGTGCCTTGTCCCCAATCCTGTTTGTGATATATATGGACAGGATTTCGAGGCGCAGTTGTGGTGTGGAGGAGTTACAGGTCGGTGACCTGAAGATCGCATCACTGCTCTTTGCAGATGATGTGACAAAAAAGGGAACTGAGCCGAAAGGCAAAGCTCTCGATCTACCGGTCAATCTTCATTCCTACCCTCAGCTATGGTCATGAGCGATGGGTCATGACTGAAAGAACGAGATCGCGGGTACAAGTGGCCGAAATGGGTTTTCTCCGCAGGGTGGCTGGGGTCTCCCTTAGAAATAGGGTGAGAAGCTCAGCCATCCAGGATGGACTCGGAGTAGAGCCGCTGCTCCTTTACGTGGAAAATGAGCCAGTTGAGGTGGTTCGCGCATCTGATGAGGATGCCACCAGTGCGCCTTCCTAGGGAGGTGTTCGTGGCACGTCGAACTGGGAGGAGACCTAGGGGTAGACCCAGGACCAGGTGGAGGAATTACCTCCCCTCTCTGGCCTGGGAGCACCTGGGGATTCCCCAGTCAGAGTTAGCCGATGTGGCCAGGGAAAGGGAAGTCTGGGGCTCACTGCTGAAGCTGCTGCCCCCGTGACCCGAATCTGGATAAGTGGTTGAAAGTGAATGAATGAATGAATGAATGAATGTACCAATAAAATGTTACTGTTAGTTATTGTTAGTGTATTTACTTTGATATGATAAAGACTCAATGATTTGCACTTTAATTTATCAATAAATCAACTGGATCTTACCCTTCCTGCTCAGGATCCTAACACGGCAGGGAAAACCTCCAACTAGGCCCAATAGCTATATCCGTCAAACCCTCCACATGGGTCCCAGGCTGAAAAATAGTATGGGTCCCAGGGGTCAGGTGGGCATGGATCACTAGGCTCAGGGGGCCTATGTTCGGGCTTGGCAGGTTGTGGTCTACCTGGGTACCCTCCTGGGTTTCCTCCTAGGTATCCTCCTTGGTTTCCTCCTGTGTATCCTCCTTGGTTTCCTCCTGAGTACCCTCCTTGGTTTCCTCCTGGGTATCCTCCTTGGTTTCCACAGTTTGAAGGCTGCACCTACACATAAGTTAAAACAAAGACTCACTGAGGCTGCATCTTGCTGCCACATCATCTTAAATTGTTCATGTGATTTGGAGGGTTAACATGCTAACTTTAGGAGATACCTGTTTAACATAAAACTTAGATGTCTTATGATGACATACGGTTAAACTGTTATTTCTTAAGACCCTGTTCATACTTTTATTACACTATTCAATGTTTTCTTACATATTGCACCTTCAAAGAGGTTCAGCTAAGCCTTTGATGATGATCTCAAATGACAGTCTTTGACTCTCAATCAAGCTTCTGATGAGTCAAGTGTCAAATTAAGTCAAGTCTTTCAGGGGTCAACCTTGCGTCTCAAGTCTAGACTTCGATGAGTTTATGCAAGTCTTTCTGGAGTCAAGGCTCACATTTCAAGTCAAGTCTTGCACAAAGGTTTAATGAAATCAGTCATAATGACAGCTGTTGTTGTCAAGGAGACAGAGATGCACAGTCTCAATAATAAACATCACATTTCACAAGACAAACAGCATCCTCTTTTTACAGTACCAGCGAAACAAAATGTTGTTAAGTTTACACCCCTTTTCTGCAGAAATGACCATAACATTGCTACATATTCAGAGTGAAAAAGAAAAAGTTTCCACAGTTTGAATATTAAAGAGAGAAAGAAAACATTGTTTCATATTTGCAGGTTGAATAACACTGAGGAGGACTGGAGGACCTCTCATCTCATATCCAGAGTGAAAAAGAAAGTTTGAATGTTAAAAGGAGAAAGAAATATTACGTTATTTGCAGGTTGAATAACACTTAGGGGGACTGGAGGACCTGTTTCTTAAAGCAGGTGGGGACAATCTCCTGTGAGAGTGATATAATAAAAATATAAGTTAGAAAATCAGCAGATTGACATGTTTTCAGTACACGGTCAGGGATGTTATCAGGACCGGCGACTTTATATACTTTCACTCTCACATCTGCTGTGGATACTGACAGTGGCCAGTCCTCCTGTCTATGTTGCTCATTAAGCAACACAACCTCACATATGATGGGGGCGCTCCTGATTTTGTGACCCGTGTTTTTGAATGCCACAAATCTTTAGTGCTGTTGGTTTGGAGGATCCTCTCAAGAATCCTTAGGGGGAAACACTGTAAATGCTGTCACCAACTCATTTTCTGGGATGTTTTGACTCAACCTTGAGAATCTTATATGTGATTGAAAAAATCAGGTGGATGCAAGTCTTGGCAAGCCTGAAATCTGTTTTGCCAATTAATGTATCCAGCTCTTTAGTTTCTTTTTAGACTCTTTATGTGAAGCACTTTATTTGCTCATATTTTGTGCTTTCCAGAGTGGAACAAGATAGCTTTCCCACCCCTTCACTTTCTTTTGTATTTGTAGGTTGAGTGACACTGTGAGTCATCACAGTGAATTTAAACTTGTTTACAATGCTGGTAAATTAACATAAACCCAAGTGATGCTTTAATTATGAAAACAATTGCCAAGAAATCTGTCCACTGACTTTTTATTTCATTCATTTTTGTTAATTGTCTTACAATGTGATCAATTATCTATCACTAAACAGTAGCTCCATTGAAGATAAATGTGGATATAATTAAAGGTCATAGCTGAAACTATCATTATTTTATCATGTCAGAGAAACATTAAAATTGCTCATTTCGTTTATGGAGTCCAAGGTGATGTCTCGAGAGTTTTAGTTGAGTTAAACAAGAAGCCAAATACCCAAGATGTTCAATTTAAAATAATATGAAACAGAAAACTGTCAAAACAAGACAAACTGTCACTCTTGAGAAGTTTGAACCAGCATGTCAATTTTGCTTCATTAAGGATTTCAATATTTAATCCATTAGCAAATTTTGTCAGTGAGGTAAAAAGAATAAAGAGATGATTTGCTTTGATAATGAACAGAAAGTAGTTTAATGCTGTTAATCACAAGAGAACAATTTGGATCTGTATCTAATTCATGTGTGTCACACAAAACACATGCTTCAAAATCTGGGTGGTCAAATGAACTGATTATCATTTAAGGAAGCAGGATGAAGATTTTGAGCTGGTCATCTGTCTTGTTTCTCCTCCCATTCAGACGTCTTCATCACGTCAGAGGCGCTGCTGCAGGAGCTGTTTGAGGATGACAGCAGAATCAAATATTACCAAAGACATGTCAATAAGTCTATTAATTAAGGTTTTTGTTAAGCTGAACGTTATAATCTTCATGTAGTGAGGACACTGGTGAAAACTTGCGTTAGTTTTAACTCTTGTATCAAACAAACTGGCAACTGAGTGAATTGCCTAATTTAAAAAAAAGAACCTAAAAATAAGATTATAATTAAGTAGTTATTTCAAGAATTTGATTTGTGAATAAACTGTTTCTGGTTGTATTTAACTAACAGTTTGATTTATTGCATAAGTGAAATTAAGTAATTAAATAATTAATTAAATTAATTAAATGTAACTATTACTGATTATCATTGGATTGTTGAACAGTATTTACTTTGGTTGTAAATAAGAACTGGATGGTTTGGACTTTTCATTTATAAATAAATTGACTGGCTCTCACCATTGCTGTTCAGGATCTTAACAAGGCAACAGCCAAACCCAATCAGGCCCAGCCATCACTCCACAAATTCCGGTTGCAGGAGGGATGGGTTGGGCAGGCCATGGGACTCCTCCTGGGATTCCCCCTGGGTTTCCTCCCGGGACTGCCCCCGGTACCCCCCCCGGGTTGCCTCCCGGGATTCCTCCCAGCACTCCCCCTGGGTTGCCTCCCGAGATTCCTCCCGAGACTTCCCCCAGGTTGCCTCCCGGGATTCCTCCCGGGACTCCCCCTGGCTTGCCTCCCGGGATGACTCCCAGGACTCCCCCCAGGTTGCCTCCTGGGATTACTTCCGGGACTCCCCCCGGGTTGCCTCCCGGGACTCCCCCAGGGTTTCCTCCTGGCATTCCTCCTGGGATTCCTCCTGGCATTTCTCCTGGGATTCCTCCCGGCATTCCACCTGGGTTTCCTCCTGGCATTCTTTCCGGCATTCGTCCCGGGTTTCCCTCCGGCATTCCTCCTGGTATTCCTCCCAGGACTTCCCTCGGGTTGCCTCCTGGCATTCCTGGCATTCCTCCCGAGATACCTCCTGGCATTCCTCCTGGCATTCCTCCTGGCATTCCTCCCGGCATTCCTCCCGGGTTTCCTCCTGGCATTCTTCCTGGGATTCCTCCTGGTATTCCTGGGTGTCCAACTGGGTATCCTCCCGGGTATACTCCCGGTTTTACTCCTGGGTGTCCTCCTGGGTATCCTCCTGGGTGTCCTCCTGGGTATCCTCCTGGGCTTACTCCTGGGTTTCCTCCTGGCATTGGCTGAGGTTTACAGACAAGGGCATACTGGATTCCTATTCAAACAAAGGAAGTAGGGTTCATCAGCTTCTATTTCAGATTTCAGTCATTGTTTCTTAAGACTTTAAAGAATGTGACAATAAGACAATAAGAACAAGGATGGGGTTTTAGTAAAAGTTAAGAAAATACTGAGAATGAACGAAAGACAGCAATAAGTGAGTTGTTACCCATGTTCCTGATGTTATTGCCAAACATTGGAGAGTTTCCTCCTTGGATGTTATAGCCAAACATTAATAGAATTTCTGATCAGATCCAAACTCTTAAATGAAAGAAGCAAACAAAGGCCTTTGTAAACATATTCACAAAATGCAAATTTAAGCAGATTTAAAACATAAACACACACACACACACACATACACACACACTAACCTTATGATAATTATGCCCAGGAAGCTACTACTGGTGTTCACATCCACAGACTGCAGCGAACCAGCTCTGCCTTTATAGGAAGACACGGTGCAGCAGTGGAGAGGAAGTACTTAAGAGTCTTTACTTAACTCAACCTTATCTGTTTGTGTCCAAATCTGTGTTTTCATGTCTGTGCCTGTTATTAGTTCTTGTCAGTGTCCACATCCATGTCTCTGTCTGTGTCCTGGTCTATTTTCAAGTCGATGTGATATTAACACTCATACATACATTCATACACTGATGGCAGTGGCTGCTATGCAAAGTGCCAACAAGCACATCAGTAGGGGAATCAAACCAGCGACCTTCCGTTAACAAGACTCTGGCTCTATCCCTGAGCCACAGCTGCCCCCAATGTTTGAGTCCAAATTTCAATGTTTCTGTCCATTTGGCGGGCTTCGTGTCTGTTTCAGTTTACGTGTCTGTGTCTGTAGGGCCGTTTTTAATTGCTTCTTAAAACAGCACAACATTTTTCAGCTGTGCTAGCATAATTGCATGTGCCATTGGACCACAGGAGTTATGGTCTTCTGTAGACAAAGTTAGATGTTCCAATAAAATCTGCCATGTCCAGCTAAAAATAGTAATTTACAACATTAATAATGTGTATACTGAATTTCTCATAAATTATATATACATTACATGTTTATGGTTACCATCTTCTCTAGTTTATATTTTCTTACAATTTCTCAATACTTTTACATTTCTATTCTAGACGGAGCAACCGAAACATAACACAGTTTCCCTATAGGTAATGAAATAAAATATATCTGATTTTGTTCATGTTTAAAAAAAAAATAGAAGACAAGAAGAGACAGGGTGTTGTAGAGATGGCTTGCTTTATGAATGAACAGAGAACAGTTTAATGTTGTAAATCAAAAGGGAACAATTATGATGACTGCATAATACATCAAAGTGTGTTGAAAAAGTGTGTTGAAAAACATGCTGCAATATTTGGGTGATCAAATTGATTTATTTTATGAAACAAAGCAGGACGAAGGTTTTCAGGTGGCAACTTGTTTTGTTTCTCTTCTTATCAGGACATGGTCTTCTAGTCTGGGTCGTGGCCACAGGAGCTAGAAAGAAGGATTTGAAAGAATTTATTTTAATTTCATTCCAGAACATGATTTGTTAATAATCTGTAACTGTACCAATAAAATGTTACTGTTAGTTATTGTCAGTGTATTTACTTTGATATGATAAAGACTCAATGATTTGCACTTTAAATTTATCAATAAATCAACTGGATCTTACCCTTAATGCTCAGGATCCTAACACGGCAGGGAAAACTTCCAACTAGGCCCAACAGCCATTTCCGCCAAACCCTTCACATGGGTCACAGGCTGAAGAATAGCAATGGTCCCAGGGTTCAGGTCGGCATGGGTCCCAGGGTTCAGGTTGGCATGGGTCCCAGGGTTCAGGTTGGCATGGGTCCCAGGGTTCAGGTTGGCATGGGTCCCAGGGTTCAGGTTGGCATGGGTCGCAGGGCTCAGGTTGGCACGGGTACCAGGCTGAAGAATAGCATGGGTCCCAGGGTTCAGGTTGGCATGGATCACAAGGGAAAGGGGGCCTAGTTTGGGGCTTGCCAGGTCTACCTGGGTAGCCTCCTTGGTTTCCTCCTGGGTAGCCTGCTTGGTTTCCTCCTGGGTAGCCTCCTTGGTTTCCTCCTGGATATCCTCCTGGGAATCCTCCTGGGTACCCTCCTTGGTTTCCTCCTCCTGGGTATCCACCTTGGTTTCCTCCTGGGAATCCTCCTGGGTACCCTCCTTGGTTTCCTCCTCCTGGGTATCCACCTTGGTTTCCTCCTGGGAATCCTCCTGGGTACCCTCCCGGGTACCCTCCAGGAAATACTGCTTGGGTTCCTAGTCAAACAAAAGGGGTGTCGCTCATCATTTTCTATTTCAGTTTATACAAACTTGATGTCAACTTGCTCCTTAAAATGTAAAAGAATGTTTGACAAAAAGGACAAGGATTGGGTTTCAGCAAAAGAGAAGAAAAGACAGTTGGAACAACTTAATTATTTTACCTGCATTAATGACGTTATAGGCAAACATTTTGGAATTTCAGATCAGATCCAACCCCTGAAATGAAAAATGCAAGTAAACACCATTTTAATTTGAGGAACCCGCCCCCCTTTTTTTTTTCTTTACAAAAATGCAGATTGAACTGCGCGCACACACACACACACATGTTATGGTAATTGTGCCCCAGAATGCTGCTGGTGTGAACTTACTGAGTGCTGGAGTGAGGATCGACAGACAGTAGTGAACCGGCTCTGCTTTTATAGGAAGCCACAGAGCAGAGAGACAGTGGTGGAGGAAGTACTCAGAGCCTTTACTTAAGTAAAAGTACTAATACTACTATGTAAAAATACTTGTGTTGTAAGTGAAATCCTGCATTGAAAACATGTTGAAATTTGTGTCATGTCCATGGCTCTGTCGAGTCTCTGACAGTGTCCTTGTCTGTGTAAATGTCAATGTCAATGGCCTAATGTAAACATACAGTATATAAAGAATGGGTCTGGGAGGATGTCAAACAACTTGAGCGTGCTGATGAAAGGCAGTTAACATCAGATCTTTTGGAAATTCATCAGAGCCTCCATCACTGCAGAGGTCCATAGATTGCAAGTCTAAATAATAAACATCACATTTCAACACACAAACAGCATCCTCTTTTTACAGTGCCAGTGAAACATGGTGTTATCAGAATCTCTGCCCTTTTCTATTGAAATTACCATAACATTGCTACACATCCAGTTTGCAAAAGGAAGTGTTTACCTCCCTTTGAATTATGAGAGGAAACAGAAATGTCACTTTTCATATTTGGCTCCTTGTTTCCCTTTTTCATAATTACAGGTTGAGTAACACTGAGAGTCCTC
The DNA here is from genome assembly GCA_963678695.2 of Diplodus puntazzo. Lineage (NCBI taxonomy): Eukaryota > Metazoa > Chordata > Actinopteri > Spariformes > Sparidae > Diplodus > Diplodus puntazzo. The sequence goes on along the minus strand of OZ023164.1, from coordinate 30,122,197 downwards.
GCAGTGAACTAAGCTCTTCAAGTGTGATACTGCAGTCCTAGCATCCCACGCTCAGTGCTGTCAGCTGGAGTAGTCTGGGGTGCAGTATCTTGCCCGAAGTTACTACAACGTACAGCAGGGGGATCCAGGAGTCACACCAGAAACCTGCCAATTAGTGGATGACCCGCTCTACCTCCTAAGAAGCTCTATCTGTGAATACTTATATTATTTCTCCCTATAACGTCATCTGTTGAGTTCATTGCTAAGCTTCAATGTCCAAAAATGAATTCTGCAATCAGCTTCATGGTCATCATGAAACATGAAACATTTAAACTGGGTAGAAGCAGAAAAAGAAGATGTATGTATGGAAAGTTGTGTCATCTGCAAATATGATGATGGTGTTGGGGCTGTGGGAGTAAAGGAGTGCTGAGCATGGTCCTGAGAGTCAGGATGGAGGATGTGATGCTGCCTATCTGCACCACCCACTGTCAGGAAGTTCAGGATCCAATCTAAGAGGGCGGAGATGAGTTCCAGACACCACTCTGTACTGCTCAAGCAATGAAGGGGGGCCTAGTTTCTGATAAGTTGATCAATTAGTCACCAACAGTGTTCATCTTAAAACATTTCATGGTTCCAGCTTCACAAACATGAAGACTTGCTGCATTTTCTTTTAAATATTTTGATAATTTTAATTGATTTTTGACTTTCCTGTGGACAAAACTAGCATTGTAAAGGTTCTGCTTTGGGTGTTATCAGCAGTTTAATCCATAATAATCATAATCTAATGAGTTCCACCTCAACTGCAACAGTAAAGTCCTGCTTTTATATTAACGCATGAGTAATAGTCTAATGATTTAATATATAATACTGATTTATATTCAGTTTGTATATATTTTTTCCCTCAAGATTTCTAATGCAACACTTAGGACATAGGAATTGTAATGCTTTGAGAAGAGTATTGATCGTATTGCAGCTCTACTGTCCACTTGGTCCACTTGGTCAGAGAAAGAGGCGGGTCTAATGTAGGAGTCCAGAGTGCTCCGATGAATAACAAACTGACTTAATGGAAGGTTTACATAGAAAATAATAATTTTATTCAAAATCTAGCTAATATACAATTTCACAACAGTAAAAAAATAGGTTCAAACAACACAGGAATTATTCCATAGATAGATTGTATTTGTTTCATCAGACACCAAGTTATTCAATGTGTTGAAGGCAAACAGGACAAGTAGCTTTTCTAGAGATTTTAACACACTGAAAAAAATCAGCATCTCATCAGGTTTGTGCAAAAACAAACACTAATTTTAGACACTTTATTTATCACACACACACACACACACACACACACACACACACACACACACACACACTTTTGCCATCAGTGAATTTGACTTCACCAAATAAAAAGAAGAAAAAGAAAAAGTCATGTTTGATTGATTTCTTCCATTAGTTCATCAGTCATCCACGATGCTCAGCAGACCACTCAGCTTCAGCCTGCAGGCCAGTTCTTCCTCTTGACTCGCCAAAATCTGTCGCTCAAGCTCCTTCAGTCTCCATGCCATAGACACAGGCCCGGCTCGAGGCCAGTCTGCTTGGTCCGACAGATCATCAGGCTCCGGCTCCTGGAAAGCAAAACAATGAAAATTAATGATATCGGAAACTCATTATAGTAACATTTAAAGTGATATTGTTGATGGATCTCATGTCATTTGCAGCCACAGATATAATTAATAGCTTATATTAAAACTCCATCTTTAATGCAAAATACGCAAGTCTAATTAACTTCAAGTGTAACATCCAGCAAGTTTGCCCAAACCTACCACCTTCGCTATTTCTATCGCCTAGAATGGATGCTTGAAAGAGGTCATAACTCGTCCTAGAAGCAGTGACGGAGGTGAGGGGACGCATCATACCTGAGTGAGAGCTGCATCCCTCGTCTTGGTTGTGGGTGCATGAGCTATTGTTGTGGGCATGGACAACAGAGTGGAGGATGGAATGAAGAGCGGTGTGGACAAATGGTCCACAGGGTCACCGTCCAGCCAACGCTTGAGCTGCTCCATGCTCCTGTAGACAGCAGACACACGCATATCATCCATATTTTTGTTGATAACTGCAATGGAGTCCCAACAATTCTTTTGTGTGTGGCTACTGGTGAGCTAGCTGTGTCATCGTTGAAATTTTGTTTTGTTTTTCCTTTCAAACACTCGCAATTTGGCAGTTTAAAGTTTCAAAACTGACAATAAATTATTTTAAAAGTTATAGTTAATAGTTAACATAGATTAAAACAACCAATGACTCAACCTATTTATCAGGTTTTCACTGAAGTTATTAATTTTAGATTCATAAACATCTCCTCTCTATAAAGCTGCAGCTTTACCTTTTGCTCTCGGCCTTCTCCTCCTCTAAGCCCTGGAGGACTCTGTGAGCCAGTAGCTCTTGAGTAGTGGGAGTGTGTGTGATGTCCAGCGGGGCTGTTGGGGCCTCGGGCGGCTCCAGCACACTGTGGAACAGCCTCTGTCTCAGGGACAGACCGGTGGGTGCGGCACAGGCAGCTGCACTCGCCCTGAGGATGGAGGAGGAAGAGTCAATGAATGTGTAGCAGCACGGTCGGGAGAATGTGACGACTTGTTCTTAGAAAACTATTAGCGCCTTTATTAATGGCTCATTCAAAGTTTTGGAGTTTCTTACCCTTCCTTCTCCTGCTGCTTCTCTCTGTGGGTTTGCCTGATGGCCCGAGTCCACTTCTCAGGTGGCTCAAAACCCTTCAACGACTCTGTTGGGAAGTAAACCAGGATCTCCCCGTCTTCGGTCACAGCATCTTAACCAAAAACGAACAAATAATGACATTTTGTAAGACATACATCATCAGGTTCACACAGAAAATGTGCACTGGTTCTTATCTTAAATCATCATAAGCAACCTTCACCTTCACAGACAGGTGGCTCAGGGATCTGCCAGTCCTTCAGCTTGTGGTCGATGCAAATCACCAGCACATCGTCCCAAGGAATTCGACTGAAGGCCGGACTCATGCCGTCATCTTCGTCGTTCCAGGTGCTCACGGTTGTCTTGGATCCAGGCACTCGGGTTCGCTGAGTCTTAAACCGGACCCTTTGCAGAAGGTTTTCCAGCCGTGACATCAGAAGAGGCTGACTGCGGTGTGAGACGGGTATCTGAGCGGCGTAGCGAAAGATGGAGGAGCAGAGTTCTTTCCATGAGTCTAGAGAGAAAAGGAGTAAAAAACAGGAGGTGAGGAGGGAGAGGGAAGAATAATATGTGCATTCTTTTGTCTCTTTTCACACCTGTATGTCAGGTGTGAAAAGAGAAAAAGAAAAAAAAAACTGAATCTCAGTCACTGACCTGTGTTAGAAAGCTCCCACAGTGGCAGCTGCAGGCTGAGGATAGCTTTGCGCAGCCAGGCAAGGTGCTGAACCGAGTTCCAGCCCTGATGAGGGACAAAGTCCCGGGTATCAGGCAGGTAGAACTCGCCTGGTGGCCACGAGAGTCTGTTGAGCTCCGGAGATGTTACTTTGTCAGCAATGTGAGCAAGGACAGCGTTGTACAGCTGGATGACAGGTGCAGGGTCCTCAGGAGGAAGACATGCAGCAGCCCGCTCCTTGCGGTGAGCGTAAACTCTGGGACTGAACTCACGACTCAAAGCGGCCTCTATGAGCTGCACTAGGGTCTGACAGGAGAGGGGGAAGGGAGGTGGGCCGCGAGCCAGCAGCCAACGCAGAGCCTGACTCAGCTAGAGATGCAAGGAGACAGTGAGGAGAGACGTTAGATAACGTTTATCAGCCGTCAAGAAGAGAAGAAACTGTCAAAATGATCAAACAATTAGTATCAGTGATTTTGAAGCTTTTTGGTGTACAACCCCCCAAAATGTGGAAGAGTCTACCTGTAAACCTTGTCACAGGTTGCTCGATTAGCGTCAAAGATGTTCGGTTTATTTTCTTTTCAGAGATCCTTTATTGATTTGTTTTGGACGAGGGTTTACTCTGGACAGATTTAAGAGACTCAACTTTGTGACAAAAGTTGCCACATGCATTAAGAATAAATGAGCAGGTGGTTAGCAGGTGAACTTTTATCTGTATAACCTCATGATCAGAAAATACTTCACGCAAAATTGTCGTATTTGCTTTTGCTGACAATTTTCCTGCATTTGCTGAAGACCCACACATGCAGAATTATCATCTTGCTCCTCTCAGTTGTACGGGCATTATAGCATCTTTCAGCTCTTTGTTTTGGTTTTACAGGGTTCAAACTTATTGTTTTGGTTCAGTCACATCTGTCTCATCAGTATTTTTAGGGACTAACTGGTGAAGATAGTGGAGTCTTTAGCAGCTAACAAGCAAAATATTTCTGGATATTTTGTTGGAATATGTTTGCCTTCTGGTGTGTTTTTCTGTCGTGGTTCTGTGTGTATGTTCAGTACCTGTTTGGATCCCTGGAGGTCACTTGTGGTCTCTGGTATGAAGAGGAATGTGTACTCTGATATCAGGCCTTCCTTCACCAGAGTGTGCAGCATCAGGGCTGAGGGACACATGACAGGAACAGCTCAACATCAACAACAACAGTAACTAATATATACTCACAAGAAAAATAATAATGTAATTGCAGCTCTCATTAATTACCTTCTTCAAGTTTCTGTGTAACACCGGCACCACCGTCGGGCCCTGGCACCAGAATGACCAGAGGCAGCGGGCAGTGCCAGCTGCTGGCCTGCTGCAGCTGTTTGAGTTGAAGCAGAGCCGACAGCAGAGGAACGTCCTGCTCATCCTGCCCGGACTCAGCAATGGGAGCGGCGGGGAGAAGCGTGATCAGAGCTCCGGTCCCATGGAGCTCACAGAGTTCCTCCATTTTGGACAGGCCATCTTCAGTCAGTGGGCCACGGGACGCCTGAGGGGCAAAAGAACCCATGTTATAATATCATTATCAATATCACAATAACTACTGAATAGATATTTAGTGAAGCAGATGAATACCAGTGACTCAACATAACTTTATTTACTTTTGTCAACATAAGAATTGCCAGATCTCACCTTGACACTGATGTGGACTTTGTGAATCTGTTGTTCTTTTTCCTGGAGTGTGTTGGTGACACAGAGCGTCTGCAGTGTCCCATCAAGCTGCCCTTCGTTCTCCTCTGAGCCCTTACCACCACCCAGCTTCACCTCCAGCCAGTCAGACAGGATCCTGAAGACAACACACAGGAGAGGACAGAGTCAGAGAACTCTGGGAGCCTCCGAAAAGAAGACACTCAACTAAATCCACTTGTTTTTGCCCTTTTATTTTGCTTACCTGTCTGCCAGGCTGGACACACTGTCGTCATCGCTCGGTAAGAGGAGAACAGCTTTCCAGAAGATTCTGTCAGGTGGGTTGGAGATGTTTTCCGTCACCAGTGCCGGCAGGTCGAGTGGCGCCCACACTGTCTCACTGAGAGAAAGAACAAAAGGAGGTCAAAGTGCTGCTGTGTGTCACTGATCACTGACTGCAGAAACATAATCATGACTTACTCGAGCAGCCGCTGGTAGAAGAAGTGGACTCTCATCTGGTGGATTACTTCTCGTCTCACTTTCAACAACCTGAACAAAATATCAGAACGTGTTACTGGAGCAGTAAAGGGACAAAAGAGCTTTAGTCATCGATGACATGCTGCAAATTGTCTAACCAAACAAGCTTCCATTATTAATAATTTGAAAACAAATGTTTGCAAATATCGATTCTGGGTTTTTCATATTTATGTAAAATAAATTATTAGAGATATTCAACTTGTGCATTTCCTCATTTGTGATTTATCTATGAGCACTCTCTCTTCTTCCAACCATGAGTGTGTTGTTTCCATAGAGTTGAAGGATAAACATAACACAGTAAAAAAATAAAGAATAAAAAAGGGGAGCCAAAATCCAGAGGAACACACCGGGTGCTGGAGAGGGCCAAGGTGCCGGCGTTCCCCAGGTTGACCAGACCACGTGCCAGATCTGCCATGGAGGGCTGCGCGGGGGCGCTGGGAGCCAGAGCCTTCAGTTTGAATCGAGGGTCCACACAACAAGGAGCTGCAGGGAAACCTCTCATCTGTCTCTTCAGCTGCCGACGGACCGCCACCACATTACGCCACCTGGTGGTACACAGGAGACATTACACCAACAGATAAAGTCTTAATACAGTTTTATAAAGTGTAGTCCTCAAAGTCATTTTTGAAAGTGAGATCTCTTCTAATTTCATTTTTACATCTCCAAATGAGTTAAGACACTGTCTTTTCACTATAAACTTGCAGGTACCTGTTGAAAAAAATGTAGATTAACCTAACTCACTCCAATAACCACATTCCTAATGATTAATCAAGTAGTTGTTTAGTTTATAAAATGGTGAAAAAAGTTGACGAGTGTTTCCCAAAGCATAAGGTAACATCCACAAATGTCTCGTTTTGTCCACAACCCAAAGACATTCAGTTCACTGTCACAGAGGAGGATAGAAACCAAACAATATTCACATTCATTAAGCTGGAGTTAACTTATCAATTAATCGTTGCAGCTCTATATTCCAATTACCTTTATACACAACTGAAATGCTTGTTTAAGAAAAAGGCAAAAAATTCATTATTCTCAATTTGGCTAAAATCATCTTGAGAATGTCTTAAAATTCAAATGTCTGATAGCTGTAGCCGCTGTGAAAATGATATTTAACCTGTCACACTGGTGTCTCAGTAAAACTAATGGGTTTCATCACAGTGTTAAGAGTCACGTGATTGTCTGAGTATGTCTCTGATTTCCACATGTTCTCCATTTCTTACCTGTTGATGTACTTGTGGATGCGTTGCAGTTCATCTTCAAGGATGTCTTCAACCAACAGAGCGATGTCTGCGTTCAGCGTCTCCTCGACTAGACTGGTACAAACCTGCTCTGTGCATTTAGCCACGCAGTCCGCTTTCTCGTTCACTGCCAGCCTGAGAAAGGAATAAAAAACAAAAGCAAAAGAGTCAATTCAGTGTGCGTAATCAAACACATTAAACTTCTGAACATTCCTCTTTAAATCAAGCACTTCATCATCATTCTAATTTGAGTTGTTAGCAATATAACCTAATATCAAACCACATTAGAGTTTAAGTTCAGAAGTCTTACTGGATCTCAGAGGCGGCCGTCTCCTTGACGCTCTCGTTTAAAACTTCATGGATGATCTCGCTGCAGAGAGAGAAGCTGTACTGAACCAGGAAGGCCTCGTGCTCCTGCCTCCTCCTGACGGCGACACACAAGAAGAAGGAAATGTAGGTGAGTCGAAGTAAATATGGATGCACAACACGGATTTCACATTTTTGTACATTTTGTAAATGGACGACTGTTTTTTGTAACTGATATATTTAAAATGTATATTTGGATCCTGTGTTTTGGGTCAAGATGGAGGATGATTTTCCTCTTTCTTATCCAAGCTAGGTCTCTTAACTGTCAGCGAACCAACCTGGCTTCTTCAAGCTTGCGTTTCTCTTCGGCGACACGCTCCTGTTCCAGCTTGATCTCAGTGGAAGACATCTCCTGCAGCATCTGTCCCACCACCTCAGTCACCAGGGACTCCGCCTGCACACTGCTCTCCCTGCAGAACCAAAGGCAAAAAACACAGAAAGTTGGTCATCGTAGTATTAAACATCAGTGGGGTCTGCAGATCACCACTGCTTCTACACACTGTAATCAAATATCTTAATGAGAACTGTAAGGAAGTGACATAAAACATGACTTCATCGCATCGTGCACAAGAAAAATTTGAACTTACACAAGAGCTGTTGAGACGTAGCTCGCGCCAGCGTGGGCAACCTCCCTCACTCCTGCTTCAACCACCTCCTCAATCACACAGTCCAGTACGGCCATAACATCCTGCAGGAGGGAGCACAAACAACACAGTTACTGACATCCACAGGAAAAACAACAGGGGGCAAAGTTCAGGGTTTAATTAGCTGTAATTAATAAAGACTGAAAACTTGTATCCATTTTGGTGAAACGTCTACATTCAGTTAAGTACTCCAAGTGGGCCATCTAATTTGCTTTGAGGCATCTTGCTCACCTCATTGCTGTACACCGGTTTGGGTGGAGGTGACGGAGGTTTGACAGGCTGAGGTTGAGGTATCGGCTGAAACAACTGCTGAGTGTCTGCTGGGCGTGCCGGGCTGTGATACGATTCGATGGTCTCTCCGGTCTCATCTGGCACAGTTGGCATGACCTGTGTCATCCCGCTGGGTGGTGGCATAGCCTCCATCTTGGGAGCAATAGCTGAGACAACAAAGAGACATTTCATTCCTTCTCTGTCTTAAATTGTGATCTAACTGGGCAAAGTCGCATTGAGAAGGTATAAGGACGGTGGATAATAGAGACTTCTTTCTTGATTATGAATCTACCCTTGGAAGCTGGAAGTAACTTCAAGCATCTGTAATTGTTTTTTGTAAAATCTGTAATTGTTTTTTTTAAGTAAAAAAAAACATGCTGTTCTGACTAGTTTAAATGTAGAAATGAAAATGTTTTGCTTGGATCAGCATCAGTGAAACAGAGTGAGTACCTTTAAATTGGCTCGGTGCCGGCTCGGCCAGAGGTCCTTCTCCTCGGTACTTGTTCTGGGAGTCGAAGCTGCAGACAGTGGTGTGCTGTGGGGGGGTGGGGAGGGGTCCGCCGTTCACCACCTCTCCAATCAGCACTGTTTTCTTTGCCAGGATGACCTCCGACTTCTTCTGGGACGGAGGTGGGTCAGGCTCCTGGTAGGTGATCCGACTCAACTCGACCACACTGTGAACAACGTTTATTTTAACTTTCGTTGAACATTTATACAAAATTTTATCAACACCAGTGAGTCAGTGATTGTTAACCCCACCAAGGAGGTTATGTCTTTGACTCTGTCAGACAAAGAGTGGACACTCACTCATCGTTGACATTGAGGCCGTACTGCTGGATGAAGTCAGATGCCTCTTCAGCGTTGCGGAACATTAACATCCGAACGATGTCCTCCAGTGGAAACGCAGTTGATCGAGGACCCACAGTGTGAGCCAGGTTCAAAGTCTTCAGGGCCTTAGCTCTGACCTGCGTAGACACACACACACAGATGTCTGTCTGGACCTCCTCTATCATGCAACAATTTCAAAAATGATATATTACTCAAGCTACACATGCAAAGTTTCAGTTGTGTTTAACACAAAAACTCCTCCTCCTCTGTAATTGGAAACTATTTCCTTTATTGTCTCCTGGACATTTTCTCATTCATGATCTCGCCAAAGTTTATCCAGGTTTCCTCAGTCTCATCCATTCATAAAGGAAACAGTTTCTAACCTGATTGAAGTATCTGTGCAGGAGGCAGCTGGCGAGGTAAGATGCTCCTTTCACCAGCTTGAAGAAGCGCACAAAGTTGTTGCTGTTGACCGCGGCGAACGCTTGCACGGCGAACTTCACCTCAGGGGAATTGCGAACCTCCTCACGGAATTGCTGCACCTCACTGTGAGGAAATGATGTGTGAGGACGTGTTTTTTCTTTAGTCACAACTAAAGATGTTTAAAATAATTTCAAAGTGCAAAAACATATTTGAGCAACACATATTTAATAAATCACGTGTGTGTGAGTGAACTGACCGCAGGATGTCTCCGTCATTGAGTTTCAGCAGCACGTTGTACAGGCGAAACTCTGCCTCCCGGGGGCAGTAGGTCTGCTCCATGGCCAGGTCCTGGTACATTTCTTTGAGACTCTGTAGGCACTTTGTCATGTTCTCGTTGTTGATCTTGGCGTCGAACGATGAGGTACGCTCCTCACAAAGGTGGTGAGCACAGTGCACGTGGAAGCGTGTGCACTTCTCAATCAGCGTCACCGTGTCTGGACAGCACAGATGCTGCTGGATGATGTCCTGTTGGTGCGATAAAGGAAGGGCTGGGGTTTGAAATCAGTCTACAACACATGCGTCATGTACTCGCCAATACCCAGTGAGGCTTTTTCAGGCAGTATTGAAGGCATTTCAGATAATGGTATAGGATGCTCACCTTGCGGATTCCACGGGTTCTGTTCCAGACGAAGTCATACCAGTCCCGGTAGTTGTCATGACCTTGGTCCATGATCCGGGTCACGAGATAGTCCATTGTCATGCTGAGCACAGGCAGGGGGCGCAAGTCGTGGGGCAGGGGCTCCTCTTGGTCGGCTGATGAGCGACTGTACTCTTTGATGGCTGCTGTGTGATCCACCTAGTCCGGGACAGATGGAGACCGAATGTGATTTTATTCAACAAATATATTTGAATGCAGATGCACCAAAATAACCAATAGTCTTCAGTCTGAAAGTAGAAGATGTAAAGACATTACCATCTCAGTATCTGGGATGACCTCAAATATGCTCAGCTGCTTCCGTGTTTCCCTCATGAACCTCTCCTTCTCTGGACACATGTCAGGACACGTCCCCACAAACACCTTAGACAGGTCCAGGTCCGTCCTCTTGGGCCGACCTGTGCAGATGTATCATGCCAAACGTTAAATCCCTAATGTAAATCCAACAACTAATGTTTCAGTCATGTTAACGCCAGTGATAGATCGGTAGGGGGGTGGCCTAACCTTGACGCAGGACCTTGTCTCGCTGCTCCAGGAGGCGGTACTTGTCCTCAGCTGTCTCAGCCACCTGGCCAATGAGGTGGAGGAGGGAGGAGGGGACTGGACGCTCTGAGCTCTGGGCCTCTGAGCTGCTCTCTTTCTGAGGTTCGGCGTCAAACTGCAGCGACTTGGCCAATGACGACCTCTTCACTGGAGAACTGACACATAGAAAGACACTTGTAAGACTGACATAGCGCTAACGTAACTTTTCTTTTAAGATAAAGGCATTGAAACTAAAGTTAAATCTAAAACACTGTAATAACAGCAAAGACTGACTCCGGTGCCGTGTTACCTGCGGCTGAAGGTGGCCATGCTGCTGACTGCAGGAGCTCTCAGTCCAGGTCTTCTGAGCGGGGAGGAAGTGGCCTTAGACTCGGTGTCCTCCTGATTTTCAGCCTCTACCTCCTCTGTTCTTGCTGCAGGTCTACTTGCTTTGTCACCTGGACCTAATGCACAAAAAACTTGTCATACTTTCATACTTCATCAAAAAGTCGAAATCAATATAGTAACACGCTGCGAGGAAACAGGGAAATATGAAGAAACTGCTTTGAACTAGCAAACAGTAATATCAACACAGTAGAAATTATTTCTATATCAATTTAGCTTTTTTCTAAAATCGTCGAACTTACTCTGCTTCTTTCTCTGCCACAACAGAAGGAGTTCATTTCGTTGCAGGACTTTGCCTTTCTTCTTTGCGCGGGCCGCTGAAGTCTGCAAGACAAAAACAGTTAACACTCGCAGGAAGCAAAATAACAATTATTATTATCATACTGAAAACGTCTCATCATCATCTTTGGCCTGTCTCACAAACCAAGATTAGTGGGTTAGCTAGCTAAGCTATAGAGTTATCCCTGGCTTTAAACTGAGCTCAGCTCATTCATGCTGTATTTCTATTTCTACTTTGCACGGAGCATTGGAACAAAAACAATTTCCCCCCTTGGGATTAATACAGTATTCTGAATCTGAATCTGAAGTGATGCTACAGACTAAACCTGCAAAGTCTAAGAAAGGGAATCCAAGAAAAGAAAAAAGTGTGCTGACGATACAAAGCTAGTTGATAACCAGATCGGTGGTCATTATCTGCTACTCAAAATAGTGTGGCGAACCTGCTTTAATGGGGCTTCGTAACATTCAGTGAACTCACATGGTCTTCAAAGTGTACGATGGCCATGTTCTTGGGAGGCCGGCAGATGACCTTTTGGACTCTGCCGAAACGAGCAAAGTGCTTCTCAATCACGTCCTTCTTGTTGAGGCTGTGAGGAACATTCCTGCACATGATGGAGGTGCAGTCAGTGGGAGACATGCCACTCAGACTATCCGAGCTCTCCCTGCGTACGCCACGTTTAGCAGGGGGTGGGGTTTCAAGGCTCTGATCTGGAGTTTTTGCTGCATCTGGAGAGCAAAGATGGGTAAACAGTCAAAACACAATCTACTAGTTAAAGAGGTGTACTAAAATCTATTCTGCTTTGTTTGAAAAAAGGTACAAGGGAAAGAAATGGATCTATTGTATATTTTGTGCTGCACCCCAACAAATTGGTTATAAATTTTTCTTTGACACATGAATATAATCACAAGTAATGAATAGAATATCTGGTGAGGAGGACTTGAAAATAGCTTCACCAACAGTGTGGAGTAATTCTACACGTGACGAGTTTATGTCAACAATAAACGTATAAAAAACAAACATCGCTCAAACCATCAATTAAAGGTTAATTTGACAATTCATTCAGGCACATGTAAGAGTGATTTTTATCATGCAGAGCTACTTTTCATTGTTCAAAATAAGTTTCAGGAATTCATTCAATCATTTGTGAAAAATCCACATTATGCACAGTGAGTGTGATTTGTATGACTCACCCGATTCTTCAGCATTTTCCGGCATGTCTCTGGTCAGTGTTTGTTTGGGTGGTGTAGCAGGTCGGTCGTCGGTCTTAGCTTGGACCTCCTCCCTGTCTGTCTCCTCCCACGTTGCTGCTTGCTGCTGAGTCTCCTTCATGGCCTCACGCCTCGGTGGGTTAGGGCCATCTCGACGAAGATCACTCAGTGCCCGACCGAATAAGCCCCCTAGTGGGGCGCGGGACCTCATTAGGGGCCTCTTTGGGGGATGTCTCGGTGACTCTGCATCTGCTGGAACCTCCTCCTCTGTGACAGGCTTCTCTGGACCAGTGGTGGGGACACCTGGGTCATCCTTGCGCTTAGTGCCTTTGCCTAATCGTGCAAATACATTTGTCTCCCCCAGACCCTCAAGGTTGCTCCCTTTATCATCTGTGCTAGTTTCGGTTTTAGGTTTGACATCTCCAAAAGCTGAAGGCTGACCAAAATTTGTGCCTCCAAACAGGGGTGTTGCCTGGGGCTGAGTGCCTTTGCCTGTGAAGCTAAAAGATGATGGGGTGGTGGGCTGGGTGGTGGATGCCTGAGCGTTGGAGCTGGAAGGGGCGGCTGGTTGTGAAAACGTGAACTGCAACTGAGTGTTGGAGGGTCCGCTGCTACTGCCAGTTGTAAGCGGGTTGTTTTGAGCAGAGATAGAGGGGGCTGCAGCCGGCTGGGAGAAGCTGAAGCCCAGCTGTCCAGATTTAGCCCCGGTCAATAAAGAGAATCCGGTCGTGGTGGCGGTGCTGCTACTCATGGTGCTGGCGCTCGTCTGGGACCCACTGCTTCCAAAAGGTGAGCTGGACATTGAAGTAGTTTGAGGGTTAGCTGGCTCAGGGCTAGCACTGAAGATGGGTTTGAACAGTGCCTCGTTGGCTGGCTTGAAACTGAACTTGGTTGATCCGAAGCCTCTGCTCTGCTGGGTCACATTCTGACCTGTGCCGAATACACTGGTGGTGGCAGTGGTAGATGTCGGCTGGCCAAACACAGACTGTCCAAAACCCAGCGGCTGAGGCGGCCCTAAGGCAGTGGTGGAGGCAGAAGACATCTGAGAGTTTCCAAACCCAGAAGGCTGTTGACCATACGCGGGTGGCTGTTTTCCAAACCCCTGGGGCGGCTGGCTAAATCCTGGAGCCTGCCCAAATGCAGAGGGCTGCCCGAATGCAGGTGTCTGCCCAAAGTCTGAACTCTGGAACTCTGAACTCATGACGGTACTACCAAAGCCTGAGCTATCCATTGCTAATAATTGCTGTCCAAATACTGGCGCCTGGCTCACTGCAGGCAGCGAGGGGGGCTGTGCAGATGACTGTCCAAAGGCAGGGGTCTGTCCAAAGATGGTACCTCCCTGAGCTGGGGGCTGTCCAAACGCGGATGATGGTTGATAAAACCCCATATTTTGGGGCTGGTTGCCTGAACTCTGCTGTCCAAATGGCTGAAACAAACCAGTCTTCATAGTGTTGCTTGGAGCTTGGAAAGCTCCACCTTGTGGACTGCCAAACGGATTGGACGGATTCATGGCGCAAATATTAGCGGATGTTTAGAGTCACTGATTATATCTTCACCCAGGCATCAAACAGCAGATATCCGTTACACTGAACACAACTCTTAAGTTATTCGGTGTAACATCCAATCACGTTAAAAGACAACTGAACATTACGAAGACAGGGACGAACAAAAATGTCCTGCTCGTCCGTTAGCATAAGCTAACAGCACAACATTGTAAAAAAAATCGCTTAACAAAGTTTATTTTTATCGCTTCCAAAGTTGGTTTATCGACACAACAGAAAAAAACTCCCCAAGAAACGTGGAAAAATACGCGACTTTGGCACGAAAAAGTCTCACCTCTCACAGTTTGTGTCTGCTGTGTTGATTTGTTCGTTAAGTTCAAACCGAGACGAAACACATTTTCCCACATCCGGTTCCGGTCCGTCAATTCATTTGGTCCGCCCTCGATGCTAAAGTCCGTTCCGCGGTTGCTAACGCCGCGACCTTTTTATCTTTCGAATGACTGTTGAACGGGCAAGCGACTACTTTCCATAAACTACAGAACATGTTTTATTTCTCTCAAGTATATTTCCACATCTACACAACCATGAGGACATTTTTATAGTCGGCTTCGGGGAACTATACGCTGATTCTGCCGGGACGCGTCACCTTGTCTTCTTGCCTGCCCGGAATGGCTGAACGTCGCTCCCGACCAACGGAAAACTGACCCACGGTTGTCGTCAACATTCACCGCCACCGAATAACTGTAACAGCCCGTTGTTGGAAGTGGGTTAGCTGTGACTTTCACCTATGTCTCAAGATTTTTTAAATAGCCGTTTTCTCTTTTTTCGCCGAATTCTACAATGGGAGTAGTACTGCGGAACCTCCAAAAGGTGGTGCCTCTCCGCCGCGCCAGGCTGCGCCGGGATGTTGATATGTTGAGACACATTCTGGGCGTCCAGAAATTTGACCTGGGCATCATCTGCGTGGATAACAACCGGATCCAGCAGATTAATAACATATACAGGAAGAAAAATGTGCCCACGGATGTCCTCTCATTTCCATTCCACGAGGTAAACATGACTGCATGCCAGCCACCTGCTTCCATAAACACTGGGCCAATCAAATAGGAGGTCACCAAGAATTCTCTATTCATTTTTTTTTTTATAGATTTGACTTCTTTGAATAGTCATAATTGTGTGTTTTTTTTAGGACCTGAGACCTGGTAAGCTGCCATGTCCCCTCTACAGAGATGAGCTGAACCTGGGGGACATTTTCTTGGGGGTAGAGTTTGTGATGAAGCAGTGCCAGGAGGACTCATTGGACCTGCATGGAGCCCTCACAGTGAGTAGACTGCACCGGGTTCATCATGTTTCATATCATCTCAGATCAACCAGAAGTTGTGGGACCTCTCATGGATGCAGGCTGATAATTGCTCATTGGGTTCCACCTCTTGTCACATCTTCAGATTTACAGAGACATTTTCTTTCAAGGTGCACATTTGGTGTTGCAAGTTATGTATTGGCACTTGAGTGTTTTTAGATAAATCAATAAATGTAAATAAAAAGTAGCTTAAATCAGGTTTTAAAAATTGGACTTCCACAATCCTTCCTTCAACCTCCCTAACCAATATTAGGGAGTAAAAAGCTCAATTTCAACAGGCTATATAGGCAAATATACACACATTGTTGCCTTAAATGTGAATATCAAACACTTGCGACAAAGAATGTAATGTTATAGTTTAGCATCACACTTTATTACCTAAAATGTCATCAGTCCATTGAAACTTCACTTGGAATTAAATAATAAATTACTCAAGTTTCTTTTTCTGCTCGATAATCTAACTTTTTCCTCTGGCACATATCCGACAACATGCACACGAATACTGATGTACATCAAATAAGCCAACAGATATATAAATCGGTCGGGCTCCAGTTAATTGTTCCTCTTCTGGTTCCTGTGTCAGGTCGTCACTGCACACGGTATCTGTCACCTGCTGGGCTACAGACACGAGACAGAGGAAGAGTGGACTGAGGTTTGTATGGTTATTACACATTTCACAACACATTCAAACAGGTCACTTTCTCTTTGGTATGAAAAATAAGTAGTTAGGGTAATCGCTGTCAAATTCAACAAAAAAGCATGACTAGATAACACTGGTGGGAGTTGAGAAAGTATGTTTCTTTGAAATTTGGGTAAAAATTCCTCTTCACTGAAAAGGAAAGATGCAAACTACCTGGAGAAAACCACCGTGACCCTTTATTCCCGTCCATTTCTGAAATGCATAGTTTTATCTCTGAAGCATCGACATCCCAGCACACGTTCACATAGTAAAGTCTACTTGTTTAATTGTTTAGATGGTGATTTTATTTATGGTTTGCTTCGATGCTTTTTGGTCAATTTTTGCACTTTATGAACCACAATTTAAATTTGATGGTGTCACCGGAAAGTAGAGCGGACAGTAATGATTGACTTCATCGTGGATTATTTTCTCAGTTAGTTTTTTGCTTTATAAAATGTCAGATACTAGTGAAAAAGTCTAAGATGACGTCCTCAAATATCGTTTTGATCACAACCCAGCTCAGTTTCCTGTCAGAGTGAAGAAACCAGAAAATATTCACATGAAGAAGCTCGAATAGACTTACAAATAAATCACTCAGACTGATTAGTCGATCATCTAAAAGTTATCACTTTGTCATTGCAGCTCTACTGTAAATCATCAGGAGGGATATGTTTTAAAAATGTTTGTTTTAAATGTTTCCAGATGCTGCAGAGGGAAAAATACATTCTCAGTGAGTACAACAGACTCACAGGACGACACCTGGAGCCGCTGATGAAGAGATGTTCTCAGGACAGGTGACAGTGACATCACCTGTTCCTTTACACTTGCACTACCTGCATTATGGTGCTTGATTTTGTTGTTCACGTTCCTGTAACCAGTGGAACTGCTGTTTGAATAAAACATTATTTTATTAATTCCTTCAATCATGAATAAACATACACTGGATGCCATCTTCTTCTCCAGGATCACAATGTGCAGCTGCTTGATTGTGGATTTCCTTTTTTCAAACACTGGCTGAGAGTGTTGTTAAAGGGATTTAAACATCAAATAAATAAAATAAAAAAAAGTCTGTGTACTTTCACTGTAATGTTTTATTAAAATCTGCTTTAGGAAGAGTCAGTTGTGTATGAAGGGTAGAAAAAGCTGTTCATTTTTACTTCACAAATACATTTCACCCTCTTTACACTGCATCTGGGAAAGGATGTTCAGGAAAGCGCAATGTTTCAGAAATTCAAGGCAGACAGAAAATTACAGGACAAATTTTTGTTTGTCTGCTGTCAAAGTCAGGTTTTACTATGGTGTAACAATACTGTACCTCCAGGAGTCTCCTCCTAAAAACCAAATTATAAAGGACTGGGTATCAAGAATATATTCAGTCCATACTGATCTTTCTTTAATGCTATGTTATGTAGATTTTCATGTGTTGCATGGTCTGATTATGTCCAGCAGACATGTTTTTAATGTTACTCGTTAAATGTGGTGTACTGAAATGTGACTCTTTTTTTTTTACAGTGTAACAAACAAGACCTGTACAACCAGTTTCTAGAATAACAAAATACTTCCCCTTTCCCTGTTCTATAAGCAAGCACGCCTGATAGGAACTAGTGGAACAGTGTTAGCAGAGGTCTAAAGAGTTAAGAACTGTATACTGGCCTTAAAGATGGTGAAATAAGAGACATTACTCTATAGCTAGCTTCCCTGGTGATCTAGTTGTAATGACTTCTATTTGCCGTGGCGTATCTTAATGGGTTAATTAAGATAAAAATCAACCCCTATATGCTGCAATAAATACAAAATCTTGGCTTTTTATAATGAAAATCTGACTTACACATCGTTGACAAACATATCCAAAAACAAAAAGGTTGTGCAACTGTCAAAGTAAAGCTTTTTTACATATTTATAAAAAGTTTTCTCGGGAGGCACAAGGTCAAAACTCCAAAAGAATAAAGTGAGATTTACTGAGAAAAGCTCAGTAAAAACAGGCTGTGTTGTTATTAAGCTGATGGATTTTTCTTAAATCTGTAATATGGAGACAACCACACACACACACACACACACACACACACAAATTAGGCCATAAATCAAGCACAGAAAGCAAGTGGGCAAACATCCACACACACAAACACACGCACTCAGTGATACGAAGCTGATTTGAATTGGCCAGTTTGTGCCAGAACATAAATATTGCACCAAATGTACCCGCTAAATACAACAACCCTCTAACTCTATTATAGCTTATACTCCAACATAGAATATATCTTTATTTAGTTTTATATGGGAAATAAAGGGTCTGCAGAACATACAATCGATGAAGCACCAGCAGCATCTGGTGTGATAGTTGCTCTTAAGTGAAAGTCTGAATGAACGGCATTAAAGTTTAAAGAAGTGTATCAAGAAACAAACAAAGGAAAAGAAACAAAAACGAAAAAACTGTTGTTTGATAAAATCATAGCAAAGAAAAACTCCAGCCCCAAAAACATGGAGGCAAACTTTGATCCACTGAACATTTTAACTGCATTTCTGGTATTTCAAGAGTCTAGACAGTTTAGCACCTGCGTTGGCATTCACAGGTGCTAGTTTAGCAGGCCATTTAGTCAGTTGTAGAGGAGAAGAAGTGCCTGAAGACGACCAAAAAAAGGACGGCAATCAGTAGTACTCAAGGCTGTTCAGAGGAGAACTCCCATCTATAGCAGGGTTCAGCTGTGGATGTGTCCAGAGATGTGGCACTCAGAGCGGCTGCAGGACGTTCCTCCCGGCCTCTGAAGTGGCGTTGGCTCCAGATCTCTCCATTTCAGACAGCTGCTCGAACACATCCCTAAAGACACACAGCAGAGACACGGCTCTTACAGACTATCATGTAATGCCCGACATTAAAGAAGTATTCACACAAGTGCTCAAAACTTCTGACAACAAGAAAAACAAATAGAGCCTCAGGGCCATTTCTGTACCTAAAACTAGATATTTTTCATTAAAGAGGTTGGTCAGGATCCAGCTGTTTCACTATAATAACAAAGACTAATTGAAGACAGTATTCAGTTATTGTCCTCACTCACTTGTGCATGTAGAAGAAGATGTAACCACTGCGGTCACGATCTCGTTGGACGGCTGCTTCCTGTGTGCGCGACACGTCCAGGTCATTGTAGGTCAGCCAGGACTGCTTCTTCATGTCGTACACGTCGCTGATGTAATGGCCTTGAATGGGAAATAAATAATAGTTTGTTTGTGGGCACTCGAGAAAAGACAGGAAGTGATGTGTCATGGTAAGCCTGAAGATAGGTGTGATGTCATCATTCTAAACCAAAAACTGGCAGGTGATTTCACCAGCATTTAAAATCGTTTTCCACGTTTTTTGTCAAGTTACTGTATTACACTCCAACATCATCACTGAAGTTAAACATTAAAATATTTCTGTCTGTCTGATACTAGTACTGCGAGTCAAGCTTTATGTGCAGACATCCACCCGTGTATGCAAAAGAGTAAATGTAAAACAGCTCCTAACAAACAAGTGTGAGCTCACCGGAGGAGGAGCTGCTCCCGATGTGACTGACGACACTGATGAGTCTGAAAGAGTTGGCCAAGTCTCCGCTCTGTGGATTACAACGTTTAAAAGGTTACTGTCAATCAAACTGGTTCAGCGTTGTTTAATGTATACTTTATCATTAGAACAGCTAGAAATGTTTGGTAAAAAAGTTGATGCAGACTTCTTTTACTTCATTGTATTTGTAGGGCACAATAATGGAATTGATTAAGATTATCAGATGACACTAGTTGTGTAGCAGCAGCATGTCGAGTACCTCAGCGTTCCTCTTCAGGTTCTCGGCCTCTGCTTCAGTGTATTCCATGTCCAGCACGTCCTCGTTTCCAGAATCATCATCTGAACACAGCAGCTCGGGCAGAGAGTTGTTAAACTCTGTTGGGTGACGAGCAGACATTGATACTGGTCAGGCATTTTTGCAGCGCAGTGATTCAAAAGTTAACTGATTTTATGTCTGACAGGAACTGCAACTGGTCTAAGGTTTCACTCTGAACTTTGTGTTGTCAGTGTGGGGTCTTTTGCTTGGACATGATATGAAAAATGGGAAGAACCTGCAGTGAATCTGTGAGATAACTGATGGTGTTGTGGCTGCCTCCAACACTTCTATGACAGCCAGCAGCTGATTACTGACAAACATGCTCAACATGTGATTATCAGGGCCAGAGATCCAGCTACTCAACAATTTTCGTTCTTACCTTGCAAACTGAGTTCTGTAGCCCTCTTCAGATCATCATCCTCTCTCATCTCTTGGGCCTCCTACATGGGGTGAAGTGAAGGAAAGGTACATTATTGAGGTTTAGTGTGCAAATTTTCAACATTACATTTTCACTCCGGCCAGGACTGCTGGGTGTTAGGCATCTTGAAGTTGTCTACATATTTGACACATGCAACTGTTCTATAGCATTACAGTGCAAAAATAGGTGCAGCATCATCATTCTGAACGCAGAGCCCTGCAGGAGTCACATGGTCGTTAATCTTACATGCTCCTGGAGGCTCTGGGCCAGAGCCTGCTGTAGCTCCTGTTCCTCCCTCTCCTGATCCAGACTGTACTGCTGGACCCAGTCCAGTTCTCCCTGCTGCTGCACACCCTCTGGAGTCTGGTTCTCCTTGTTCTCATCCATGGTCAAGTCCAGGGAATCCAGAACATCTACACAAGATCGACACATCAATTATATAATACTCAAATACTAGTAAGGTTAACGCCAATAAAACACATCTTGATCTTGGACTACCTGCAGGCTGCTTGGTGTCTGTTTCCAGCAAATCTGTGTGATAGGCCAGATCATGGGCGTCAGTGTCTCCAAAGCCGGTGTCAGGGCTGCTTGTCGGCTCATCCTCCATGGGGGGAGGAGCCGACAGGCCGGCCTCTTGCCGACTCATCTCCAGCACAGCCTCTAACATTTCGTCATCATTTATGCCACCAAAGTCCGCCGAATCTATTGCTGCTCTCCGCTGAAACACAGAA
Organism: Diplodus puntazzo; assembly: GCA_963678695.2. NCBI lineage: Eukaryota > Metazoa > Chordata > Actinopteri > Spariformes > Sparidae > Diplodus > Diplodus puntazzo. The sequence goes on along the minus strand of OZ023164.1, from coordinate 30,101,205 downwards.
GACAGTGTCAAAACAGTAACAGAGACGAGAAAAGGAGGCTAAATTTTGATTGTTCAGGTCTGTCAGAAAATTCACCTCTTCCGGTCGGTCGTCATCATCGGGCAGACAGCTGCTGAGGCGTCGCTTGCGGCTCGTGCTCACCTTCCTATTAATTTCTTCTTCACAGTCAGAGTCCACAAGGATTGAGGTGCAGGTGGAGTTGGCCACTTTCCCTCCAATCCTTCTACACAGACACCATTCATGGATTAGAATTACACGAAAAACTAGAAAGCCATGTCTGCAAGCACTTCAAGTCCTATTTAGTCAAACAAAAACATGTTGTGTCCAGTGTAAATGTACCATTTCCGTCTTTTTTCCATTTATATTTTAAAAGTTCTGTACCTACCGGAGAGGTGCTGTGGAGGAGTTGACCAACGGTGACGTTTTAAGTGTTCTGGACCTGAGAGCATCAAAGAAAACATTTAGAGTCCTACTGTTTGCTTCCAGTTCATTAACCATCCTCTCTCAACCAGTGGGACCGGATCTAATGTATCCAGATTAATTGCAAAGCTTTCACTAAAACCCGACTGACTCACTCAATCGCTCAGGATGTAATTACCCAGACTGTGAAGTGTTCAGAGTTATTTTTCACATGTTTTATTTCAGACTGTTTAGGAAATCTTACATGGAGGCTTGGGAGCTCCAGCCGAGACTAACAGGGGGCCGTGTGGTTTCTGTGCAGTGGGACAGCAGGGTCAGGTATCGGGGGATCACCACCTGCTGGCCCAGCTTGCTGTTCAGAGACAGCTGAGCGTTAAAGCTGTACCGTTTCAGGTGGAGGATGAGGACTCTGCAGGGAGAAGAATACATAAGAAATCCATAACTAATTACCCTCGGTTCATCAAGACATTCTTTTATTCTTATGACCAACAGATGAGTACTCAAACTAGTTTTCTGTGTATGCATACCTGGGCAGCTTGCTGAATTTATGTGTAACAGTTGCTGCTTTCCCGTTGCACTTTTCACACGAGTACTCAATTTCCTCCATCTGCAAAAGGAAAATTTTACTTAATTAGTTACTTGTATTATTACATATTCAAAAAAAGTCCTTGTTGTTTCATGTAGGACACTTTGTTACTTTCAAAAGAAATACAACAAGCTAGGAAGGTGGCTAAAGATTAATTGTTCATAGAATCCGGTCTATGAAAAGACTCACCCTGAAGAAGAGATCCAGGGAATCCTGAATGGAGCGAAGTGGGAGCGTTTTCTTTCTGCGTGGTAGGTCGATGGACAAGTCATTGAACTGCTCTCGCTTGGTTACCACCTCGCCACAGCTGCAGAGCAAAATAAAAGGTATAGCACACATTTATTTTTCCCAGAGCATCTAACAGTTTTACCATAGTTAAATACACACTGCAAGGATAAACTCAAAGGATCCAGCAGGAAAAAGGCCTCACCCTTTGCAGATGATAGTGTGCTGCACCTCGAACTCCATGTTGACCGCCACGGGGCAGGTGTAGATGCGGGAGGTGTCCACCTCTTCACCCGGCTCCGTCTTGGCTGCAGACGACGTTGCTTCCTGGCCGTTCTCACCCACCGCAGAGGATGACGAGGCTGCGGCAGCTTCATTCGTCAGGCTCTTGTTCATTTCCTCGACGTCGTCTTTCAACTGGTCCAAACACTGACTCAGGAACTCATGAGCATCCTGGTGAACATTGTGACACACGTGGACTTAATTGAGCAAAATAAGTGAATATGAGGAGTGTTACGTGCAGATAGGTGACAATTTATAAACAAATCTGAGCCAAAGCAGGTAAGGGCTTCACAAACAAATACTTTACAAACAGTTGAAGGGATGACATCCATCTGTAACAACTAAAGAAAATCTGAATAAGGTACTTTTTCCAGGTACTTACATTCTGCATGTTTCCAGAGAAACGCTCAGCTGTGGAGGAGATCGCACTCTTCACCTTCCTCAAGAGGTCCTTCTTTGTCTCTGGACAGCCCACGTCCTTCTTTGCCATAAGGTGAGCAAAACGCCTGCAGGTAGCAAAGATATCACAGAGAAATTAAAAATGTTCTAAAACATTTCTCTCTGTAGCTTTTCAACAAGTGTCTTTTAAGCAAGATTTGAAAAAAGGGTTCATTAGCAAGAACAAGAAAGTCTTTAAATCCGGCCCAGAGTACAGAGCCTGACGTGGTACCTGAGCAGTGCATTGATGGGCACTTTCTTCCATGAGATGCCCTGCTTCAGCATGTCATTGGAGAAGGAGGGGAGGCTGAACAGGGACTGCAGGATGGCGTTCATGTAGCAAGTGTTGCCAAGGTTAGAGAATCTGAAAGATACAATTTGGTAACAGAATGAACCTTTTTCAGGACTGAGAGACATGACTTTCAGAGGCATGTGTGGAATCAGAAAAGCTAAAAAGGCCTCCCTCTTGGAAACTACTTTTTTCTTGCCGAAACAGCTCTTTCTGATGTCCCTTGTATTTCATTTGGTTTCACAATATTCAATATAAATGCAATCCAGTCTCTCTTCACATCAAGTGGCTTATTCTTACCCTTGCAGTGGCGGCTGAGGCTGGGCCAGAGTGGAGGGTCGCTGCTTGTTCCAGCCACCGTAGTCCACAGAGGAGGGACGTACCTTCTTGAAGGGAGTGGAGTGATTGGGCAGCATGAGGCTTCTCTTGACTGAGGTGCTCTGTGCTGTACTGGATGGCCTAGTAAAGATTATACAAAGTCAAATCACTGCTTAGGAGCGTTCCACCTTTACTATCATCCATGTTAAGTTGCACTCTGGGATCGATGCTTCTCGGCGGGCAGGACGGCAGCAAGCGGAACCAGCTACTGCTAACGTGAGTTGTTCAAAAACTCTCTTTTTAGTAAACTCTGGACACAAACAATGTTCTCAATGCCCGTGTTCATGTGTAGAGACCCTGGTGATACTACGAGCAAAGTTTCATGTTGTGTTGAGCCTTCTTAGTGTTTTAAAAATAGAGATTTTGATGCTATCGCTAAAGTGCCCGTAGCACTCCCATTGAAAATGAGTTTGACCCGAAAACGAAAATACGGTAAATCTTAAAAGTGGCGCTTTCATCATAATTATGCTTTTACACAAAGGTTTGACTCGGGTACATTCACAAAAAAAGCCTAGGTTGCATTTTGGCGAGTGTTTCACTTTAACTCTACCACGCTAAAAGAAACTCACCTGTCCAGGAAAGCATGACTCTGGCTGTAGTCTTTAGTCACAGATCGGCTGCCGTAAAATGAAGTTGGCTGAAGAGGAGTTGACGCCAGTGGAGCTGAAGGTACGGAGAAGAAAAGTTTGACAAAAGCTGCTGATTTATGTTTCTATCTATTGTCTCAAAATGTGTTCTAAAACCGTACATTTGTAAATTTAACATGCAGGATGAATTCTACCAAGCATCTGAACATATAACCAGAGATATACAGATGTAGAAGTTTACCTGAGCTCCTGTTCTCCTCTGCCTGCTTCATCTTATCTTTACAGCTCAAGGGGAACTTCCTGGATGGATCTGAAGTGGCTTTGTTGTTGCTGAAAAAGTGTAAATACACATTTTTTCTTATGTTATGACTGTAAAAGAATTAAGAGAATGTTGAAACCTTTTGATTGCACTTTGTTTAAGACATTTCTGATCTACACATATAATAGTGGAACATAGGGCAACACAGTCAGGTTATTCCATGTGCATCCAGACCACAGTTTAGTCTGGGAGGTGAGGCGTGTTGCTTCTACCTTGAAGAGTCATTTTCCTTTGGGTAGTCCTCAGTTAGATCACTTTCAGAGTTAAGGAGTCTTTTTCTCTTCTCGCTCCTGAAGAACAGAGACAGAAAAATTCACATCCCAAGCTGAAACTGAAAGACAAAAATCTAACACCTAAAAATGACGGGTGTGAGAAAGCTACAAGGAATGGAGACCAAGGACTTGCTATTTTTGTCAGTGTACACAAAGAACAAATAACTCTTGTAGAAGGCGTATCCATTCACGAATAAAGGATTTTCAAACTTATCTTGTCAGACTGCCTCCACACACTATAGACCTTCACATTGAAAAAGCTGAACAGTCACAGTTTTTTGCCATTTTTATCTGTATAATAACTCATTTTTTTGTGGGTTTGTTTTTAAAAAAACGCCACAAGATTGCCGCAAAGTAATTTCAACATTTTGGAGGCTGATATCTGTATGAATAATTGCCAAGTTGAATTAACTCAGGTTGTGTTTAAAAAAGATCAAACTGTGACATGATGTTGTTCAAACAGCAGCAACATGAATTTCCGTCCTACCTATTCTCAGAGAGTCCGGTGCGAGTGGGAGTGGAGGCAGCTCTACTCGGGCTGCCCAGAGGCTTCCTTGGTGTCGTGTCCTCCCGGCCTTCTGCACTCTGCCGCCTCGGTGTTGTCTGGAAGATGTTAGAAGCCTGAATATTTGAGTCAAATGTAAGCGTATGTTTTGTCTTAATGTTTTCATGTAAAAAAAATAAATATGTGCTTGCTCACCTGTCTCTCCCCTGATGGACTGGTCTCATTTTTCACAGAGCGATTCCCAAGCACACTGAAGTTTGCGCTTCCATGCGATGATTTTAAAACTGCACAATAAGTAAGAAGAAGGTGAAGACGTCAGGACAAAGCATGTGACTGAAAAGATGTTATGCCAAACACCAAAAGTGACATTAGCCCCGTTCATTCTGACAGATTGTTCATTGAACTGTGTTGGTAGGGGGGAGTTTTATTAAATTGTGCCGTCATAATAGAGATGTAAAAACGAAGCCTTAGGTTTCAGGAAAATTCTAACAATCATGAGGTCTGGTTGTATCATTATTTACTCAATTTAAATTCAGAAAACTGTTTTTTTGTAATAATGCCATTCTTTATCTGAGGCCATCATAAAGTCCAACTGAAGCTACATTTAGTCGTCCCTTTTTGTAGTGTAAAATAATGTCAACATGTTTTTTTTTTTTAAAATGCTGGACTCGGTTTTCCTCTTTAGCGACTGGAGAAACTGACAAACGTGTACTGTAGCCTACATGTCATGGGCAGACAGTATAATGTTAGTGGTGTTGAAGAGTAAGGACCACGCCAGCATCTAATCAGAGCCGAGTGACATTTACAGCTCAACAGCTAATTAGCCATCTAGCCTGCAAACTGACATCAGCAATGAACTTTCCTCTGTGAATGTTTATTTTTGTCACTCATTCAGAAAACTAAGGTTAAGGACAAAGCGAGTGTTCCTGTTTGTGAGTTAGATAAGAAGGAGACTACAGCAGGAAAGCTAATCTTTTTCTGAGTCTGTGGCTCGTGTGTCTTGCTCAGTCCGACCATCTGCTTTGTCTATATAGCAAAGAGAATTTGCTGCTTTGTGTAAAATTTCAAAACAAGGTCTCAGTGGATGGATACAGCAAATTCCTCAAATGAGCAGACAGTAGTACAGCGAAGGTGTAATTGACTTGATATTCACTAACTATTTTCACTTGTGAGAGCCACAAACATTAAGAAACCTAACCGGAACACAACACTCAACATCAAAACATATCTGCTGAAATTTAAGACATGTATGTTTTAAATGTATCAATGTTTGCTGCACATAAAGCCATAAAGAAATTCTGTCCACTACTTAAAATTATCTATAAATAATGACTTATATTTAGCAAAATCATCAGTGGATGAACCAAAATACAGATAAAATGTAACTGTCAACATTACAATTAAGAATTTGTTTTGCTTTGGTTGTACTCATTCACTTATCCATGAATCAACAAAGCTTTGGGAGTTCTTAAAACAAGCATTGGTGTAATTACGCACTTGTCTTTGTCTGCTTCAGCTTCTCCAGGTATTCCTTGGTCCTCTGGACCAGAGGCGGAGGCATCTTATCCAGAGTGATGGCACTGCTGTCCTTCAAAGTCAGCTGGATCCGGTTTAAATTCTGGCTGATAGACTTCACGTTCTGGTTCAGCTGCAAGACAACAGGTCTTTTGTTTTATAAATAACCACAAATAAATACATACTACAAGAAAACGTCATTAATTCACTATTAAATCAAATATAACTTGATTTGTTTATGACAGAACAAGCTGAGGAAAACTTGCCCGAGAGCATCATCAGAAATCCAACTCAGTCGAGACCTGATCCAAGACTTGAACCCCCATCAGCGCAATTAGATTCTATGTGCAATTTGAAATTATCTACCATCCGTTTCACTCTTGAATACTCTAAAGACTTAAAAGGCGGCATGACAAACTTTGCAGTTTGCCCCTTGCAGAGTGTGGTGGTTGTCAGAAACATTTCACTCCTGCAGCAGCAGAGTCCACCTCGCCACATTTAAACTATTTGCTACAGTATTATTACATAAACATGAATATTTTCTTTCAGTCCTTAGACACAACCTGTGAGCAAATGTGTGTTGGTTTTTGGTTGCATTAGGGTGCCCTCGCACCACCCCGTTCTTGAGCAAATATGACACCTACAGCTCATTCAGATGGTCTGACTGTGTACTGTAACTTCGTGACTGGCTCCTGTTCAAGATGTTCAAAGATTTATTAGCTTGATAAACAGTACACTAGAGTCAAGCCAGTCAGATATTTGAATTATAGAACTGTTAGCCAATTAATTACCTGAGACAGAGCAGCAGCTGTGCAACAGCACGAGGTTGGCAGGCATTGCAATATACTTTTGATTACCACTGTACAGACATTTTAGTTATAGTAGGAGGCAATAATAGGAAAAGCACATGTGTTACTAATAACATTAACGAGCTTGCGTTGCACAATAACCTGGAAGCCCATGAGCTAGATTCTGTTTGTTGTTCCTTAAGCTTTCAACCTCCAGCAGGAAAATTATCAGCTGCTTTCCTTAAGGTTTGACATTTATAGAAAGAAGGGAGCAACACCAAATATGCTGTAAACAAATTCCTATAGATGAGACAGATGTCTCCAACAATGAGTGTCCGTTCATGAATATTACAATAAAAAAACAACATACATCATAACTTAAACCCCTTATTGAATAAATAAAAATTAAACAAAGCGAGCCATACCTGGAAAGTTTTGGAAGCTCCACCACAGTTGAATCTGAGACAGAGGTTGACTTTGTTGTCTTTTTCCAGAATCTCAAAAGTTCCCTCTCTCCACCTGGTGGTACCCTGGTCCATGCTGCTGAAGCGGATCTTAACAGCGCCACCGCTGGAGAGTTTGGGCACTGTGGTTGCCATGGCTTACTATCCAGTTGGTGCACTTTGGAGGCTGGGACCTGTGATCAGACAAATCCTAAACAAGAGGGATATTAAATCAGCTGTTAGTACAACCGCGGCGTGACATTTAAAACGCACTCTCAATGTCTAGTCTACAGAGTGAAGATAATAAATGTCAAGCTTTAACCATGTCGGTGCCACCAAATAACCATCATTAATGTCAATGTCGAGATCATCTGAAATTACTTTAATCACTGTCACTCATCAGCACCAATACAGCAACTAAAACATAATAAAACACTTTGACTTTTCTTAGTGTATGTTACTCAACATAAAACACACAATAACGCCATCAAGCTAGCCCACTGATGCCAAAGCTTTACTGCTGAGCGCTTGTTAAAAGTCACAACAAACTCCAAATGAACGCCAGGCAGCATAGCATCACAACTTAACAGCAACGACACGTTTTAAACGCCGTACTATGCCATAACAGACGACACACACGCAGTAAACACGAGTAATTTTTTTTTTTAGCAAAGTGGGAAAACTCACGCCACCAGTGTTAGCTGGCTAGCGGTTCCATTAGGAGCCAATGAAGCCTGGTTTGCATTAGCCATCAAACTAGCCAAACAGCCAATCTGTATCGCAGCAGCTAAAACAGGCGAGGGTGCACGACACATTAAAGACCACCGCTCCTTACTTCTTAACGTTATTCTGACAAGACGAACAGTCACAAAATGCGCAAAACCACCAAAGTTAGGAAGAGACATCCAGGCTGACACAACAGCCAAGCTGAATGTCTGGGATGCCGTCCTCTCATCTACAGACGCTGAATGGATGGAGGAGGCCGACATTAGCATGTCGGCTAGCAGGCTAGCGGGAGCTAGCTAACTGGCTAATTTGCCTGATTGTAATATGGTGATGAAAACAGTGTCACAGTGTGGTTTCATCGTCGCAGCTCCTTACCGGTCGGTGATATGCGCTCGTCTTGAAACTTTTAAATCACTGTGTCGTTTCCGTAGGCCCTCCGAGGGTAGAAAGACTGTTTTGCCGGCATTCACCTGCTGCCCAGTACGTATGTTGTTGACAGTGGACCCGCACACGACGCCTCGCAACACTGCGCGATGATGGCGGGAATGTGAAAATTTACAACGGAAATGATAAGCGAGAGAACGTGCGCTCCAACTCTCGCGATACTTTAATTATTTGTATGTAGGCTGCATCTCCCTGCTAACAAAAATTCGCTAACTGGATTAACTATGTTATTTGTAGCGATTAGTTTTGAGTTCTCGAGTTATCGATACACAAAAATGTGAATTTAATCCGGCTATCTCAAGGTTTATAAGAAGTTATGTTGCTTGTAATGTTGATTTACGCGCGTACCGGGTTCCATTTGTCGGGATATTTAGCAGCTAGCTTGGGCTAGCTGCCCGAATTACAGTGTGCTAGTTACTCCAACTTTGTTTCATTGCAGCCACATTAGTTTGCCACTGTCGTTAACTTCCAAACTTCAACTGAGATAGTATTTTTTTTAAACGCATTGGGACCACAGAGAGCTTCAGAGGATGCTGGCGACGGGAGCGGTGAGTATCTGTTAGCATACTGTATGGTAACAACCGTGAACATACATTTCCCCCTTTGTTTCCCCTTAAATTGCTTTAATATTGTTAAAACCTGCTCAGTCAACACCGTGTGACAGAATAATACATATTTGTATCATGTTCCGACAAAATATTTAAACCGAAGACGTTCAGCTAGATATTCATATGTATATCATATATTCTAGAGGAATTCTCCATCAATTTATTGATATTTCCCCATATTCAGCCTGGCATGTGGCATCCAGGGATATTCACAAGAGACCAGAAATCATTTTTAAGCTCTAGTTTTGAACAAAGTACAGTATGTACAGGATAAAGCTGTTTGCTTCTACATAACGCCTTCAAGTCAGTGATATGAAGCTATATTGTAGCTCTGTCTAATGGTAACACACTTCAAATGTGTTATTTTTTTATGATAAGTGAAAAAACAAATAATCTCCTCTAAGGTTTAATTGCATGGTGAGTCTGTGATGATTATTTTCTTTACTCTTACAGGCTGTAACTAACGTCACAGCCCTGGCCCAGGTGGACCGGGAGAAGATTTACCAGTGGATCAATGAGTTGTCCAGTCCAGAGACCAGAGAAAATGCATTGCTGGAGCTTAGCAAGAAACGCGAGTCCGTGCCAGACTTGGCACCGATGCTCTGGCACTCCTGTGGCACCATTGCGGCACTGTTGCAGGTCTGTATCTGTTCATTTTTTTCTGCTGTTGTGTGGCCTTAATGTTAGGTGTAACTGTTTTTTCCCAACATGTATTTTCTTTCTCTTTCTAGGAAATAGTGAACATCTATCCGTCTATAAACCCCCCCACGCTTACAGCTCACCAGTCCAACAGAGTGTGTAATGCCCTGGCACTTCTGCAGTGTGTTGCCTCACATCCAGAGACACGGTAATGTGGAATTCGGCATAAAGAAAAGAAAGAAGCAACTATCCAATGCACCAATAGGCTGTCGCCACATAATCTTTATTTTTTTCCACTAAATCTGACGTAATTCACTCTGAATTGGTTCAGTTATCCAGAACACAAACCATCGTCCAAAAGTCACTGGCAAAAAAGGATTTGTGTGTTTCATGTGACAGTATAATTCTTTTACTAATGTTTAAGGCAATGTCCCAAAATGTACTTAAGTCATGACTATTTTCCTATTTTTAAAATGTGTATTTTTTTATTAACATGTCTTTCATCTGACAAAAAGGGCTCTAATCCCTGTTTTTCATGGCTTGTAATGTTAATTTAGGGATTCGTTTTTATCTGACTCGTCAGTCAAATTCAGATAAGTGACCTCAGATCTCATGTCTGATATTGACTGCGTACATACAGTACATGTGGTCCCTTTTGATTTAAATGTTTTTACTTCTTCTTTCCTCATCAGGTCAGCTTTTCTTGCTGCGCACATCCCTCTCTTCCTTTACCCTTTTCTACACACTGTGAGCAAAACCCGTCCGTTTGAGTACCTGCGACTCACCAGCCTCGGAGTCATAGGTAACCTTTACCCCGACCTTAGGTGTTTTTATTTTTTGATTGAGGGCAATTTCCACAAAACTATGTCTTTTATTTTTCTCACGAAGCTGTCTCTCTTTGTTTACTGCAGGTGCCTTGGTGAAAACAGATGAACAAGAAGTGATTAACTTCCTCCTCACCACTGAAATCATCCCGCTGTGCCTCCGCATCATGGAGTCAGGGAGTGAGCTCTCCAAGACGGTACTTAACTGTTCCTGATGTTTTTATAACAGTCCTCTCACAGACAGTGTCTTGAACTTGACTGTTATTTTAGAGTAATTATTCAAACCTGCATCTCAACCTTTTCCATTCTTTCCTTCCTCATTGTTCATCTACAGCTGTTAAAATGCCTAATGTTCCCATCTTTTGCAAATTAACAGTCATAATATTAATGTCTCCCTCACTTAGTTGTATGAGCCTGTATCACTGCTGTGGTTCTGGTTAAGCTGACTTGTTTTTTTTAGTTTTTATTTCTAGAAAACAAAAACAAAAGATTTGATATTTTACTGATTCAGGGTTGTAATTCCACGTAACATCTCACTTGAATTGACTTCACTTTGTTTAACAGGTTGCTACGTTCATACTGCAGAAGATCCTGTTGGACGACACAGGCCTGGCTTATATATGTCAGACGTATGAGCGTTTCTCCCACGTGGCCATGATCCTCGTAAGTGTCCCCAGAGAAACATCTGGATTTACCGTCCTCGTCTGTCTGCACAGTGTGACATGGAATAGAAGTGAAGATCCTCTGTCACAGTATTGTCTCCATCTTTTTCTTTACAGGGCAAAATGGTGCTCCAGCTCTCTAAAGAACCATCAGCTCGCCTCTTGAAGCATGTTGTTCGTTGCTACCTTCGCCTCTCAGATAATCTCAGGTAGAGCTTTGTTGCACAGATGCACTTCACCTGTTTTGCCTTCGGCTGTTGATCGAGCTCCCTCGTAACCCTGGAAACGTTTAACTTGTTAGAGAAGAATTTAATGATCGGTACTTGCCACTAGGAGGAGCCATGACATAAATACAGTGTGTTGACTGTTGTCAGTTAAGTGGCTTCTCAGTTTGTGGTCAGAACTAAGTGTTTGCACTCTATTTGCAGCAATTGGTCAATAATCAGAAAACAGATTCATCGCAATTCTCATAATGACTTTCCAATCAAGTGGTTACATCCTTATAGATGCTGCTTCTTTTCTCCTCTTATCATTATAAAACTGATACTTTTACACTTTTTGGCTGCTGGTAGAATCCAAGAAAGCCATTTTGAAATACAGCTCTTAATGTAATCTGTTAACTAAATTGTTCACTTGATGAGAAGTGTCTGGATCGTCCACTCAGCTCAGCAGTCTCTCTCCTCATACATTCACCTTTGGGGTAATCAGAGCGGAACATTGTGAGCTCTGGATAAAGAAAACCTGAAGTTTTACACAAATACAAAAATAAAGGAAGATTTAAAAACAATGAAAGCAACAAGATAAAAAAAATAACTGTAGAAATAAGAACAAGAACAGATATCAAACATTCAGAGTCGACAACATGAGTACCTGTTTTATAGTAAGATATTTTTGACAGAAAAGCTCATTGGTTTGTAACTCGTGTGATTCCTTCCTCAGAGCCAGAGAAGCGCTACGTCAGTGTCTGCCCGACCAGCTGAAAGACAGCACCTTCGCCCAGGTGCTGAAAGACGACACCACCACCAAACGCTGGCTCGCACAGCTGGTCAAGAACCTGCAGGAGGGACAAGTCACCGACGCCAGAGGCATCCCGCTGGCTCCACAGTGATCGGGACAAAACAGCCGACAAAGAGGGACTCTATCATCACTGTCGAGATTTTGTATTTTGCCAACAGTGGTGCTAAGACTGCCTGTAAAGTGAAGGACATGATAGAGGAGGATTTTGTTTGCTTTTGGATAGATTTAATTTACAGCAGTATGTCACAAGGTCACTATCACAACTTCAAATCTAAGTTTTAAAGGCCAGACTGATCAAAGCCATTACTGATATCGATATTTGAGAATCATTTAAATCCAATAATGAGATATTGGATGGTATTTGTTTTTGACGTGAACATGTTTGGCCATAAATCTCAAACTCAGATTTGTTTCATAGTGATACAGATATGTCTGGAGGAGGATGTTTTACAGGTCAACTTGAGTATTAAAACAATAAGAGTACACTGAAATAAGAAAAACATGTCTAACTACATTTAAAATGCAGCCTGTAAACGTTAAATGCACTGCAATTTCTCTCTGTTAACATATCAATACTGATATATCAACGATAAACCGGTATCTGTTGACAATATCAGCTCTTCCAATCTATCGTTCAGCTCTGGTCTTTTCCCGTCACCACTGTATCTGTCTGTAACATTCCACTTCATAGTAGGAGCTGTTGTTTTTTTTTGTTTTTTTGGGCTTCTCGCATTTCAAATAAGACTTTAATCTTCTACATGACTGGGTGTGTCTCTTTTGTTTAGTAATGCAGTGGGTGTATCTCTGTATGGATTTGTTTTGGCCTGAGTGAAATCTCTTGTTTGAGATATTTCATAAATAAACACTTTTCCACCCAACTTAGGTATGAATAGTCCCCTTGACATGTAGTAGGAGGAACTTCTGCAGTCTTATTCACGGAAAAAGAGGTGTGACATTGGTGTTCAAGGACATATTTGATGTATTGTCTCGCCAGAGGCAGGAAATGTTATTCAGTGTGGCTTTACAGAGTTTCCTGCAAAAAAAAACATATTTATTTAGAATAGTTGCAGTAACAAACATATGTAATTGCTAGATAAAGAGATTCAGCTGTAAGGTAAATTGTACAGACATTGCAAAAATAACGTGATTTAAACAGCGTAAGAACAGAATGTACAAACAGCTGCTCACATTTCTCCAGTTGAACTGCAGTTCAGGTCTTTGAACTGTCAGAGGAGACCCACACACGCACACACAAGTAAAATTCCTGAATTTAAAAGAAGAAAAGCATCAGCATCTTAAACCACTTGAAGTATGAAAAGTAAAATTACAAATCGGCATCATCTTGACTGATTTGTAAACCATGAATCAGTGGTGCCGACTGTCGAGGGACTGTAGATGAAAATGAGCTTCTAGCTTTTTCTTGTACAATATACGTATTGTCCCTTAAAAAAGTAAACAAACAGTTGTGGAGATGTTGCGGAGTGGATGTATAAACTTCCAGGAAATAGAAATGCTCAAGTAATGTATCTCAAAACTGTACTTGAGTATGTACCGAGTTAGATTACAGCACATCTGGACAAACGGTCCTAAAAGTCGATTTTCAATGATGCAAAAAAAACTGAAAAGCAGCAAAATCCTCAAAACTAAAGCTGAGAATATTTACAGTTTAGTGTTGATTGACTGACTGAAATTAATCTGAATAGTTGCTGATTAATTTCTGTCGACTAACCAATCAATGAGCTGTTTTAGCTCAATATGTAAGTCTGGGCTGAATAACTGCAGCCGCTCAGGTGAGCAATGTTTTGATGAGGTTTTATTGGTGATGCTGTTGACATAAATTACCTATATATGTAGCTTTTTCCAGTGAATATTTGAATTGTTGGATATTCCCGTCGTGGTTCTGAAATGTGTTATCTGTCTGCCAGATGAGCTCACCTGTGCTCACTGAGTGCTCCATCTAACGGCCTCACAGACTTCACTGATGATCCATCGCTTCCTTTTACCGGAACATTAGCAGATTGTTGCCCCCCGTAGGTTCGATTATCCTCCATGACTGAGATTGACATGATGTATCGCGGACACACCTTCGCGCGAGCCCTCCATTTGTGAGAAAATCTGATCCCCAAGGTAAATGTTCCCTAAGAATGCATCATGTGTTTACCTTTTATGAAGAACGAGCTTCAGCAGCTAAAGTCATTACAGGTCCAGGGAGCCTTTTAAATGGAAGAGCACATTAGAGTGAGTGGGTTGAAAATGGGGAAAGTGTTGTTTTCCTCCACACTTTTGGACACTAATAATCACTGAGGGTTTGTTTGCATGTTCAAACACACTCAGAATCATCATAGGAGGCAGAATAGCCAATTTAAAGGCACCACTTTTATGTATAATACGCATTATATTTAGGAAAAGTTCCCCTTAACTTCATATGTGATAACTGAATAAACACCAAAGGTTTAAGTCATGTAAGTAAAATACTCAAAGTTGATGTTTTAAATGATTCTTTGAGTGAAAGTATGATCACTGCATTTTTACATGTTGGACAGCGGATGTATAAATCAAGATGGACGTTGTAATAAAAACTGCATCCAAGGCATCAAGGCTCTGCAGGATGTGGAACGCTGCCAGGTCTAAAGTACAGCACAGTTCTTTATCAGCCTTTTCTCATACTATTGCAATATTATCAGATATCAGATTTAGCTGTTAAGTAAAAGGAGAAGAGTTATCAAAAAAAAAAAAGTAGGAGTCCTTGGATGACCTCTGATTAATTCTGCAGAGCTTGATTTTTTTTCCTGCACGACGTGAACTCCTCATTGTTTTATGATTTGGCTTCTTTCCCCAACACATCAGGCCTTTTCCCAGCATTGTGTTAGTTCGTTATCAGTCGTCGAACAGGAACGAGAGAGTCACCCTGCAAGAGCATCCACAGTCACACGGAGGATGAAGACAGAGAGCGAGGCAGACTGAGGGGAGATCGGCCTTCACCAGATGCAGCGAGAGGTCTGCGGACCCAGCAGAGTGAGGGAGTGGCAGGAAAGGAAGGAAGGCTGGCGCTGGGTGGAGAGAGAGAGGGAGGGGGGTTCAGTAAAGAAGGAGGAGGAGGAGGAGGAGGAGGATGAGGAGGGTGGGAGCTGAGCGTACCAGCGTGCGGCAGCAGTGACTAGGGAATCAGGTTTCTCAGAGTGGAGAGAGAGGGGAGGGAAGAGGAGGCTGAGCCAGATTTCCCTTCGCATACTCCCAGTCTTTTAAAGCCCTGAGCTCAGCTAACAGTCCCTGGACTCTCCTTCAGTCTGGATCTCAGCGTGACTGGAACACCTCCACGAGCCCTCGCTTTCATCGGCCAGCCGCGGTGCTCCTGCCCCTCAGTATCTGAGGCCCTCCCTGGGAGAGCTGTACCCACCTATGAAGCTCTTACTCATTATATCCCTGCTTTTTTAGTAAGTATAACTCTTTTTCTCTGTGAAGGAAACATGCATATTGTAGTTTTTCCTGTCTCTCTTTGGCCTTTAGCTGTGCTGAAGTGATGCTTTTCTATCTCGTGTTACTCCCTCTGGTTCTAATTTACTGTGCACAGCCCCCCTCCCTGCCAGGATTAAGAGTTATATATGGATTTTTATTGCCTCTTCACTTGTTTGTTGAATTCTTTGAATGTTTGTATGCAGGGAAAAAAAAGTAATCAGTAAATACCAGAAACACACCGTACAGTTTTAAGAATCAAAAGCAGACCAGAAGCACGATAAAAGTGGAAGCTGTTTATTCCTTTTACCCCCATTAGTCATGTCTTTGTGTGTTTGTGTGTCTGTGTGTGTGGTCAGTTAACTCCCTGAAGAAAGAAACGGCCTCGTGTGACTCATCATGTGTCTCTCCAAAACAGTTCAGCATGGCCCCCAAAAATACAACACAACGTGACCTAATTGCAACTTAAAAAGTCTGAGGAACGACGGCGGGTGTGTCAAACTTTCAACAGCAGAATCTGGATGGAAACGTTAAAAAAAAAAAGTCTTTGACGTGGCTCCACACTGAACATAAAAGGGCACATTAGTTTATGGAGCAAATAGCTGTGGAAAATAAGCCTCACTTTCATGGTCAGCCTGTTTCTTTCAGTGGTGGAGTGTGATATTAAACTGTGAAGCAACTGTGAATGCATTCCTCGCATCCCGTCAGTCATTCTGTGGTGAGAGCTCTGTATCACAGGCTTTCAGAGGAGGCTGGCACGGAGGGCTGTAAAACACGAAGAACCCAAGATGTGATCTTGTTGTTTCAGGGGACGGTGACAGGAAAGGAAGGCTGTCGGACAGGAATACAGAGACACAGACGTTAGAAAGCTTTCTCTCTCAGGAAGCGTTTGATCCACGTTTATCAGCGGACGGCAGAGATAGCCGGTGATTATCAGTTTTCACAGATAAGCAGAGAGTCTGAACTGCATTTGTCTTCCTCTGTTTGGGTCTGTGTCGTTAATGAACAGGGCGTCAGGAAAATGTTGGAAATCATGTTTTTGTGCAGTAAAAATCAACTTGACATGTTTTATAAAGCGATGGTCTTATATAACTGAGTAGACACAGAATAGTTCCAACACTTCTTGGGTTTTATTCAGATGTTAAAGCCCACGTTCAGTCGAAAACATGCTTATGTTTTCATTGAATGTTTGAGCTTCACTGTGTAGAATGATGTATGTGCAGAGTTTTGTAGGTTATAGGTTTTCATGCTTTAATGCTCTGAAAAAATGAAGAGAAATGACAATATATCGGCAGTTAATGTCAACAAATAAGACTCGTTATGCTTTTTCCAAGCTGGCTCAGGCGTGTGTGAGCCGACCAATCAGAGGAGACTGGGTATTCAGGATGGACTTCTGCTAGATGAAAAGTCAAGTCATCCTCTGGGAACCATGAACATCAGATCTGATGACAATCCATCCACTCATTGAAATATTTACTGACTGACAGGCTGACAGACACACTGACGCCAGCGTGGCTTAAAGAAAATACACATGAAATCTCCCTTTTGTTGAAGTTTTTGTAGTGGTTTTCATTTCACAACAATCCCGAATTTTATAATCAGAGAGAGTGATTGCACAACAATCACATGAGAATAAATCAAATTAAAGGGGTGAGTGCAGTCCGCTGACAGTGCAGATTTCAGCACATGCGCTGCAGGAGTTGCCGTGCACGAGCCTCTCAGCCTGCTTTGCTGCTGATAATGAAAGAGTAAAGATTGATGGTGCGAGTGCATAAAGATTTAAACGCTGACTCATTCTGAAATTATCGTCACAGTTAGTGTGTGCAGTCCACCGCATCCGTGCAGATCCCGTCAGCATCCTCTTTCTTTCCATCTTGAATGATCTTTGAAAGGATTTGTGTGTTTTGTTTGCCGAAGTTTCAGGTTTAAGAAGTCGGGGTTCAGCAGAACTGGAGCTGGTAGGATTCAACATTCTGCTCAGGGATAGTTCAGTCACTTGCCAACACGGGGATCTGAGCCCAGAGAACATCAGTTGTTCCCTTCATCATCAGGCTGCAGTGTTGTGAGACACAACAAAATGGCTGCACGCAAAAACTCAAAATCTTGAAAGTGTATCTGTCCAATTTCAAGTCAAAATATCTCCTCACGCTCAAGACACAATCTCCTGGAATCACTGTTTCAGTCAGATAGAGAGACTTTGAAGTGCTACTGCTCTCTGAGACACACTGACAGATCTGCAATCAATATTTGAGATTATAAAAGCTTATGCACATCTTTATTACATGATAAATCATCTGCTGCTATATTTCAGAGCACTTACGTGACTGGGAAACACCTGAGGTCCTGCCTGTGTGACTGAGGCGGGTCACAGCCATGTTTACCTGATTCACATTCAGATGGGCAGATTTTATAAACTTATTACAGGGAAGAAGAAACACTGACTTAATTGCTTTGTTTTTACTTGACTTTAACTTTTTACAACCATGAACCAGCAGGGAAGTCACGTCTAGACAATGGGAACTATTCATTTCCTTCCTTAACAACTGATTTTCAGTTTCGGGTACAGCCCGTCCAGTGTGAACCTGCTCGTCATGAATACCAATTAAAAAAAAAGGAATTGGATCAGGGTGTTCTCATCAAACCCTCTGCAGACAGTTGAAGATAAATGTTATGTTGTCACTCTTTGTATTTATGGATCGTTTGAGTGCATATAGAGCTTTCACAAAATGTGTTTTCTTCGAAACAGGTAAAAAGAAGACGTCTGCTCACATCTGCTTCCTCTTTGCAGCATACTTCCTTGGAATGATTCAACAATAACAATGGATCCTGAAGGCTCACGTGAGTGAATGTTGTTTTCTAAGACTGTGATGATGTTGCACGTTGTTTGAAGGTTCACGTTCACACAGAAGTTCAGTGAATCGGTACCGGCAGGATCACTGGAGCCAGTTGAATCCTCTCGACTTGTTGCATGTCTCTGCGCAGGTATCCAGGATGATCCTGATGTCAAGGTGATGATGGCAGGGTCGACTCTGAGGAAAGTCAAGTCCCGATCGTGGAAGAAGCCGCGTCATTTCCGCCTCCTGGAGGACGGCCAGACCATCTGGTACAAGTCCAGATGGGCAGGGAGAGGCCACTCCACATGTGAGCACAGAACGACTGTGCAGACATGATAGCTGTTGTTTTATCCGTATGATTTACCCAGCCAATCTCAGATAACCCAAACTATATTAGGCTCACATTCCTTGATATATTAACTTGAACACAACAAGCGGTTCTCTACCGGTTCTCCCCGGGTTCATATAAAGCTTTTTGTCTTTTGAACCCCAACATGCACCTCACCTTACCCCCAGCTCTTCACAATGCACCTGGTCCAGAGCTGAAAGCATTCTTGGACCCTTCGGGGGCCCAGGGGAAGGCAGCAGCTTTTTACACTGGCGCAACCCAAAGTTTGCAGGATTATCTCCAATAAATCCACAATAACTTGATTTAATGTAATCATTTAATCAGTTAGGTGAAGTACTACTTAGTTCAACGTTTCTGGGAAATACACTCTCAAGTCTATACGGTAAATATGAGGCTACAGCTGGCAGTAAGTCAACATTATCCACCAACCATCATCTCATCTAAGAGTCTACAACAAAACTCCACATAAAATTGCAAAATAACGATTTCTACCTGTTATTGTGCTCATCGAACTAAAAACATTATAATTCATTCATCTGTAAAACAGGTTCCTGCAGGCTGCTATGCTGAGCTGAGCTAAATGGCTTCAGGTTCCAGCTACATCACACAGATGTGAGAGTGATGCGCCCAAAAACCACAAGTTCACTCCACATCATTCGGTTACACATCACTTAATGAATTCTCAAATAATTTATGAACTTGTGTCACTATAGTGGGCTGCATTATTAAGCAAAGGGATGTTAATTATTTTGTACATATTCCTTAATAAAGTTGTGTTTTATCAAATTGCTTCACAGTAGTTAACACACAGAAGACCCGGGTCAGGTTGTACTGGATTAGGACCTGACGGTCTATTCCAATGTAGTCCAGTATAAATTGCCTTATAGATTCACAACAGGGTATTTTAGATTAAAAAATATAATCAAATTGATGCAAAGTTACAACAGATTGGAAGGAAAATTGGTGACGATAATTAAGAGTTACTTCAAGTGATTTCAATATTTGTTTCTAGGTATTTGTGAAGGTTTCATCAATGCCACCAGGCCCGCAGGACTTTAAAAAAACGCTACTCCAAACTCGAACTGTTCTCATTAGTATGTGAAGTGTAAAATCCTCCAAACACTGATCACACTCTGATCATGTTTTAGTCTCCATCAGCGAGCTGGAGGCCGTGCGTGAGGGCCACCAGTCGGAGGTCCTGCTGAGCATCGCCGAGGAGTTCCCCGCCGACCTCTGCTTCACTTTGGTGTTTCACGGTCGCCAAGGCACCCTGGACCTCGTGGCGGACTCGCCGGAAGAAGCCCGGGCCTGGATCCAGGGAGTCCGCAAGCTGATTCACAAGACTCAAACCATGGACGAGAAGGAGAGGCTAGACCAGTATCCTTTGTACTGGAGGAGGTCGCTGTGTTCAGTGTTCAATGACAAACATTGACTCACTTCCTGTCTTCTCTCAAAGCGCCAAAGTGCAAACAGCTGATCGTGAGAACGAAGCTCTTTAAGTTATCAGTTACACTCTGAGCTGGAGTTTTTCCTCAGCCTCTCCTCAGGTGGGTCTGGGACTGGTTTCAGAAAGCCGACAAAAACAAAGACGGGAAGATGACTTTCAAAGAGGTGAAGAAGCTGCTGAAGATGATGAACGTGGACATGAACGAGGAACACGCTCTGCACCTCTTCACGGTGAGTCCAGACTGTTTTCTGATGGGAAAAACCTGTACAGCAAGTGTGAACCATGTACTAGAAGTGAAATCTGCTTTATTCCCACAGATGGCTGACAAATCGGACAGCGGCTCTTTGGAAATCGAGCAGTTCGTCCTCTTCTATAAGATGCTGACACAGAGGGACGAGGTGTGGAAGGTGTTCCAGGATTACTCCGGGGATGGAGAGAAGCTGATGTTGGAGGAGCTGGTGAACTTCCTGAGGACAGAGCAGCAGGAGGGAGAGCAGAGTGTTCAGCACGCTCCCGAGCTGATCGACCGCTACGAACCGTCCGACTCAGGTAAACATGGCTGCGACCCGCCTCAGCCACACAGGCAGTGACCCAGTTATATACAAGCCCTAAAATACAGCAGCACATGTTTTATCTAGTAATAAAAATGTGCCTAAGCTGCTGTGATATTAAATATTGATTGTAGATATAGTAATCTCAGTGTTTCTCAGAGAGCAGTAGCACTTTCTTGTATTGCCTTGTGTGATTTAAATCTTCCTCATATGTTAAAATGCTTACCGTACATCTACTGTAGCCCAGAGGAGGATAGTATGAGCATTGTGTGAGGGCAGGCAGGTGTTCTTTTTGGGTCTGAAATAATGATAATGAAAGATGTGTTTGAGCTTTGGACTTTTTGATATTGATTAACCCACTTTTTCTTTAGGGTTGAATGTCCGTTTGGAAACATTATGTTACCACAGCCTGATATTTATGATGTCCTAAATCCAGTAAAATTGAATAGTGAAGAAAAAGTCTGGCATAGATGGAAATAAGCACTGTGAGCCGTACTCCAGCACTTTGCTATGATATTGTTTGATATCTTATTGTTTTTTATAGCATACATCAAATATGTATATTTTTATATTCCCAGCATTCTAAATTAGTTGAGAGAACATTTTCTTTTCTACTTTTATTAGGTGTTTCATATTTGTACTAAGTGCAGTTCAGCTTAGGCTAATGTGAACCTGTTTTACAGATATTTGGTCATAAATTAAAGTATATGATAGGTGATTACATTTTTAGCCTCAAGGAAACTTGAAAATCTGAAGGGTTTGCATTGTAATGTGTATATTGGGAGGATATTTTACTCAAAATCAATGATTTTAATGTCTTGGTGAAGAGTTGGGGGGGTAACGTAAGTCTTGATGATTTTCCACGAGTATCTGCACAAAGTTTTATATCAAAAGTTGTTGAGATTTAAAAAGGTGGACAGACTGCCATCACGTGGGCTTAAAACCTGCTGATCTTTTCTGATTGAACACTCACAATGAATCTAACACATAATCAAAGTGTGTGAATGTCTTTCTTTCCAGTCTAGTTGCATTTATTAGACTAGAACAAATCAGCAAAGACATGTGAATACTTGAGTCACGGTACATTTATTGGAAATTCATCGTGTGCATGATTATCAAAGTTTCTCCGGCCGATTAAACCCGGACTGTGCGTTTGTTCCAACACCATCTGTATCGCACCGTCTGTGCAGCCAAGAAGCAAGGCGCCATGTCCTTCGATGGCTTCCAGATGTACCTCTGCTCACAGGACGGCTCCATTTTCAAACCTGAGCACCGAGAGCTCCACCAGGACATGAGCCAGCCGCTCAGCCACTACTTCGTCTCCTCCTCGCACAACACCTACCTGCTGGAGGACCAGCTGCGAGGACACAGCAGCCTGGAGGCGTACATCCAGTGAGGGCACCTTCATGTGCAGCATGCAGCACGGTTTATTCTCAGTACTCAGCACGGTTTAATCAAAAGCTGAAAATTATGAGCTGAGAGACACAGAGGGTTCATTCATAAAAGTGTGTGTGTGTGTGTTTGTAGGGCCTTGAAGAGAGGCTGTCGCTGTGTGGAGGTGGACTGCTGGGACGGCAGCGACGGCGAACCCATCGTGTATCACGGTCACACGTTGACGTCCAAGATTCTGTTCAGAGACGTCATCTCAACGCTGAAAGAGTACGCCTTCAAGGTGAGCTTTTAAAGGTTTGGTTCTCTCAAATTACACAGAACAATTTCTCCTAGCCTTTGACATTTGTTACATGTCTTGTGGAAAGCATCCCTATAAAGTCTGTGTGATAACGAGGACACAGTTAATTTAAAAAAAGATGTTTCAATGGCTGTGAGTACAACAAATGACATTCCACGCACAGAAACACAGATATAATGAACTATACTATTTATATAGGACTTTTCTCAACAGCGTCACAAAATGAGGAGGGCACATACTCGATCAATAAATCACCAAAGTATTTCAGGACCATGTCAGGCCTAAAAATAAAATGCTTGATTTAATTTGTGATCTAATATGGAGCCGGTGAAGGGAGGCGAGCACGCAGGTGATGTGATAATGCCTTTTTGTGGCGGTGAGCATTTTGTACCAGCCAGTTCTGCCTTCACTGTCTGGCACAAACAGACTTCTAACAGACCTGGTTAATGACAGAGTAAAGAGCGTCATCAAGTCAAGTCTAAACACTAAAGGTGCCTTAAAAAAAGTATACATTTTGGTTTTAAGCGAACTAAAACCCTAGCGAGCGGCGGAGCTCGGGCCCAGACGGAGCAGCTGGTAACCTTCCTGCCCCTGGAAACAAACGTACCCCTGCTGACTGACCTACATGGAAGACAACCAGGAAATTCTCATGTGTCTCCACTTCTCTTTATTATCCCACTGAAAGTTTCCTACTCAACTCGAGAAAAATATCATGATGAAAATGTTTTGAAAGATGGTGAAAACTTACGCTCAAGGGTATAATATGTAACATTCCCCCAGCTGTCTTAAAAAGGATCTTTGTTACGCTTTAAAAGCCCTTTTGGACATTTTTCATAGTAATGTGTCTTCTCTTTCCCGTTGGACAGACGTCAGCCTTCCCCGTCATCCTGTCTGTTGAGAACCACTGCAGCGTGGAGCAGCAGACCGTCATGGCCCGACACCTGAGTCAAATCCTGGGTGACACACTGCTGACCACCCTGCTGAACGGGACGATCCCCCAGCAGCTTCCTTCTCCACAGGTTAGAATCTGAGTTTCGGCGAGTTCTTCCGGGGAGGCACCCTGATCATTTTCCTCACAACCTGTCATGAAACCTCCACATAGGAGCATAAATGCTATAAATCCAGTAGCGTCCTATGTGGTGACTTTTGTTTGTTAGTGATGAAAAGCTTTAAGACAATATCCTGCTGTGATCTCGGTGAAGCTTCGGTGGCATTAACAATTCAGAGGCATTTTAAAGTCTGTGCATCTCTCGTCATCCATCTTCCACTTCTACTAAAAGCGATACAGAAAACTTCCAAACTCTTTTCCATTATGAGCACTTAAGACAATCAATGCTAACGTGAAGTAATGGCAGATAAATGCTAGGAGGAATTCCATTGAGGATTTTGCCAATTAAATCGTGGTACATCGGTGCATTTAGTTAGAAGACGGCAAAGTGCCGGATGATGGAGCACCTGAGTGAGTCGTCTGGGTATCGAGGACAACAAATAGCGCCTGAAATAACATTAATGGGTATCTTTTGGACTTTCAGAATAACAGAAGAACACTACAGATGAGTTGGAGGCATTTATTACACATACGGCTCCAACCTGTGTGTGTCTGTGTTCATCGCAGGAGCTGAAGGGGAAAATATTGCTGAAAGCCAAGAAGATTGGCGGCCTGGAAGTGTGTCCGGATGGAACCCTGACAGATGAAGTCAGCGATGATGAAGAAATGCCCAACGATGAAGCCGAGAGCGTGTCTGCAGAAAACCCACCCGCCGAGTGTTCGAACCACGACGCAAAGGTAAGACGAGCTCCATATTTTGGGTCCAGCAGAGGCTTCTAATAAGTTTTCCTTACAGCGGAGCGGAGTGAAGGAAAACAGAAAGACAGAGACGTCAGGAGTGATAACGAAGACAGGAGTGGATGGAGACAGGAAACTGGGCTTGGACTTAAGAGACAGCGAGGCGAGACTGGAGCAAAGATAATGGGAAGAAACAGGAAGCGGCGATGTTTAAAAGACCGATAGTGAAGTGAGAAAGAAAACAGCCTCCAGTGTGATTTTCCTCCACTTAGGGAAAAACAGACGTCGATATGAAGACATTCAACTCTGAAAGTCAACCAAGGACGTGCTATTTTCAAAGCAGGTCTGTGCAATGCTGCTTTTCACATTTAAAGCATGGACTTCTGAAAACAAGGCATTATAAGAAATCTCGAATTATTGTCCAAATTAAGTGTAAAGGTACTCGACAGCTCTCTGCAGACTGGAGTCTGTCAACACTGACAAACAGGCAGATCTGTGTTATATATGCTCCTCTCCTCCACGAAACGACGCCTTTTAACACAAGAAAAGTAATAACTTAATGTGGAACATTTGCCGAATTTACAAGAAGGCCCAAATACTGAAGAATTTATCACAGACAGAGTTATACAATCTTTCTAAAGTGCCTCCTAACTCAACAACTCACAAAATTGAGAGATTTTATAATGGAGTCTGGGGAATTTCTCTCCCTCTGCATTCCCTTGTTGTCGTCGACTGCAGTTGATGTGGCTGCTTTGAACTTTTGTATGTTGGCGTTCTCGTTTCGGGATATAAATAATCCTGGCCATTACAATTAATACAAAAAACATAAATGTCACACATTTACTACGACCACATTATATAGTCGGACTTCTCAAACTGTGGCTGACTTCCAACATCCCTGACTCAAATAAACTAACCGTCAGTGCAGCTGCAGCATCGCACTGCAAGGGCAATTAACTGGAAGCATTTGTGGCTTTATGATTCAATTAGTGTTGATGAGACAGAAGAGAAGGAATCCTGATTATCTCACCAGATGTTAAGTAAGAGGCCAGTAATTCCATTATACTTGTCTGGTAATTTAACCCCTGCTATCATGAAATTACAACATGAGTAAAGTAATAATCTACCAGTATTTTGTCCTTAATTTAAACAAAAGAGCTAATCTTCAATCACCAGAATAAATGTTAAGATAAACATGTTTCTGCAAAACCACAGAAGAGTTCAAACTGTTACTTAATGTTCCAACTTGACGTTTGTCTGGAGACGTTCTTGATGTTTTAGGCTGATGGGAGTAGGATTTGTTGGTTGACTAATTTTGCATTCCGTTTTATTTTCTTTAGCAGAAGTCCAAGTCCAAACTGTCCAGGGAGCTGTCGGACCTGGTGGTTTACTGCAAGAGCGTGCACTTCCATGGCTTTGAGCACGCGCGGTCACACGGCAAATGCTACGAGATGTCCTCATTCTCTGAGTCCAAGGCTAAGAAGCTGGCTAAGGAAACAGGTACCGTGAACAAAAGGGAACATGAGATGTCCTTTAAATACAGTGTAAAAACATAAAACAATAGGTGGATGTTAATATTTCCTTTTCATATTATGGAATTATTTATAGCTGTCTGAGTCATAGCCATGTGGACTATAGAAACACATTAACTTCTTCTCTTCAGGGGCAGATTTTGTGCAGTACAACAGCAGGCAGCTGAGCAGGATTTACCCCAGTGGTCTCCGGACAGACTCCTCCAACTACAACCCTCAGGAGATGTGGAGCGCCGGCTGTCAGATCGGTGAGAGGAGGTCACCTTCTGCTGGGTAGACCCAAAGTCTCCCCTGAAATCACTCAAGTCTCCTGTTTCCAGTCTTATTGCAGAGTGTGACCCTTTAAGAACAGATTTAGATCATTACACTTTATCTTTTTCAATGAATACCCTGTGTTGCATGAAGACAACTTTACTCTAAGGTTTCAGTTTAATTTGCCATATATGAGCTGCACTTCTATCATAGACTAAAACAAAATTTAATTGAATTAGGGATGAAAAACAACTCTGCTGGACTAGATTGAGACTCCAAGTCTGGGAAATCATGTGATACAGAAAGCTACAGTAAAGACAGAAGAAGAATCACACCTAATCACATTATTTCATTTCTTCCTCCTTCCTCCCAAAGTGGCCTTGAACTTCCAGACGGCCGGTCTGGAGATGGATCTGAACGACGGGCTGTTTAGACAGAACGGCCGCTGTGGCTTCGTCCTCAAACCCGACTTCATGAGAGACGGAAACACCCGGTTCAGTCCAGAGAAACCAGAGGAGCGGCAGGGCTACAAACCACGTCGATTATCCATACAGGTTCAGAAATACATTAAGGTCCAGCTGGTTTGTGGTTGCAGTGGGTCAATGCTACTCTCAGGGTTTGCACAATAGAACCTTGTGGTGATGTAATGAGACAAATTCCACTGTGTTCGCTCTGCGAAAGTTCAGTGAGTTTCTGTAGCTGAAATGTAAATATGTTTGTGTGCGTGTCAGGTGATCAGCGGGCAGCAGCTCCCGAAAGTGAATCAGAAAGAAGGCTCTATTGTCGACCCGCTGGTCAGGGTGGAGATCTATGGAGTGCCCCAGGACCAGAGCAAAGAAGAGACCAGTCACATTAACAACAATGGTGAGAGTGTGTTCACTTGTTTCTGTTGAATAAAGATTTATCTATTTGAATAAGGACAGAGCTGAGATGTTAATGATCATCCAGTGTTGGAAAAAATATCCCAAAGTCCCACGTGGGTGAAAGTAAAGATAAAGTATAATTGTCACTTATATAAACTGAAAAAAAGGAAAATAGGTCTCCCAGGTGAGAGTCGTATACTGTATTTAACCCAATTAACCACAACAGCTCACTCTAAATGTGGACTAATTATGATGTTTCTAGGAACAACACCAACACGGCGATGTCAGACAAACCATAACAATCAACACAATACATGCCGGATTTGAGCAAGAATGCTAGTTTACATTCAAGTTACTACAACAGTCACATTACGTGTAACAAGCTACCGATAGAAGACAAAAAACTTTACGTAACATGTCCAGTGAAGAGTGACCATTGCAAGTGGAACGGTTGGTGATTCCAATATTTACTCACTTTTACTGACAACACAACCTCACAGTCCCCTCTAGTGGAGGCCCCAGTGACAGTAACACTGTCAGCTCCGTGTTTACTCAATATATAAATATAAGTACCAGGATGTTAAGAAAACGTTGGACATTTTAAATAAAAAAAAAGAAGTTTGGAAATAAGTCAAAGTGGCCTCCCGGTTGAGTCATCCTCGCTCTTCTACCTGCAGGTTTTAACCCCGTGTGGAACGAAACTTTAAATTTCGTCATCCACGTCCCTGAGCTGGCCCTGGTTCGCTTCGTGGTGGAGGACTACGACAAGGCGTCCAGGAACGACTTCATCGGACAGTTCACTCTTCCGTTTACGTGCGTCCAACCAGGTGAGGGAAAGCACTGAAAACATCAAATGTAGGAGAACTGTGGGTTCACTCTGGAAGCTTTATGTAATCCAAATTCCTCTCCACGTTTGTTTCCTTCGCCAGGATATCGTCACATACACCTGCTGTCTAAAGACGGAACAGCGATCCCTCCATCCTCCCTCTTTGTCAACATCAGCATCTCAGATCTCACATGAAGAAGAAGTCAGATCTGAGGACATAAACCAGAGATGGTCCTGTGTCTTCATTTCCCCGATGAAGGATGAGCTCAGCATGCACTAATACTTTTATCTGGTGTTTAGTTTTTGCAAGGTTAAATTAGGATAGTGGAAAAAATATATACAGAACATTCCCCACTAATTTAAAATAGCATCAGCAGGAAACATGTCAGAAAACCAACTAGTAAGAAACAGATACCGTCCAGGTAGTACTAGGAAAAGATGTCTGCCTGTATTTATTTGTTGTTTTTTTTGTCAAATGTGTGCAATTCTCAGCGCCACTTTTTATGGATATATCGCCTGAAAGCTTTTCAGTGTTTACTGTGTGTGAATGAAGAAACATGAAGGACTGCTGCATGTCTGAATTACATCGTCGTTTGCCTTTACATGTTCTGCCTGGAAGCTACCGTCACAGGAAACACCTGAAAGTATCCACAGTTTTTAAGGTCACATTGCCAAATATCAGTATTATTAACCGACTGTTATACAGTGCTCATAGATTCGCATCATGTTGTTCTACGATTATGTGCCTGTCTGAGTTATTTCTAACGAACTGATGTAGAAATTTGAGGAGGTCATGTTGTTAATGTATATGTTCCTGTTAAAGTCTTTAAAAACGTGCAATACATTTTCTGAATGAAGTCAAATTCATCATAAACAGACTCATTTATTGTTTAAGTTGATTTCTTCACTCTTTTTTTTTTACAGCACACACATTCCTCTCGATCCACTTTCCCTCACTTTTTCAAGTGTGCTGATTAGATATTCACAGCACAGTAACATCAGGCGGTCAAATATTAACATGAATGAACGTCAGCTTCCTTTTGGAACAGACTGACGGCATCGACTGTGTCGTCTCTTCATTGTTTTGTATCGCCATCTTCCTCTGCAACAGTCCCTTCCTCCTCCTCCTCCACTGCTCTCTCATCCAGCGTCCCCTCCAGCGCCTCCTTCAGGGTCAGGCTACCTGCCTCAGAGTCCCTCACCACCCCTTCCTCCACTGACACCTCTGGGTGGTGCCTCTGTAAATGCTTCACCACCTGGAACTTCTGCTTGGCTCTGTAGGAGCAGTGACGGCAGCAGAACGGCTGCTGCTTGGTGTGCGACAGGTAGTGATGTCTGAGGCCGGCGGGCCACCTGAAGGCCTTCTGGCAGAGGCCGCAGGCGTACGGCCGATCGTCGCTGTGTTGACGCTGGTGGGTCTTCAGGATGAAACTGGTCTTGAAGGCTTTGCCGCATTTCTCGCAGACGTAAGGCCGAGCCTCACAGTGTTGTGTGTCCCGGTGGGCACGGAGGGCGTCCGCTCTGTTAGTGCGGTAGTCACAGTCATCACAGGCGTAAGGCTTGTCCCCTGCAGAGGAGGAGATAATGTTTATTTCAAGCAGCATTTAAACTACACTCACAAAAAAAATGTAAAAAGCAGGCAGCCTATTATATATTACTGGAAGAGATGCAGTGATAATCAGTCGATATCCACCTGATTGGTGCTATTAATCTATCTGCAGATAAGATGACATTCACCGATGGCAGTGGCTGGTGTTTATCTTTTGTTTCACACCATTTTTACGCTGAAACATTAATGAGCTACTGGCTTGTGACATCCCTGCCATCGGTTTATAAAGCTGTAAGGCTTCAAAAATCTGTTTGAGTGGGTAGTTATAGCTGCTACCTTTTCATGTGAAATAAGGTTATATTAAAGATTATTTCATACATTTGTGTGATTGAATTTGTTGTCTTTCAGAAAGTGTAATAGTTCAATTCTTTTTGCCACAAAAGGGGGAATAAATAACATCAAAGGCAAAATAAACAACAAAAATGCACAACAGCATCACACTGGTTATCGGTCAAACTGATATTTTGAACATTGTCACATCCCAAAATTTCACAATGTGTTCATCTATTATCACTAATCTTGGGAAATATGGCTGAGCATTAATATTTGTTTACAAAACTGTCCTGCGTAAAACTTTAGAACACGATTCAACAAATAAATCACCGTTGCAGTAGTTCCCTAATCAAAATGTAGTCATTGACCTCTACATCCAGCTGATACCTGTGTGTTTGGTCATGTGGTACTTCAGCTGCGTCGCCCACTTGCATTTGTAGCCACACTGTGGACAGAGATACTTCTTCTCCTCCTGGTGAACCCTCATGTGAAGCTGAGAAACAAAAAAAAAAGAAAAAAAAGAAGACAAATCAAAGAACAGTTATGATTTTTTTATAAGCTTGTCTCAAAGTGACATTATTGGATATCCCTCTTGTATAATATTTTCAGTTCCTCTCCTACTTATCTGAGAAGAAGTTTAAATGAGGTTAAACCACTGAACTAAGAGGAGGTTTTGACAAATCTAAAGCTATCCTTGCTACCAATTAAAGAAATAGTTTGAGAAATGTGCTTAATCGCTTCCCCACCAAAAGCTAGATGATCCCCACTCTGATGTCTGTCGCCTACGACGTGCAGCTGGTTAGCTTGGCTTGGCGTAAAGACGGAACAGGTGGAAACAGCTCTGTCTAAAGGTATTATATTTCTTTTCCGGGCACAGCAACTTTCTGGATTCTCTGGCACAAAACCACGTGTGATTATGACACATCAGTTTTTAGACTTAGACGACAAGGACAGGAGAGCGTTAACGATCTTCTCATCTACATACAGAAGCAAGAAAGTTAATAAGCATATTCCTCAAAATGCTGAGCAATTACTTAGAAAATATCTGACAATATATTGGCAGATATTATTGTTTTTTCACTTAACATATGGACATGTTTGTAAAAATCTCTTAATTGTGACATGGATGTACTGATATTTCTATAAAGTAAACAAAAATGCCTTGTTTTATCTTACGACCAAGAAATTCATCCTCTAAACTTTGAGCTTACCTTGAGTCTGGATGGGTCAGTGCAGGTGTAACTGCACTGCTCACAGCTGTAAGGCTTCTCCCCGGTGTGTATCCGAATGTGCCACGTGATCTTCTGCTTGTTCCTGGTTGAATACTCGCAGTCGGTGCATTTGTACAGCCTCTTGCCTCCGTGTGAACGGAGGTGCTGCTCTAACACCAGCTGATGCCGACAGGCAAACTGACAGGTGCTGCACTGGAGAGGCTTGTCCTCTGGTGATCCCTCCTCGTGTTCGTTCAGAAGGTGTTGAGCTAACAGTTGCCTGGTTTTGGAGGCGAACGGGCACAGCTGACACTGATGAGCCAGGTGCGTTCTCTGGTGGACTAAAAGACTTTCCTTCGTCTTGAAAGACTCCTGGCAGGTGGTGCACTTCACCTGAGAGTGTTTGCTCTCCTGGTGGGTCTTCAGCGTGACCTCGCTGCTGCACGTGTAGTCACACTGCTTACATGAGAAACACACCTGGAGCTGGTGCACGCGCTTACAGTGGTTTCTTAGAGCCACTTCTGAACTAAACTGAGCTTCGCAGTGAGTGCAAGCATGGTGTAGCTCCCCCGTGTGGCATCTGAGGTTGTGCCGTCTCACATCGTCCAGCGTGTAGCCGCTGAAGTCACAGAGCGAGCAGAAGTGTGTTGGTTGTTTGTCATGGATTCGCATCTTGTGCTGCCGCAGTTTAGTCAGAGCTCCGAACGTCTTTTCACAAATATCACAGCTGTGACGACCGATTCCTGTGTGAAGAGACTCGTGCTCTTCCAGGCGGTAACGCCTTGTGGTGCTAAAAGGACAATAACGACAACGGTGAGGTCGAGCACCTTTGTGCTTGAGCGCGACATGTTGGGCCATGCAGCGATCTTGTTTGCAGGTGAAGGGACAGTGCTGGCAGTGCAAACGTTTAGGTTTAGAAACAGCACTTTTTTTCTTCTTATGGACAAACAGGGTGTGACGAGTCAAAGACATCTTAGATTTGGCTACAAATGAACACGTGGTGCACTGGACTTCACCCGGCTTCAAGCAGCCTCTCTTTTCATGACTGTCTAATGCCCTTTTCTGATTGCACTTAAACGCACAGTTTGGACAAGAGAAGATCTGATGTTTGGCAGGAACTTTCCCAGTTTTCCCAGAGTCCTCTCTTCCTCTGACTGACTTGTCACCACACTCACGGTCCAGTTCTGAAATGATCTGATTCTCTCTTTTCCTTCGGGTTTTCCTGCAGGTTGTGAGATGTCGTTCGACTATCGCGACCTTGACTGACAAAAAATGACACAGCTTGCATTTGAATTTCCCGTCTTTTTTCGTGTACAGGGACTGCAGAGGAACATTTACAGATACTTGCTTTTTTGTCTGACTTTTGTTTGGCTGGTGTTCTGATTCACTCGATGTCAAAGCGTCATGGACAAAGTCTTTACGGTTTGTTAAGTTAGATGAATGTACTTCTGCTTCTTGTTGATGAATTTCCTGATCACGTGAATCTTTGGGAATCCTTTTTTGTGAGGATAGACTGGAATCTGTTCCCTCATCCAGTTCTTTGGGTCCTTCCAGACCTACAGTAGAGTTGTCCTCCGTAGCCAGAGAAGTATTTGAATTCCCTACAAACATCCTTCTTTTTCGAGGTAGAGCTGGACACTTCTTTGCGAGGTGGCTATCAATTCCTCGTTTCTGTTTGAACTGTGCACCACAGGCCTGGCACTTGTGTCCCTTTGTCCTACCGTGGCACAAAGCCTGGAGGTGGTACTTTAAAGCGCTCTCCTTGTTGGTAATGTAAGAGCATTTGTCACAGCGATAAACCTCTTTAGTCGGCACCACGAGCATCTGCACCCGTCCCTCCAACACCATGGCTTCTGCTTGGTCCCTGTCGTGCTTCTTCATGGCTTTCAGACGGAGCTCAGACTCTAACGGCTGATTTTGCTCGGATGTTAAAGTAGAACTGAATGCTGAACCATCGTTCTCCTCCTCAGGTGCTTGAGGCTGACACTCCCCAGGCTCAACTGGCTGAGGCTCGCAGGTGTCGTCTAAGTCACTCTGTTCACATTCTGCATCCGCCAGAGCTGCGTCACCTTCCTCTGAGGAAGCAGTCGAGACGCCTGCCTTCTCCTGTGATACCTCAGAATCATTACAGTTTAAATTGGGTGAACTTGATGTTTGATTTGCGCAATTTTCGTCCTCATTTTGCAGAGACGGCATCTGATACTCGGTGGTTGATAGTGTTGTTAAAACAAGAGTACAGTACTCCTCAGGACTGTTCGCAGGCGGAGGACTATCTGAAACACCTTCGTCAACAGCCTCCGGAGGAACTACATCAAAACCATCCACAGAACCAGCGACAGATTCTTTGCTCGCACTGGGATCTGCATCAGATTTTTCTCCTGAAGGCCCTTCAGCAACCGACTGTTCAGGCTGCTCAAGAGCCGTCAAGGGCTTGTTGTAGAAATCCTGCAAGATCTCAGTAGAGTTCCTCTCCTTCTCCTTTGCAGTGTAGTTCTCCAGCCATGCTTTGTCTCCTGGTACGTAGCCATGAGCTTTCCTCTTGTGCAGGAAGAGGCTGATGCTGCTGAAGGAGGAATAGAAGCAGAGG
This sequence comes from Diplodus puntazzo, assembly GCA_963678695.2. Lineage (NCBI taxonomy): Eukaryota > Metazoa > Chordata > Actinopteri > Spariformes > Sparidae > Diplodus > Diplodus puntazzo. Next base: position 30,067,975 of record OZ023164.1, on the reverse strand, counting down.
GCACACCGGAACTCTTTGAGCTTGGTGTGTTTGCAGTTCTCGTGGTTTTGAAGGGCTTGTCTGTAGCAGGAAGTGTATGTGCAGTATTTGCATTTATAGACAGATGGTTGTTTGTCTTCCCCAGAATGCTTGGCCAACATGTGATTTCGAAGCTCATATTTTCGTTTGCAGGCGTAAGCGCAGATCTCACACATGAGCGTTTTGGCCTGATGTCGTAATTTGTGGCTGTTTAGCTGGTCCATGCGATGGCAGCGGTAAGAGCACTGATCACACTGATACCTGGGAGAGGAGACAGGAAGTTTAGTAACAACAACAGTGTATAGACAAATGCAAAATAGAGTGGTAATTTGCCCCAAACCGTAATACGATTCCTCTTTAATTTGTCTGTGTGCTGTTAAGTCACAGCATCATCTTCAGCAGCAAATACGTCATGATTTTTTGATTACTCAGTCTACCGAGCAGTGCTGTGGCAAACGAGGGATGAAAACAGAACCGACAGTTGTATGAGAAACTACAGAAGCGTCTACCTGAGGTCTCCAGCATGTTTCCTCATGTGGACATTCAGATAGTGTTTCCATTTAGTCACATATCCACACTCAGCACACATGAAGTTCTTGTCGTCTGAGTGAGTGAGCATATGTTTGGACAGGTAAGACTCATCTCGACACCTGAAGTCACACAGGCTACACTTGTGAGGCTTCTCACCTATTACAGGAAAAAAAAAAGAAACAATAAGCAGCTCTTACAACACCAAATATAAAAGCGCAAGATCAGAAGAGATTAGAATGTTACACATCTGTTCCCTCCTCACCGCTGTGCATCAGCATGTGTCTCTTCAGGCCACGTTTGTGTGACGTCACGTAGCTGCACTGAGAGCAGCGGTGGATCTTCTCTGTGGCGTGCAAATGTCCAATGTGCTGCTCAAACTCCACGGGGTTAAACGTGACGAAGGAGCAGAAATCGCAGCACAGCTTGTCATTTCCAGGGTGACCGAGCCGCTGGTGCTGGAGGAAAACGGCCTTATTGGAGCAGGAGAAGTCACACTGTGAGCAGTGGTAGGCGAGGTGTGTCCGATAATGAGCCTCCATGTCCGACTCGCTTTGAAAGACGGCTCCGCAGGCGTGATGACGACACTCTAACGCCTGGACCCCGTGTACTTCAGAGGCATGTTTGAGAAGTTCTCTGCGTGAAGAACTCTGGAAAGAACAACCCTCCTGAAAGCAGGCCGGCGGCTTGCTGTCTGGCAGGATGTTGTGCGTCTTCATGTGAGCTTTGAGCAGCCTGCTCTGTCTGAAGCTTTGAGCACAGGTTGGACAAGGGTAGCTGCGGCTGTTTCCGTCCCCTCCTGCCACTTCGGCGTGCACGCTGACGAGGTGGCGGCGGATTGCGTTCCGCTCCACGGCCGCATACTCACACAGATGGCAGCGGTGAACCTTCTCACCTGCCTCACGGAGTCTGTGGATGCGTAGCTTGCTTTTGCTGGTGAAGTGGCGCTTGCAGGTGGGACACTGGAGGCTGGGGTCGGGGAAATGCAGGTGGAGGTGCTCCTGCAGGTGGGAGCGCATCTTGAAGCAGCGCCGGCATTTGGGGCAGGTGTGGGTGCGATAGATGTGCTCAGATCCCTCTGCAAGGTAATCTGAAGGACAACAACACAGAAAAAATGTAAAAACAGGACACACCGTACTGACTACAGCCACGGACAATCAAAGATGGTCCTGACAATGCCAGACAGCCAGCCATCGGCCTGGTGTGTCAGGGTGCTTTATTATTTCCTTTATTCAAATTTTATTCAGCTTAATCTACCAAGCAGATGTGCTCATACCTTTAGACGGCAGTGGTGCAGCGTCCACCGCTGAAGGTTCGTCTCTTTCCGCTGCCTTTCTCACTCTTTTAATATTCTTCCTTTGCCTCTCAGGCTTTTCCTCATTCCCGTCTTCTGTTACTGATGATGCATGACCTGGACTGGATATCAGTTTCCTTTTTGGCCTGCTGGACACCTGAGGCTGGTGGCTTGTATTTGTGCACACAGCTGTGGCTGCAGTCTCGTTCCCTATAAACAGATGTGCCAACATTTTAACGTCGAATCTACTTATGATCAGAGACAGAGCAGCAGAGTTACGGCCAACAAAATCCGACCAGCACTCTCTGAAAACAACAGAGCCCCGGTTTAATGACTTCAGCATTTGTGTCACATAACACCAACTCCCTGCAGTGTTTGTTTACCTTGAGTGTAGGTTGACTGATGGCTGTGCTCCAGGACGTGGTGATCCAGGTCTTTTGCATTATGAGTAACAAACTCACACCGAAGGCAGCTGAAGGGCATGTGGCCCCGCGAGTGTCTCTCCATTTCACCCTGCGTGAGGAATGACTCTCTGCAGGACTGGAGGGTGCAGGGGACAAGAGTGAGACCATGAGTGGACGTGAGGTGGGTTTGATATTCCTGACGCTCTGTGCTGCTGAACAGACAGCCAGGCTGAGCGCAGTGGAACGGGCCTTTAGGGTCACGTCCACCGTGGATGCTTTTAAAGTGCCGTCCTGAGGACACCTGGCTGGGAAAAAGCCTCGCTGCACTGAGAACACCTGAAGCTCCCCAGCTGTGTTTCGCTGGGTGGTGTGGTCAGCTTGTCTGAACAAAGGTGGGAGGCAAATAAGTTGCTGTCTGAGAAACTCTGCCCACATTTCTCACATTGATGAGGTTCCACTGTCTCCATTGTGTCTGAAACAACAGAGGACCTAGTTACAATGTGACAGGATAAGCACACATTGGTAACTTAGTGTGGCTGCAACTATGATGATTAATCTGTCAGTTATTTTCTCGATTATTCAAATAGTTTTTTGGTCTGTAAAATTATGAAAATCTGTGTTTTCTAAGTCTGAAAATGACGTCTTCAAATGTTTTATTTTGTCCACAACCCAAAAATATTTTGTTTTCTTTCATAACGCAGGAAGAAACAAGAACATATTCATATTTTAGTAGGAAATTCGACTTTTTTTCCTTCAAAAACACTCGCAATAGCTGCCGACTTTTTAAAAATATTGTTCTTCCTGTTCGTTTTTGGTTGTGATTGTTTTTATTATGAATATTATTGCATTATGTGTGTTTGTTTATCCTTTTGTTTGCCTGTACAGTTGATTTCACTGTGATTTGCTTTGGTTGCACTTTATAATTGTCTCTCGGCTACAAAATAAAGAAATGCAATTTTTGCAAGATAATTTAGTTTCATTACTTTTCTGACATTTTATAGACCAAACGACTGATTGATTAATCGAGGGAGTGACATGGTTACAGCCCTATTTTTGAACACATCCTGCTTATAAACCTTTATTTACAGGTGTTAGCTGTTAGTGGGCTGTTGATATAATGCCAATTTTCCAATTTTAACCACTTTTTCTGCTCCATAGTGAATTTAAAAAACACAACTGATTATAAATGCATAATAATGACTTGTAATAATTAAACACATTAACACATTATGTACCTTGTTGTAGCTACAAACATCCAACAGCGTAAACAGAATTCAACCTACTGCCTGGCATTCCGAGATCCACTGTACCTGTAACACACAAAACCAAAAAATGTTAGTTTAACAGTATTCAGCTCATATGATTAATCAGATAATTATCCAGAACGCTGTCTTTACTCATATTAAGTGATAGTAGCTGAGATATAACTCACTTTTTGACGATATTAACTAGCATAGCAACAACTAACATACGTAGCCGAGCTAACGTTAGCTTCTTGTGATTCTGGTCGCTAACCGTTCCCAGTCTCGGTTGTCGGCTCTGTTAGCAAATAAATGTCGGTGTTACGGTCCGTGAAGTCTATTGTTATGTGTTCAAATTATATTCTCCGAAAAAATATGTATCTTTAGTTAGTTTCAGGGGTTAGCTTGCGAGAAAAATTGTGTTAGGATAACAGTATCGGGGAAGCGGAACGAATGTTTGTGTGCAGACGTCCAGTCGGAGTGATATTTGTCAAACACAGGAAGTGTAGTAGAGGTCGCTGTCATCCATACATTGCGCACATGAGGATTTTGCAATAGTTGGAAGAGCAGCGCTATTTTGAACAGCAGTTTATGGTTATTTACACTGGAAATGGCGATAATCCTCTAAAACAGCGTTATGAGATGAAGACGAAGAAGGCAAGTCGGTGGGCTAATAGCTAATTATTTAGCTAACATGGCCGGATGTGTCATTAGAAACTAGCACCAGCTGCAAAACTCTCAATTTGGCAGTAGTTTTTTCAGATTAAATGAGTTTGCGCTTTGTATGTAGGTCTGTTCTCCTTTAGTCTGATTCCATTTGGGAGTGTACACACATCAGCAACATGCCTCTGTCAGACTTTCTGGACGGTTTGAAGGACAACCCATACTTCGGCGCCGGGTTTGGACTAGTTGGGATTGGGACAGCACTGGCAATGGCCAAGAAAGGTGCCCAGGTGGGAATGATCTTCTTCCGCAGGAACTACATGATCACCCTGGAGGTCCCCAGCAGGGATAAGAGCTACCACTGGCTGCTGAGCTGGATCACCAAGCACGCCAGGCACACTCAGCACCTGAGCGTGGAGACCTCCTACCTGGCACATGAGAGTGGACGGGTTCACACGCAGTTTGACTTCCATCCGAGCCCTGGGAACCACATCATCTGGTCAGAAGGGTTCTCTTAATCTTTAAATCTAGTTCAGCATGCTTCCAATACACTTTACAAACTAATGGCATCTTTTAAGAGTCTGCTTTACAAATACTGTTCTCTCTGTCAACAGTTCAGCCTCTGACAGTGTCATGCATTCTGCTCTGCAGGTATGGGAGGAAGTGGATCAGGGTGGAGAGGACCAGAGAGAAGCAGATGGTGGATCTGCACACTGGAACCCCGTGGGAGTCTGTAACCTTCACTGCTTTAGGCCGAGACAGACAGATTTTCTTTAATATCTTGCAAGAAGGTAAAGTTCTACACAGGTCTACAGTTCATACCCGACACGTATGCGTCTCTTTGCCATTCAGAGGTTATTTACTACGGTTGTCAATCGTGTTGTGCAGCAAGAGAACTGGCCCTGAAGCAGGAAGAGGGACGTACAGTGATGTACACAGCCATGGGTGCTGAGTGGAGGCCCTTTGGGTTCCCGCGGCGACGCAGACCCCTCAGCTCTGTGGTTCTGGACGTGGGCGTGACTGAAAGGATCGTAGACGATGTGAAGGACTTCATCGGAAACCCAAAGTGGTACACAGACAGAGGTAGAACATCCTGGTGTTATCTGTCTTTGAGTCTTTAATTTTTATATGAACTGGTTTTTATAAATATATTTTTTTTATTCATTGCTTTTAATTTTATGAGGGCCACCTGTTTGATTATGTTAACATTGTTGTTTTGCAGGCATCCCCTACAGAAGAGGATATCTGCTGTATGGTCCTCCAGGATGTGGGAAAAGCAGTTTTATGTGAGTGTGCTTTGGACTTCATGTCCTTCCTGTTTAGAAAGAATCCGTGTGAGAGGCGGACTGAATGTCAAACACTTGTATGCAATTTCATCTTCATCTTCGTGACTCATCACATTCCAGCACGGCGCTGGCAGGCGAGCTGGGCTACAGCATCTGTCTGATGAGTCTGAGCGACCGGTCCCTGTCAGATGACCGTCTGAACCACCTGCTGAGCGTGGCGCCGCAGCAGAGCATCATACTGCTGGAGGATGTCGATGCAGCGTTCGTCAGCCGAGAACTGCTCACCACAGAGAGTAAGTAACAGTGTTCACGTTAACTCACAAGATATTTTTCATTTATGACAATGCGCTTGTGTTTAATTCTGTTTTGTGAGTGACTTTAAATCCCTTTTGTCTCTTCCTCTCAGACCCTCTGGCCTATCAGGGAATGGGAAGACTGACCTTTAGTGGCCTCCTTAATTCTTTGGATGGAGTTGCTTCATCTGAGGCCAGAATAGTTTTTATGACCACCAACTTCATTGACCGGTAAGACAAATTTTAAACACATTTGCGGAGTGTTTGGGTCCTAGACTAAAGGAAGGAGACCTAGTATAAGACTTGGTGAATGCTAATGTTGCTCTGTGTCTGCTGGATGTGTAAACAAGCGACAGTTGGTTCATGCATCTGCTCTCTGCTCTTGTTTGTAACGTGCGCTCACAGGTTGGACCCAGCACTGATCCGACCCGGCCGTGTTGACCAGAAGCACTACATCGGTCACTGCACTCACTGGCAGCTCGTGCAGATGTTCCGGCGGTTCTACCCGGACGAGCCCGCCTCTGAAGGAGAGCGGTTTGCGGAGCGAGCGTTGGCCGCCCACTCAGAGATCAGCGCTGCACAGGTGCAAGGACACTTTTTAATGCACAAAATGGACCCTGCAGGATCGATAGACAATGTGGGCCAAATAAAAGGATGACGGGACTGGAGGGAGTTTGGAGACTGATGACAGAATAAAGAGAAACATGAGAAACGGCAGTAAATCTTTTTGTCACATTTCCTGGTGAAGTTGGAAATGGTTTCACAAATAGACTTTATACACAGTATATGAAACAGTGTTCTCATATAACAGCCATCTTGGCCTGACATGGAGTGCCTTTGAGCAAAGGACAGAAGCCAGAGTAGATACTTGCCTCCAAGTATTGTAAATGATGATTGTTATACCATGAAATGCAGTGCTTTGATTTTAATGGTCCAGTGTGTAGGATTTAATATTTATATCTGTTTTCATCGGTTAAAAATCACCTGAAATGAAAAATCTTTGTGTTTTTGTTATGAGCTTTATATTCTACCAGTCCACAATGTTTTCATGTTTTGAACAGCTAGTGAAGACGGGAGGCTGAGACGAGGGGATTTCAGCTGGTTGTAATCTGCAGCCTCACCACTAGATTCCACTAAATCCTTCACACTGCACCTTTAAACTAAGTAAACCAGGAACAAGCAGAACAGGACTGTGAAGCTTGGATCATGACTCTTCACCTGCCTTGTTGAACTAAAAAAGAACATTTCATTCAGAAGTCCATGAAATCACATTTGTCTGTTTTCACATTTATTATCTCATTTAGTAAATCTTCTTGCAAACTATGATTGATGAATAACTTCATGTAGTCGCTGTTGTCGACCTGCTGCCGTCTCACTCTCGTACACCAGACAAAAAGGCAAATTCATGCAGTCAGTTTGTGTTAACAAACATTTCAAACCTGCTGCTGCTGTTTATTTTATGTCAGGTTTGCTTCCAGTGAGATTTTATTGAGTATATAGTACTGTATGATTTTTTTCCTATAATGAATATTGCTGCACCAGTAACAACATATTTAAAACATTCAATCCGGTTCTGGATGTATTCTGGAAAAAGAACCGATAAGAGTATCGATGAAATGCTAATGTACTCATTCATATCAGACATTCTTAAAAATATACACAGATATATACACAGCCATTTCATTTTTACCACCGACAGGTGAAGTAAATAACACTGATTATCTTGTTACAGTGGCACCTGTCAGTGGGCGGGATATATCAGGCAGCAAGTGAGCATTTTGTCTTCGAAGTTGTTGTGTTGGAAGCAGGAAAAATGGAAGGATCTGAGTGAGTCTGACACGGGCCTGGGTCAGAACATGTCTGAAACTTCCCAAAAAAGTGACCTGTTGGAGGACAACAGCTGACAAGGGTGCTGGGCGCCCGAGGCTCATCGATGTGCGTGGCGAGCAAAGGCTAGTCTGCGTTGTTCGACCCAACAGAAGAGCTACTGTAGCACGAATTGCTGAAAAATGTGGCCACGATGGGCACGTGAGCATCAGAACTGGACTGAGATGGCACCAGGATGCACTGCGGGAAGACAGGCAGGTAGGTGGAGGCAGTGTGATGCTTTGATGCTTTTGCTTCGTGCCATTCATGTGGATGTTAAAATGTTTCGGCTGAATGTATAAACAGCTTCTTTTTTTTTTTTCACATACAACATTTACTTTCACACCAATCGTAAAAACAAATCAAGCAGCGTTTTCTCCTCCTCTGTCCACAAAGTGAAGGCTCAGTGGTTTGTCTGGTACCAGAACTGTGCGGTTGATGCATTTCAGCTCCCCCACCGTCGGATCTGGTTTGATTTCAAACTGTCGGATCAGCTGGAAGTAAAAAAAAACAAAAAATAAAACACTGAAGTTGAAGGTTTTAAAGTTGTATTTCGCTTTTGTTTGATAGCATCAAGCTTGACATCATCAGGTGTGTTCAGTAGATGTTTTGAGGGATATTCCCACTCACCCGAAACAGAGCCAAATACATCTCAAGCTCAGCAATCCGGCGACCGACGCAGCCTCTCACTCCGAAGCCAAACGGGATGGCCCCGAAGGCGTTCGGCCTGATGTGGCCGTCACGGAGCCACCTCTCCGGCCTAAACATGAACGACTCTGGGAATACGTCCTCATCATGACTGATGGCATAGTGAGAAAACGTGAAAGCGGTCTGGAGAAACAGCAGTGAAGAGATGAAACACTGAAACTCTGGTCTGATATAAAACTCTAGTTTCAAGTTAGATAATTAAAACACCCAGACATTTCAACTTGTACCAATAAACACTAGAGATTTTTCTTTGCAGACCCACATTCTTTGGAAACTGATATCCACCAATGGTTACATCCTTGTCCGTCACGACCCTGGCGTTAATGGGAACCACAGGGTACATCCTGCAAAACAAGATCTCATCTGATTCGGTTCGGGCTGACTTCTGATGATGAGCAATGATGAAGAAGTAAGAATATATAAAGGAACAACGTGTGAAATCTTATAAAAACACAAAAAAAGTTGTAGCCTTAAATCTAAATCCTGTTTTTACGTCACCGACTGTCTCACCTCAGTGATTCCTTGATAACAGCCCTTAAGTACTGCATCTGAGTGACCTCCTCTGCAGAGGGGATCCGGTCCGCTGGCACCAGCGTGGACACTTCTTCGTAAAGTCTGTCCTGAGCTCGAGGGTACATGGACAGCAGGTGCAAAGTCCATGTGAGGGTGTTGGAGGTCTTGACAACAAAAAAAATGTCATTAAGTCAACAGAGAGAGAGAGAGATACATACAGATATCAACCTAAAGGCCAGACTTTTTTTTTTACCGTGTCCACTCCGGCTAACAGGAGCTCAGAGATGTTGCCGTACACATCTTTCATGCTCATCTGAGTGTTTGAGAGGAGGTATGCCAGGTATTGACCCTCCACATCCTGCTTGTCGTCCAGACGCTGCTGAAGGACCTCCATCTTCTTGTCAATCAAGTTGGTAGCTAAAATAAGTGCAGAAATAGAAGTAGAGAATATATGAGAATATAACTTCTTTCTTAATTTTAAAGCTAAAATTAGCTAGTCACTCACCAAAGTTGAAGATGCCGTCCCAGCCTGCGATGTAGTGTCCCCAGTAGGGCAGCAGACTGCGACTCCACTTGGGCATCAACGTCACAATGAAGTTGTACGAGAACATCGTGGATATTGAGTTGATGAACTCTTGCGTGCCTTTGGGGATCTCCTTCTCCAGGCACCCGAGCCTCGTCTCGAGCAGAATGGAGGCAATAGCTGAGTGGCGAAGGTTAACATTTAGGTTCAGAGAAACACGATGTCTGTGCAGCTTTGTGCAGATTCAAGTTTTTCCACGTACCCTCTAGTGAGAAACGATAGAACTCATTGGCAATGTCGGGCACCAGATCTCCTGTGGGGCTGCCCTGGCGCAGGTAGCACATCCTCTTGATGAAGTCTGTAACGACGTCGTTGAGGGTGTCACAGTACTGTGCAGAGTCCCTCGGATGGAGCATGCGCTTGTTCAGCACCGCCCTGAAGTTGTACCACTTCTCCCCGTTTCTGAGAACAGAAATTGAGCCACAGTGACAAAAAAAAAGTTGATAAATGTGTTTCCATGCTTTGAGATTTCCATGTGTTTGTGATATAAATGCCAGACTCTTTGTAACAATAAAAACGTAGACACCAGAGATTAGTTTTATCTGAAAGAGGATTAACTGAAGTCCTGAACTGTGAATCATTAAAGAAGTTGCTTGGAGTTGAAACTCATTTCTTTACGTAAATGGCACAACAGGCGTGATTTTGGGTTAAGATCTGAAACACATTCAGCAGTACTCCCGGCTTAGAGAGTTGAGCAACTGTGCGTGATGTGTTTGTGACAATACTGCCCAATAAAACAGACGCTAGTGTGTAAATTTTGTCACCTTTGGACGCAGCCAAGATTTACTGTTTCAAGTCTTTATGCAAGACGAGGGTAACTGTAGCTGTTTGTGGCTACAGAGGAAGCTGCGTGTAGTCTGATAAATTCACTCCAGTGATGTCACTCAGTGGCTAATTTGCATTGTGGGTAATGTAGGCGCCTGATTATGGAAATCAGTCCGTTGGTCCAGAGATTAAGGTTTTTTACTGCACACTGTCTTCCTTTTCAAAACTTGAAGACTACATTACCCACAATGCAAATTAACAGACTACATGCAGCTTCCTGTAGAGCCACAAAAGGCTTTATAATACTTTTTTCAAATGTGCAAAGTCCAACGTATTAAAGAGAATTTTTGCCTCACAAAAGTTTTTATTATTTTAATTAACTTCCGATTAATATTTGAATTAAACGTGTTAATACATTTGTTTACCCAACCTAAAGTTTGCACAGGAACTAAACATTAACTTTCCAGTCTGAGAGCTGTTAGCAGGTCACAACCAGTCCGCCCCCCTCACATGATGTGACTTAGCCTTATTACAAGACGTGGGACGCTGGGAGCAGAGAAATGGGAAAGGAAGCTTTGTTACGCATATTATACATGCAGTCTTACTCTGTAACAATGTGATTCTAAGTTATAACACATCACTAAAGATGGTTATAGTGTTCTTTGACTTAAAGAATAATTAAAAATAGGATACCATCAGAAGAAACCTATAAATGACAAGTTAATGTTCCTGATAAAAACCAAAGAGCTTTTGGAGCAAATAAGAAACTGATCTAAACATTAGCTCAGCTATACGACGCTACACGTCAGTGCATGTTATTGGGAAGCGACTTAAAACACATTGTTAACTGTTTCTCTGTTTTGATTATGTAACTTCCTGGAAGGTGGAGAGGGCCCCCGGAGATATGTACTTCTGAGAAAGCAAATTCTGCCTGCCTCAAACTCAAACTTGATTGATTTGCTATTTCCACAACAGCTGCATAAGTAGGAAAACGAATGTGCTGTATTGTACTTATTGTCCTTGTTCAAGAAGAGTGTGTTCTACTTTTCGGTAATGATTCGCCAAACCACTTTTGTGGAAACATCGAATAATTCCCATAAGAAAACATTAGAAATCATTGTGACATGAGGTCAAACACACTCTTCTTCGGGGCCTTGTTGTCCCCATAACTTAACATAGAAAAGTGAAATCAAAGTTTAAAATGAGTCACCAGAGTTTGGACTTTACCGGCCTGATTGGTTATTTAAATAGTTGAACATTTATGAATAATCTCAGTTTATGTTTCAGTTTAATTTTTTTTTCTCCGTTTCAGATTTGACAACGGGTGTGTGGATCATCGCTAGAGTGGAGAGGAGCTGGAAAACCTTCTGAAAGATTTCTCTTAATCTTGATTAAGATCCAACATCTTCCAGTCTACATACATAATTTAAACATCACACTAATAGGACATTTTTCGCTGGTCACAGGCATGTTATTATAAATACAAACAGAGTTACACTTTTGGGCAGACAGCGCCAGTTTTCTAACTTGCTCCTGTCACTCTTGCTATAAAAATGTACGTAACAGCAGTTACCTATACATTTGTTGCTGAAAATGTGCAAATGAATGATTTAAAACGGGTGAAATACTAAAACAGATGAAGTTGCTCGATGTGCCGAAAGAAGTAGGAAGGACAGCGGTCGCAGGGAACGGCCCGGCGGTCTTACTCCGTGAAAAGCCCGTAGCCGAACCCTCTCATGTCGCGGTACTCCTTCCACACAGCCATGTCTCCTCGGCTGGGGAGTTTGTTATCGTTCCTCAGGACTTCCTCCAGTAGCTGTGGTGTGTTCACACAGACGTGGTTCGTTGGGCCTTTGTATATGGGCCCGTAGAGCTTCTTCTCGTAGATCTGATAGTGGGGGACAAAAATCCAACAGAGAAACCAGTTTTACGAAGAGTCATTGTTCATTCCTGCTGCATAATCTTGAAATCAACTGAGTTTGAATATCTGTCCCATAAAGCAAATATAATGTGGTGTTTAACTTTAAGAAAATGCATTGAATGTTTATAAAGTGAGTTAGTGACAGTGGACACTGTTCACCTCTCAGAAAGTGATCCTGCAGGGAGAAAAACAAGCCTCTGTGTTTTGTAAGCAGCTATTGTTTCTGCAACCAGGCTCATGTTTTCTATTATGCAACGCCACTCAGACGCCCTTGTCCCTCCTGTAACAGGTCAGCCCAGCAACCACAGCAAAGTTTTTTTTTTTTTTATGAGGGATTTCAGACAGAAGGCATGCAACATTTTCAGATTAGGATCAGACCAGCCGTGCGTCTCTCTCTCATACCTGTAGCTCATGCATACGGTTGTGGAAACCCTGAAACGTCATCCTGTATAAGAGCTCCCATAATGTGACTCGTGGGAGGTCCTCCAGTGTCCGAGGTTTGTCCTGGAGGGAAGAGAGGGGCTCAGAGGCTGAGGAGACGCTTCCCGCCCCCCTGGAGCAGACTGCAGCGACGCGGCCCGACAGGAGGCAGCTGCTTCTCCACATCACATTCCCAGACGACCGTGCAGCCATGACGAGGACCGGCTGGTGAATGCACAGAGCTTCTGTTATATTCAGGGAGAGCAGCCGAGCAGGGAGGGGCCACGTCTCAGAGAGGGTTAACCCTTCCTGCACAACTCTCAGGGAAGAACCAGGAAATAGCACGCTTTCATTAAGGAAATGGTTAAAAAGACAGCTATTATGCTTTTTTCTGTCCTTTTTCTGTTCTTGTTCATGTAATAGAGCTTGAAAATTAAAAAAGGTCAGAGTCTGCGCCGACAAAAGCTCCTCTCTCCCACAGAAAACACTGATCCTGAAACGCCTCGTCAGTAGTCCCGCCTTTAATTCTGTGACTTTGTGACATCACACTATGTCACCATGTCACACATCTGAATAATTTCAAATCAGCAGCTAGTTTGACACATAAGAAATTATTTAGCACAGCTGCACTGTTGTTGTTTGCGGCTGGATCAGGCGTGTGTGAGCTGACCAATCAGAGCAGACTGATGATTGGGAGGGCGGGCCTTAAAGAGACAGGAGCGATAACAGAGTGTTTCAGCCAGAGGGTGAATAAAGTGCTGCAGGATGAGACAACTGACGTGTTTTTTGAGCACTAAAACATGTAAAGCTAATCTAATAGTAACCCAAAATAAAACTACGAACCTAAAAAAGGGGCATTACATGTTTCCTTTAAAATAGGATACCATCCAAAGAAACAAGTTATTGTTCCTGATAAAAACCTCGGAGACTGTGCAGAACTTAAAACTTAATGTAGCTTTTGCTGCATGGAGTAAGATTTGACTGGACTGTCTGAAATCTAATTGACTTGAATTTCTTTGCTCAGTGCTTACTGAAGACGGAAAAATATTAACAACACGGGAAACAAAAAAATTATACCAGACACGTTTGTTCAGCCTACATACCACATGGAACGATGCAACAAGCAGGCCATACAACGGCCACATATCAACCAAAAAGGGATCCGAATAAACCAGAACCATATCACAATAGTCAGTTTCTATTCTGGTGGGCTGGATCTGGCCCAGACTTGGCCTCAGGTCTGGGTTTTCTTCGTTTTCTTCAGGTGCCATGTGTTATGTGGGCCACAATTTTGCTGTATTTAAAGCCAGTGTCCTTAACTTCAACACGCATCTTATCACTGGGGTGAAAATTAGCATGTTGTGTTTTCATCACAGCCGGTCAGAGCTGGAGCTGATCAACACCGGTGACTGCTGCAGAGTCATTCGGTTAGCGAATGATTGTTTGTGTTTGTTGTCTTTATCTACACCTGGTGTAAAGGTGTGTAGGTTTATCTGCAACATGAGCACAAACAGGCTCAAATGGACACTAAACATAAAAAGTGGCCCTGTAGTGAATGTATAGCGCTTGTTCTGATTATTACTTTACAAATCATCCAGCAGAGGGCAGCAGAACTTCACACACAGAACAGAGGACAGATTCTCCACCGGTGCCTCTCAGATTCTGGGGATTCCTGCACAGCCCGGGAGGACTGATCTCCTGTGGTTTGGTGGACCAGCTGGGACTGGAGGTCGTCTATGTACCGCGGACCAAACCAGGACCTTAAGACCAAATGGACTCAGCAACGAGATATAATAATTATTTCCCATCAAACTGCCTGGGACAAAAAAACAAAACAAACCAACCTGAATCAAATCCAGCACATGTGCTGATTTTGTTCTTGCTGCACATGTGAGTGCATTTTAAAGAATCAGCCCCTTTAAGTGCTGAGTGACAGCTTGAACAACCAATCACAGAACCATATGGTATATAGGTGTGAGTGTGTATGTGTGTCAGAGAGAGAGAGACTACCTGTTCGTAGTCAGTCTGCAGAGGGACGTCACCTCAGCCGGTCACGCATGGTGCATGAAGACAAGTGCGGGAAACTTATCCAGAACTTTCTTCTAGTCCTCCTCCAGTGACACCGCAGTGATGTCAGCCCGACTGCGCACATTTGTCGCCCGTTTGAGCGGAATGAAGCCCTAACAGCTCCAACACAAGAGGAGAGGAGAGAAGGAGAGAGCAGAGGAGGACCGAGTGGAGGAGGTTTGGATGGGTTTGGACGTGTGCGCTCTGCTCTGGCTCTGCTCGGATGGGATGCACCGTGAGCTTCATCTGCTGTGAAGAGGACTTTCTGCAAATGCCTGTTTACCAACATGAGGAAGAAGAAGAGAAGAAGAAGAGGAAGGTAAGGAGAAGAAGAAGAAGAAGGGAGGGAGTGATGGTGTCCATGTTTATGTGCATTCATACATATGATTTATGACCCAAATGATTAAGATCAAGATAAGAAATCTCGACCTTTGCTTTCCACATGCAAACTCAACTTAAAGTCCCTCTAACCTGCAGTAATAAGCATGTTTGAGTCAGAGCACGGTGTGTGTGTAGCCGGTGGTTACATAAGGAAGAAGCAGCTTGTTCACAGCCATCAGTCCAGGTATTTTGTGTGAATAATACCTGCTTTGACAATCTGCATTCAGAAGCTGCTTTAGTGAGTGAATGAGGTAAACCATTCACCACACTGAGCGCCGGAGGCAACATAAAGAAGTCCAAGTTCAGTCATGCTTACACTCCACGACAAAAGGCACAGGGATCAGAGGGATCCTGCCTCTACTGATGTCATGGAAATAATTGATAATCCTCTTCATCTCGCAGGTGGTTTGGTTATAGTTAGTTAAATGTGTTTTAAGTTGTGAGGTTAGAAGTGTTTTGCAGCCCGAGGCTCTGATTTTCTGCCCTGTGGAATGTGGTCAGTGACCTGTGACCTCCTCTGTCTGACCCCGAACTTCACTTCACTTCATTTCACTTCCATCAGAGTCAATCTCACACTTTTACACACACATTTGAAAGAGTTTTCAGAGCTCCTTCTTATCAGCTCAGAGAAATCCACACTTTACAGATTCCTGTGGGCTCAGTCTGATCTTGTGTGTGACGTCATGACGCCAATTTGTGGCTCTTAACAATTATATTTAGTAGGACGAAGGGTACAAGCCTCGTTTTCACAGAGCTGATATGATGTGGAGTATTAGGTTGAATGTTTAAACTGAACTGACGGTGTGAGATCAACACAAAAAGGCTGTGATTTCATGACACAACCTGTTTTTCTCATTAAAACCACAAAGGGCTGCACGAAATTAGAGAAAAATGACATTGCAATATGAACAAATAGGGGAATTCTCACCAGCTCAGTAGAGTTTATGCACATGATATCAATGTGGGCAGAAGTCACCATGGTCACAAACAATAAGTGGCAACATTCTTAGAATTCATCAAGTGCTGCAGTCTTAACGTTCAGCTTGAATGCTGCAAAAACACGGACGACACATATAAAATGAGACAGCTGAGTCAGTTTGCCCTGCGATTTGAAAATAAAACTGCAAAATGCTGCAATGGGTCCCTGAATACACTTTGGCTGACCGCCGGAGTTAGATATATGTGTGGGAAACACTAAATTTGTAAGAATTGATGGTTCAGGTCGTCAGATATTCACACCTTTTAGTTTGTTGCCGACCTGACCCATCAACCCAAAGCATCCTGGAAACGAGACCTAGTGATTGACTGTCTTTCCCCAAAATCACTCTGTGCACGCTTTTATTCACTTTTATTGATAAAAGCATCAACACCAGAATTCGAGTATCGGTCGGGCTTAAAGTGGTGACATTGTGATCCTCGACCCGTCTATGTTAAGCTTTATTCTGTCTGTCTTGAGAAGATTGTGCCATGTTTAACTTTGGACTTTAACCACTTGGGGTCGCAGAAGAAAGTGTTTCAACTCTTTGTCCATTTCGGGTTCCGATACAGAACTGACAAGGTTTTACAGCTGACTGAGGACGTTGACGGTTCTGTGCTGCTGGAGTTTTGTAGCTTGTAGTTTATTTGCCAGCGTGATAATAAATATGCTTTAATTAGAATATCCTATTTTGCTGGTAATGTTCTTTCCTTAATACGAATGTGTGGATATATTTTTTTTAATCTGACCATAATTTCTATTTCCATAATCTGGCAGAATCCCTGACGGGGCTGCAGCTGGACCCCCTGGGGCTCAAGTACCCTCGGTCGGGAATCACTGGTCACGATGATGCCTCGTATAATAATTATGTGGGTGGAAAATCCTTTTATTGCTGATTTAATAAACATATTATTGCCCACCACAGCACAGACGTATAGTAATATAATGAGCGGCACAGTTCCTGTGCTGCTGGGAAGTAACAGCGAGGAGACACTTCTAGACCTCTCGTATGACTTTCCCTGGTGGCACAGACAAACAGCTGGCAGGGAGGCGTGGAGGGCTGCGGCGCGCCGACAGCGGTGGGAAATGAATGCCCCGTCTCTGCCAGCAGAGCTGTGGTCGAGGTAATGAAGTGGTGCTAAAGTGTCGAAAATAGTCACGTAAGTAAAGTAGCCAAGTGTCAGTCACGCTGTGGATAAACAATCAGATTTAAAAGGAACATTTTTAGAAGAAGTTTGGAAAATATAGAGCTGATCGTCGCTGCTGTGTGCTGGATATCATCTCTGGAGGTTTTTACCTCGCCAGATGCTTGTCAGCGCATTCTTCTGCATACCTTTTACCCTTTTTTTTCTTCATGCTTACATTTGGGTCGGAGGTGCACTCAGGTGTAGACAATATGCTTCCTGTGGTAATTGCTCCTGGTGTGTGTGTGTGTGTGTGTGTGTGTGTGTGTGATGCTTGCGGTTTGTCTCCCAGACGAAGAAGAGAGTTTGGATGCTCCTGTCAGCGGCGCTCAGGGAGGCCCACTGTGCAGAACCTTGATGAGCGATAAAAATCGCCCAGAAAGTAAAAACCCTCATGTAAAACCAAAGTACACAGCCGAGTCTTTGAACCAGGTCTTGAATAGGCTTCAAGAAGAATGTGCGCTGTGTGTTTTGAAATCTTGGGGTTGTTGTGTAACGGCAGCACGTGGGGTTTACAGGAGAACAGGACGTAACCTGACTGCACAGACACACTCGCAAGAATGGCAGCAAATGAAGATAATGCATTTTTCTATCGGGCTGGCTTTGTGTGCAAAACACATCAGGGACACAGGCTGAAAATTATCCAGAAGATTCCCCCCCAAAAAAACCTGCTTTTGTCTTCAGTAGATTGGCTGCACATTGTCCTGAAGTATTGCTAAAAAACGTTTTATTTGACATGCTGCACACCTCCAACTCCTTTCCCTCGTGAACGTTGAGATTCCGCCGTTAGCATTGCGTTTAAACCCTCGACTTATCCTAGTTTTATCGGTCATCTCTCATCACGCGATAAGTGAAATATAACTATATTCTGTGCTGCGACGGAGCGAATACTTTCAGTTTGTAGTTGTAGCGTCTGTTGTCCGACTGAGGATTGACAAAATGACAGTCGGGGTGGTAATGTAATCGCTGTGTGCCACAGCGCTGTATAACACCGACTACCACCGCAAGATTCATATTCAGAGTGAGCACAATGTCACAAGAGATCTTCCTTTTTTCTTTTCTTTGTCTCTGTGCATTCATGAAATGGAGTTATTTGAGGTTAACTTGCGCAGGTGTCTTCATCTCGATTCGCACCGCCCCATTTAGAGAAAAATCCCCGTCTATTTCGAGCCACATCTGTCTTTTCACAGACTTTAAACGCTCTGTTTTAAAATAAATGAGAACACACCCAAGGAGCTCAGATACTTGGCAGAGGAAGACCAGAGAGAAATTAGGAGTGGATTGGACTCCAATGCTCATGTTCCAGCTCATGTTCCAGCGTCTGCTGCTGTGTATGAAGCAGCAAAGTGTTGCCAACGTGTTCGACATATGAGCTGATGAGCTGACGGTTTATTGACACTCCGTTTCTGTTGCAGCAGCATCAGAGGGAGGCGTGAGAGGCATTTCATGTACATTTTATTGGTCTTGAGATAAAGTTCCTCTGTGTGAAGTCTTCTTTTAGTTTCATCTAAACAAGGCTGAGAGTCCACGCCCCTGTGAGCAGATATGTGAGGCTGTGCTGTGTTATTTTGTATGTTGGATGTAAAAACTGTACACTAGAAGTGCAGTTATCTTTACAGTAACGCATGAACATCGTGGTGACTATAACAACCATTTAAAACCATATCAAATGTCAATATCTAGGTCAGGTATCTGTCTGCCAGCCCCTCTGTGGGTTTCGAGTAACGAGCAGACCAACATCAGGAGCCCCGCCGACTCTCCCTCCTTAAGAAACTAATCCTGGGTTCAGTTTGATGCCTGTCAGGTCCCGCTCTCTCTCTCCGCCTCTGTTTCTGAATTCCCACCAAAGTGTCAGACGGCAGGAGGGGGCTTTCCTTGGATTTGAAGATTTTCGATAAAGGTATGCGGTGAACTGAGAGTTACCTGCCGCCCCATATTGCATTCCAGCGGATGCCTTAGCTGTGTGGAAACAGTGCGTCCTCTGTGCTGCGTCTCTGGGGAGGCCTATCATTTCACTCCTACCTGCCGGCGCTGACCCGCACATGGGCCGCAGAACAAGACCCTCTCTGTGTGTTCCTCTGTGGAGCGCTGCCCGGTGTGTGCTTGACCCGGCAGAGGGTTCTGATGCCTCAGCCGGGTTAACCCCTGTCGTTTTACCTGTTGGTGCCCGTGCACACAGGAATTTAACCTTTTTATCTCAGAGGAGGAAGCGTCTTTTAACAGAGCTCTTCTTCACAGGACAGTCGGGACAGAGGACCGCTGCAGCGTATTTATCTTGACAGTGACGATTTTAGACAATAAGAGGAGATTTCAAAGAGTTATTGTAGAGTTTGACTGTCTGCTTACCTGCATCTGTCTGTCTGTCTGTCTTGATGTGGTCGCTCACATGCGGCTCCCAGCAGGTTGAACCAGCTCTGACCAAGCAGCTATTATGATTTCTCACACTTTTAACTGGTTTCTCTTCGACTCTACGTCCGTCCCAACAGACCTTTAAGTGGTTTGGATAATTCAGTCCGGTCACATAATGAGAATCTTGTGCACAGTGATCACGAAAGTTGGAAAAAAAACATCAGTGATCAGAGCAGTTTCCATCTGCATTTATAAACTTAAGATGCATTTATGAGCAGATGTAAACCAACACAACCACTAACAGGAATGGATTCGACCACTAAGCTTACAATGATACTGCAATTATTTGAGATTAATACCAAATCCAAAGGTGTAGCGTGTAAGATTAAGTGGCTTCTAGCAGTATGTTTGCGTATATTAACCAACAGATCATCCCTCATCTCCCATCTTCTCTAGAGCTAGAATGTGGTTTGTCCCTTTTGGGCTACTGTAGAAACATGCCTGTGCAACATGTTGGACTCTGTAGTAGAGGATCTGCTCCCTCTGCAGATATAAAAAGCTAATTCTAAAGTAATGAAAACACAAGTTTTACTACTATATATGTCTAAACTGATCCGTCCCTTGTTATCAGCGCTGGCGTGTTGTTCTGACAGCTGCACATTGCAAAACTACGTCTTCAAACTCACAGAGACGGGTGACAACATTGCTCGTTGTAACGTCTGTAAAATGATCGTTTCCGTTTAGGGTGGAAACACCTGCACTGTGCGTTTTCATAACATGGGGTTAAATTCCAGGAATGCCGTGTATTTGCTTCCTAATCAAGCAGCACCTCCATTAGCGGGGAAACTATCCTGCTGAAATAACATCAGCGCCACGCAGGCAGGCTTACCAGATTTATTTACACGACTAAGAAAAAACTAAATGAAAACAAATCCAGCAGTGAATATCGTCTCATTGCATCCATTTTAGATGATTGCTGCTCCAGCTTGTTCTCACGCTACTGCCCAAAACTGATCGGGACTCACAGATATCAATAAAATCTTCAAAACATGGAACAAAACAACAGCTCACACACCGCAGGGATCCAAAATTCTAATTACTTGACGCACCAATGTAGAGATGTTTCAAGCAAACCTGTCGAATGTGACACCGAGAGCAGTCACAAATATTTTCCTTACACTCGACTTCTGTATTTTCTAGCGTGAACACGCTTTTGCACCAATAAAATCTAATCAATCCGGATCTTTCCTCAGAACCCATCAGACATTTTGTTGACACGAGCTTCAGATAATAACACACAAGTCCCAACAGCTGAGAATGAAAATCAAACTGAGAAGACATTCTTCATCTTGAGCCAAGTACTTGCATGGAATTGTCCGATAATTTGAGCCTTTTTATCCATTTCTGGAAGTCGACGCCTTTTTTACTTTCAATGCTTTCGTTGGTCACAGGATGTGTGAATCCGATGAGCGGATATTTCTTTTCCAAACAGCCTTTTCAAGACATTACTGACTCGGTGATGCGTAACGCTGCCCACAAAGCCTGTGGAAAGGGAAGATAATGGGATACAAAAGGCGTTCGTTGAGCTTCTTAAAGTGTCTTTAATTCACTTGGCAATGCACAGTGGATAGAATGACAGTCGGGATGATAGATTAAGGCGCAGGGCAACTGTATTTTCCCCCCAGAGTCACGGTTGTGTGCCCCTTTTCTTGGAATGTAAAGCCGAGGCCTAACTTCCACCTCAGCCTCAGACCTTGAGGCAACATAATACACTCTGTTAGCCTCTCTACCATCCAGCCTCTGTGGCTTTGTGCACCCGTGAATGTGGCCTTTATGCTGCAGTTTTGTTGATATTTCTCTACGTGTGGGGGGGATTTTCTTGTCTTCTTCCTAATACTTGGCAAGGCGATGTGGCATTTGCTCTTGGCAACGTCCAAATCCCACAAAGTCTCACTCTGGGGGCCTTTGTAGCCATTCACAACACTTCCGAGTGATGGACAGGGTGCTCGGCTCTCCCAGGTCGCATCCCCTTCGCCTCAAAATGTGCCTTTTGTTGATATTTGTGGCTCGTCTTTTTTCCCGGGGTGTTTTTCACCAGGGTCGGATGCCACAGGGCTCCAAGGGTAATTACTGTGACAGTGGAGCAGAAGTTAGGCTGAGCTACCCAGGTCGCCCAATCATGTTTTCATCATCGGGAGAATGTTTTTCTTTGGGGACGTAATAAATCCCCCCTTTTGACATGCTGCATTTACCCTGAATACACACAGGAAGAAAGACCCCAGGTTTTTTTTTTTTCTTTTCCCTCCCTCTCTATTTTGCACCAATACTTGTAACAAGCTGAGGCAGATCACTGTTGCTAGTTCACCCTCACTGCTTTTTAAAAGGATAGGTTTGCTCACTTAGGCATTCCGCTGTGGAGGAATTTCATAGGTATTTGCACTGGAATGTGGTTCCTCGCTGGACTGGGAGGGGAAACGTAATGGGCTGCATGAAATGTGACCATAAAGCGTCCGATAAACATATAGATTACTCACCGTCACGTGCAACGCTGTGCAGGAAGTAAAGGACTCACTGGGTAAACATATGACTGATCTCCACGCTGGTGGAAATGCGTCCATTGTGAGCTTCATGATTAATGTTTTTGGAGGAACGTAACTCTTCTCTTTACACGTCTCCAGTGTCTTTAAGATAACACGGGGGGACACAACAGTTGATTGTTCAGGAGAGAAAGTTTGTCAAGCCGTTATTATTAGTAGAACAGGAGTAGAAACTCAATATCTCCCCCCCAAAAAAGCGGCACATGTTCCGCGTTCCCGTCCTGATCCCTGTTAATGAGAGCGGGTGTGTCGCCTCCTAAAGGAATCTTTAATTAAATCACACTCTTGGACCCGATGCTACGCATGTGTCGCACACGCCTGAAATCCTACACAAGCGTCACCGGCGTGCCGCACATTTATATCTTACACACAGGCGGTGGAGTTTATTTACGGCGTCTCCGAGGCCGTGTTCACACCGAAGCTGAAAATACACCGATTCTATTTTGTTTCTCACGTGTGTATAAGGCGATAAAATGATACATAACACGAGGTGATCAGAATTCATTTCCAGGTTTAGCCATATCTTTTTATATACGTTCATGGCTGTCCCTATCATGTCTCTGGTTGTATTAATCCATTGCATGCAGTGCTGTAAATTACTGGGCAGAGCTGCTGTGTATGAATGGAAATGATCTTTTAGATTGACAATCATCATTCAAGTGGGATCTCCAGTCACTACCATGCAAAGTGTTTCAGAAATAAGGTCCCATGGAGTCCACGGGGAGGGGACGGACTTCAGCTCTCCAGACTGTACCATCACGTAACGGCACGTCAGTGATGGGTGCGTGGCACGGTTTAAAGAGTCGTGTCATTGCAGTCTCTCACTCGTCGATGCTCTATAATCGATCAGTTAAAAATATAACTTACGGTCGTTGCAAGAATCTAAACACTTGTTCTGGTGGAGCAATTTTGTGCTGTGGTGCAGAAAAGACTTCCAACAACAATCCAAGACTTTCGCTGAACGCTTTCTCTCAGGAGTTAGTGCGAACGAGTGTCTTGGCACGTAGTTTTGCGACTACATTGGTATCCTGTGAATACTTCAGAATGCAGATGGCAGGTGTTGGAGCGATTGTTCCACGGTGGAGCTTAAGCGGTAATATAAGACGGCAGACAATCGCACAAAATGACAAAGAGATCGCAGGAATGTCATCCGGTGAACTGATAAGTTAACAGTGTTGCGGCGGACGGAGCTGTTAACCGATAGCGCGAGCCATTAAAAAACAGCTTGACCCGTTTCATTTAATACAGTTTAAAGGCACTTTATCTAACCGGAGCCTGTCGGGTCCATTACTGTTATCTCTGACGAGGGGAGCCCAACCTCTCAGGACAGATAAAGTACAGCAGTGAAACATTTTGAGTGTTCAGAACGCTGATATCATGCTTTGCTCCTGAGATTAAATATCAATTACAAAGCAAATACTTATCTAAATTGACACCACTTATGTCCAAATGTGCAAACAATTACTTTCCAAGCTTTTTTCTGAAAGGATGCATTAGACTTCAGTCACTACGTGTGTTTGAGTTTCCCAACACTCTGCTCTGACTGCCGTACAGCGCGGGTCAAGCCGGTGTCACAGTGATAGTGCAGTGATATGTAATCCAGCCAGCCTATTTAGTCAGGAAGAATATAACTCGCACAACCCGAGGAAAGTTTCTAACCTGAGTTACTCGGGTTGTGAGCGGCTCTTGACAACCCAACACAACACAATGACGCCGAGGTATTCAGGCTACTTTCACAGTCATGCCGCGAAGACTTGCCAAGGCAGACAGGCACGCAGAAGGCAAAGTAGTAGCAGATTATGTTCTCAGAACTTCTGTGACTAATGTAATGTAAAATGAAGTGGGCTTAAAGGGTAAAACCCCTCAATTTAGGTAATCCAATATGCTATTCATGCAGTCTGGGAAAGTCCATATAGGAACGTAAGAAACGAGGTCTGTGTTAAGACTGAAAGGCTTTCGTGCTCGATGCTTTATCGCTGCCGTCACTCAACCCAAAGTGCCGCCTCTCTGTGGCGAGTGTGTATCATGAGAATGATGCGTACAGTTGTCAGTGTCACATGCACATTTAAAACTTCATGCTCAGAGCTGCACTAATGAAACAACCAGTATATCTTACTGTGGATGTATTGATATTGATATATACGTCCAGTGTTGGGTGTAATGCATTAGATAGCATTACTGTAATCACATTACATCTGTCTGTAATGGATTAGTGTGACACATTACTGCTCCTAAATTCAGTAATCGCATTACAGAAGCCATTTAAACTCATTGGCACCGGGTGGCTGTGGCTCAGGTGGTAAAGCGGGTCGTCCAGTAAACAAGAGATTGCCGGTTTGATTCCCTGGCTGCATGTCCAAGTGTCCTTGAGCAAGATACTGAAAGCCAAAGTGGCGCCTGATGAGCTGGGAGGCACCTTACATGGCAGCCTCTGTCTTTGTAAAGCACTTTGAGCTGTCAGTAGACCAGAGAAGCGTTCTAGAAGCGCAAAGGCCATTAGCATGAGTTTAACAATTATCTGCATATCAAAAGAATAATCAAACGTGCCTTATAATGACCGAATGAGCTGAGTGAGAAGCTGATGTTAGTGCAGTTACATTTTCCAAACAGCTTTACCTCAATCCAGGATTTTTCCATCCATGGTTTAGAATCAAAAATGCTTCCACGCATTACTTTATAGATGGTTGCATACAAATAACATGGTACATACAAACAATAGCCTTGTGTGTTGATAATGCAGGGCGTGCAGTGGGTCATGCAGACAGTGTCTTCTTTGAATGGACTACAAGCCTCTGTCTGCTGCACCCACAGAGTCAAACATTTTCATTTCACCTGATGAAAGAATCAGATTTTGAATGGTGATACATGTGATTTTTCCTGCACTGCGCGGTTCTGTGGCGAGTCTGCTCAGATCCACTTGAGTATCAGATATAATGAAACAGAGACCCGAAACCCACAGAAGTACAATGAGGCCCTGCGTCATCGGATTAGACTGCAGTTTGGACCCAGCCCGGCACGTGTTCCCGGTCAGGACTTAGTCCCAACAAACCACAACATCACCGACATGTTTCAGTGTGAACTTTAGTTGATAACTTATCCCCAAACAGTACATTACAAACTTCTGCTGGCTCAACTAAGACAAATGACTTGGCACACATCTATCTGAAATGCCAACGGTACCATCGATCATCTGTTGTTTGATTCGAGCCTGTTGAAGTCCGCAACTGCACAAAAATCAAACACGTCAAGACGACGGGAACTTGTTTGCCTCACATTATCTCAGACGTGGCCAAACATTTGAATTTTCCACGGCTCTTTTATCTGCAGGGGAAAAAAAACCCCACGTGACGCTGTTTGCTCGGCGTCTGGGCGGGTCGCTGCTGTGTTGACCGGGGACAAGCAGACATGAAAGAAAAAGGAAGACGACCAGTAAACAGAGAACACATTCCTCCTCTCGACCTGCGGCGTGTAGCCAAAACAACGACACAGCGCAGTGTTTTATCTGGAGACGGTTTTCTGAAGCGCATCAGGAGCTTCAAAGTGGAGCTCGTGACTGTGACAACAGTTCGATTTAATGATAACGTGCTTTTTTAACCAGCAGATGGGGACATTGCCAGTGACTCATTCTACATTTTAAACTGTTATTTACTCACTTAATCGCTCACAAATGTCAACGTAGATAAAAGGTGACCTAATCAATGCTGTAAAAATGATAGATCAGATATATTAAACTTGGGTTTGTGCCGTAAATCCAAAACAAGGTGAGGTTATAGCTCTGCACCATCGTCACCCAAACACATTTCCATTGTTTCACTATGTTCTTGACAATGACATCATCTTGTTTCCAAAGAAACTCTTCACTCATTACGAGGATCTGAACCACCTTGACCACCGTCATCATGTTTCGATTTGAAGTGCTGAACTCTGAGACGCTCAGAGAAAAACACAGAATTACTCCCCATGAAATACTCCTGCTGATCTAACGTAAGACGCTGAATGACAAAGTCAGTTTCAAGACCTTTTCAATAACACCTTTCTCTCTGGACTGGAATTATTTTTGCCCTTTTAAAGTAACTGGAACCTACAAAACCCCTCAGGGCTCGACGTGAGCTTCCTCAAGAAACTTTTGCTCACTTACTAGGGCTGCACGATTCTGGAAAAATGTGAATCCCGATGTTTTTGCTTAGAATTGAGATCACGATTCTCTGGCACGATTTTTTTCACAAAATTTTTACTGCACTGATGAACTTGAACAAAACAAAAAACAAACATTGTAGCAATGTTTTTTTTTTTGTTTTGTTCAAGTTCTATCATTGGATGAGAAATGATTTTTACAAGAGTAAAAAAAAAAAAAAGAGTCTCCAAGATGAGAGGGCATCCTGTAATACCTCGTGTTGTACAGTGTTTATTGGGGCCGTATCTTTGGCTAGGTGATATGTGATAGCTGCTGTGATCGGCTTTCTAAAACGGAGGTGTAATATTCCTCCTTTTTCAAAAGCTGCCTCTGAGGTAGGCGTAAACATGTGACGTGACGTGAAGCTCGAAGTTGAGCTGTGAACAGTTAACAACGAATTTGTCTTCAAAATAAGAGCTTTACATTGCACCGCATTGGAGTTTAGAACTGGGTTCTTATCGGGGGGCTTTTAATTTGAAAGTAGCGACCGTTCCTAGCTTGTCGCTACAACAACAAGCTAACACAACCACACAGTTTGCTGCCCTCTGTCTAAAACCGCGGACTGAGCCGCCAAAAGGACGGGCAGATTGGCGGCTTGCTGCCCTGTCTAACAACGGCTTCTCGCTCACTCCTTCCAAACACTCAACTGCAGGCGGGCTTCCTCCACTGAATCTCGTGTTGTAAAGACGCTTTACCACAGGTTGAGGGAGGAGGTAGCGGCAGTGCTGCGTTTGGGGGCGCTTCAAAAAATCCGGGAGGAAAATAGGAACATTTGTTTGTGATTCAGCTCGAGATATAAAATGCTTCAGAATCGCAGTGTGTAGAAATGAGATCACGTGTATGTGTGAATCGAGATCGCGATTTTTAACGATTTTTTGTGCAGCCCTATCACTTACCCAAAACTTTGCGCTTTGCATTCAAAATTTTTTTTCAAACTTTTGCATTCGTTCTTCACTCTACTTCACTTTTGCTCACCGACTGTGGTCCAGGGCTCTCCAGAGAGCATCCCAGTGAGTCACAGTTGCCATGGTTTCCCTGACAGCAGCTGTACCGTACCTACTTTAAACCTCCTTGTGAATGCGCGCTGAAAGGCGAGGATAAGGGAAAGTGTCAGATGAGAGCTCTGGGACAGACTCGGTGAGAAAACAAACAAGTAAAGAAAACACAGTTTTGCAAGAGAACGTAAAAGTTCCTCGCTACGCCATCTGTGTCCTGTAAGCGGTGCTCTTCGTTGGAATAAGTATGAAAACGTGATTATAACACAGGACAGAAAATGACAAAGTGACAGAAACAAGTCTTTCAGCTGCGATTCTTTAATTACACATTTATTGTGTCTCGAGGCTGTGACGGATTTGTTCGTGTCGCTCCTTTTTAAAAGCGAATGACACCAAGTTATAAAACGCTCTAAAGGAGAAGCTCCTTTTCTTCGAGGGCACTGAATGTTTCCAGTGTCAACACAGTGAAAAGCTCCCATGCCGAGGTGACGGCTGTGTAACGTCCCATCGCTCTCCTGTAACAAGGTCCGTTTCTGAGAAGTTAATTCAATTAAAGCAGACAAAAGGCCACTGGCACCAATAAAAGTTTGGGTGAAATGTGAAGCCGTGCCGACGGACACACACACACTGTCTTGAGGCCAGTCGAGCGTGATTTACATTTGCATAATGCCCGGCTAGTGGGCAGGCTCTCCGTCACCGTGGGTTACGGTTGGTGCCGCGAAGACATTCAGCCCCCGTGTTCGGTGGGTGTTTGTCGTCTGGAGCTGACGGGCGGTGTGTCCTCACCACACACCACTTATACACACACACACTTTTGTCTAACTACCTTTTAAAGACACTGTTTGCTTCCTAACATCTATAAAATCTTTCCTTGACCCTCGTTAACATTAACCTCTAAATCTAAACTTCAATCAGAACCTAAACTCAGTTAATTTCGGTCTTGATCTTAAACTCAGAGCTTTAAACTAAGTGACTTTAAAGTGAAACCATGAAGTATTTGTCTTTTGCTCTTTTTAACAATCTTCCGCCAGAATCACGGCTGCATCTACATGGTTGTTTATTAGAAGAAAGATGGGAACACAGACTAAACTTTGAGCTGCCGTACGTTAGTTCAGGCTGAACGCTGATGTCATGCTTACATTAGCTGATTGGTCTCAGATTTTTCACGCCTGCTTTACAATAACTGGATCATTTATCAGCTTGTTTGGCTGCCGGCTGACTCGTAGCATTTAATCATAATCAAGCAAGTGTACAGCAGAGCCAGTGTAACCTGACGTTATTATTATTATTATTATTATTAGAGCCTGACTGATGCTGATTATTGTGGCTGATGTTGTGGAGTAAAACATTTCAAACTAATTTAAACACATTATTAATATTAAATGACCTTGCTTCGATGCTATCAATATCTTGTAATTCGATACCAAACTTGAATACCTAACGAGTTTGTCTCTTCAGCGGTCAGGGAGCCAATGAGCATGCAGCAAGTTTGTCGTGCACAGATGTAATAGTGCTGGTGATTGGCTGCCTCGAGGCACGCAGGAAAAACAACATGACGTAGAAATGCGTAACGTTTCTGTATCGATTAGATTCCCAACTTTTATTAAAAACTCAACGTTTTCATGTTGCCGCAAATTGGACAACAGACTCCCCAGTTCTGATAACATCATACCAGCTGATATATCGGTCAGACTCTGAGTGTTGCTCTTGTATTTTGGTTTTGTTGATTTAATGAAGATTGAATGTTTATGGATGAGATATAAAGATATGAGACTTTTCCTCCAACCCCAACTTTACAGAAGTGATCAGTATCGTGTCTTTAGTGTCTCTTAGTGACCTTCTGGTGGGAAAGACGGAGCTTGAGCTGGTTTCATGCATCTGCTTCCCCAAATCTGCATCATGAGATAACTTCCTCTCCGGTAACTTTGACACATTGGACTCGTAAAGTATTTGCGACCCATACGAGAACAGCTGTGAGCTCAGTATTACAGTTGCGGTTCTCTTATTGTGACACTGCCGCCGTCTGCAATCTGCATGTGAACGATGAGCACAAATCACAGATGCCTCACAGAAAACCTCTCTCTGTCGGTATCTGTTCAACATGCAGAAGGTCTGCAGATGCCGTTTGAGCTCCTCTGGATCCTCCGGTGCCAGCGGAGATACTGTACGTGCCGCTTTGCGATGATCAAACCCGGATCAGCGGCTAATCGCGTCTTGATTCTCGGAGCTCGCAACCACAACATTTCGTGCAGTTGTTCAAACATTTGTGCCCTCGTTCATGTTTCAGTCTGACTTTATTAGTCATCATCCCGGGATTGTGTCCACACAAACCGTAAATCTTCGGGGATTACTCTGTAATTTTGCCTATCATCTTTAATAATCTGCCAGCATTATCCCACATGCTGCATCACTCCCCGCACATGTGGAATGCGTAGACTCCATGTGCTCCCAGAGGATGGTCTAATTTGTGAGTAATGCTGCGATGTCTCTCTCCGAGACGACTGAACTCGGCCTGCGAGCAGCTAAATAAATGTTTAAGGGATTTAGCGATTAAGTTGGTGACTCGCCTGTGTGAAGAAGAGTCTGGACTTTTCTTTGGTGATGGTGGTGAGGAGGCCAGCAGGGGGCGGTTCGGCGTTGTGATTTGTCAAAACCCGCAGCAGTTATCTGCACTCGGCCGTAACTCGGCGTTCACGTGGTTTAATCAGAAATGACAAGTGTGAGCTCACGCAACATGCGCTTCCAATTTAGAGCCGTGCCTCTGCCTGATCCCCAGAGCACATGGCAGGGAAGGACGACTCACACAGCACACAGATATTCAGACACTCCTCTTGGCAGCGGCGCTCACGGAGGCCTCGCTCATGGCTTAGCACTCTGAGGAGCGATAACAATCGGCCAGAAAGTAAAACACCCCCCCCTCTGCATGTTAAAACCTAAGCACACAGCGCAGACTTTGATCCAGCTGAGGGCGGTTTGTGAAGGGCTTTAGGAAGAATGAACCCTATATGGTTTTGGCTCAGGGCTTCACAGTCTTTACAATACACACAGAGTCAGAATCCCTCAATTTACAACACATGTATGGACAGAAACATTCTCAGGTTGTAACAAAGGAGGTTTGTTTTATAGATGTTTCAGACAGTTATTAAGTTTATGTAAAACACTTTGTAGCTTCATCAAACTGGAGTTTAATGTTGGCTGTAATGATTATTACTAATCAAGGAGGTGGATGACTGGTGTTTGGAACAAGATGTGTCATGATTTTAATTCTAAAATCTCTCATCGATCATTGAAATCAGAGGCAGGAGTGACTTGTGTGTGTCAGAGATGCACAGCTAGTTCACCGGTAGCCTGCAGCTGCACTTCCAGGTATCCTTACTGAAGCTCACGCCATATTAATATCATTCAAAGACGATAAAAGTCAAAGGTAGAATCTGTAGGATTTGTCCCAGCTGTTCCTGAACGCACCACAAAGACAGTTGATTGTTGAGTCTCATTCCCAGGTCGTCACATACACACATGTTGGGTTGGTAAAACGTCCCGAGCAGCAACAAAGAGAGAAAATCAGAAACTCTCTGCAGATACGAGACACTAACACGCCTTCTCTCCACATTCCAGCCTCCCTCTCTGTCTGTTTCTGTTTTTAACAATCTTTTATGTCGATGTTGGGAAGGCGGCTCCGCTTAAATGCATCAAAACTGAAGTAAGGATTTTAAATAATTACTTAATGAGGAACACGTGTGGCAGGATTGAATCACGCCTCGTGGATCAGGGAACTTTAAACGTGTGCGTACGTTCAGCTAACAGTCTGAGGCGAGCAGGCTGCCGCCGGGTTTCATCTCCGGCAAAGTAAATATCTCCTCTTTCTTCAAAAAACCTTGTAAAAGTCGAGTCGGGAGGAGAAGAGTAAACTGGAGGGACGTTAATGTCCGTCTGACGCTTCTCCTGTTTCTCACCCTTCACGCTCTGCTTCCTAAGTCCTCTCCACAATCATGGACGAGTGGCAATGAATCAGTCGGGTCTGAGCTGGCCTCCATTAAGTGTCTGTTTCGAAAAACAAAAAAAAAACAATAGAGAGGAACGTTTGGTTTGGAGTTAGATGGTTGCAAAGGGGCGACCTCTTCACCTCAGCCTCCACTCCTCCACTCCTCCGCTGTATGGAGTCATTTGCCTTCTTTTAAGAGGAAGGGGACGCTGCGTCGGCTTCACTGAAAGCTCTTCTTCTGCGTTTATTTTGGTCTCGAAACCCACGAACGGAGAACCAGAACTCGATGGTCGTAAAAAGCATCTCATCTCTGTGTGTGGCTTCAACACTGACCTTGGCTGAAGTACAAGAAACAGAAAAATCTCAGAGAGCAAACAACAGCTCCTGGTGTTCTCACTTTCCATGTTCTGATCTCCTGACACTGGCTTTCCATAGTGTGTGTGCGTGTGCGTGTGTGTGCGTGCGTGTGTGTGTGTTTCCTCTCTCCTTGCTAACAATGCAGCTCAGGAAGTATGTCAGGATAAGGGGCCAGACTGCGAGGCTCTCTTTTGGTCAGTGCACCCAACTTTTTGAGGGGACAATAACAGAGTCCTGTTAATCCCAGAAAAGCCCGCTCGGTGTCGGAGAAAGCCGCGGATCCGTGAAAAGGGAATTACCGCCCCAGGTGTGTTCAAAGACGGCCCGGCGATGTCCCTCTGGCTGGTGAGTGCTGTTGCAACATGTCATGTTTAACCGCGGGTGGTCAAAGAGTTGCTCCCATCTCCAGGTCAGTCCACCCACGGCGGAGTCAGAGGAGCTCTCAGGTGGTTTTTGCCTGTTTTGAGGTTATTAACACGCAGCTTCACTTCATGTTACTACACGTAACGTCACTTCTGAACATTGTCTGAGGATGTAAGCTGTTTTTCGGTTCATCTCAGTGAGCTACGAAAGCCAACTTTTAGGTTTAGGGCGTTCTTTTTATTACAGAAACTGAATCCATTATTAAATCAACTTATTGAAAATTCTTTGTTGGATCTGAGTAAGTTCAGCTTTCAACAATTGCAGCAGCAGGTGTCACATTTTTAGACCAGCTTTCTACAAAGACTGGAGGCTCCACTGCAGGACTGTAAAGCAGCGACGCTTCAAACATTGATAAGTTATTGTTCTCATGTTGATTTGATGTGTTCGCACAGAGTCTATATGAGCTTGCAGAGTGATTTAACCGGCTTTATTTCAGAGGATGGAGATGATGCGAGAGAAGTGGAGCTCAGCTTTGGTCTCAAAACCTGTAAAACATCAAGAATAACAAGAGCAAGTTTGAGGAACGTGTACAGTGATGATATGATGATTAGTGTCTGAGCTTCCTGCAGCGTTTTGAATGTACTTGCTCGAGATTGGTGATCCATAGCAGTGAATACAACATATTCGACTTCATACAGGAAAATCTTCAGATCTCATCCTGAACTTTTTTTTTCTTGTGAGCTCTATTAGCTCATATGAGAGTTTCATCAGTGCCACCTCATCCTGCTCTGCTTCTGGCAAAGTTTGAATCACAAATATGTTGCTCAAAGAGTAAAAAAGACCAGTTTCACACCGCAGAGCAGCAAGTCCTGCTGTCGAAAAACCAGCTCACATTAAGACAACAAGTGTCAGAAGTCGGACTGGAGGACTCGTATGCACCATCGAAGAATTAATCACTTCCTACGAACGGTTGTTCCATGACGCCTGTTGTGTTTCTGTCTTGGGTGGGAGGTGTTGTGCTCATGTTGACCTGAAAACACGGACGCTGTCGGATTGTCTCAGTCTGTGTTTTTGCTCCGTCCTCTCCGTCTTTTAACCAAAGTCGTTGTTTGTGTCGTATTTTATTCGATGACATAACCACTTTGTGCCTGGTGTCGTGCACCGTCTGTGTTTTTGACCCTCGGAGGAGACGCAGACAGTCTGCTGCTGTCTCCATTTGTGCCCGTAAGTCTCTTTTTGTCCCGTCCTCTGATGCTGAAGCGTCGCTCTGGAAGGCGTCTGGGCAGCTAATTACTTTACAGCCAATAACTTTCACGCTGATGACTGTTTTACAGCGGGCCGTCCTCTCTTCAGTGGAGCTCGGCCCACGTCTGTCATTGAGTCTTACGCCGTGAGGAGAGCGGAGAGACCACCAGGCGTCTTTAGTTAACCTTCATTTAACCTTCTTCTGTAATTTAACCTACTGATCGACTTCACGAGGAGATAATTTACACGACAAACCCTCCTGGTAAAATGTTTATGCTCTTTAATATAATGGACATATAGTCGAGATGTTATGTCTACTTATTGGGCGTTGGTGCAGGTTTTTAACGAAGTGACGAGAGAGCGATCCAGCTCCACACTCTGACGGGACCTTCATCCCCTTTTCATCACTTGGCCCACATCCTGTTCATTTCTGCCCCGTCTGGGCTTTTATGAGGCAGCCGATGATTGCTCGCAGGCCCTTTGGTGTTCGAGGGGCCGGTTGATAATTGCTGCTCGAAAAGGTAAAGTGGTCACTGTGGGTACTTTGTACTTTTGGCCTGCTGTATCTGTAGATTAATAATTAAAGGTTAGATAGCTCACCCCTGCACTCTGGATTTACTCCCCTACAAAGGTGGAAGCCTTTTTTCTATATATACACAAAGAATACTGTTGTCTTTGTGCTGTTTTTTGATTTTTGTGTCTCAGGTCTATTACAAAATATGAGAAAATAAGCAATATTCACTTGTTGTTTTATATTTGGAGCAGCTTTTTGCTCTCGTGTTTTGTCAAACAGTGTTCACTATCTCACTTTTGAATCTTTTAAAAGTGGTGTCGAGCACTTTTACATCCCTTATCTGCACTTATATGCCCCGACCACTTTGCCCTACTCCTACCCATCTTCACATTTTGGTGGAAGTGACCTGATTCCTGTTGGGATAAAGGCTAGCTAGCTAACGTTACATAATTATTGCTGATTTGTGTCTGACAGTTCCACATTTTGGTTGTTCTTCACAAAAAGTCTCCCTCTGAAGGACATTTTTGTGGTCAAAGCTAACTGAAGCTCACGTCATGTTAATATCATGCAAAGACTCTTAAAGCTAAAGGTAGAATCAGTAGGATTTGTCCCAGCTGTTCCTGAACGCACCACAAAGACAGTTGGTGAGTCTCATTCCCAGGACATCAAATAGACACATGTTGGCCGAGCAGCAACAATGTGAGATTGGAGACAAAAAGGACAAATATTTGTTAGAATTAGTTGAATAAAAGTAAAATGTAGTCAGAAATACTCAAGTAAAGTACAAATACCTGAGAAATACTTGATTACTTCCCATCTCTGACCACTTTTCTGACATCAGAAGAGAAGACGGCATATTGAAAAATATCTGGTCGCGTCCTGTTTACGTAAACGCCATCAATTACAACTGATGACGTACGAGTTTCTCGAGGCGCCGACCCGTTTCAACCACGTCCCCACTGCACAGTGATTCTGTTCTGGAAGTTGGAAATGAGATCGGGCACCCAAAAAATTCTCGTTTAGGGAAAACAGCACAGTTTTCCACTGCATGGCATCAAATTCTGAATATTCTTTATCACGTCTCACCAGACAGCATGATCACAGGGTGGAGTTACAGTATCACTTGCATACAGTCACTGAGATTTGAGCCCGTGCCCGGGAGGCTTTGCCGGTCTTTGTCCCGTCTTCTGAGAGGCTTTGGGTTAACGGCCTTTCTTAAACCAGGATGTATTACTGCGCTCCCATTTCTTGTCACCCGTCCCGCCTTAAATTTGCCACGATTTGCCAGTTTGCCAAAACTCGTTTCATCTGCCGTATTAGGATGGAGCAAATCTCTTCACTGTGTTCGAAGATGAAATGAGCTTTCACTTAATTCCCCGTGGCTCTCCGCCACGTTCTCCAAGCTCCTGATCCCCCCCCCAAAAAACCAGGCGCCTTGGATCCATAGAGGGAGGGCCAGGGGATAATTGCTGCATCAATCACAGCCACTTTGTTGGGGGGCCGTAGCATGAAAAGCCATAAAAAATGAGACTCCAATGCAAATGTTATTATTGGCTATTAGCTAACTTCCTTTTAGATTTGCCCTGCTCTGCAGCAGCGACAGCCACCAGACTCTGGACCGGCTCTCTGGATGTCGGTTTATATTATGAGAATAATGGAGTCTCACAGCCGCCGTGTGTGTGAACAGAGTGTTAAAAAGCAGCTGCATGATGTCACTGAGGTACAGCTAAGGCTTGGCACTGTGCTGAAATACATCTGAAGTGTGGGATCAGGTGCAGAGTTTCATCAGAGTCTGCAGTGAGCTGCAGTGTCTGCATGCGATACGTTACTGGCGCTGAATGCTAAATCTAGTCAAGTTTACGTCTACTTATATTATTTTATGACTCCATAGAAATGTCAGATCTCGTGTGTTTCGACAAATTGGGTGATATAACTCCTGGGCGGATAAGAGCAGCCCAGAAATCAGAAGAACGACTCTTGTCAACGTGTGATATCAAATTAGATACCACCAGCTGTGACCGAAACATCTGTCAGCCCCCCCTCCTCCTCCGTTAAAGCCACGACCGGCCACTCCTCCTCTCATTCTCTCGGCAACAATGACCCTTAACTCGCCAACCTCTCGTCTGGTTTCCCCGAGCGGACAACAGACCCGACGTTGCCAGACTGATACGTGAAACCAGCCCCATTGTTCGTGCTGCAGAGAGGCAGGAAGTGCGCATGATGTTGTTCCCCCCGCGCTGAAACTTCTCTGTCGCTCTGCCAGGATTGTGTAATCTGCTCGAGCCGGAATGAAGCGGAGTGGTGAGGCCTCACCGAAATACCAGATTACCCAGCTTCACCTTCACAGACGGGTCTGCGAGATGAACACAGGAGATTGTTTAACTGCTGTGTATCTCTCAGTATTTTGTTCTTGTTGTTGTTATGGGAATGCTCTGCTATCATCTGCAGCAGGAACGTAGATTTTTGAGGCGTGTTTCGGATCATTGACCAGCCAACTCAGAAAATTAAGTGTTCCACCTAAAGACAGGAGTTTATGATACAAATGCACATTGTTGACTTATTTGTCAGGTTGGCAAAAGCGGTAGCTAACTTGCTAATCGCCACCTTGGAGCCTCGCAGGTTTAACGGAGAGATGTAAAGAGACAAAAAAAATCGATTAAATTCCATGGAAATTGCTAATTTCTACTTTTTAAATTACTGAATTTGTGATCGGTGAGTTTAAAATTAAATATTCGTATCTTTGCACACAAATTAATTTCCATTTTTGTTTCAAGAACTGGTGTTTTTATTGACATATATCCAAAATTCTGGTCTTCCTTAACTTTAACCAAAGTGAATCCTTCATTTTGTGACTGAAAATATCTTCCACTAACCGTCATCAGTGCTTCTGTTGCAACAAAACTGGATGCTAACCTCACCTCTGGTGTGATAGTGTGGACTCCATCAGCCTCGACCACCCAGCATGTATGGTTGATCTGATGATTCATGTTCAAGGGTTGTCTGCTCAAACACAACATTGTGAAACTGGCAAAATCCAAAGGAAACTCATGTGTTTCTATCAAAACTGTGACACAGAGGTACAATGTACAGCGGTATATGTGCACACGATGAACACATTATTAATTTGAGAGAAAGTATTATGAGTTCATGTGGACAAATACAGTTTTCTTCCACTGCATTGCAACTCTGCATCGTAGCAGCAGCAGGAAACAGTTGGATTGGTCATTTTTCCGATATTTTACTACGATGTTTTGGATCTGGAAAAAGCCTGAGCTCGGAAAAAACAAAACAAAAACAGGAAGAATTTACCCGAATCGAGCGTCGGGCCTGTCTGACAGTGTTTTCACCAAAAGCTTCGCTCTCTCATTTCCCTGAAATGAAACAGAGAAGGCAGCTTGCTGTGCAGCTTCATGCTCTGGAACCAGGCGACTCCTTATTGTTCTGCGAGGATGCTCGGTTAATGTGACAGCTGCCAGAACACCGGGCCACGTGTTCCGGTTCTGGTTCTCTCGACTTTATCGGGCAGAACTCTTTCCTCTTATTAAATAACTGAACTGATTCCCCTTTGTTGTTTCTGAGCTTTCTGCCTTTTTTAAAGCCCCATTCTGCTCTGCAGTAGTTTTCCATACAGTCGGAACAATTCATTTGTGCACCGTGCACTTTATCTAATAAGGTAAACCAAACATGCGGCTCGGTTGCTGGCCTGTGTCCAGGCTCAGAGGCACCATCAGGCCATATTTATGATTGGTCTGAGGCTGACAATCTTCATTAGAGCCCCCTGACAGCTACAAATACACCAGCGCACTCCTCTGAGTCCTCTCATCTCCCCACACGCCTTCACTTTCTAATCTATCCAGCCTTTTTCTGTGACATATTGTTGGTATCTGTATCCTAATCATTATTTACAGCTCTGTTTTAATCGCCGAGACTGAACTGTGACTCGATTCAACACGTCTTATATTCACTGTTGCTGCTCCATCCATCCCCCCCTTTTCTACATTAAATTGCAGATCCCCCCCTCCTCCTTTTTCCATCACTATAAGTGCCTCCTTCTAAACCAGACGGCTCTGCCCGACACACCCCACCTCCGCCCACTTCTGCCTTATAACTCCTCATGCTTTGAATGGAAGAACCTGCAGCATCCACAGACAGAGAGGAGAGGAAGGAGGATGGAGAGATGCAGTTTAAGGGGAACTTGTAGTCGCTAAAACCGAAAGGAAAATGTGTTATTCCTTGGATGAGATCAGCAGGATTCTCAGGATTTTCTTCCAGGACTAGCTGCTCGGGTCTTTGTACATCTGGACTCGGGTTTTTCGAAGGACAGACTAGAGAGGGAGGGGAGACGAGGAGAGAGGAGCGGCAGCAATTATCCGGTCGAGGACGTGAGGAGGTTTTCAGGAGAGGATGGGCGGGCTAGGCTGGTGTCTCGCCACAGTCTTCAGTTGGGCTAAATATTTCTTCTACTGCATCTTCCCGTTTCGGAAGCAAAGGAAAAGCCAAAACAAGGTAGAGTTCATATTTTAGATGTCATATGAGTTAAAGGAGAGCTGTGTTTGTTTTTTTTTCAGTTTTCTCAGTTTAGGATTCATGCACCTGCATTTTTTTTAGCTTGGCTTCAGTGGCAGATTTTCCTGCGTATTGCTCGGATTAGTGCTGTATCCGCTCTGGTTGTGGTTGGTGGAGATGAATAACAGTATTCTTATCACGGCAGCTGTGTGGCTGTAGAGACGGCAGAGTCATCAGGTGGGATGGGTGGTCCGTCTGTTGGTCCGTCCAGACTGAAAGATCTTAACGACTATCGGAGGGATCGCCAAGAAGGTTTTAACAGACATTCATCGTCCCCAGAAGATGAATCTCACTGACACTGGTGATTTATTGACTTGTCGTCCATTGTCACCAACAGGTCAAAGCGACTGTTGGTACTGGATAAACCCGCCAGTGACCAACTATTTCATTCACCATCTACGTGTTACCATTTTCAAACTCCCTGTCCCTGCAGGAAACCGTGAAAACATCCTTGAGGCTTGACAGAAGTTAGTCTAACCTGGTCGCTAAAAGGTACTGACATAGACAAGCTAGCTATTGTTACTTTCTGTTTTGTGGAAAGGCTACCTATCCACTGAAATATCTGAAAGCAACAAAATGTAACGTCCTCTTGGGAAAGACATTTGAATGTTGTGTCTCACCTCAAGGTCGTCAAACACCCAGAGATGAGACTCGACAGTCAACTCTCCTCCTACAGGAAGTTAGATTTTGTAACTTTTCCTTGATTTTTTTCTACCATAGGTGAGTGAGTTACTTAGTTAAACCATTTAGTTTAGTGTCTGTTTTAAGTGTGTTTATGTGTTTAGAATCTGAATCTGCACAGGGTGTTTTATTTTGAAAATTTACTGGATACTCTATGCTTCTGTACAGTCTGACTTCCTGTCTGGCTCGATCTGCTCTGTGCAGCTTCACGCGGCTGTGATCGGCTTATACAGAAAATAGACTTGTTGCGTATTCTTTGGATGAATCGTAATAACTGTAGTGATCCCTTAACTTTACCTCTAGCGCCATCATCTGATCAAAATCTAATCAAGTAGTGTCCACTGCTTCATTTTTGCAGGTATTAGATCATAAACCCAGGACGATTTCATATTAGCACGTTAGCATGTAGCCTAGCCTAAGAACCTCGCTGTAGACTTTCAACTCTGTCTCTACTCTTCATTCTTAATCTTCTTCTTTAGTCTTAATTTTTGCAAAAATCAAAAACTCTTGTGTCTCATTCTGAATTTTAACTTCAACCCGTCTTTGTAGCGTTCTACACATCAGCGTGTTAACAAATATTGACCTCATGAATCACGGCCCGTGACACAGGATGCGTGAAACGTTTGCATCTCGACCCCGTCCTCAAATGTCCCGACGTTTCCATCTGCGGCTGCCAAATGAATTAATATTTGTGCGACGCCCGGCGAGCGATAGGCCTGATACGAGCCCAGAGGATGAGGCGGGCTGGAGAGATAAGCGTGAGGACACACACACTCGAGCGAAGACACGCACACACACACACAGACCAGGATATTACCAGTTTGACTTGGGCAGTTTTCCCGATAGTAGGTCTGTGCTGTCAGACGGAGCCATTAATCCTCCGAATGCAGCTGCTGTTCAGTGTCTCGGCGCACGCACACACACACACACACACACACACACACACACACACACACACACACTCACACACCAAATTCACCTCTAATTAAAGCAGACAGCGTTTTCAGTAGATGGCTGCCTGTCTGGTCAAACACACATTGAGGGTCTCCAACATGCGTCGTCCTCTCCTGGCGCCTGGCGGCACGTTGATGGTCTCAGTGCCGTGATGTGGCTTTTTGGGGGGGCAGAGTATTACCTGTAGTTGCTCCGGTGCACCCGGGTGGATGACGGTGCTGTGAAGCAGCTGAATCCCTGCCAGGTCTGGGGATGCAGTTTCGTAGGTGTCTGTGCTGTGACCCCTCAAAGTGACTCGACCCAAAACAGACTTTCCTCGAGAATGATTAACTTTCACAATTTTCCAACAAGATAGGCAAGATAGATCCATGTATTCAACTGTAACCACTGACGTACCAAGTTTAAGGTGCAGTATGTCAGAACCACAGACTACATGTAACCATGTCAGCCCAAGACCTCCACATCCAGCTTCTTCACCTTTATGACTGTCTGCGATCCAACCAAAGACTTTTTTCACACACTCGTCTGGATGCCTGTTGTCCTCACCGGGGTCCTGACCTGACTGCAGTTCATCATCCTCGCAAGCGACTGAGTGTGCAAATGCTCAACGTCTTCATGGATAAATCCCAGTTTACTCTGCTCCAGTCGGATGGCATTGTTTAGTGTGATGTATTATGTCCTGTTAGAGTTGCCGTAAAGAGTTAGAGCACCAATGGAGTGTCGGCTGTTTGTCGCTATCGCTCTAACTCGCCCAGCAGAGAAAACCGTCTCTTTTTCTCTGTGCCGTATGTCCGTTAATTAGTTGTTTTCAGCCTCAGGCAGTGGAAACCAAGTTAGCCGAGGAAACTAAGGTAATAAAACGCATTTAACAACGGGCGTGAATGATAGAAGCACCCTGACAGAGATCCACAGAGAAGAATCGAGGGTCGCCTAACAATTTCTGCCTTACATTAACTCGATTAAGTCGATGACTGTCAGCCGTCACCACTGGATGACGGCTTTGTTCATCAGGACAACCCTGGGGTCTGCTGAATGAACCTCTGGGAACGGGGAACACCTCATGCATCATCCGTGTTCCTGAAGCCCCTCGCTCCCAAGATGACCCCGAATTTAAGAAAAAACACACACGGAATCCCAAACACGGACCACTTTGATGTTGACTCATGACAATTGTTCAAAGAGGAGGCCAGAAGTCTCCACGCCATGTGCAGTGCGAGTGTTGTTGTTGTGCTGGCGGGTCAGCGTGTCCTGGTGCTGGGTGGACGCTGCTTCCTCTCAGTGTTACAGAGGGAACAGAGGAAAAAACGTGCACACACATGTGAGTGTTGTGCAAAGGGAGGGCCTCTGCTCTGTATTGTTTTCAACAGATGGGAGTCACGGGGGTGAGGAAGGGTGTGTGTGTGTGCGTGTGTGTCGGGGGGGCTGGAGTGTGTTCTTCCTCTGTCTGTCAACAAGTCAACCCCCCGCCCCCCCTTCATCTCGGACGTCGGCCAAATGACGGGACACACCCCTCTGTTTACACGTTCACGCTCTCCTTATCCATCTGATTATCTGTTTCTACACTCTCTATTTCATTTTCTGTCGTTTTCTTTCCCTCCTTCTCTTCGTCACATGCTTCATGTGTCTTTCCTGTCTGCTGAAACCTTTATTTTTAATATTGAAGGAGCACATGCAGCTTTGATCCCTCTCTGCTTTTTACCCATCTTCGCTCGGTTCAAGGACGGCGACCCGACACCAGTTAATCTTCCTAATTGTGTAAGTGGCTCGCTGGTCTCTGGTTTACAAAAGAAGACAGAAATGGTCAAGGTTAAAGAGGTACTAAAACAAATCCCACAAGTGATCTGATTAGCCTTGGAAATATGCCGTCCTCCCTTTTTTGCTCCGTTACAACCTCCCCCCCTCTCCCTCAGTCATCCCCTCTGTCCCCTCCTATATTTAATAACTGCGCTCCGAACAAGTGTTTTGATTCTAGACGTTGCAGGCAGTTTGTCCGGCGACCACCAGTGGGTGCTGCGGCTGCACTTGTTTGGCTGTTTGATCCGTGCACGACGGCGTTTCAGGAGTAATACGGTCCGTCACCAGTTTCGTGCCAAAAAGTCTGTTACACCCAGATCACTTTGTCCCTGATTAGTCAGGATATCCAGCCATGATGCGATCTGCCAACAGAGCAAAAGCTGTTTGTCTTGTTACTTTTTAAAAGCATTTCATAAGCAGATAACTACCGTAATAAATCCAAAACTTACAATATAACTCTGATTTAATATCTCTTGCGCCGTGCAGTTAATCCTGATGTTATTTATAGAAGATATTCTGTTTATCAGAAGTAAATGAAGCATCGTGCACGGTCACACTAGAGCGTGTTGACAGTGACATGGTGGGCAGCGTCCTGATTTATATTTCGGTACAACTAAGCTCTACTGGACACACACAGTGTGCCCAGTCACTCTGTGATCTGGTCTGAGGTTTTAAAATAGCCTCAGGTTGGTTGTTTACGCCTCACTGTGAAGTAGGACAGGATATCATATTGTTACCGTGGTATGAGACCATATATCGTGTTGAAGTGTTTGTCTTTTTCTGGATTTAACAGCTGCATTACAGTCAAGTAACGTCACTTTCTGAACTCACCAGACTTCTTCTACTCGTCTTTAACCACTCAGTCATTTTATCCACATCACTGATGATTATTGATCAGAAAATACAGTGTGTTAATGATAGAACAATAATAAATTATGATAAAAAAAGTGTTGTGATATTTGATTTTGTCACAATATCGATTGTGACGCTACTGTTACGGCATCTTT
Source organism: Diplodus puntazzo (assembly GCA_963678695.2). Taxonomy (NCBI): domain Eukaryota; kingdom Metazoa; phylum Chordata; class Actinopteri; order Spariformes; family Sparidae; genus Diplodus; species Diplodus puntazzo. The sequence goes on along the minus strand of OZ023164.1, from coordinate 30,025,286 downwards.
GGGCTTTTATTTTGAAAGGAAAATGAATGCCGAGCTGACGTGGCAGCGGAGGCGACGCGTGTCGATATTTGACAAGGTGGTAATGACACCAGACAGGTGGAGGTTACTACAGGTTAATTGGCCTGATGTAGCAGCACGGGGAGATAAATGGCGACCAACATGGATCTGAATGAGACGACATGTCGTCTTTGGCGTTAAAGCGATTAATATTGTCAGTTCAGTTCTGCAGCTATTAGAAGGAGAGGAGAAGATTTCCTGCTCGTCTTTATTTCATAGCTCAGTAAGAATTCACACCACGTCGACTCTCGATCCTACTAAAGATTTGCAGACCGGCCTCTGTAACTGGGAATTTTTCATATTATTGTTTTATTAATTGGAAAAACAAGATTAACTGGGAATAAAAACATTTCTTTGATCCCGAAGCTTAAAATCTAAAAACACACAGATGTGGAGTAATGTAGAAAAATAACTTGTTGCTACAAAGTTCGTGAACTTCTCGGAAGAAAATCCACGTAGAGTAAATGTGTGTGTAAGTGTGTGTGTGTGTGTGTGTGTGTGTGTGTGTGTGTGTGTTGGTTTTGGAGGGATTAAGTGGAAATGTTTTCTCTCTAGCGTTGTCTCCTTTCGCGAGGTGGCCTACAGGAAATACCAGGGGATTAATCCGGTGTGCCACTGGGTGTGAGTGTTAGTGTGTTTGTACGTTTGTGCGCGTGGGTGGGTTTGTGTGTTTGCGTAGCGTGTCACAAAGATGTGAAGATGCGTTTGTGTGTGTGTGTGTGTGTGGGAGAAAAGGGCGGCTCTGTGCTGGATGTTTATGTGTACGCTTATGGAGAGTTTGATAGTTTATGTTTTGAGGAAGCGGTGGGCCGTGACTGACGATGTTCAGTCGTGTGAGAGAAACTCTGTGTGTTGGTTAGAAAATTATGGGTCCGTAAGTGTTTACAGGTACGAGTGTGTGTGTGTGTGTGTGTGTGTGTCTGTGTGAGAAAGTGTACCACACAAGGGGATAAAGAGTCACACATGGGGGGCTAACATGGTCATTGATGAGCAGTGAGAACTTAATGAAGCAGCGTTTGCTTCCTGGCCCCTCTGTGTCCCGGAGTGAAGGGAGGAGATGGAGGGAGGCGGGGCTTCGTTTGAGGCTACTAGTTTCATCAGAGGTCGATCCTTCAGGACTGCTCAGGGAGGACAGATCACGGAGCCTGAAGTGATAAAGTGGTGTGTGAAATGCTCAAAGAATAACGCAGCTGATGCTATATTTTTCTTAATTCCTTGCTGGAAATCCTTCTTAATTTATGTGATGTTTTCAGGATTTGAAAAGTAGTTGGAAGTGCTTGAAACTGCTTGTATTTCATAATAAATGTTTTTGTTTTGGTTATTTACAGCACAAGATGAAGTGAACTGATCACTTTGAGTGTGTACACTGTGTACATATGTAGATAAATGTGTGATTGACCGCAGATGTAAGCTGCTGAGAGGAGCTTGATTTTAAATGTTCAGGAGGAAAAAGAAACCCTGCTTACTGTTCTAAGTAAAAAACCAGAAGAAACAATAAATTGAAAGAACCAATTGTTTGTGTATCCAAACTTTGATATATCGTCTTCCTCTGTGCCATAGAGCTCCATTGTTGTCCTTAAACTATAAAAGGCTCGTCAGTGAGCCGCGCTGCTGGACGGGCTGACGTGCTCGTTCATCACCACCATCACAAACACTGTAGTTTATTTTCACTCAGCCCCACATGTGCCATCCTGCTGTAAACACACACCAGCACACCAGATCTGCTGCTGCAGAGAGTCTCCGACTGCAGAAGTGTTCCTCTTTGCCTCCAGCGCCCTGCTGTTTTAGGATATTTATTCACTTTTTTAAAACACAAAACTACAGATTTGTGACCTGTTTTTGGCGTCTGTAGTATCGATAAGTGGACTTTGAGTAATATCAGTTTACAGTCTATTTGATTTCTATTGATCTGTATTTTAAAAAAAAGCCACATTGGTTGATCATTGATTCCCGTCCCACCTCACGCGATGATGTATGTGGTTTATAAATATACAGCTTCATCAGTCCTGCTCTAATTTAAATCCCGTCAGGATGGAAACCTTTAACGACCTAAATATAAAAGAAACTGTAGCCCGTGAAGCTCGTCATCAGCTGCTGTTAATTTAGATTAGTGCTGACCAGTCAATCTATTTTTTTTTCCACCATCGCAATATGAACATGTGCAATAAATACATGGAGGAAGGTTCAGTGTCAGCATCTTTTCTCAGTTGCTCAGAGCGTCGACGATGTGACGGCATGCAGCCTCCTGAAGAACTTGGATGGGTTTGTCGCTGTAGTTTTCCTTTTTCAATCAACCAATCATACATTAGTTTGGGCGGGGCTTTTCATCTGTTGCTCTGGTCACCAGAAAACATGGATGACAAGCTTGTGCAGGCTGTTTCTGTCTATACTGAGAAAACTACATAAAAGATGTCTTGTTGTCACCATACGCGTCATAGAGAGCTAAAGTCACCTCATCGGACCTTTTTTTTCAGAAAAAATAATGACCAGTAGTCAACGGAGAGTCAGTTTTATTCCGTTTGAATTAGGCCATGAAATACACATGTGATATTTATCAATTTAAACGATAGTTTTCCAAGTTAATAGAGTCACAACTTGTCATAAAGAAAGTAACATATCATCTAGTTTTGTGTTAAACCTCTCAGTGAACTACACCAACATGGCCGCCAACTCAGTACAGACGTGTTTGCTGGAATAGATGAAAATCACAATAAATCTGCTCATATTGACGACTTCAGTTACGTGACAGAGAGTTGGTCGGTTCTGTGAGCTGCTGATGTATCGGAGCAGCTCTACAATGTTTAAGTTACAGATTTTTGGTGAACGTTCAACGAGACGACATAATCTTTTAAATTGACAAACATCGTATGTGTCGACGTCTCTCTCCATTCACTACCATACGAAGCTCCCGTGGGGCAAACCAGCTCTCTATAAGCTTGTTGTTATCTGTGCAGTCATCCATCTGTTACAGTAACGTTAATAATGCTGATGTCAATCAGAACCAATGTTTTTTTCTGCTAACTGCACAAGTGCTTCAACCTTACGTGGGCCCTGAGAAGAATCATTTTATTTATACTGTTTATTTTCTCTTGTATAATCAGACAAAACCCCAGCTCGCCTTCAGCTACCATCACATTAGTTGGTGTAGATTTGGAGGCGACTGTGAGGTTTGAGAGCACGACGGCTGAGGACGGAGAGCTAATGAAGGCAGAAGAGCATTTGTTTATCGCCATCGCAATGTTGCACCTGAGAGATTTCCTCACATCCTGCAGGCTGAGCTTAGATGCAGAGAACTTGAAGTGAGAGAGCAGATTGTTGTTCGAAAATTGAGCAACAAACAATGTTGAGAGTTGGGTCTCAAAAGTGGATCTCAACTCACACGTTTTGCAGATTTTCAGTCGCTCGCAGCACGGAACGGCAATCTTAATCGCAGGTGTCGCTTCCGACATCCAGAATGAGTCAGTCGAGCGTTTTCCCCCGGTGTCAGGAGAAATGCCAGAGGACATTCATCACATGGGTGAACACCGGGCGAGACAGACTTTATGAAATATTAAAAAATGGCCTCAACACAGAAAACACACAGGGAAACAGTGCGAGAGCGATGGAGGGAATGAAGAGGGGGGAGGTGAAGTACGACGGATGCTGAGGGGGATAATCATGGAAGGGGGCTGGTGGGTGGTGGGATCAAGGAATGAATGAAATTAAAAGTGGTGAGACTTAGAGGGGTGGAGAGGGAGGGAGACATGGGGATGAGAGCGAGAGAGAGGGAGAGAGAGGAGGGGCAAAAGAGATGTATAATAAGCAGAGCACCCCCCTCCCCCTTTACTCCCGTGGAGTGGTGGGGGCAGCCTGACCCCCACCTCCTTCCCTCCCTCCCTCCACCCCCCGCCAGAAAAAAAAAAAAAAAGCTTTGTGAAAGTTTCCCCGGCAGAGAGGAGGAGAGGCAGAGTGCGCACAGAGCAGAGGAGAGGAGACGGGAGGCAGTCAGGATCCAATTTAGAGGAGAAGAAAGAAGCAAGTCAGACAGTTGGGACGAGCGTTTGCAGGCAGGACAGTCATGGCTCTGCAGCGTCGGGCACCACTTCCCCAGGCTGGATTATGCATTAGGAAGTCCTCTGGTCTGTAGCAGCAGCAGCAGCAGCAGCAGCAGCATCACTCCAGCTCGTCACCATGCCGTCCGTCTCTCTGAGCCTGCCAGCAGCTCTGGCTGGACCTGCACGCACCTGGGTCTGCCTGTCCTGCATGTTCTGGGTGAGATAAACATTTCATCTGGAAGTCTCTCTCAGGATCGTGGTTGATGTGCAGCTGTCAGTCCCCGGGGGACGACTTGTCACATTTATGTCAGATTTTGCAATAAAACTTTGTGCATAATCTAAAAAGTTGCAAAAACCGGCTGTAGAAGTCGTGCATGAGTGAAGTCGGAGTTGTTGCATCGAGCCACCGTGCTTTTGTTGTGATTTTGTACCGCATCAAAAAAAAAACACAAAAAACAAAACACGTTGATACTTCAGAGCCGCACGTTGGAAAATCAAATCAAGCTGGTCAGGGAATCTATTGGGTGGTCTGCTTGTCGGGGGTTGGGTGGAGGGTTGGGACCTCGGCTGTGGGGGGCCTTGGCACGGTGACACATTTGAATGAGGGAGATATTATGGAGCGGAGCGGGAGGGTGTGCGCAGAACCAGCCAGACAAACTCTGTATTGTTTTCTCCTTCCAGAAACATCTTCTAGCTCGTCTCTGCAGCTCCGCGCACCGACTGCAAACTCGTCTGCTCTGCGACCGAGTTGAATTAAATGGATCTGCTGCCCTCTTCACCCCGGTCTCTCTCTCCCTTCACTCCCTCTGTGCCCCGCTCTGTCTCGCTCTTGGTGGTTGGGACACACAGCTATTTTTTGCTTTCTCTTGTATAATTCAATCTGCCGCGCATTCCCGCTCACAGTGAGGGGTTGTTTGTGCACTTGCGTGCCCTCTGAGCTGTGATGTGGTCAGCGAAGAACTGCGCTCATGTGCGAGTGTGCGCTCGACGCTAAAAGCATTGTGACCGTGTTCTCGACACTTGTCTTGAAACACCGTGAGTGCTTTTCCTAATTTGTGCTGATATGAAAGAACATTCCTGGCTGAAATATACAACATTGCATGGCGCTCTCCTCCTTTTTTTTTTCAGCTGAATAGAGGATGAAAGAGGAGAGTAGCTGAATAGACCATTGAGATCCATCCTTCCCATTCTGCAGTGGTCCTTTGGGACATGACTGCACACCGCTGGCAGAGCTGGAGCCCTTGGCGAGGAGACTGGATAATCTTACAGAGCTCTTCATCAGTTAATTACCATTCTTTCTTTTGAGGAGCGGGAGGCGAGGTGAAAGGGGGGTCGTAAAAGAATCTCAAAGCCCCCCAGCTAAGCCCCGGGTCACTGATTGACTGCATCAGAGCACTGTATGACAAAGCGAGCTCACTTAAGGGGGCGGGGTTCAATCTGAGCTCTTGCGTTAATAGCAGATCTTTGTTTGGCCCCTAAAACAGCCTTAATTTGGGCGCACCTTATTCCAACAGAATCCGGTTAGTGTTTGGGTCAACACTTACCGTAACCCCCTCCCTGAAAAGATCCTCCAAAGACTACGACAAAAAGTGTCCAAACTTGTCAAAAACTCAAATGGTGCGTCTTCTTTTCTGAATATATATTGCTGTTAGTCCATCTAGATTGATCAGTTTAGCATAATATGGAGACAGACGTACTCCTCAGGCACTTGAGGAAGTGAGTCCAGCTGCAAAAGCTGTTACGAAGCAACAGAAAAGTGAGGGTTGAATGAGCGTGAGTGACTACAGATGCAGGAAACAGACCATCTCCACGAACTAGACAAGATCTATTCCTTCGTCCCGGCCTCATAAAGAGGAGGGTTTCCTCCTGTCAGAGCAGGATGGTCCCTGGATAAAGGGAGATATTTCCAGCAAAGGAGCAGAGAGAAAGTGCTCAGGAAAGTATCGGAAATGACAGGAACAACTTGAAGGACAAAGGAAATGAACAGAAGACGCTCGGGGCGAGATCGGAGGGCAAAAACAAGCACGGACGGGCCTTGAAAGAAGACCTTCGGAAAGAGTCTCGCGCCGCCGCCAAACGTTGTGAATAATTAATAAAGGCCAAAAAAAGGGTTTAAGGGGGAGTTTTATCAGGTTTCTCTGAAAGGACTATGAAACAAGTCAGATGCCCTCTGAGAGAAAGTTTAAAGGCCATGCAAACTTTGAGGACATTCAAGAATCACAGGCGATGGACAGAGCAGGTGTAAGGTGTCCAGGTGGTGCGTCCAACCCAACAAGGTGCTGTTGTAGAAAACACCGCCTCGCATCGCTGCCTCACACTTCTGTCAATGCAATTTATTGACCCTTGGCTAAACCTTCAGAGTTGTCAGGCTTCAAAGAACTCCTCGGGATGATCGATATCCATTACCGTACCCGCGGCCCGTCTAAGTTCACCGTCGGGTCTCAGAAGGATCGCGCTGGGACACGGTGTCATCTCAGGAATGTTAGGTCATCGCTCTTTCAGCTGTTTTGACTTGAAAATAGACAAATGCCAAACCTGTTGACTTTCACCTCTGAAAGCGGGACACGTGTAAAAGTGAGGAGGGTCTGAACTTAAAAATCACCTCCTGTCCGAATCTCTTTTTTCCACAGTTTGATCCCCTTCCTCCTTCCAATCCGAGTTCCTGAGATTACCTCCGATTCGAGCTGAGAAAATGTTCCACATGTGGGGCCTCTTTGAAACACAGAGACATTTTTTGTAATTGTAACATCTGGGTTTACGTTGCCCCAATGTTTTTTTTTTTTTTTTCCCACCATAATGGATTTGCCATGCGGTCGTCTTCCGGCTCACCCAGTTTGTTGCCATCCGGAGGAATTTCGCAACAAGACTGGTTCCGTTTCATCTCGCTGTTGCTGTTTGGGCCTCGGTTGAAAAATCTTAAACAACAAAAGGGGGAAGTTTAACCCTTGCTCGGTTGATTTATGGGAGTTGTTGAGCTTTGTGTAACCCCCTCCCACCCGGCCCTTTCGCTCCTGAAGAGACCCCCAGCTTAGCGCATGCTTCGCTGGGCACATTGGCCTTAAACCTCCCATGCATGGCCTTCTGGCTTTCCATGGAGGGAGTTTTCAGGATTCAGAAATTTGCCTGGGTTTAAGTTTTTCCATTTTGCTCTCCTTGCTCTCCCAGGAATATGGACTTACAGACCACAGAAAGGTCAGTTTATCCTCATTTTTATGGGCGATAAACTGTACACTTCCCTTAAAACCAATTTTACCACAGAGAGATAAAGTGTTTTCTAATTTGTTTTGAGTGTTTTAAACCTCAAACTCGCTGTGATTTCTCTTTTTTTTGCAGCTGAGTGATTCATGTGAACTGGCTGCATCGTATCGCTTAAAATATATATCCTGTAGTTCCCTCGTTTCTTCCCTCTGCTCTGACTTGTAGTACTCGTATCTCTGTATCTCCTCTGACATCATACCCCTCCAACTTTTGTGTATACGTCTGACGATTTAGTGCAACATTACCTCATGTCTCTGTAGGACTTAAAGCAACTTGGCCCCCCAGAAAGTAGTGATATTCGCCTTTTTTACCTCCGATTATGTCCCTTGCCGTGTCCATCATGCGCATTAACTCTGCATGACATCATGAAGACACTTCTAGCAGTAATACAGTCGTAAATAAAGTTATGGCTCAGCGAGTTATTTCATGTGTCAAGTTTATACAGCCATTATTTTTAACATGTGGTTTTGGTTGTGTTGAGTCATGTGTGGCAGGACCGCACAGTGACAGTGTTTTGCAATGAAAAGCAATTCCAAGACTTTATACTGAAGTAATGGACACAATATCTCTTTTGTTCTTGCTTTGTTACAGTTTGACAATAAAATTAGTCCAAAACACTGAAATCTTGATGGATTCTTGTTGGTTTTTTGTTGAATATTTATGGATTCTACCCAACGATTTGTTTTTGATTGATGATTTTGTGGATCTCTTGACCTTCTGTCCAGAACTTATTCTCCGTCAGACCAACAATTCCATCCTTATTAACCGCTCATGATAACTGATAATGAGATTTCCATTTAATCTGCCGGGGCCCTTTTCTTAAATATAGAGCCTTCCTATTAATTACTAATTAATACCCACCTGCCATCTCAGATCAAGAACATTTTCTTAATTTTCTTTGTTCATTGTCACGACTGATACATTTATAGTGAAGAGCAACATCGTCAGTTTGTTGTGTTCAACGCCTTTGTGTCATGCAGGATAATTAAAGATCCAGAATATTTTTTTTAAATTAAGAAATTAAGTTCTATAAACATTGTGACTTGTTCTATCTGAAATACTGCACGGGTGGTTTCTGCTGTAAATTTAGTCTGAACTTATTTTTATATATTCTTAGTTTGTGTCGACATTTTTATTAGTGACGTGAGATACTTCACTTACTAAGTTCCCTTTGGACCACAGAAGGTCAGAGGTCACTGAAGTGAAACAACTGTGGGGACTCGCTGCAGACTTTGTTCTGGAGTCATGAGTTGTTTTGGACCTGGTGGTACTTAAGACCCGACAGCTAACAGGAAGCTCATTGTGGGTCCGGGCTCCCCTTCAGTACCGGAGCTGCAGCGCTGAAAAACAGATTGGCTGTGATTCAGTGATTCTGACAACACAAACATCACTTGTGTTCAGCCAGGAAGACGAACCGCTGATGATCAGCTGACGTCTCGCAGCGTCTCTACACAGGACGTGTTTCAGTGTGCCTGTAGAACTTTACCTTTCTTTATTTTGCAGCTTTACACGTCTCTTTATTCAGTGTAATGTTGTGACAGTGCTGTGCTGATGGCCGGGTCAGGTTTAGGCAGATAAACACTGATTCCAAACAGCTTTGAGGGCTTAAATGTCCACTAGACTTGCAGCTCTTCACTTTTAAAGATTTCTTCTCGTGGTAACAAACTTTAATTTGCCTGATGAAGGTTAATTAAATATATTTTTGCAGGTGCAACAATTTGCTTGCAACTTGTAAGTTGAGGCGTAACAAACCACTTTGGGTCAGTAGAAGATCTCGTTTTGACTTTCTCTGTTACGACTGAACATTTTCTTGATGTCTGATTAAAAACATCCAGCGGTTTCACACCTACAAGGTTAAAACACTCCAACAGCATTCTGTGGTTTGGCAGCCACCTGCACATATTTGTAAGAAAGGTTAAATGACTTGTAGTTTATAAATTGTACATATTTGATCCGGTCCATTTACTTGGTTTTTTCATTCACTTAACACGAGTGGCGGCTGTCCAGTAAAGGTTGCGTAGTCTCACTCTAAATGTTAGATATCTTGTTGTAAGCGACCTTATATGGTTGTGCTTCACATCTCGTGTGAAACACAATCATTATGAGACGAAACACTCCTTACATGTACATGTTGACTCAAACTGTGTGAGTCTTCATGCCAGAGCGGAGCAGAACAGAGCGTCCGAGTCAAACTTGTGTCAAAGATATTTTAACAAGACAACAAATAACACACGCTTATCAAACTCAGGGAACATGTCACTTTATTAAACCTGCTGCCAAAACCTGAGCGTGCGTGCGTTTCGTCTGAGGTCACGATAAAAACTTTCTCCTTGACATCAGTGTTTTTGTCCAGCTGTAGAGCGCCGATCGTTCGAGGGATTCGAGATCTTTCTTGGCGTGATTTCTCCGGTCCGACCCTCGAGGGTCCTCTCCGGAGAGGCCCGCAGAACTTGTTAATGCCATGATAACCTCTAACTCTGGATGTGATCTGAGACCTCCCGTGGATACCTATGCATTCAAGTGTGAGGCCAGACAAAGCTCATTGGAAGTGGCGCTGACAGCGTCCCGCTGCGCTGCCTGTGCATTTATCCCAGGCGGACGAGGATTTGAGTTTTTTTTTTCCGGGTGTTATCGCTCTCGACTGGGTTTGCAGTTCTGCCGGTGCCACGAGTGATTTGTTGGATTTGTGTGAATTTTATTTATTTTAGGCAACATTCAGAAGCGATTCCTATCTAGTTTTTGGAGAGCGGGAGAGGAACTCTTCAGGAAATGATGAGATCTAATCATGAGAACAAAATCCCTGAAAACATGTCGTCCTCATCCTTCCCACAGAACATTTATGGTTTTGGTTTCATCGTTCTCGTCCAAGCGTCTGAGCCTCTGCCAACCCAGCGCGATATGGAACACGTGCTGTTTTCCCTTGGCAGTGACGAACGTTAGCTGTCTTTGATTAAACTTGTTTTATCTCGCGGAATCAATGCTGTTGGCAGGGGCCGTCTTTGTTGCTTTTCTGCGGGGCTCGCAGCCATCTTTGTTCCACGTGTATCCTTTATTTTCATAGGCAGCTACATCACAATACGGCAGGGAGAAAGCTCGCAGATTTGTTTTCTTAAAACGGAGAGCTTATCTTGAAGTTAGTTTTGGGGATGTTCGCTGAAACTGAACTTTTATGAGTTGCTTGATATGGATTTGTTGTAAGATTTCAAAACACATACCTGAAGCCAGGCCAGGAACTCACAGGGTAATTGTGTTACAGCAATAATAAGTCATTTATTTTACGCTCACAGTGTTTGGCAGAATATACGGAGACACAGAATCAAAACAAAGAACTACAGAAACAGAGTACAGTATCTTCATCTATAGGTGATTAAATTAAAGCGTACAGATGTTATCTCCCTCTTCTGTTTTTCTTTTCTTTGACAGATGTGTCTCCATCAGACTTGTTTGTGTCGGACAGTTCTGTGTAGATTCAGAGACTTTCCCTGTATTGTTGGAGACGTCCTCGCACATAACAAATCATAAAATCACGCTGGAATTTTTACGAGCAGCGTGCAGTTTGTTTTGGAGCTCAACCATTTGTTTCATTCACGTTGCCATCTTGTTGTCTCAGAGGCCTGAGGTGCGTTCGCCGATAAAATCACCTCATAAAACCACACGGACGGTCTTTGTTCTCCCCTAATCGAGTTAAATTAAGCATTTTATGATTTAAGATGGAAGGAGACGCAGTCATTCCAAAGTATTGCACATAATTAAGTCTGCGGCATTCCAGCGTTCCTCAGTTTTAATTCTGTATTCTTTCTTTCTTTCTTTCTTTCTTTCTTTCTTTCTTTCTAATTTCTTTCTTTCTGCGTTTCATTCCATTAACACAATATTTTAAAGTTCTCCGGTCTGTAGTTGTTGGAGAACTGTGCAAACTTTATGCGAGCGACTCGAGACATAAGTGGTCGAGTATTTGCAGCACAAAACAAATTTGACTTGAGTCCGATAAAACATCTGAGTTATAATAAACAAAGTGAACAAAAGATGTTTGTGCAGCTTCATAAAAGCTGTGCAGCTCATCAGCTCAGCTATATGCTATATTAATATTATCAATAATTTGAATATCTGATTGAAATGGCCATACAGTAACTGGATCATGGCTAAAAACAACATTATTTAATATACAATAACCAATGTTCAGGTTTGACTTGAAAACTCTGTCAATAATTTTCAGAGCAGAATGATGATCATGAATAAAACTTGGCAAAGAGAAGAAAATGATAACAAGAGGTCGACATTAACAGAACTATTTCCTCAGTTTTATGTCCCAGAATGCAACATTTTCAAAAAACTAATAGCATCATCCATCCATGCTCTCTAATCTGAGAGAGGAGGGCTACGACTTCGACGGGTCGCCAGACGATCACAGGACTGACACAGACAAAAAAACCCGCTCAAAATTCAGGGATAGATAGATAGATTGATAGATAGATAGATTGATAGATTGATAGATTGATAGATAGATAACCTAATTTCCAGGGATTAATTGTAATCGTAGAAGAGAATACATACAAATACAATCAAAATAGGAGGGCAAATACAGAAACAATAAAACACTATATGCAATATAAAAAAGACATAAAATAAAATGAAACACTGACGTAGAAGAGAAAAGTAAGAGGAACATAAGATGCAGTATTAACAGTAATAATATTGAACATCGATCGAACAGTTGTTTTATCTTTGGGGGTTTTTGAGGAGCGATTTGAACCCCAGAACAAAATCTCTCCGAGAGTTTAATGACTACGACGACCGTCCTCCTCTCAGCGCCGCTGATGGTTTGTGAAAAAGAAGGGATTTATTTTTTTCTTCTTCTTCCCCTCTCTTCACTTTCTGGATGACTGAGTAATTTCCTCCCTGGGATCCACCTCACTGAGATGAAATGCATGTAGAGTTGGAGAAAGAAAGAAAGAAAGAAAGAAAGAGAGGAGGGTGGGATGGGGGGAGGAGAGGAGGAAGGAGAGACTGGAATGCCTGGGGTGCATTTCCCCCCCCCCCCCCCTAAATGAAAAGCAGGTGACTGTTCATTGTGAGACAGTTCGGTTTGTGGGGAAAGCTGAGAGCGGAAGGAAAGGTTGGGAAAAAAAGAAAAAGGAAAGAGACCTCTCTACTTTCTGGTATTTAGCTGTGAATTGCTGCCCGCTGCACTTGTCCTGCAGGCTGCTTACAATTAGGGGATTCCCAGACGCTTCCTCCTTCTTCAGCTGGATGTATTGTGACATGTCATTCAGGATGAAGTTGGCTTTAATTGGGACCAGGCTCGATTGTAGTTGAGTCATTCTTATCAGCGCTCCGTTCTGTCCTTTCAGGAGCTGATCAAGAAGTCGCTGCCTGGATGACTTATCTGGGGGGGATTTTTCCATTTCATTGAATAATAACCACAACAAATTGAGATTGAATGCGTCTCAAGCGGGGGAATAATACAGATACAAACAGTGTTTAGTCCTGCGCGGATAAAAAGCAAATACGTATCAGATGTGATGGAGTCAGAGGGATCAGCAGAAAGAACGAGTGTAGGCGTTTGTGTTTGTCGAAGGACAAAGCTGCTGCTCAGGCCGGCTTTTGTTGTTAAAGCTGCTGTTTCTCACAGTCGTGAAGTCGTCCTGTCGTTTCTTGTCGGTGCGGTGGTGAATAATTCAGTCGATTCACTGTAAAAGCAAAATGACTCACATGTTTTTAATTTCACTCACGGGCGGTGAGGTTAAAATCTCCGTGTGTGGTTTCGTGTCGGGATGCCGGGATTCTTTCAACCGTGTCGCCGGAATAAATGTTAAGACCGCAGATAAGTTCAAAACAAATGTTTCTTTACGGTGCTTTCTTTTCTTCTTCTCTCTCGTCATCATGCTCTGTTTAGGTTTTGCCTAAAAAATACCTGATTTGGTCGCCACAGAAACACCTGGAGACGGTCCACCTTCCTGTGAAATCCAGCCGTAACGTCCCCGCCGTCGTCCGTTTGGCTTGTTATAATATTATCGCGTAACATCCAGGCGACTGGTTTGAGTTGTTATCACATTGTATGTCGCGAGCATCAAATTTACGAGTGTATATCTTGTTTTCTTCTTCACTTGTGTTAAGGCCAAAATAGATTCGCACATGATGGCGTTCTGTTGTGAATGATTTACGGGACTGACATTTAATCTGACGCTGAACGTACTGTGTGACATATATACAGCGTGAGAAATGACACATCTACGCACACAGGACGTGTCCAGGATGGAAGTCTCCTTTATAAAAATGGAGCATGTGAAAAAGAAAGTGCAGTTCTGATACCTGAGTCTTCATTTAATCCTGACATGTAGTTTATGTCGTGTGTCATAAACCGTTAAACTCCCGTCTGTCCCGTCCTGTCTGCTGGTCTGTGATCTGACAGGATGCAGCTTAAACACAAACAGCCTTCAGTCCGTTTGTCAGGATTATAATCAGTCTGTGAAAACAGTTAGAGTCTTCTGGAGGTCGTTGAGGAGCTCTAAAAAAAGTTTGAAGGTGAAGTAACCCTGACGATGTCATCAGGATGATCTGTGATCGGTTGTGTGAAAAAATAAAGAGAATAGAGGAAGTTTGGATTTACTGTCTGATATAAGAGGCTGTGTATTTGCTAAAAGTGGCATCCTGGACTAAAATGAAAAATAAATTACCTACAATGGCTGTCAGTAGAGTGCATACCTCCGCCTAGGCACAGTCGTCCCCTTCAACCCGTTGAAGATTAGATTAGATAAAGATTAGGGTTTTTTTTTTACGTGGATTTGCATCAAATTATACTCTCTCATGGACACCAGCCATCTAAATATGCCTTTTTTTCATCAAGATCGCTTTATTCCCTGAGCATTTAATGAAAATGTCAGAAATGTTTTTGGATCCATCCCTGCTGAAAAACCAACCAACAAACAAAAGTACCCAACCTCCTCGGTGGAGGCAACACGAAGAAAACTGGTATTGATTTTGCTCACAGTCGCTTCCCTCTCGGTATCGTCAGTACCTGACACTGAGGTGATAACTTCTCTATTTGTATTCTCTGATGTGCAGGTTTTCTCTCCTCTTCCAGTCTGTTTCCATCTCAGCAAATATCCTATCGTTTCATCTCTATCCAAAAAAAGTTTGAAGGTTATCCTTCATCCTGACGATGTCATCAGGATGATCTGTGATTGGTTGCGTGAAAAAATAACGAGAGTAGAGAAGAGGCTTGAGGCTTGTTTGTTGCTGATTAGCATCTGAAAAAAAGACTTCCCTCTGAAAAGTAAATTAATAGATTATTTTATTATTATTTTTTTTTACGTGGATTTGCATCAAATTGTACCACCTAAATTTGCCTTTTTTTCATCAAGACACAGGCTTTATTCCCTGAGAATTTAACGAAAATGTAAAAAATGTTTGATAACTTCTCTATTTGTATTCTCTGATGTGCGTCTCATTGATCAGCTGCAGGTTTTCTCTCTGTTTCCATCTCAGCCAATATCCTATCATTTCATCTCTCTTCATATTTTATTGTTACTGTCGACTAAAAAACATCACTGAGTAAAATCTGAAAAAACCTTTTTTTTTGTAAAGAAATTGATAACACGGGAAATGAACTTCTGATCGCGTGAGAGCTCATCTTAAAAGTTTATTTCTGATAGACGAAGATTGTAAAATATAAACACAATGTGATTGCACACTGTTCGTTACAAGTATTGAATTGATTTAGTTTAGAATAACGACCTTTGTGTAGTTGTTCAGAAACTGTTCTGGTTCTTCGTCGTCACGTGACCAGACGGAGGGACGTGTGGAGGATGAGCTGGATTTACAGCTGAAGTTTGGGGGAGTAGATGAGAGCGCAGTGTGAAGGAAAGAGGTCAGGCGGAGGGGAAGAAGGGAAGTGGAGGGAGGTCAGAGGTCAGCTGGCTCTTGCTGGCTCCTGTTTAGCTGAGAAAGATGAAGAATGGCTGCCTTGTGAAAAGGGAACAAGCTCAGTGGGAGGCTGGATAGAACAAAACAGAGAGGACGAGAGGATCTTTTTGGAGTTCTGTCCAAATACGGGAAACGCGAGTCCTCAGAATTAGTCTTTAGTCGGCCGTGCACTCAGTCACAGATGGAGACATGAGAGGAACACCCCAGTGCGCCCCGTTTAAATGTCCATCCATGCATATGGTGTCCCATATGAGAGACGGCGGCGTGCTAACTCGCTGATTAACCCAGTCGACTGGAGAGGTCTCGTTCGGTCTTCTGGCTGCGGCGGGGGCGAACAATAGCCTCTGATTGGTGGGGGCGATGATGCAGCGCTGTGCTGTGTCTCGCTGACTTCATGCAGACTGTAGGAAGCGCCGTGACGCAGAGAGAGGCCAGACTGCTCATGCTCGTCTGTCTCGTCTGTCTGTCTGTGCTGTTGTCTGACTTTCTGTCTCTTTCAGACTCACAGTGCAGCTTAAATTGACCCACTTCTGACTTTTTTTTCCCACATGTAGCCTGTGTTAAACTCACAGGACAAAGTGGGACGCTGTTACTTCCTGTACCCCAATATCCGCGTTTTTAATCGAGCTGGTATTGGACTCCTGGTCAGGATCACATGGTGCGTTTTGTTTCGTTGAGTGTGGCTTTAATTGAACCCAGTGTTGTGATGATCGCCCTCTGAGGCCCGTTGTTAAAGGTGCCCTGTGGAGTTTTCCTCGTTATGTCAGAATTGTTTGTATCCTTCAGGTTTTGAGAGCATTCCCTTCCTTCATAAAACATCTGCAGAGCTGATTTCATGAAGTATAATAGCTTGTGTTATTTTATTGCTCTGTCTGACCCTCAAATGCAGACGAGCTTCTGGTTGACGTCCTCTGCTCTGCTCAGAGACGCAGTTTTCTTTTTTTATGTGTTCCACCTGCTGTAAATATTTTAAATATACCATCCATTTTGTTTGTCGTATGAGCCAGCAGCATTTGTCCCGATGAGGACATAAAGGATGTACTGTGAAATAAACATGTCTGCCATTTATGTAGTTGTCTTTTGGCTGGATCATTGTAAAAATCTTCTTTATCTCTGTATCCAAGCTGCACTATCTGATAGTGCAGCTTGGATACGAGATGTTGGGAATGGAATGAAATATTATGATGAAATGCTTTAACATTGTTACGGTGCTGAAGGGAACCAACACACCTGCCATTTACCTCGCAAGAAAATAATTTCCTCTTGTGGGGCTTTAAAAATCTGAACTGAACAGACAGAACTCACTAAAAACTAGTTGGTAGCCTTCACGAATAGAGTCATTGTTGTGATTTGGCTTCTTATAACTAAATAGAATAGACTGATTTTAAAAGTAAAGTAAAACTTGTTATACATGTATTTGCATGTATATACTAGGAGTCGACTGATTATTGGCCCGGCTGATCGTCAAATCCAATATTCAGCCTCTGAATCAATCTGATTGCAGATGAACTCATTTGAAAATGCACGTTTTTGTAGCATGCAATCTGCAAAGTAATGCAAATGCACAATCGCTAAAACATTAGCTACAAGTTGCAGTTGGAAAGTGGACTGGAAAGTATCAGACGTTACCTGGACTGTCTGTGCTTTCCACTCTTATAAGCACCCTGAGATTTATATTGTGTGTGTGTGTGTGTGTGCATGTGTGTGTGTGTGTGTGTGGACCACATGTAAACACGGGTCCGTGTGTCTATGAGGTAATGAAGTGCTGGAAAGTGAATGCCAGTGTAATCAGAGGTGAAATCAGTGTCTCTGCATGAGTCACCCGCTGGACGAGTTCGAGGTAACAGCGCCGAGTTTTTAAAGTTGAGGAGAAAAACAGCCCGCCGGTTACCTTATTCAGCAGGAATGTCTGTCGCACAGCGCAGTCTGGAAGGGTTTATCTCCGTACTGTAACATTACCCGACACGCGCTGAGGCTGCTCACTGTCAACAGAATCTACAGCGATAGATATTCATCAGTAGATAAACACGCTGATGTCTGAAACTTGTGACAAACACCAGATTTACAGATGTATTTAGACGTGCATTTCATTCCTACGCTTTTTTTTTCTAAATCATTCTTCGCCAGTGTTATTTAATTCTGGAGTGAATCATGGTGACGAGAAAGCAGAAACTCAGAATAAAGATATCAGTCAGTGTGACATGAGGTCTTTTCTCCGTCTGTCTGTGCCCGTCGCTCATCTTTTGCTTTCCTGTCTGCCAGTTTTCCTGCCGGTCTTTACTTTGGCACGAGTCTCCTGACATCCGGGTCAGTCGCTCCAGTCCTCCCAGAGAAACTGGAATGCAAAGTATATTGTAAGATGCACCGACTACAACGGCCCACAGCAGAGTGTATACCCAGACCCATCCTCCATCCAAGTTCCTGTGAAGTCTGTTCAGAAGTTTTTATGTAATCCTCCTGACGAAGCAGCCTCACTCTGCTGCTCTGTGCAGCTTAGAGAGCCTCTCTCTTGCCCACTTCAATCAAGGGAAGCATGATTAATCCAGATATTATCGAAATTGCAGTATGGTTAATACAATATTCTGATAAAGGTCAAATGTTTGAAAATGAAAACAGGATTATAAAGCAGCACTGTAGTGCTGTAGAGATGCCCCGGTCTTGTTCCCAAATGTTGCTCTCTCCAGATGTAAGTAAACACATCTTAAAAAGGTTTTACCAGTTGTAAATGAAAATGTGGATGCAAAAATGATCCTTCTCACTACTTGGGAATCATTTTACTTTAATAATTATACCGTATCGCACAGCTCTACTTCATCTCTCATTTATTGTTGCAGCAGTTAAAAAAAAAGAACTGAACAGTCAAAGTTAGCAGCGACAGAGCCGGATATTTCCATCAGGAGTCGCCGGATTCCAAAACAGAGTTTAAAGGAGAGCGAATGTTTCACTTGCAATCATCAGATGGACAGAAACACGACTCCTAATTAACGACAACGCTGCTCTCAGTGTGCCGGAGTCCTAAATAATGCAGTTTTGTTATGAAGACATTTAACATGTCAACTTTTCATCTTGTTCTTTCACCTTATGAAAGAAAAAGAAAAAGAAGGTGAGCTGAGCTGGACGGGACGTCTTGTCAGAAACATCGGCGTGACGTGAAGTTTAGAGGTCGCGGCTGAAGGTAAGGTGGAGTAACTCTGCACCGCCCCGAGAGTTCCTCGAATTCCTGCGAAATTAAAAATGACAAGGCAGAAATGCTCCTGATAATTAGGAGAAACTCTGCAGCCCGGCGGCGGACGGGCCCACCCACACACACACACACAACCCGAAGGAAAAAAAGTGACAACACACAACAAGCACTTTAACAAACAATCAGGGAAAATGAATGTTGTGATGGAGGGACGGAAGGAGATGCTGCTGCAGGCTCTTTTCACTTCTGTGTTAAATGAGTGCGAGATATGTGGGAGATGGCCTGGCATGTGTGTGTGTGTGTGCATTGATGTAATAGTGTGTTCATCTGTGTGTGTGTGTTTGCACATTTTTATGCACGAGAGTGGCTGTTTTTTGCCCGTGTGTGCTAATGAGTGTGAGGCAGGAGATTATGCGTGCGTCTCTAAGGGAACCGGAGTCTGTTCCCAGGAGCTGCAGGGCCCGAGCTGAGGGGGGTATGTGTACACCGTGACCCCAGCTTTCGGGGGTCCCGGTTGCCTGTCTGAAACCATTTCCTTCCTTTGTGGCCCATTTGAGAGCCCGAAGTGTGACGCGCATGCGAAGGACCGAGGCCATTTGCACGGTCCTGCAACACGTTTGAAACAGAACATAATCAGACGCTGGTCCACATCTCTGAATGTGCTGCCGGGTTTTTTTTTTTCTTTAACTCTTTAATTCCGGGCTCCCCACCCCCACACTTCTCCTCGTCACCCATCTCTCCCCCAAGCGACTCCCCGAATGCTCCATCCATCCCCCAAACAACAAACAAACTGTGAGCGGCGGGTGCATTGCTAATGATGGGAAACAATTAAGGGCTCACAAAAGGGGAGCATCCCGCTATATTATACTCTGTGCAGTATTTACACAGTATTTTGAGGTTAAACGACTGAAGCCTGGATTTCTGCAGAGGGCAAGAGGACTAAAATAGAGCGGCCCGCTGAAGAGATCTGCCTTTTGTTTGTCTTTTGTAAAGACGGATGTGTTGGCCTGTGAAACACTCCACTGATATCGGGAATTAAACCCCTCGAAGTTGAAGGAATTCCAATTTTGTGCGCATTACACCCCTCGAGCCTCGTCTCAGCCACTCTGCACCCAAAATAAGAGGGTGACAAATGTGTAAACAGGACAAGTGGCGTACCGGTGGATGACCGGACCCCCCCCACACAGTGTTCGTCCTGCTGGATAAGCCGCGGTGTGTGTGTGAATGGGTCGAGGCTGCAGAGAGTGTGAGAAGGCTCAAGAGTGGTCAAAGAGCGCGCTGAATAGACTGCTAGATTGAGACATTCTGCCTGGTTAATACAAGAGTGTATAGGTGTGTGTGTGTGTGTGTGTGTGTGTGTGCATGCGTGTGTGTGTGTGTGTGTGTGTGTGTGTGTGTGTGTGTGTGAGAGAGAAAGAGGCAGAAAGCTTAAGTTAAGATGGATTCTTGTCATTCACTTCGAGCTGTCTGTCATGTAAATGTTCCTCAAGGCTTCATTCAGAAACTCAGGTGACGGAATAAATGTCTGTTTTAACATGTTGCAACTTTAGTTTTCATTAGGATCAATTTGCAAATTTGTTTAATTCCTTTTTTTTTACTTGATGTTTGAAAGATTTATTTTATTTTTTGTACTGTATCAGCATATTTGTTTTCCACTTTGCACTGATATATTTATTGTAAACATAGTAATACATAAAAAAAGATGCTTTGGGGGGCTAATTTATAATTTTCAAATCCCAAGTTGACCGTTTCAGTGCACCGATGTTATTTTTAAAGTTAATCATGAAACTGTATAATATCCTGCCTCTGTTTCATAGCTTTGTCACAGTTGTTTGATAATCACATTTGAGGGATCATTGCAATAAAAACAAATTAATATCGTAACTTTACTCGCTAACATCTCCGTCACCGTGCAATCGAGTATCAGTCAGAAAATGATTTCTCAGGATGTTTGTCATTTCATCCATGTGCTGGACATGAGTGAAAGTTTAAGATACGACAGTCTTGGTTTACGACTGCGAACAAGAAATACAATGAAATAAAATAAGATCCCAGTGTATGCTGTAAAAACAATCAGAGTTTTGTGGTTTAATTAACTGCTGTTCATTTTTTTAAGCATAAGATTAATTAATGACAGTAAAAAAGCACAACTACAATAAAAGTGTGGGTGTGTTGAGCCTTTTACACAGCGTTCAGTTCTGACATGCTGTGTTAGAAGAGGTATGGAAAAGTGATAATGGGCTTTGGAGGATCGATGTTGTGACGGCATGAAAAAAAGAAACGCAACAAGAACTCTAATTTACTTTTTTAAACCCAATTTCTCTTATTAAAAAAAGAACATTTTTCAGGGAAATTAACATGGATTAAGCTGAAGGACGGTGAAGTGAAGGGAGAGACTAAAATGCATCCACAGTGGAAAAAAAAACCCATTGCTTATCGCTATGGCAACGCGGGCTGATTAAAGTGGTCCACTCCACGTTGCAGAAGTAATTTGATTTGGAATCTGGAAAATGTGTTTCGGGGCATTAAACCATCGGACAGAAAACACCAGTACAAGACGGCATGAACGCCTGTCAGTCAGTCGAGTCTTTGATTCTTATTTACAGAATGAACAAAAGCATGCCGTCGGTTAATGTGCTCGCTTTAAAAAGTCGGCGTGGTAATTGCCTCCAAAACACATTACTTCACTGCAGACCCAAACCGTCATTCCTGTGGACTTAATGAGTGTTTTGGATGATGCGGTTAGAGCGATTAAAGAGGGGTGATTCTCTCACACTTGCCTGTGGCCGGGTCATATTCACTCTGCTGACAGCTCCGACTCCTTTCATGTTGACAGTCGGTGCTTAAACAGCCTGGAAGTGAAACCCGAGGATTGTATTTTGCTCAAAACACAGCGCGAGGTATCGATTCCCACAGAGGTCGGTGTCATTTTGACGTCGCCTTAAACCCCCAAAATACAGGCTGACTGACAGATACGCACACTCAGAGCACCATTAAACCCACTTATCGCCCCTTCACGATCCCCTGAATCCACATCAAGACTCCAAAACCCAGCAGGTGCCGGTCGGAGCTTTGGCATGGCGGCGCCGCGGATAACGCTGATGCCAGGCAGAGACCTCCAGCCCGCCCCAGTAAAGCCCCCTTGCCAACATGGCGCGGCCTGCACAGCCACGGTCATTATTTCAGCCTAACCAGATTAAGCTAATCACGTTATGTAGTGGTAAGGCGTAGCCGGGAGATGGAATGAGGGTCGGCTGTCCTGCTGTTGCCATGTGGCTGTAAAATACAAACACATAGAGCTTGATAAACACGAGGCATCATAACCGTCTGTTTGAGTCTCTAAATCTTCAAATAAGCTCATGAATTATGGAAAGGCACCAAATTAGAGAATCACTAATGAATAATTAATATGTAATTATACAGTTATATAGATTATTCACAGCATAATGTTATCGCAGAAAGTGGTTTTCAGAAATTTTAGATTTTTTTTACGGAGAAATTTGTTCGTCATCTTCTTGATAAATGTCCAACTTTTCCTCTAGCGCCACCATGAGGTTGACATATTTTTTCACTTTGTCCAGTAATTCAAACATTACCATTATCCTCTCCTGTGCTTTGTATTTAGGGCTATCTAGAAAGTTTCAGAATGCAAAATTGCTAAACTCAGGTGGTGAACATTAGCATGTTAGCATTGTAATGAGGATGTTACCATGCTGATCTTGGCATGTCACTCTCTAATTAGATAAACCAAAATGAATTTAGTTACTTTGATGAAGATATTGAAAGATACCTCTGTCCAATCAAGTGCGACAGTTACTCTGAGTGTGTGCTTTATGCTAACATTAGCAGCGACAGGAGTGTGTTGCTGCTGCAGCGGGTCTGTTGTTGGGCTCAGGGACAGTGTGCTTTGTGGTACTCGTCTACCAGCTGAACTGCTCACTCATTCTTTGGCTCAGGGGCTGTTTGCTTTGTGCTACATGGTTAGCAGTTGAACAGCAGTCCATCACTGTTGCTGCTGCTCACTTGTTCTTTTTGGTCAGGGGCTGTGTGCTTCGTGCTACTCAGTTAGCAAGCTGCTAAAGAGCAGAGCAAATAGTTGTCATCGCTTATCATATCCAACTATATCCAAGAAAATGTCTAATGTTATCATAATGTATGTAAACAATGAACATGACTGTTAGTACTCAAATTTTGTCTGCACTTTCTCTGCCAGTCTTCTGAAACTAGCCAAAAAGCTGATGCCTGGTTGCAAACGTGACAGCTGAGAGTTGTGTAGAGCGCTGTCCTAAACTTTTCATGATGTCTTTTGTTAGAGCTATCTACTCGATAAACACAAGTGTCTTTGAACCTCCATCACCCTCTGTAATATAGTCAAACTGTTAAAAATGTTTTAACCTCAGCAAATTTTGCTTCTCACACTTGAAAGATCTCCTTTTAAGTTGACGTTACACAGCTGTGTTCCCCTGGCTGAGCACAAATTCCCATAACTAGTAAACTTCATTGTTCTGCATGGATTTTTGTGTAATTAGATGTAGAATATAACAAAATGTGATGAGTAATGACACATCTGCACTGCCTGGAAATGAGGCATCATGGGAAACAGATGAGGGGGCTTTCCTTTAATTCTGCTCAGTCAGTTCCTTCTGCTAATAACAGGACAGCCAGTGATTTGAGGAGTGAGGACGGTCCAACAGATACTCCGTCTGGTTTATCATTCATGCGTTGGGACTGTGCTTTGATTACACACCCTAAGCCGCTTTTCCAACACGTTGCCTTTTAGGATTGACGAGAAGGGAAAAGAAGTTGGTCATTAATGGTTATAAGGTTACTGTGGTTGGCGGACGGGGAATCTTTCAGAGTATATTCTCTGCCATGCTCTGAGATGGGCTTCTCATATGAGAATTCCTGTGAGAAGTTCCCCAATATGCCAACCACATGGCCACTTTCAGCCCCTGTCCAGCATGCACAGTTAATGGAAGCCTCATGTCTGGACGCCACGCTAAACTGGCACTTCCTGCCTTGAAAACACACACGTTTTCTCTTTAAGCCTGCTCAGAACATATTACATAAAGGGGCATTTAGGTACCTCGTGGATGTTTATGTGTTGGAGGACTTTATAATGCCGCTGTCCCTTCTGGTGTTTGATTATGTATTGATTGATGAGCTAAAACCAATGTTTTTCAAATGTCCAGTAACATTTCTTTTCTTTGCCTCACTGGCACTGTCTCTGTTAATGTGTTCTGTGACATTTCTACGGAAGCCCAGAGGGACAAGTGAGTTTTTTTCTGGTGACTCATTTTCTAAGTCTGATCTATCTGATGATATTTTCTCTTCTGTGTTTATGACTTGAGTGTAAAAAGGGTCGCCGGGTTAAGATTCCTTTTTTTTCCCCCGGAGAAAAAACCTTTTTTAGGAGGAGAAAGAATATTTTTCCCTCCCATCTTGATAAAACATGTGAATTCATTTTTTTAAGACAAAAAACGAGAGAAAAAATGTAAAAAGGAAGTTTGAATGATTATCGTGACAAAATCACCTGATCTCAAGTCGTAAACACGAAAGAGAAAATGATTCAGATCAGACTTGGAAGTTTTCTCTCGCCCCTCCGGGCTTCCGTAGAACATCCACTTTATCTGATGCAATATAAAACGCTGTGGCTCAGAACTTTACTACATAATAACCATGATATAAAAATTTTGGTAAGCCAGCTGACGGTGGGGGGATTGATTGGACCACTGCTCCCATCGGGCCGAACTTTAAAGTAAAAAACAGGGCCCAGCTGAGCAAACACACCACAAAAAATGATGTCACATTTCCCCACCGCCCGTCATTAGGGGGGTAAATGGAAACACGATGCGGGTTTCTCTAAAAAGACGCCGCAGGAAGCGACCAAACTTCCAAAACTCGACTTTTTCTGGTTTGCTCTCCACTGAGTTTACAAAGCCGGCAGGAACAGGACTGATGGGTTCACAGCGGAGGACAAACAGCAGGCTGCAGACGGACCCAGACGGATGTTTAACTGGGAGGTTAGAGTTTCTGCAGAGTTACATAACACACCTGCAAGGAGGGGAAGGAGATGACAGGACAAAAGAGGGAGGAAGAGGGTGAAAGAGAGCTTGAAAACAACATTGATTCTCCTTTTTTCCCCCCAAGTTTTGTTTTTTTCTGCCAATGATTTCACATTTTATGTGGCGTTCTGAGCTGCAGAACATCGTCCTGATCCGCCTGTAAAGATCTGGACAAAGGGCCAAATCTGAGATAAGCGTGTGCACGAGTTTATGTCATTTATGTGAGCAGCCAGGTGTTGATTTTATGAACTGCGGATGAACTAAGAATGTTTTCTCTTTGCGAAACACCTGCACCTGCAAAAAAAACCCAAAAATCCCTGCGATGACTCACAGCACCTGCACTCACTGAAGTCCCGTCAGGTCACAACATCTTAACACCTCCTTTGTCTTTTGTTGTTGTTTTGCTTTCTGCAGCCGGAGGAGTTGGAGGCGCTTCATTCCCACACATTCCGGGTGAAGACGTTCAAGAAGGCGAAGCACTGCAGTGTTTGCAAACAGACCATCATCCAGGACGGACTCATCTGCCGAGGTCAGTCACCTGTCCCTAAAACTCTGACACCTCCGACTTTCTTCTGCAGCTGTTTTCAGATTCTTTTTGAAGATTTTTCTTTTGCTGTAGCCGTTCAAATGTTCGCCGTGCTGCACTGATGTTCATGTGTGCTCCATCACTGTGGGTGTAGCTACAGGTTGTACACTTTTCACAAGAGAGGGCATGGAGCTGGTTTCATAAAGAAGTCTGATTGTATGTAATCTTATGAGAAAATGACTCTACTTCTCACTTGATTTATTACCTCAGTAAAGATTTTTTTTAGCCAGTTTATGGTTTCAATCATTGTCAAAAGTCTTCTACAACACAGCATAGTGATAATTTGGTATATCATTTGCCCATTTTGAATATGATAGACGATACTTTCGGGCATGGCTACCTTCTGGTCAACTTGCTGCTACCACTGGAACCCGACAGATGGATGTTTGGTGCAGATTCTGATACTGAGATTGGGGAGTAAAATTTGTTCCATATAGTTCCACCCTCTCGTCCAAATACTGTCATTTTTGGCTCCAAAAATATAAGCAAGATGGCGATGCTCATAACACCTTAAAGTCTTTGTGTGAAGCTAAGCTAACCAGCTATACAGCAGTATAGCTTCATATTTAGCATAAAGATATGAGAGTGTCGCTTTACAGAGATAGTCAACAAGCTGAGGCCAAGATATCCTGACTGTCAGTCCATAAACATGTCAAGTTGGATCCAAATGTCATTTCGAGCGTGATAGCATCTTTTGTTCAACCATCTCTGCCTGGAAATCAGCCATTTCTTAACCTCTCTGCACACACTTTATAATACATTTCTGTAACAGATCTCCAGACTGTAAGACTTGATAAAGCTGCTCTTAGAGCTAAAGAAGACATTTCTAAAAGACTGTGTTGTACTTCCCAGAACAAGTGAACTGGTCTTAATGTGTCCAACTCTCATCAACTGCAGCACTTCGACTACTTTGCGCCTCTGCATGTCTGGAGCCTTTGACCCTGGCACTCTATTTTGCTAGTTGCTTCTAGTTTTGACCAAAATGTGGGTTTAATAAATGATAAGACAGAGAAAGAGACAGAGAGAGAGAGAGAGAGAGTGGCTGATGTCTGCTGCTCATTTCAAGTCACTCATGCACATGAGCAAACCCAGACGTAGCGAGGAGCAGCGAGAGCCAATCACACTGAGGTAGCTTTAATCAGAACGGACCGAAACGCAGCCTTGTCACGATGGTTTATTTCTCTTATAAATCAGGTCGTACAAACGAAGGCTCCCAGGTGCTGCTGTTTTATGAGAGAGCTTCAGTAACTGTCTGAACACAACAGTATTCATCCAGAACACATTGATGGGAACAGCCTGTTCAACAGTCAGTGGAATAAACAACATCAGTCCAAAATCCAACAAATCCGTTAAAAGAGGAAGAAATGGTGACCTGACTCGATTACTCATTACTTTGATAACATGGTGTCGAATTAACCGTGAGGGTGGGCAAACAGAACCACGCAAGAACAAAATGTCCCTCTGTCAAACCGCCTTTCGGGTCCAAAAGATACCAACGCACAGGGAATGTTTCTTGTTTTTGGAAGCTGTGCCCTTCAAACATCTACCCGTCCCGTGTCAGGTGGTTTTGGGGGAAGCAGTAAGCTGAGTATTCCCCTCGTCGTGTGCCAAACCAAACATCCAGCCCATTTCCGCATGGTTTCATTTGACGTTATCAGTCTGAAAGCAGACATTTCCACTACTACATGACGTGTTGAGAGGAACCGCGGGTCGCATATTCTTTCGATTTGGTTTGAACCCGCTCGCAGCGACAGATGTGGAGGGTTGTCTGCACGGTGAGCACGTTACAGTCGGACATCGACTCTCAGCTACTTTTCCTGCGATTGTTTGTTGCTTCACATTTGTAATAATTGAATCTCGTCCAACTATCACCTGCAAAGACGGGAAAAACAGTAGAGGCATGAAACGCTGCTTGATACCAGCTGGCTACTCTCATTTGTACATTTTCCATTAGATATTAACTGAATCAGTCGAACAGTGAAAAAAACCACTCATCATCATCGGTCATCCACATTCCCTCTTTAGTGAACACCATTAAGGAAATTGAGAAGCTGTTAACCCTTAGCCTTTCTGAGGCTTCTCTCGCCCTCCTCTGTCATTTAACTGACCGATCCCTGACACAAAGACGACCCCGGCTGACCCCAGACGACCTCTCGTTTAGCCCACTGATGGATGTTGCAACAGATCCTGCCAGGATCCTTGTCCCGGCAAGTTTCAGCTGATATTACACATTCCCTCCGTGGGCCTTTAGCTGTAATCTAAGCAATCAAACAAAATAGTTTTATCCTGCGAGTTTCCCGAAATGCAAATTATGTTGCTTGTTTTGGTTTTGAAGCGGCGATTACATTTCGAACGCCGACCCGAGCCAGTTGGGACTTTATTCGAGCATTAGGGGCCCCGAACACCAAGAAGCAAAGGATGTGATACGATCTTGTGTCTACAAAACAACAGCCAGCTCCAGAGAAAGCCGCTTGTGGTGGAAGATAAGAGGTGACTGTGAAGTGTTACGGCCTCTCTGAACTCACATTTTACTGACAAGCTCGCAGAGGAAACATAAGAATCACGCTGGATGATAAAGACACGATCAGAGCATATATGAAGCCTCGAAGGAGAATAGAGAGCCGAAGTTCTGCTCCTTCAGGTCTTTAAAATCTTTGTACCCTGAGTCACGTTTGTTGAATTTAAAGATCAGTTTCCAAGTCGATAAAGTTGCAGTTTGTGGTGAATAAAGTAGAATAGTTCTGTGTAAGTATATGAAGCAGTGAGTAATGGTGGACATTACAGCTGAGATGGATGCAGAGGAGCAGTTCTGTGCAGGATCCGTCCTCTCCCTCCGTCCTGCAGCACTTCCCCTCCGCTGCTCTTGTTTACTAACACAGCGCGGTCACATGGCCTCGTAATGACACCAGCTCCTGGACTTCCTCTCTCTTCAGCGGTTGCCAGGATACAAGGTGTTAGCTGCCTCGACAATAGCGTGTTGACGCAGGTCAGGGCCGCAGTTTTCCAGTAAAAAAAAAAAAAAAAAAAAAACAGCCTTCTGTTGAAGGGTATTTTTGGAGAACTTGGCCCGAGGGGCAGGAACTGGCTTTTATATCCATTCAGTGTGGCGCAGTTCAGGTTAAATAGATGGTTTGTGTGCAGAGGCGGGTCAGCAGAGAGCTGCTGCGACTGAGATTCTGCTCACACGTGATTTAGTGCTCGATAGAGTTCTTAACCGACTGAAGGAAGACACTGAAATGTGTTCTAACTCTCGCAGCTGCTGTGTTTGGCTTTTGTAAAGGCGTCAAACAAAGAAAAATTCAAATCATCTGCAAACAAATCTGCAAAAATCAGTTGGATGTGTTTTTTAATGCCGAGGGTGTAGCTCCTGTTCTCTGTGCGACCACACCGCCAGTCATTGTAAACACAGACATTCAAAGACTAGCTGGAGACACACCACAGTGGCAGGCGTGTGTGTGTGTGTGTGTGTGTGTGTGAAGGTTATCATGGCTCTGTTCTTGACTGCTGAGCTCACACAGCTGGTATGCAACAATCAGGGTTAAAACACAATCGCACACGCAGAACCGGCTGCTGATTTAGTTCCATGCACCACTATCAGAGAGAAAGTTCACCCTGAAATCAAACACACATGTTTTTCTTGTGCTGCTCAAAGTGTCAGAACAATACATCGGAAAAAAAAAACTCAACAGCAATGTGTCTTTCCAGAAATCACAACCTGGTTGCTCAAGATAATCCACAGGGCAGCTTCATGTAGGAACTGTTACTTTCGACTGGACCTTTCAACCACATCACAGTGCAGAAAGAAACATGCATAGAGGCATCAATGCTGTCCTCCTCAGGTGAGCTGTAAGGAAAGTAATCGTTGTTAGCTAGCTTCCCGTCCATGAGTAGCAACACCTGAACAATTAAAACCCGGACACAGCAATGGAGGTGGAGCCTCGTTCATTAGTTAAAAAACACTGCTCAGGTGCACCTGAAACCAAAAGCTTGACTTCCTGGGTTTAATGAGTAGATGCACACCTCCGTCTGTGCAATGATACAGAAAGAATATAGTTCAAGGACCTGTGGATTATCTTGAGGAACCAGGTTGTGATTTCCTGAAAGAGACACAGTTGAGTTTTTTAAATGTATTTTCTTTTTGGTGCTCTGAACACCCGAACCTGTGCCATCCAGTTTCATCACACTGAAGAGAAGGCAGACATCTTTAGAGTTTGGGGTGAACTGTCCCTCAAGTTGTGAAACCGTTGTGTTACTGCAGAATATAAGAGCAGACGAGGCGACATCACACGTGCAGACACACACACATACATCTGATGAATCCACAGCAGTTGGTCACCATCCCTGTTCTGTCTGCCTCCTCCCTTCAGCAGCAGTCATTAGTGTAATAGGTGGAGCAGATGGATGAAGATGACCGCTGGTTTTCTGTGGATGATGGATGGTGACTGTCTGCACGTCTAATGTCATGAAACCAATCCGCTAAACTGACCAGACAATGACTTTCCGTACACGCTGCCGGATGACGGAGGCTCGCTGTGCTCTGGAACACAGATTGGTGCTGATTTTAGAGAATTCTTCATGCACGTGAACTTTTCTGCACTCTCGTCTGCCTCCATGTCAGTTTGAGTGTCAGAGAATCTGCACACATCTGTGTCCCGCATGTTCACAAAAACCCTTAATTAAACCGTAACATGCACAGACTCTTACAGTATCAACACAGATCCGTTCATGCAGTTAGGGAGCCACCTGCTGGTTGAGCTGTAACACTGCAGCCACCTGTAGGCAACACTGTGATAAACTTGGGGACGATTGAGTTTAATTGGATCTATAGTGTATTAGATTTAGGCGTCCATCCATTGTCTTTATTAGAGAAACTACAACTCTCACCCTCATTTGTTTTAGATCAAGAAAAGGGATGTTAGCCTTTT
The DNA here is from genome assembly GCA_963678695.2 of Diplodus puntazzo. NCBI lineage: Eukaryota > Metazoa > Chordata > Actinopteri > Spariformes > Sparidae > Diplodus > Diplodus puntazzo. The sequence goes on along the minus strand of OZ023164.1, from coordinate 29,995,254 downwards.
AAAAGCTCTCTTTAAATACTACAAATAATCTCCTCACTGCTGACAATATTTTCACGCACAGACTCGATCTTGCAAAGAAGGTCTGGAGCTTTTGGTCATACATCCAAAATTATTCAGTCCTTGAAAATCATCATATAAACACTGAGATTAGATCAGGTCACGCCAGTTTTATTTATATAGACCAGAATCACAAATCCCATCGCCTCAGTGGTCCTTCTGTCCCAGGCTGGACAGACATGCAACAGATATGGCGTGCACAGAACAGAACCGGACTGCAACATCGAATATGAACATATTCAGACATCTAGAAGTCCTTGAAAAACTCTGAACTGTATTTTATATAAGACAGGAGAGTTATCAGTATGATAATTAGTAAATAAGTAGTGAAATTGACTCAGTCACACTTTATACCGAGCAGATCTGTATTGACGTATATTTCCAATACTGAATTTATTTTCCTTTTTGTGTATTTTGAGCTGATAGGTCATGAAGCCATCAGTCGACATCATCCAGTTCAACCAATAATAATTACAGGTATAGAAGATAAAGGATGGATCCACTGAGCTCCCAGCTGTAGCTCTTCTTTCGGCCACCAGGGGGCAGCAGCGTCATTTGTTTCCAGTGGAATGCCTCCATCCAGCTGTGCAGCCACATCTGCTGCTAAGCCTCCAGTGTAGATTTCCAAAGTTTTCATCGAAAAACCTCAAAGCTGAACATGTTAGTGCACATTGTGAACGTTCCTGTCACACACACACACGCTCTCGTTGTGCTTGCAGCCTAATTTGCTGTGTTTTTCTGTAGCTGCAGCTTGAATCAAAGGAAACAGCTGCCTCAACCAAACAAAAGTCAGACTAATCCTCACAGGCACTAAAAACAGACGGGGGACGTAAACAAACAGAAGTCCTGTTTTGTCAGGCCGGAGCAAACACATGACACACACACAGAACCAGTCCATGGGAACCCTCGTCCAGGATTCATTCTGCAGTGTGTTTCAGGGGAAATCCTCAGCAGCTGGGTGAAGGTGGGGCTTCACCCACAGAAACCCAGCACTGGCCGGGAGAGACGTGTGGGCTGGATGATGACACCCCTGTCTGAGTCAAGAGATGGATGGTGTTGACTGAGTGTCAGTAAGTCCTACTGTTAATGCTACAAATTGGAACACATCAGTCATGTAAAGGCATCAGATGTTTGCAGCCTCTTTTGTGCAGCTAAGATCCTCTAATACCTGTTTTTCAGTGGATATCTTG